>LR812526.1:8602836-8727214 GCA_903798195.1 Danio kyathit | reverse complement strand
AGAGCAAAATAAAATTACTCCTAGAGGCAAGTTTTTCTGGAACTCTATTAGAGTTAATGTTAATTGGAAAAGAGCCTGGTTAACTCCCTTCAAATACACTATTAATAATAAAATTAAGGAAATTCATTGTAAAATACTACATACAGTTTACCCAGTAACATCGTTTTTATCAAAGTACATTGAAATGGAGGATATCTGTGGTTTCTGCAATGTGGATAAAGAGAGCCTTTGTCATTTATTTTTTGAGTGCAACGTTGTAAACTATTTCTGGAAGGATCTAGCCAAATATATTTTTAAAAAGACAAAAATTAGTTATTATTTTACATTAAAAGATATTATTTTTTATTATGAAAACAAATCTAACAAATGTCTTGAATATATTGTTAATCTCTTTATTTTACTGGCAGTTTTACATACACAAACAGAAGTTTGCTAAATCATCTCCCACATTAACAGTTTTTTTGTATCGAGTTTGACTTCATTTCTACTGTAAAATTGTTAAAAAGCGAAAAATCTGACATATGCATCAATTATTATGACACTTTTATTTGAATTCCCTGTCAAATCTTAAAATCATTGGATGTAGAAATGCTGTACAATATTCTTTGTGTAATTATTAATTTTTTATTTATTTATCTTTGTTTTTTTACCATTGTTATTTTAGTTTTTTTTATGTTTAATATTTTATATTGGATTGTATGTTTGTTCCTGATAGTTATGCAATAAATTTTTTTAAAAACTTTGAATATTCAGTCTGAAATAACCTCCAAGTGTGACTTGAAACAACATTAACACTGTTTATTTGTCTGTAAACAATGTTGTACTTTGATAGTCATTGGCTACTAATATGTTTTCGCTATTTAGAGTTTGCAAATAATACTTTTATGAAACTATATTATTAAGGGGAAAGTTATAAATGTGCGACTATAAAACCAACTTATCTGAAGTAAAGGGTATATTTTCTAAGGCTAAAAGTACCTGCATAAGTGTTAAAAGTATTTAGCAAGACAGTATTCATAAAAGTTAAAGCAGCAGATTCTTATTGTGTGAATGTGTGTGTGTACGTGTTTTTGTGACATATCAGGACACAAATCTGTATAATGACATGGGTATGACACAGGTATTACAAAAAGCAGGTGAAATATGAGGACATTGGTGACGTCCTCACTTCTCAAAAAGCTTATAAATCACACAGGATGAGTTTTTTCAGGGAGTAAAGCTGTACACTGTCTCCTGTGATGGTTGGGTTTAGGGGTAGGGTGGGGTGAGGGCAATATAATATACGGTTTGATCTGTATAAAATGAATGGAAGCCAATTGTAATGTACCCACTTTTCACAAAAACAAACGTGCGTGTGTGTGTCAGTAGTTTTTGTGTTGCAAGAATGGTTTTCAAGAGTTCACACTTAGCTGATGATTGATTATAAAGCTTGTTTGGCATGCTGTCCCGGGAGAGCTCATAAGATCCTCAAGCCCGGGGCTCCCTCCCGTTTGCAAGGTGAGAGGGGAGTTTGAGCTCAGGTAGATCTCGAGAACTCCCCTGCTGTAGCTAATGAACAGATAACGATTGCTCTTAAGAGATAACTACTTACTAGGAGCAAGTCTATGGTGCTGATTTGGATTAGTCAATTAACTTAAGTTGCATGTTTTTGGACGGTGGGAGGAACCCGGGGGAAACCCACGTGTGCACGGGGAGAATGTGTAAACTCCGCACAGAAACGTCAGCTGACTTGGTAATGACTAGAACCAGTGATGTTCTTGCTTTGAGGCAACAGTGTTAACCACTGGGCCACCGTGCCACACATCTAGGAAAGAAGGAGGAGTAGGGGGTGGAAGGGGGATTCTTTAAAACGAAGATGGCTGTTATATGGAACTTAGGGTATTTATAGTGGATTAGGAATCATCTGATTGGTGAATCATAAATTGAATAATGCGAGGCCGGCTGCAAGCAGTCATAAGCATGTGATCCTCTCGAAATTAGTTTATAAATAAACTTCACTCATAGCTGGTGGGTCAAAATTGACCAGTAGGTCAACAGTTGTACCCTAATGTGTGAGCAATTTCAGCGTTATGGATGTGACATTTGCAGCAAAAACTTAAAACATAAATACACAGAGAAAGTATATGTTAACATTATATAGAAACATCTGTTTATATTTTCCAAAAGAACTGACCACAGAGTTATGGGATCAGAAAAACATCAATCTGTAAACATTTTTATATTTTAAATGAGGGAAATAAACATGCGTTATGGATGTGACCAAACAAGTTAGCGAGTTTGCAGTATACAACGTTTTTTTGTAGAAATTCTGTGAATTAAACTGCACTACTCAAAAGAAATAATGCTAATCAAAAGGATAAGAGTTGCTCACTATAGAACAAACATTATTTTTTTTTTGGCATTTTTGCATTTATGAGAGAAAAGCTTGGTTATGGATGTGACACCTCTCCGTTGTGGATGTGACAGATGTGAAATGGCCACTTGTGTGAGTTTGGTAAATCAAACATAATTGTTGGAAAACACTGACAGAGCCATTTTTGAGTATTTTTACAGTGCTGTAAAATACAAGCCTACACAAACATCCTAGAAAGGGTTTTGTTATTTTGGTGAAATGAAATTTCTTGGCAAGGTTGACATTTTCATGGAATTGCTCATGTAAAGCCTTCATAAAAATATGAAAATATACATTTAAAAAAATATATGTTTAAAAAAACAAAAACAAATAAACATTGTTTAGGTTTGTTTTCTGCTGTAAAATTGTGCCTGGGTCATTTTTGACCCCTACCTCAACAAGAGTAAAGATGAGAGCTGAAGAATTAGTAGAAACATTTGTATGAACACCATTTTATGCTAGTTTGCTGTTTGATTGTATTCTCATTTGCATGAAACAACATGCCTAATCTGACCTGCACGTACTACTATATATAAAACACTTTTTGATATAATTATTATATTTTTATTACATTTAAAATTTGTAATAACTTGTTGATAGGGAAAACCTGTAGTGGTTTTAAGGATTGTGGCATATTTCAAATGCAATTTAATAATTATTTTGGGCCGTCACTGTGTTTTTAATGTATTTGCTGTTGTGTTTCTGAATGAGATTTTTACATTTTGCTCTGTCATGATAAAAAATATGAATAAAATGTTAAATAATATAAAATATCAACCATTTATAGGGCACTCATTGGAAAATCCCTGGAGTTACTGGTGGTAATTACAAGACTTTCGAACAATTAGGACTTTTATAAAGTCTCATTAAAATGTGGATAACATCTAGAAAAAAGCAGAATGACTATTGTCTTTTCAGCTTCTCATGTGTCTGATCTTCATTCTCAGGAGACAGTTGGGAATGTAAGTGTGTCCTTTCTGATGGACACCAGCGCACGGTCAGAAAAGTAGCCTGGTCTCCCTGTGGAAAATACCTGGCATCAGCCAGCTTTGATGCCACAACATGCATCTGGAAGAAGACGGATGAGGATTTTGAGGTGTGTTTTTGGATAAGCCTAATTTCTTTCTTTCTTTCTTTCTTTCTTTCTTTCTTTCTTTCTTTCTTTCTTTCTTTCTTTCTTTCTTTCTTTCTTTCTTTCTTTCATTCTTTCTTTCATTTTTTTTTTGCAGTATAACACAAGTACAATGAGGCAAAATTCAAATAAGCAAATTTATCAAAACATACAGAACAAAGCACAAATATAAAGATAACCAATAAATAAAAAATAATAAAACAATACATAAAAATATAAAAACAAACAAACTAAAAAAAAAAAAACGCTTTTATCAGTGTAAATTTCTTCAATAAACTGCAGTCTTCTTCCTGACTTAGATTTTAACTGTCATAAAGATCTACAGTGTAACCAAACATTGGTTTTGTTTTAAGGCACTTGCATTTATGGATATAAAATTTCTTCAAAATTAAAATATTTTTTAATAAAAATGTAATATGTCATCGACCTCTAACAAACCAAAAATTACATAATATTTGGAAAATAGGGAAGACGGCTTAAAATAATTTTTTAGCCATTGGAATATGTCAGACCAGAAGAGGTTCTGTTATGTAAGCCAGTGGTTCCCAAAGTGGGGGTCGGCACCCCTCGGGGCAGTCGCGCGACAATGAAGGGGGGTTGCTTGGCAATATCCAAAAATCAAATAAATAAACTATTAGAATTACCATATTTTAACCTACTGGAGAACAAAATAGTGGTTAATAGTAACATTGGTAACATGTTAATAATAAACATAAAAAAAACAACAACATGCAAATAAAAAGCCATCAGCCTTTCAATTTGTTTTTTTTTTTGCGACCCCTGTGGTGATTACGTTATATTAAAGACACAGCAATAGCGTCAGATGCAGCACATTGATTTTTATGGCACCAGGGTAAACTTTCTGACACTTTTACAGCACTCACGTACATTAAAAATAAATACAGGCCACAACTGAACATGGAGGATGGTCTCCGAGTGGTCTCCAAAATTAAACGATGAATAGACTTGGGCCTTTTGGTATGTGTGCAAGGTTTTTATTAAGGTCCAGTGTTTCCTCTGGCATTTTTTCCAGCTGTGGCGGCAGGCCTTTTGATCTACCAACTACCTGTGGCATTATTTCAATGACAAATGTCGTGACGCAGTATTACAAGTCGAGATCGGATTTATGTAATACGAGCATGCAGATCTCTTTGCTTGCGCGAGGATTTCCTCTGTTTGTGCACAAAACTTCTTGCACGCCCGCTGCTCAAGCGCAGGTCTTCTTGTGCGCTCTCCAATAAACGCTGCTGAACTGCAATTTAGCGTGTATGTGTAGTGAATATGTCTCCAACATTTATTAGATTGGCTAGGAATATTTATGAACATCTCCAATAGACCTACAGAGCGGCATTAATGCGTCCTGAGGTAAAGTGAAACGGCTATAAGCTCCAGCAAGATAAAGTCTTTGTTTGTTCTATGCAGAGCCATAGACCTTTATCTATAAATAAAGTATAATTATAGGAACTGTGTTCATCCTAACTGAAAGCTATACGTCGTGTTTGCTTGTCAGTCAGTCAGCATGTCACCTTAAAAGGTTAAACAAATAACGCACAGCACCACTATGGTTACAGAAAAGTTTGCGCTGTTATAATTCACTTACCTTTTAATACGTTTTGGTGCGATTGCAATCCGCTATTTAAAATAAACGCCAATGTTTTGAATGAGAAGCTGTATTGTAGCCGTGGCGGGATGAATTTTGGTGTGGCGCCCCGCCATAGAAGAATGAATGTAGCGGAAACCTTGAGGTCCATATTAAATCTACATGTAAGACACTCTGAAGCTGGGTAAATATAATTAAAAAAAACTTTAGCTTTGAGAAGTATGGGAAAGGAAAGAAACATGGCTGTTGATTTAATAATAGAACTCTTTTGGAAAAAAGAAGACACACATTATATTGTTTAGATTCATTCAATATAAAATCTAAAGTCTATTGATCAACAGAAGAACATAGAAGAAGTGTCTCAGTTATACTGGGGAAAGCATTATGAATGCCTTTGTTATTTTTATGCCTTATTATCTAATAGACGGACAACTGACTAGATATACATTATAGGTCTAATTTTAGACTCTTAAAAACTCCAGAAAGTTGACCTGACATGTTTATGTGTGTTTCCAGTGCCTGACGGTGTTAGAAGGTCATGAGAATGAGGTGAAATGTGTAGCTTGGGCTCCATCTGGAAGCTTACTGGCCACCTGCAGCAGAGACAAAAGCGTTTGGATTTGGGAAGGTACTTCAGAAATATGGAGATTATCGTGTCTTTCTATAACACAAACACAAGCCTTTTTATTTTAAATTACACTGTGCTGATGAATGGTTCATAATAAGACTAGAAACAGTTCTAATTAAAGGTCCAGTTAAATTAAAATAAAGTTTTTTTTTTTATATAGATGGTAGTTTTAGTATGTTAGTTTTAAGGATATCTATAAGCTAGTGTGCTCCAAAACAGTGACAAAATTTGTTTATGACGAATAAACACTGGTTTTGCCTATAATGTTTCATCTTAAAGCTTTTACTAAGATGATTTATCTGTGTTAAACGCTTAATTTTCCTTCTAGTGGACGAGGAGGATGAATATGAGTGTTTAAGTGTTGTGAATTCACACACACAGGACGTAAAACATGTCGCCTGGCACCCGACACAGGAGGTATAATATTCACACTCATGTTCAACATTATTAATACTGACCCGCAGATTTTTCTGAGAGCGAAACTCATTTACTTTTGCAGCTTCTCGCATCAGCCAGTTACGACAACAAGATCTGTATTTATAAAGAGGAAGATGATGACTGGGAATGCAGAGCCACGCTCGAAGGACACGAATCCACGGTCTGGAGTTTGACCTTTGATCCTGAGGGACAGAGATTGGCTTCTTGTAGTGATGATCGAACCGTAAAGATCTGGAAAGAGTCGCCAACCGGAGATGGTGAGGATTTTTAGATGCAGTTTTGCATCTTTTAATGTACACATGAATTCAAATCTAACCATATTGTTTTGATATTTTGTGAGCTCACATTGCTAGTTTTGTGCTGAACAATTCATCTGTGCATGTCATTAAGAAGAAAAAAATGCTTGTAATCTAAAATTAAAATCTGAAAATGCACGTCCTGTTTGTTTTCAGTTAAATTCTAAGATTAGGTCTCTCTGAGGTATTGGGTGTGGCTAACATACTTAACCACGCCCCTCCAGCTGTCAGTTTTGACTGTTAGAAAGTAACTTAAGTAACTTTAGCCTTACCTTGTTCAACAGTCTTTTTGAACATTATTGTCGCTTTGAGGCTTCATGGGATTCGAATTACTGGCCATAGTTATTTAAAATTACACTTTATTACAATATATATTAAATAAAAATATATTATATTAATTATATAATAAATATATTATATAATATTAAATTACATATAATAACTAAAAGGACAAATTCTGGACCTTATGGCCGTGGGGGGTGGTTCGTTCGAACCACCCGAACCCACCCTGAGTACGGGCATGAATGTACTTACTGTGTTTATAATGTATTGCAGAAGACTTCTGGTGCTCTTGAGGTGGGATACGGGTCAGGTTAGGGACAGGTTTGGGGGCATGGGTAGGTTTAGGCGTGGGTTAAGGCAGTGATTTTCCAATCCTCTGGCCCCCTCCTGCCCTGCACATTTTATATGTCTTCCTTCCTTAAAACACCTGAGTGCCAAATAAGTGAGACATACAAAATGTGCTGGGCGAGGGGGGGTATAGAGATATTCCTGAGGACCGGAATAGAGAACCACTGGGTTAAGGTGTAAGGGATGGTCAATAGCGTAATTATAAATGTAATTACAGAAATTATCTACAGATGTAATTACATGCAGGTATTTAATCAATTATAAGTACAATGTAAAAACATGTATTTACACAAATTACTTTGTACAAATGATTAATTTCAGTGTAAGTAGATATTAGTTAGTGATGTACGATACATTGGCAGCCATATCGTTATCGGCCAATAAATGCTATTTTTAATGTTATTGTTATCAAAATTAGGCCGATATCTTTAAGCTGATAGATTACATAATTGCACAGATCTGCCTGCCTAGTGCATGCGTAAGTCGAACTTGTTCAGACTTGTCTAGTGCACTATAACAGAGCTTTTCTTACATTGTTTATTTCTTCAAAGTTCTTTGAACGTGTTCAAAAGAATCTAAAACGCCAAATGGGACAATTAATGCTCATTTTCTAAAGTAATACTATCTGCATTTAGCGTTTCGCTTGTACGGTGGCTCTAAACTGTCAAAACACCTCTCTAAACGCTTTTTCGGACACTACATAATTGTACATGTGTACATTACTGTAACGCGTTTTATTCAAGAACATTTTAGCTTGTTTCAGTTCTTAGTTCATTTTCAATTGTTAATTGAATCCCATTTTGTTATTTAACCTATTATTTTTTTCGCCGGCAGCTAGCTCTCTGCAACTCTCACATGGTTACCCACTGAAGCTAAGCAGGGCTGCGCCCGGTCAGTACCTGGATGGGAGACCACATGGGAAAGCTAGGTTGCTGCCGGAAGTGGTGTTAGTGAGGCCAGCAGGGGGCGCCCAACCTGCGGTCTGTGTGGGTCCTAATGCCCCAGTATAGTGAAGGGGACTCTATACTGCTCACTGAGCGCCGTCTTTCGGATGAGACGTTAAACCGAGATCCTGACTCTCTGTGGTCATTAAAAATCCCAGGATGTCCTTCGAAAAAGAGTAGGGGTTTAACCCCGGCACCCTGGCCAAATCTGCCCACTGGCCTCTGTCCGTCATGGCCACCTAACTCTCCCCATATTATAATTGGCTTCATCTGGTGTGTGGTGTGCGGTCTGGTGCAAAATGGCTGCCTTCGCATCATCCAGGTGGATGCTGCACACTGGTGGTCAAGGTTTCCGCTACATTCATTCATCCGTGGCGGGCCGCCACGCCAAAATTCATCCCGCCACGGCTACATTACAGCTTTTTATTTAAAACATTTAGTCGTGTTTTTTATAGCGGATTATAATCGCACCAAAACATATTAAAAGGTAAGTGAATTATAACAGCGCAAACTTTTCTGTAACCGTAGTAGTGCTGTGCGCTATTTGTTCAAGGTGACATGCTGACTGACTCTCTGACAGACTGACTGACAGGTGCGTGAGTCTAGCAAACACCGCGTAGCTTTCAGTTAAGATGAACACAGTTTCCATAAGTATACTTTATTGATAAAGGTCAATTGCTTTGCATACAATGACTTTATCTTGCTGGAGTTTAATGCCGTTTCACTTTACTTCAGGACGCGTTAATGTCGGAAAACGCACAAAAACGCACTAAATCGCGCTTCAGCAGCGCTTACTGGAGAGCGCACAAGAAGATCTGCACTTGAAAGTGTATATTTGAGTGCGTGCAAGAAGTTCTGTGCTCGAACAGAGGAAATCGGCGCGCAAGCAAAGAGATTCGCATGCTCGTATTACATGAATGCTATCTCAACTTGTAATACTGCGTGTAATATTTGTCTTTGAAATAGTTGGCAGATCTGTGTAAAAAAAAAAGTCCTGCCGCCACTGCTGGAAAAAATCCTAGAGGAAACACTGGGTGGTGGATGAGGAGATTCCCCCCAATGTGTAAAGCGCTTTGAATGCAAGGAATTATTATTATTTTTATGCAAGAGTCAAGTTGCATGTTAATTTGCTATGCGAAGAAAAGGAAATCATTTATTTTTGGCATGCTGATTAATGTGAAATTGAGAATACAGGTCTATATAATCTATATAATAACCTTGCAATTTAGAAATTATTTCTTTTTTTGCTTTGAGTAGGCTATTCACTTCATAAGATCAGACCAAACTTTTTAAAATAAAATCAGTTGTTTACTGTATAAAAATATAACATTTTGAAATATTTATAATCATCGGCTAATATATCGGTTATCAGCCTCCAAATCTTAAGAGTTATTAGTTATCGATATCGGCCAAAAAATCCATATCAGTGCATTAAGGATGTAACGATACACGTATTCGTATTGAACCGTTCAGTACGAGACTTTCGGTTCGGTATGCATTACAAAACGAACGATTCAGACTAATATCTAAAAAGATAAAAGAGAATAAGTGTACAAAATATGTTTTCAGTGCAACAGCGCTCAACAAGGCATCCCAAATGACGTGACAGGCAACATGCTGCCTTCCCCCACCCACCTCCAAACACTACTCCAGTCAGGCACACGCTGCACTAGCTCGCAAAATGGCTAGTAACGTTAATGTAATTCTACTGTGTGCCGCACCTGCAGGGCGCGAGTGTGTCGGTCCGCTTGTGAGCCGTGCATATCCAAATGTTTTCGGCTGCCCACGTCACTCACTTAATGTCAGGTGACTCGCGCTCCGCGCAGCCTTCAACTGCAGCTCGTGCTGTATTGAACAGACGCACATTACTTCATAACTATAGCGGCCGTTTTTCGACTGAACTAAATGAATTTTTTATGTCTTGGTCACACTATTTGGGGGGCTGGAACAAATTGCCTCGGGGGCCGGGTTCGGTCCGCGGGCCGCCAATTAAATAGCCCTGGTTTAGAGTATAAAGAAGGATTTGTTTAATTTGCTGCTAAGCAGAAACATCAGACGTATAGCTCTATCACTGTTCAAAGTAAAGGAAAAATAAGATCAACAAGACGTTAGTTTTAATACATTAAAAAAAAATTTAAATCAGAGAAATCCTCTGGCTTTTTTCTTTTTTTTTTTTGCTATGTTGAAAAAACATACCAAACCATGACACCACTGTGTCATATCGAACCGAACCGTGATTTTTGTGAACCATTACACACCTACAGTGCATCCCTAATATTAGTTAAGTCCACTTATTATAAAGTGGGACCATTTATTTTGTATCAACTATGAAGTTTTAATTGAAGTTATTATTATGTAATTATGTTGTTTTTATCTATGCCGAACTCGCCATGAAATAGACATAAGTTGCTGATGTGGCAAAAACAACAACATTATGTATAGTCTTGTATATTCTTTGATTGTGATTAATTTATTTTTGCCAGGTTCATCAGATGAGTCCTGGAAGTGTATATGCACCTTGTCTGGATTCCATGGGAGAACGATATATGATATTGCATGGTAAGATGTGCAGTATTTAATCGATCAGAAATTGAATCGAATTTGTATATACTGAATTATTAGCCCTCTTGTATATTTTTTTTTCCAAATTTCTGTTTAATCGAAAGAAGATTTTTTCAAGCACATTTCTAAACTTAATAATACCTCATTTCTAATAACTGATTGCTTTTCTCTTTGCCATTATGACAGTACATAATATTTTACTATATATATATATATATATATATATATATATATATATATATATATATTTCAAGATACTAGTATTCAGCTTAGTGAAATTTGAAGGCTTAACCCGGGTAATTAGGCAAGTCATTGAATAACAGTGGTTTGTTCTGTAGACAATCGAAATAAATATTGCTTAAGGGGGCTAATAATATTGACCTTAAAATGGTTAAAAAAAAAAAACTGCTTTTATTCTAGCCGAAATAAAACAAGTAAGACTTTCTCCAGAAGAAAAAATATTACAGGAAATACTGTGAAAAATTCCTTGCTCTGTTCAACATAATTTGAGTAAATATCTGAAAAAAAAAAAAAATTCACAGGAGGGCTTCAACTGTATATACATATTAAATATACACCGCACACACACTTAAATTGTCAAAACAAACTTTTATTTTGGATGTGATTAATTTTCCCCAGCACTAATTGCTTTATTTTGTGGTTCTCCCGTTTTCAGGTGTCGTCTGACTGGTGCTTTGGCAACAGCGTGTGGTGATGATGGAGTGCGTGTGTTCAGTGAAGACCCCACTGCTGACCCAGAGCAGCCAATCTTCTCCCTGTCAGCCCACGTGCCCAAAGCTCACAATCAGGACGTCAACTGCGTGTCCTGGAACCCGAAAGAAGCAGGACTTCTGGCCACATGCAGCGACAACGGAGAGTTCGCCATCTGGAAATACAACTCCGCCTGAGCCGGTGAATGACGCTCGATCAGACAGAAAGCACTGAATCAATTTAAAGGGGTAGTAAGTAGTTCACCCAAAAATGTGAAGTCTGTAATTTACTCACCCTTTAATTGGTCTTTATTTTCTTTCATCTGTTGAACACAAAAGCAGATATTTTGATGGAAGCTAAAAAAAAACTAACCGTTGACATCCATAATAGGAAAAACAAATACTATGGAAGTCAATGGTTACAGGTTTTCAGCATTCTTCAAAATATCTTCTTTTGTGTTCAACAGAAGAAAGAATCTCAAACCGGTTTGGAACAAGTAAGGGTGAGTAAATAATGACAGAATGCTGATTTTTGGGTGAACTGTCCCTGTAAACTGGTCATAATGTGGAACAATAGCTGTTTTATTCTCACTTTGAGTACTGAAATTGTGTGTTGATGACAGCACTGGTCAAAAAAACACAATACACTTTTTATTAAAACCGAATTTATCTGTTAGACTTTTTGATGGGTCAGAATTTCTTAACTGTATTGATATATTTCAGTTTTGTCTGTAGCTTAAAATACCTTCAGGGCTTTACTTAAATAAAGCCTGTTGAAGATAAAAAGCAACTCCTTTTTCCTAGTCTGTTTTGTGAATTTTCATCTTTAATGGTGTATATTTTGCTGACTTATGTACTTAAATTATCCCAAATGTTTTGAAGAATGTTCAAATCCAGAGAAATAATCAATTTTAACTAGTAAGACTGAATGTGTGTGTGTGTGTGTGTTATGCCGAGTTTTTATGTTTTTAGCCAGACAAATGCCTGAAATTACAGGGAAATCGCTGCTCGTTCACCTTAGTAACAATCACACAGTGATGTGGTCTGAGAATTGGCAATGAGTCGATGACAACCGTGAGATATTTGGCATGCTGAATATCTGGAGCTGTTGGCGATTCAAATCATGCTGTGTGAAATGAGTTCTGATTGAAAATAACATCGGCGATTACCTACAGCCAATAAGAGAGCAGCATCCTACTTGTATGGGTAGCCGTAGGCCAGCAGGAGATTGTTGGAGAAGTTAAAAGCGCTCATTTTCAAGTTTATTTGGACCCAAGAAATGGAGGAAAAACTAGTGGAAATTTGTGTGAAACCCCCTGTCGCCGATCCATCCTACAGTGTAAACAAAGCACCGACGGAACGCTACCTCAGATAGTCATGCAGTGTGAAAACATCTGTGAATCGACTACTTTGAAAATCATGCAGTCTGAACTCCGCATTAATGCTAATGACGAGGGAACAGCAGAGATGCTTTAATATGTTGTGTGTTTTCTTCGACTGCACAGAGCAGTATTACAACAGAAGCCCAAAATGTGTTTAGTCTGATAAAAAAAGAGCTGCTTGCTGCTTTTCCATGTGATCAGGAAGCGGTGGACTGTGGCATAATAAAAGCTCTGCTGCTTTCCTGTTGTCGCTCTCATCTCTTATCAGATATTGCTCAGTATCCTCATTCACACTACGAGCGACTCCCAGTGGCAAAGCGGCAAGTGACCGTTCATTTCAATGGCTGTATTCTCCGTGCTACAGACCTGCATTTGCAGCAGGTCGCCACCCAGAGCAACAGGCAGCTACAAAGTTGCTGCTAGCGTGAATGAAGCGTCATTCTGCTTCATACTAGCATGATAATAAGTGATGAATAATACTTAAGCTCATCCATCAACATGATTTCTGCAGGAGTCCTAAAGGATGATGAAGACCACAACTCCCATGATTCCACACTCAGTCAGGGTCATCAAAAATAGAGTGGAGGAACTATGACGTCACCTTGTAGGCGAATCGGCTGCTAGCATAAAACTGGTTCCCTCGATAAAATCTCTATAGGATTTTCCCATAGGCTTTTCGAAGATTGCAAATAATAAGCTCTGTGTTCAAACACTGTTCATTACACTTACACGTTTTGTCCAGCCGGATAATCCTCACACGAAAATACAACTTTTAGCACTTTTGGATCTTGAATGCAAACGCAAGAACTGAAAAGCTAACATTAGGCTATAAACGGACTACAGCCTTCAGGGCGCTCGCCTGTGACGTCAGCACCACCCTGCTACAGACAACTCTTCAAGCTTAGAAATGTGATCCATGACAAAGATTTACTCTCGGTTTATTACATTATAATCCACGCTATATATTATAAACAAATAAATACGCAAAACCACTTAGACCTATGTACCTTTTGGATAGTTTTTACGGGGGAAATACATTTTGTTTTGCTTTACGGTTGTTGTAAAAGTTTTAAAACTGTACATATAAATGTGCCTACATAGTATTATCATAAGACATGTTTAAATAAGTGTATCGCTCGCGTGCATACAGCCTGCTTACCTTAGTAACAGACGACAGAAATGAGGAAATGAGGCGTGAGGGACAAGTCTAATGTTATATGCCTGCAAGTTCCATCATGGACACAGAACGACATTCAGTATTCTTTTTTTGTCATCGAGTACAGCGAAAAGCAGCCCTTACAGTCACATATGCTATACATTTTAAGAAGGAGTTTAAACATTGCTGATATGACATTAGGAATGAGTTAAATGTGTTCAGATGAAGAAAAAAAACGATGAAAAATCAGTTGATCACGTTAAAATGACAATTAACATGTCTGTATTTTTACACATTTATTCACACGTTTGCATTACTGAGAGCAGGAAAGAGACAGGCTCCACTGGTAAGCAGCATCCCCATAATATCGTTTAATAAAATGAATAATCAACAAATTAATCTGTCTTGGCAGTCTTTACAAGTGAAGGCATTTTCTACATACAATATGAATTCCCAATTAGAAAAATACTGCAAACTATAAAATACTACTCCTGAAAATACTTTAATCACAGACAAATCCAAATGCCAGTGCAAGCGAGCTGCGCTCCAGACTAGTTCAGCTCGATGACGTATAATGTCTCCGACACCGCCTGTAGTCCCGATTAGCACATTGATAGCAACCGTCTTTTTAAAGAAGGGTAACCGATTTAAAAAATCATGAGTGTGCTGTAATTGGTGTGTTTTATGTCGTAGAATAAAACGTGAAAGTATCTTGAGTTTGTGTTTGTCACGGACCTTATTTAAGCGATTTAACTGAAATCCCATTCAAAAAACCCATTGACTTTTGGACGAGGGAACCGGAACTGCTAAAATGCTAACTCGCTTCCGGGTTTTTGCATACAAATTGACGTCATAGTTCCTCCACTCTATATGCCTTTGTTTGTTGTGAATACACGCCCTCTAGTGGTGAAAATCGCACTGTCTTTAAGAAGCAGGTTATATAGTATTCACTTTGCTTAGTCTCTGTTTCAGAGGTCGCCACAGTGGAATGAACTGGCAACTATTCCAGCATCTGTTTTACGTAGCAGGTTACATGCATAGGAAATGCGGAGGGGTGTGGCCACAGGCGCTGTAATGTTCATTCATTCGGCTCAGTCCCTTTATTCATAAGGGGTCACCACAGCGGAATGAACCGCCAACTTATCCATTTAAAAAAAAAGTTAACGTAAAATCTAAAAAGGGGTTTGTAAAGCCAAAAATAAGCAAAGAGAACAAGATGACAACGATAAACTGTTACCTGAGAAAGAACGCCAAAACTTTGCGAGCAGTGAGAGCACTCAGCAGAGATATCTCCGAACTGAAGACGGATTTAAGAGAAGAATTCAGCCAATTCAAAGAAGAGTTTAAAAATAATATGAAAACAAAAGTGGACAAGCTGAAAAGCGACATAAACCAGAAGTTAGAAGGCATCTCCGAAGATATTCAGTCACAAGAAGAAGCAGAGGAGCGAATAGCTGAACTCGAGGCGGCAAACCTTGAACTAAAGGGCAAAAGATGATGCAGAATAAGGTTACGAATCTCGAGGGCCGATCACGACGAAATAATATCAGAATATACGGTATTAAAGAAGGACCGTCCGTCATTAATTTGGACTCCGATTTAGACCTGCAGATACAGAGAGCACACAGACCTCTCGGTCCTCGATCTCAGAAACAGGAGCTTAAACAGGAGAGTAATAATAAAATTAAAAAAAACAAGTATGGTAAACAGCAGGGAAATCTTTATTTAAATTATTTGAAGTTGTATGCATATAAATGTTCAAAACAAGTGTTTAGTCACTGGTTTGTGTGTACTAATATATGAAAAAAAAGGGCCAAACCATTTGTAAACCAATATAGAAGAACATCAGTGAGGTCCTTATGGAAATCCAGGCAGAGGTCATCAAATAACTGTCCATGTTGAGTGAAGGAAGTTCAGAAACAACTCAAGTAACCAAACGCTAGTTGACTTTCTAATGTGTCCAATTCTACTGGCCGTGTTTATTCAGGGCTTTCTGCCTTTTTTGCGAAGGGACTGTCCTTCCCCAGAGAACGCGATGAAGTTACTGACTGTTTCATCCTGGAGACACAAAATAGACAATGTTGTTGAGTCACTCGCCTTGCAGAAAGATAAATAAGAGCAATTTTTTATTTCCGTATTGATATGATATACTTCAGTAATATAAAGACATTATTCTCAATATTAGTATGTGAGCACAATTACTAATTGAATGAAATTGATTTTATACATCAGATCAAGGCCCAATCCCAATTCTACCCCTTAGCCCTTTTGCGCGTTCACGTGAAGGGGTAGGGGTGTCCCAATTCTCTTTAGCTTGAAGGCGTCTTAACAACTAAGATTATTCAGGACCACACTCGAAACCAAGGGGTAAGAAAATTTCCCAGAATACAACACAACGGCAGCATGACTGCACCCGGAAGTAAGGAGATCCACAAATTAGTATTTTTTTGTCATTATTACGAATTTTTACAACAAACAAGCACGTTTTAATATATTCATAACCGTGTTCATGTTTTACCATCATGCTTTTATAAAAAAAAAAAGCTAAAATAAAAAACGCTAAATTTCGCGACCTATAATCCATAATAATAACTCCTGTAAAGCAGTCCCACAACATTCTGACACTCAATGACACTCGAACACCCTCTCAGAAAAGTCTAGTGGCTGAAAATGAGCTTTTTACAGTGTCTGCTATAATGTTAATGTTGTTTTTGGTGTGTTTACATAGATGAATATGGCCACTGTGTAAATGCACAGTACAGTTACGATCTTATTGCCACATTATATCATTATGATAACATAATATATCCCTTCAGTGATTTCCTGAAGAGAAATACCAAAAAACTACACAACTGGAATAACTACAGCAGTCGTGATCGTCTGATGTCATATGAAGCAAGAGATCGTGATGACATATGATGACGTGTGCAGGTGCTGTAGTCCTATCCCATTTCTTAGGTAAATTTTGAAGCCCTTCCCCCCTTCACACTCTGTTTTAAGGGCCATGGGGAAGAGGAAAGGGAAGGGGTACAATAATAGAATTGGGATTTGGCCCAACATATACGTTCATACTAAGCGAGTAGGATTTTAATAAGAATGCTCGATATTGGAGAAAAAAAAAAGTATTCAGTCGTTTCTCTTGGTTTATTTGTATGTCTTTATATTTTACTCTGTCTTATGTACAGCACTTTGGTCAGTCTTGTGGCTGGTTTTTAATCTGCTTTATAAATAAAAGAACTTGAACTTAACAGTGAAAAATCGCTAAATGAAATAAGTTAATTTAACTTTTAATTTTTTAAAAAGTTACGTTGACTTCATTAAAAAGAGTTATGGTAACTCATAAACTGATTATATTTTTATTTTATTATTTATTTATTCCCACATCAGCAACTTATGGCCATTTCGTGGCACAATGGATATACATAAAATATTACATGATAAAAACAAATTCGTATTAGCCTACAATAAAAAGTTACTTAGACAAATTTATAGGATAGAAATAAATAAAATTCATACAAAAATATATTCAAAGTTAAATATGATTTTATTTTGTTCAATTTTGTGATAAATAATGTAAGATTCTTCCTGGTGGTACCTTTTTAAAAATGTCCATCAAAGTGCTCTCCTTATAAAAATTTTGTCTAATGGAATTTAAACTTCCACATTCCAACAAAATATGTTTGATGGGAAGAGCAGCTTGGCAGTAATTACATATAGGTGGTGTTTCGTTAATCAGTACATATAAACGTGTCAACCTAGAATGTCCAATTCGACATCTAGTATAGACAGTGGTGGAAAGAGTCCTGAAAAATCATACTCAAGTAAAAGTACCATTACTTGCCTAAAAATGTAGCGCAAGTAGAGTAAAAGTATCTGCTGTAAATATTACTCAAAGTATGAGTCATAAGCAGACCTTTCAAAAGTACTCAAGAGTAGTGAGTATTACGCTGTTAAAAGCTGATGCGGTTACATGTAATTTGTACATGTGTGTGTAAACGTAACATGCAACAACGAGTTATTTCCCAGCAGGCACATAACGTCATAAGACGTTTATATTAGGTTAGATTTAGGTCGTGATGTCAGGTGACCAAAATTCAATGTCTAGCCAGTGTCTTAAGGACGATCTTACTTTGATGTCCAATAACGACGTTGATAGTTGGTTGTGTTGGAAAGTAACCAAAATCCAGCGTCGAACCAACGTCATATTGAAAATACTGTCAAATACTGACATTTATTCATCAGGTATGGCAACCGAAATACAATGTCTGATAGACATGGTGGTAACATCCTCACAATGTCAAGCTTGAACATCATTAGATGTTGATATTTGGTTGGTTTTAGTTTGGAGGTTGGACATTGACATCGGCCTGAAGTTGGGTTCTGACGTCGACCTGATTTCCATTTCCAAACAAAACCTAACATCCCCATGACATTAGGATACAACGTCAATCAGATGTCATGCTGACATCTTGTGCCTGCTGGGTGTTTAAGGCCATTTCGGTCATCATACAGTAAACATCCTCCATCTTCTCATCAGTGACATGCATCTAAACAGGGTCACTGCGTGTAAAGATTTTGAACATCTTCTTGGACATGTTTAATGGTTCCAAACAGTTTGCTGCAATTATAAATCGCCAATGTTATGACGTAGTTCATTATGAAGCTATTTACCTTCTATGTGTGATTTGATTGGACAGGATCACAGGACTGATTTTTCTAATCCCCATAGACAAGAAATAATAAAGTAGTGACTGCAGGTTGAAGGAAAGTAGTGGAGTAAAAGTACCAATACTGCACTAAAAATGTACTCAAGGGGAAGTAAAAGTACACATTTATAAAACTACTTAGTAAATTACAATTCCTGAGAAAAACTCAATTACAGTAATTTGAGTATTTGTAATTAGTGTTTCATTTATTTAGTGTCTTTCATTTATTTTTGGGTTAATTTCATGTAAACTGATTATATTAGGCAGAACTCAAACCGAATGAGTAATGAATGAATTAATTATTTTTTTGTGTTAATTCTAATGCTAGAATAAATACCAAACCATTTGAGGGTATATGACTCAATATATTAGGGTTGTCACGAGACTGATATTTTAAAAACGTCCATTTCCATATCTATGTAACAAAACTGTTTTGTATAGTTTTGTTTATGTATGCGTGTATCACATATAAATAATAAATATATACAGGGCTTAACATTAACTTTTTTGATCACCAGCCACTGTGGCTAGTAGATTTCCAACATTACTAGCCACTCAGCATTTTCACTAGCCACAATTTTCTTGTTGGGAAAATATATTTTATATGCATAAATTTGACTTTGACATGCTAAAATGACTTGATTTAGCCTTCTCATTCATTTCACTTCTTGTGTGTATTGTGTATTAGCTCGCTCAGTGTGCATGAGCAAATGGGTTGTGTCGCAATGCAATCAGTTTTTATTTCACATGACTTTTCAGGGCTCAAAATTAAGGATTTACCAAATTTATCTCTGACCACACCAAATAAGTATTTCTTAGTCACAATTTTTTAATGTGTCAAAACAAGGAAAATACAGCTGTATAGGTGCACTTTTTAATTCAACAAAACTTTTCTTTAAAAAAACATTTCACTTAAAAAAAATTATTATTGTCGTGTATCTAAAATAAGCACAGTAATCTGTCCTGACTAAAAGCCCCAGATCACCAGTTAACATAAACGGGGAGTAATCTCCCATTAAAGCAATGTTATTATAAAGAAATATAATTAAACCATATTAACAAAAATAACTGTAAGCAAAAGAAAGCAGGTGAAACATATCGTGTTTGATAATGAAAGGATAGCCTAATCACGCGCACCGTTAATATAGGCCTGTAAATGAAAGCAGTGGCCGCTGCTGCTTACAAAAGAATATGTGTATTTTTGTTTTAATCTTGAGCTCTTGAAAGCAGCAGGACTGTGGGTGCACGATCATCGCTCTTTGTCCAGTCTATTTCAAAGGGAACCGATCGCACCAGTTGCGCTTGCTCTAGGCACGGTGACGGTTGCTTCGCGCAAGTAAACGGCAGCGTGCGCGCTTATTAACAGTCACGCGCATTACATCAGCTGTGCGCGCGAGTGAGTGATCATCCTCTCGTTCGGTATTTACCTGCTTTCTGCTCGCGCGTACAGTTATTTTTGTCAGTCGTGCTGCTTCTCGATTCTAAGATCACATTTGCACGAATATTGGGCCATGCTTATTTTCAAACCCTGCTAAAACTACAATTTAAAAATGATTTCCAACTAGCCAACGTGGCTAGTGGAGGTGTCTGTCTTACCCGCCAGAGCTGAAATCTACCCGCATTTGGCGGGTTGGCGGGTGTTAATGTAAAGCCCTGGTTACACTTATTAAACAGCGGTGAGTTTGGTGAACTGATGACCTTTATAGCCAATCACAGTCATTTCTGTTGAGCATGTAAACACAATGGCAAATCAGCGCCGTTTAAGAACGTGCTCAACAGCGCTCAAATATTAGCGGCAAAAGGATGTTTTTAAAATGTCAGTATCGATTGGTACCGAATTCCAGTATCGTGACAACCCTACAATATATTGAAGTTTACAGTACTCAAACCATTTGTTTTCAAAACTTAAATGGTTTGCTGCAATTGGTATCCTCAAACAGTTTGAGTTAACTTATCTGCTTTTACAGTGCACTCACCAAGTCTGTTTTGCGGGGCTGTTGTCTGGCGTTGCGGATGAAGGTGATCCTCCCGATTTTGAACTCATAGTTAGGTATTCCTCTGTATGAAGTAAACAAAAACACAATTATTAACCTTAAACTTTAGCTTATTTTGAATGAGAAGCGGACGTCCGGTTAGACTGAAATTGGTACCGTTTGATGTCACTGGGATCAAGGGGTGCTGGACTGGGCTCAATGCCTTTCTTCTTCCCGTCTAGACGATTCCCAGATCCTGTAAAGGCCTGTGGAAAAAAAAAAACAAAAGAGAAAGACAACAATATTAGGGAGAGGACAAGCCTTAACGACAGTTAATTAACCCTTGTGTATTGTTCAAATTGACAACCGTTTCATTATGTTTGTGGCTGTTTTTGCCTCATTGACTTCCATTATAATGACATTTTTTGATTGCAAAGCCATGACACCATATAATCATGCATTCTTGATTGTTGCTTGAGGTAAAATGTGTCATTTTTACTGTTGATCATCAGTTGGCAGCATTAACCCTCTAGATAGGCTTGTGCAAAAGAGTTTCTGGCTTTTACCAGGAGTTCTATGGAGTAAAACAACAGATTATAGTGTGCGTGTGCATGAATACACTTACTATGTTCTGAGAGCTGAGCTGCTTATTTAGATTTTCTCAGACATACAAGTGGGCAAAGGTCTCTCTCTCACACATACACACAGGCAGAAACTAAGCTTTTTTTTTTTTGTACCTCTGAACAATAAAAACTCCCACAAACATAATGAAAGGGTTGTAAATTTGCCCAGAGTGTAGATTTTTGATTTTTTTTTTAGATTTACAAAGCATTTTCCCAAAATATATGTCAAAATGTATGAGGCAAAATCACCCCAGAGCACACAAGGGTTAAGGTCAAATCTGAGGCCCCGTTTACACTAGTACGTTTTAGTTTTAAAACGGCGTTTTTGAATGAAAACGATCCGCGTCCACACTAGCGTTTCACCCAGCGTTTCTGAACAGCCCTCTGTCTACACTAAAACGGTGAAAACGCACATCACGTGATCACACACACACTCTCTGGCATGCGCTGCAGCGTGCTTTGAGCGCATAATTATATGAGAGCTGTCCTCGTCAGACTGTTCATCAAGGATCTCCCGCTGGATCTAATCTCACTATATTTGTTAAACGTGATATTTAATTCATCTTGTTGTCTACTTGTGCTCAGGTAACGTGTTTTGGCTGAGCGCAAAGATAAGTTAGGTTAATATCTTAATTAATGTTACCGCGGACACCGATTCTGCACATCTGACAGATTGCTTGCCTTTATTTTCTTTATTGTATAAACTTATTGTGCGTTATACTTTTTTAATAGTCATTATTAATTCTTAAAACTGATATTAAATGTAAGAGAGGGTATGTATCGTATTTTCAATGAAAATGAAAGGAGGCAGTAATGTTATAGGCTCCGTTTTGTTATAAATATGCATGAAGATGACGCTCATATTATGCAGCCACTTGACGCCTCAACATTTTTGATGTCTGTTAAGTTGCTAATATCAAAATGAAAATAGGCATTTCCTCACATCATGTTTTCATTTCATTGTTAAGATGAGAAGGTGATGTGAGTGACTTTATAAAGTACACACTCGGGAGTTTGTTTTCCATATCAATTTGTGAAGTCTGAACTTACAAGGAGAGGATGCAGGACTGAACTGTGTGATGGCTACTTAATATTGAGGGAAAAGCCCCAATCAGAGAGGCGAATGTCTGCAGCCCCGCCTCCGTTTTCAGATGTCTCCGTTTTCCCCCCATCCACACTGAGACGGAGCAGCAGCGTTTTAGAATGAAAACAGACTCTCCAGCTTTTCCAAAACGCTCCGTTTTCGGGGCTCGAAAACTCCGGCGTAGTGTGGACGGATGGCGAAACCGTAGCAAAACTTATGCGTTTTAAAACTAAAACGTATTAGTGTAAACGGGCCCTGAGACAGCAGATAATGAAAAGTGATTTACTCTGAAACCGAGGTCCATGTCGTAGTTACTAGGATCTGTTTCCTCCTCCTACAGCAGAATCACAAACATAAGCATTCAGAACACATGGAAATGATAAGATTGAGATATATGTGACACGGGAGCACAAAACCAGTGTGTGGCACGGGCATATTTTTGGAAATAGCCAAAAACACACTGTATGAGTCAATATTATAACAAACATAAAAATCTTCCATAAATACATTTAGTAAACTTCCAATTGTAAATATATCAGAGTTTAATTTTGTATTAGTAATATGCATTGCTAAGAGCTTCATTTGGACAACTTTAAAGTCGATTTTGTCAATATTTTGATTTTTTTTTTTTTTTTTTAAACACTCATCCAGATTTTCCAATAGTTGTATCTCAGATAAATATTGACCCAAGAAGCCATACATAAATGCAAAGCTTATTTATTCAGCTTTCAAGTGATGCATCTCAAAAAACGGACTCCTTATGCCTGGTTTTGTGGTCCAGGATCATAGTGTATATATTGTGATGAAACGTATTGTGTTTGTCAGGACTTACTGCTGGTTCTTCTGGATGCTGCATGTGTCTCTCTGGTTCTTTGTAACCAAGAGGAGCATCAAAGTCCACCTGATGGACGAAAATAGTGAAACACACAGGTTAATTCCAAGATTACAGTGAGATTAATCTAGATTAAAAAAATGTATCTATGCCCACCTATAGTTTTTTTTTAGATGGTAATATCAGTATTATTTGTTTTTAGGATATCTCCAAAACATTGACCAAATTTGCAATCAGAAGATATAAACCTGATATAAACATGTAAAGCTTGTAGTTTGTCACTTCCGCCCAAATGGATCAAAGGTTTTATTCACGTCACCTCACATTACAAAATCACCTTAAACTGCAGTTTCTCATCAAAACTTCTGACCAATCAAAAGCTCTCTAGTGTCTGGCACCCCCTTCAAGACGTTTCTCATTTGCTTTTCATTCAATGCACTTGAGCTCAACCACTCTCACTGGCAGAGCTGTGATAAAACAAAACGCTATTGGCTGTTTTTTTTTTTTTTTTTAAAGAGGAGGAGCTACTCTATGTCCCACCCTCTCATCGTATTTTGGTTTAGATTACGTCAAACATCGAATAAAAATGCATATTTCAAAGCACTTCACGGGACCTTTAAGAACATTATCCGCACCCATTAATTAATGACTTTATATTTTCTTATTTCACATATTTTTATTATATAATATTATTATTTTTATGTCTCAAAAGAATGTGAAATATAGAAATATAAAGTAATTAATTAACGAGTGTGGATCATGAGCGCAGTGCACACTTCACTACAGATATTTAATTCTTACAGAAACTGAATGGTGTAAACAACTTCATATACTGTTTACGTTCATATTTTGCTGTGTATATATCGCTGTATGAAACAAGCATCCCTACATTCATGTCGCACTCGATGATTGACACAGCCTTGTCTGGTTTGGTCTCCATGACACGTAACTCATAGATCTGGAAGACAAGGATATCTGGTTAGCATATCATAGTTTTTACTAAAGTGATCATTAAACTGAATAACAGACATAAAATCACCTTTTCATTATAATTGATGGCGATCACATCTCCTGTAGTCAAACAGGCGAAATTCCTCAAAGCATTCTCTAATCTGAAATAAAAGCATGTTCAGTTTAATATACGTATTAGCTGATGTGGTGTAACAACAAATACATATATACATTTGAAGACAAAATCATTAGCCCCCCCATGAAATTTATTTCTACAAATATTTCAAAACTGCTGTTTCAGAGATTGTATTTCGACACATTTTCATACTTTCTTTTTAATAACTAATTTGTTTTGTCTCTACCGTAAAGACTGTATATAATATTTTACTAGTTATTTTGCTAGCATTCAGCTTAGAGTGCAACTTGAAGGCTGAATTAATTAGGTTTGTTTAGGTTAATTTGGCAAGTCATTGGACAACAGTAGTTTGTTCTGTAGCCAACTAAAAGAAATAAGACTTATAAGAATAAATGTTCCATTAAACATCACTGGGGGAAAATTATTAATTTCACAGGCTAATAATTGTGTCTTCAACTCTATCTGTGTGTTATATGAGCATACACAGCTTTAGGGTTTGTGATATCCAGGAAGTCTGGACTCTGTGGCTGGAATTTGGAGTATGTGGCGACCATGAGATTGACACTTTCCACTTGCACCAAACCGCCCTCCTCCAACAACAGGTTCTGCATCATCTGGAAACAAAATAAAATACGATTCACGGAGAATCCTGAAAATTAATTGGGCTTTTCACACACACAGGCCATTTCTGTACCATTCGACTGAAACTTTCTGTCGTCCACCACGCTTTTCCACTGAATGGTACAGTACGGGTCATTTTTATCAGGCTTGCGTTTCCCCTGCAAAAGGGTACCAATGGTACTCTTTTGGTGGGCGTGGTGTACGACAGAAAGTTTCAGTCAACGTCATTCTCGCTTGAGGAAATGTCAAAGTAAAGCTGTACGGGTCGCTCACATATAATATGAGAAGCACTTCTCACAACACAGATGCTTTATACACAAATACTTGTGTATAAATGGTCATTACTAACCTTTCTATGAACATAATCTGAATATAACTGCAGATCAATGATAGTGCGAAATAGCCTACTGTAACGTCTGCAATTATATAAAATAAAGAAATAAATGCACCATATATAAACACACAGACCCTTACAGTCTCCGATATGTTACCAATTAGAGATAAACTACACACAGCATACATTTAGTCCTTATTTGAGTTCAAAAACAAAAGGTGATGATAATAGTTAAACATGGCAGTTTGTTCATGTTTTAGGTTGCTGAAAGAATCATTTGCTCCTTTGTTTTTCCGGCTTCTCCTTTGTTTTGTCGGGCTTCACTCTTGCGTTTGTCCATTTCTAAACGATCATGTTTCAGAAGCACTTCAATAATCATGCGCACGTTATTATCATCAGCTCAAGAAGTTCGTTCTTTCAAATAAAGACAAGGGGTGAACGCATGCGAGAAAGTGAAACCGCTCGCGCTTCAGACTGCCTTGTAAACAATAACAGGGCACAGAGTAGATTCTGCTCTTCTTCTTGGCTTTGTGGCTGTTCATCAAGACGACGACAAGGTTTGTTTGAGCTTGGGTCGACCATGGCTCGTTATTATATGTATATATTATTATGGTGTAATGTCTCGGCTGTGTTTTTAAAACCGTACCGTACCACTCAGTGGAAAAGGGCCATTAATTAAATAGACTTTCTTGAGCAGTAATTATGTACACCATTTAAATACTTTTTTATGAGCAAATATGTCATTAGAAATACTTTTTGTATTTATTTACTGTGTCTAAATACTTTTTGTATATATTTACTGTGTCTAAATACTTTTTGTATTTATTTACTGTGTCTAAATACTTTTTGTGCGCATCTCTGGACATTTATAATACAAACCTAGAACATTTAATTAAACAAGTAGCTGTGTTTTATATCCAATCATCAATGCTGATGCTACAATTATGCAAATAAGCAAATTAACCCAGGATTTAATTTAAAGTCCTCATGAACCAGAAGCTGCGATTGTTTTTTTTTGGCGTTCGTATTGTGACGCAGTTCCTAGAAAAACTAATATTAAATGAGAAAACAGTGGGCTTGGCTTGCTTTTTGACTGCGAGCTGATTGGATGTAGTAAAGTAGGGGTTTCATTCAGAAAGATCAGGAAAAGGGTTTGGGGAGACTTATTACAACCTAACAGACACCTCCTTCTCACCATTTCTGTTTGTTGTCAAAACTGACAGCTGGAGGGGCGTGGTTAAGTATGTTAGCTACTCCTAATACCTCAGACGGGTAAAGGTTACAAGAGCAAACTTTTTTTTTCTTAATGACATGCACAGATTAATTCACCGCAAAACCAGCAATGTGAGCTAACAAAATCAATATGATTTCATGTGTACTTTAACTGAATTTGATTTAATTGAATTGAATTTAAAGAGCCCCTATTACACATTGAAAAGAATCATATTTCGGTTTTATGGGTCTTCAACAACATACTGATATGTATGCAAGGTCAAAAAACACTTTCATGGTCTTATAATATGCATTTATTTTTACCTAATTATCCCAGCGACTCCCATATGAATCGTTCAGCGGTTCATTTGTTCTCAAACCCCTGCTTAGTGCGATGCTAATCTGCGCTGATTGGACCGATGACAGTCTGTTGCGATTGGTCGACAGCGTTCATCGCGAGATAAAATGCCCAGCGTGGTTTATCAAGCCCCCAGGTCGCCAACATTGGATCGTAGCGGACGCCCGAAACACGCTTTAAAGTAAACTTACTAACACCACAGTAAACAGTACCCGGTTCTCAACAGTGTTATTCAGACACCTCAGCGCCGAAAGCAGTGCAGTTAAACACCAGCATTGCTCTCAAGTATGACACACATTCAGATTAATCCACACAGCAGCAAAAGCTGAACTATTCTGAACCTTGACGGCTGCACATGTGCAGGATCAGCTAACAGTGGCCATAGCAACGACAAACGTTAGTGAAACGAGCTCACAAACACATTTAAATGTGTAAACAAAGCAGCACGCGCCGCGTTTTCAACGTGGCATTAGACGCGATATGAGAATAAAAAGAGTTAACCGGATACAGCACAAGCGGTAACTAATAACAAAACATGTAGATCATTTCTATTTGCAATCATTGCTCAGGCACCTCGTCCGTGAACTGCTATATTTTCTTAAGGCTTACCTGTACTCTGCTATTCCAAACGATCACATACCCAGCCGGGAGGTTGTAGCATCCTCTGTCCTCTGACAAGCTATCTCTGCTCCCTTCACAAGCCCGAAGCCCAGCGTGCAGCAGCCTGCCGGTGTACCTAATATTTTGTCCTTATTTTGCCCGCACCCCTGGTGTATTGTCTGTCCATTACAAGATGGAGGAAGAAACTTAATGCATGAGCTGTGTAGTGATAGATCGCCCATTGTAAGTGTACAGATTTCTGAACGACTCCATTCCCCTCACACTTCCAATAATATCCAGGTAAGCACAGCGTCTTCATGAGCGTCCTGCTGCTGTGTTAGTGGGCGTGACCGCAGGTTTGAATTTTGCCAGGTCTGCGCGCGCAACCATTATGTTTTGTAACGACGTCACGACGAAACGGCTGATGACTCGTTATCAAGACGATTCGTTTAAACCACTATGAGTCGACTCTTTTATAGATGAATCAATAGTTTAAAAAACTGTCAACTTTCAGATTTAAGCTTTAGCTGGATATTTCACTTCACTAAGAGCTGTGTTACACACTACATGGAAGGTGATTTTCAAAAACCCATAATAGGGGCCCTTTAATTGAACTGAATTGAGAAATGTACATAGTAAAACATTAGCATATGAATACTTAATATAAATCATTAACCCTGTAAATAATGAGCAGTGTGAAACATGAGGCGAGAGAATCCAGTTTAGGATGACTGAGAGTTAACTAAACCCTAATGTGTCAAAAGCAGGATCTAGTAACAGTGTGTATCGTGTGTATAGTTTATACCCAGTGCGGGAGGTAACAGAAGCCTTCATCTGCCACAAACTCCAGAACGCCACAGTGCGTCATCCTGTCCGAATTCTTGTTGGTGAGTTTGAACAGCATGGGATACGTGATGTTCAGTCTGCCTAAAAACACAAGCCACATATGAAATCAATACACAGAACATGACCATAGTGGATGTTTTTCGCCTTTATTTCAATGCATGTCACTTACTCAGCTGGTCCAAAGCAGACGGGGGCATAATAACTGCAAATACAACATGCATTAGTTCAGTGAAATGTGGGGTTTACGAAACAAAATTATTATACGGAGTTATAGATCATGACATACTCTTTCCTCCTTTCTCCACATCCGAGCGGTCGTTGGGTCCCGCCAACATGGAGACTGAATAACAGCGGTACTGCGTGGAGAAACGGTTCTGGAAAACTCGGCCCACATGGGGCTCAAACATGTTGAAGGAGAACTGATGAGGACGAAAACAGACATTAATAAACACATGTGAATCATTTAAAATGTATATATACAGTCAGAATTATTAGCCCTCCTGATACATTTTAATTCTTTTATATTTTTTTCCCATGATGACAGTACATAATATTTTACTAGATATTTTTCAATATACTAGATATATTCCACCTAAATTTAGAGGGGTTAACTAGGTTAATTAGGCAAGTTAGGGTAATTAGGCAAGTCATTGTATAACAAAGGTTTGTTTTGTAGCCAATTAAAAACAATATTGCTCAAGGGGCTAATAATATTGACCTTAAAATGGTAAAAACTGCTTTTATTCTAGCCAAAATAAAACAAATAACACTTTCTCCAGAAAAAAAAAATATTATCAGAAATACTGTGGACATTTCCTTCCTCCATTTAACATCACTTGAGAAATATTTCACAGGCTAATAATTTTGCTGTAAATAGGTCAAAACAAGGAATATGGGCATCAACTTAAATGTACAAAAAGTATTTTGTATACATAAAGCATCTTAACTGCATGTCTACCAAGTAACATTGCTGAAAATAATGTGTCAAAACATGAGTGAAATGACATTAAGTGAAACATATATTGATGTAAATATGAAACATGCTTATTCTGACTTCTACTTTACTAAAATATATAAAGGAATAAAGTCAAGATACGTTTTTTTTTTGTTGCGTTTTAAGTAATTAAAACGCCTTGAGGTTAACTAGGCAGGTTTGATTAATTAGGCATGTCATTGTATAACAAAGCTTTGTTTTGTAGCCAATTGAAAATAGTTTTAATGGTTTTATAAAAATGTAAAACTGCTTTTATTTTAGCCTAAATAAAACAAATAAGAGTTTCTCCAGAAGAAAAAATATTATCGGAAATACTGTGAACATTTCCTTCCTCCATTAAACATCATTTGAGAAATATTTGAAATATAAATAATTGCAGAGGAGGGCTAATCATTTTGCCATTATAGGTCAAAACAAGGAATATGGGCATCAAATTAAATGTACAAAAGCTATTTTGTAAACATAAAGCATCTTAACTGCATGTTTATCAAGTAACATTTCTTAAAATAATGTGTCAAAACATGAGTGAAATGACATTAAGTGAAACATATATTGATGTAAATATGAAACATGCTTATTCTGACTTCTACTTTACTAAAATATATAATAGAATAAGTCAATATACAACGCTTTTTGTTGCATTTTAAGTAATTAAAACTCTTGAGGTAACACTAATCCTTTTAATGTCATCAAATTATTCTTATTTTAAATAGGTCAGACTAGATTTAATAAACAAATAAGTAAGAGGAACTTTCATTTCTTTAGTTCTACTATGTTAATTAGGTTAACTAGGCAGGTTTGATTAATTAGGCATGTCATTGTGTAACAATGGTTTGTTTTGTAGCCAATTGAAAATACTTTTAATGGTTTAAAAAATTTTTTAACTGCTTTTATTTTAGCCAAAATAAAACAAATAAGAGTTTCTCCAGAAGAAAAAATATTATCAGGAATACTGTGAACATTTCCTACCTCCATTAAACATCACGTGAGAAATATTTCACAGGCTAATAATTTTGCCCTTGGCTGTAAATAGGTCAAAATAAGGAATATAGGTATTAACTTAAATGTACAAAAAGTATTTTGCATACATAAAGCATCTTAACTGCATGTCTATCAAGTAACATTTCTGAAAATAATGTGTCAAAACATGAGTGAAATGACATTAAGTGAAACATATATTGATGTAAATATGAAACATGCTTATTCTGACTTCTACTTTACTAAAATATATAATGAATAAGTCAAGATACAACGTTTTTTTTTTTGTGTGTTTTAAGTAATTAAAACATCTTGAGGTAAAACAAAGCCTTTTTAATGTCATTAAATTATTCTTATTTTAAATATGTCAGATTAGATTTAATAAACAAATAAGTAAGAGGAACTTTCATTTCTTTAGTTCTGCTATGTTAATTAGATTAACTACGCAAGTTAGATTAATTAGGCAAGTCACTGTATAACAATGGTTTGTTTTGTAGACAATTGAAAATAGTTTTAATGGTTTTATAAAAATGTAAAACTGCTTTTATTTTAGCCTAAATAAAACAAATAAGAGTTTCTCCAGAAGAAAAAATATTATCGGAAATACTGTGAACATTTCCTTCCTCCATTAAACATCACTTGAGAAATATTTGAAATATAAATATTGCACAGGAGGGCTAATCATTTTGCCATTATAGGTCAAAACAAGGAATATGGGCATCAAATTAAATGTACAAAAGCTATTTTGTATACATAAAGCATCTTAACTGCATGTCTATCAAGTAACATTTCTGAAAATAATGTGTCAAAACATGAGTGAAATGACATTAAGTGAAACATATATTGATGTAAATATGAAACATGCTTATTCTGACTTCTACTTTACTAAAATATATAATAGAATAAGTCAATATACAACGCTTTTTGTTGCATTTTAATTAATTAAAACGCCTTGAGGTAACACTAAGCCTTTTAATGTAGTCAAATTATTTTTATTCTAAATATGTCTAGATTTAATAAACAAATAAGTAAGAGGAACTTTCATTTATTTAGTTCTATTATGTTAATTAGGTTAACTAGGCAAGTTAGATTAATTAGGCAAGTCACTGTATAACAATGGTTTGTTTTGTAGCCAAATTAAAATACTTTTAATGGTTTTATAAAAATGTAAAACTGCTTTTATTTTAGCCTAAATAAAACAAATAAGAGTTTCTCCAGAAGAAAAAATATTATCAGAAATACTGTGAACATTTCCTTCCTCCATTAAACGTCACTTGAGAAATATTTGAAATATAAATATTGCACAGGAGGGCTAATCATTTTGCCATTATAGGTCAAAACAAGGAATATGGGCATCAAATTAAATGTACAAAAGCTATTTTGTATACATAAAGCACCTTAACTGCATGTCTATCAAGTAACATTCCTGAAAATAATGTGTCAAAACATGAGTGAAATGACATTAAGTGAAACATATATTGATGTAAATATGAAACATGCTTATTCTGACTTCTACTTTACTAAAATATATAAAAGAATAAGTCAATAAACAACGCTTTTTTGTTGCATTTTAAGTAATTAAAACGCCTTGAGGTAACACTAATCCTTTTAATGTCATCAAATTATTTTTATTCTAAATATGTCTAGATTTAATAAACAAATAAGAGGAACTTTCATTTCTTTAGTTCTACTATGTTAATTAGGTTAACTAGGCAGGTTTGATTAATTAGGCAAGTCACTGTATAACAATGGTTTGTTTTGTAGCCAATTGAAAATACTTTTAATGGTTTAAAAAAAAATTTAACTGGTTTTATTTTAGCCTAAATAAAACAAATAAGAGTTTCTCCAGAAGAAAAAATATTATCGGAAATACTGTGAACATTTCCTTCCTCCATTAAACATCACTTGAGAAATATTTGAATTATAATTATTTCACAGGAGGGCTAATCGTTTTGCCCTAAACTATATATAGGTCAAAATAAGGAATATAAGCATCAAAATAAATGTACAAAATTATATTTAATATACATACTAAAATATCTAAAAAAAAAAAATAATAATAATAATAATTCAATATACAATGTTTTTTTTTTTTTGCATTTTAAGTGATTAAAATGTCTTGAGGTAACACTAAGCCTTTTAATGTCTATATTCTAAATATGTGAGACTAGATTTAATAAACAAATAACTAAGCGGAACTTTCGTTTCTTTAGTTCTACTATTATTGTTTTAATTGCTGGATTAAAATAAAAATCAATTTGGACTAAACTTTCTTTAATTTCAATATCACAAACAAGCAATTTCATGATTTCTGCCGCAGTGACAGTGCAGCTTTCCACTGCTTTTTAGCTTAGCATTAGCTAGCCTGTTTGTACTGTAACAAACAATAGAAGACCGAATGCTGAAATGCAAATGTAAAGGTAGTTCAGAATCGATTACTCACCATGTTAGTTGTTTATCTGCCTGACAGCAGAAATGCAGCAATGAGTAGAGTAATACTGATGATGACAACTCAATAACAAACAGCAGTTTTCCTTTCAAGTGGGAAGTGCGCTCCGAGCAGGATGTGACGCATCAAAACAACAAACCAAACATTATCCAATCGCGTCTCTTTTTCAAGCTGAGACTTTTTTACACTCCTTTTTCATGAACACTATAATAAATCTGTATCATTATATATTTTAAATCGTGTTATTTTGCTTTATATTATCGTCGTGCTTTTACTATATTTCAACTTGCCAGGCGCTCAGCTGTGTGTGTATCTGATTGGACAGAAGATTCCCAGCCGTCTCATGCCATTGGCTGACGTGACCACCTGTTACTCTAAATCGCCATTCTATTGGTTATTTCTGCAAAGGCTGTGCTAAGTGTATAACAAGAAAATTTGGCGCCAGAGACGAAACACGGAAACCCAGAGTTCAAAACAACAAGGACGGTGTTTTAAAACGCAGAAGGGATAGTTTTATATATTTAGACTCGATAAGCTTACAATTAAACATGTTTGTGACCGATATTAGGAAGGAATTTTATGATGTTGTCGTTAATCAGGTACGTAATAACTGTTTTTGCGTGAGTTCGGTTAACGTAACTCACCGGAATGGTATTTTAAACTAGTATACGTTGATTATTTAATATTGTTTGGATTATACTATTTATTTGTTTTATATTATATAATACTCGTGTATTTTAGGTGTTTAGTGCAAGTTACTGTGTTATTAGTGAAGTTTATAATACACACTATGTAACAACTCGCAGTTAAATACATTTTCATAATCCAATTTGTCTGAAACTTGTATATTTTCTGTGTTTGTTTTGTATCTTTAGAGAGTGGCTCTGTTTGTGTCTCCTGATATTGATGCCTTGTGTGCCTGTAAAGTTCTGCAGGTTAGTCATTTCATAAATGCATATGTTACAATAACAGTGACAATATATGTTACACACTACAACAACCACCTTTGGGAAAATTATACATTTTGTAATTGAGGTAAAGTTGTTTTTATATTCACACATTCAAACTTTCTCCTTAATAATATAATTTCATACAAATGATATTTGAAAATTGTAAATAGATATAATAAATTTATATTAGCAGCCAATGACCATCAAAGTACAACATTGTTCACGGTCAAATAAATAGTGCTAACGTTATTGTAGTCATATTTCACATGTAAATTCAGACAGAATATTCAAAGTACCATGGTAAACATATAGGGAGCATGTCAAGTCACTGAACGAATGTGTGAATATAAAACCAACTTTACCTCAATATGTTTGTAGTAGATATTTGTGTTTATATTGGTACGAAGATTTTATATACTCTAGCCTAGAATTCAAATGTAGTGTTAGTGTGTTAGTTCATGGAAGAAAACTGCATCTTAAGTATGTTTATTGTAATAAAAGTTGACAAATCTCAAGAACAGTGATTGTAGAATATTTAAAATGACAAAGGTTGATCAGAAATAATCATCTACGATTTGAAAGACAGCAAGAAATGTTTATCCATAAAGATGATTTATGTAAAACGCACAAATAATATTTTTAATATATTTAATGTAAAACAAATAGTTTTTATTTTATATTGTTGCATTTGTCATACACACTATAGTGCTGTTCTGTTAATTATTTTTTTCAATTCAAATAAAAAAATCTATTTTGTTTTTTGAACAATTCTACTGTAAATATTAAAAACTAATGCATGTCTCAGTTTTTTTTTTTTTAAATCAGTTTTGTCTTAAATGTGCATTTTTACATTGCTTTCTAAAAGTTAAATATTTGTTTTAATGACGTATTTCCTCAAATGTTCACCAGATTTTTTGTCCATTTGTTCGTCTTTGTTAACTCCTTTTAGGCTTTATTTCACTGTGATCACGTCCAGTATACACTGGTTCCTGTGACGGGATGGCAGGATTTGGGAACCGCCTTTATAGAGCATAAAGAACAGGTATCACTTTCTGCTCTTTCATAAAAGCTGTCTGCATTATAATATTTAAAGGGACAGCACACCCTCATAAAATGACAATTCTGTCATCATTTACTCACCCTACACTTGTTACCAACCTGTTTGGGTTTTTTTCTTCTGTTGAACAGACGAAGATATACTGAAGAATGCTGGAAAAAATAGCCATTGACTTCCATTGTATTTTTTGTTCCTACTATGGAAGTCAGTGGCTGTATTTTCCAACGTTTCTCAGAATAGCTTATGTTCAACAGAAAAAAGAAATTCATAAAAGTTTAGAACCACTCGAGTGTGGATAAGTTTTTTGGTTTTTGAGTGTGTCAAATACACAAGCTTATATTTGTTAAATAGTCCTTTTTTGTCTAATCTAGAAGCAAATATTGTTTCCTTTTAGTACAAGTATTTCATCTTGATAAACTGCGGAGCAAATGTGGATCTGCTGGAGACCCTTCAGCCTGAGGAAGACTCAGTTTTCTTCATTTGTGATACCCACAGACCTGTTGATGTGGTCAACGTCTACAATGACAGTCAGGTACGAATGTTTATCACTTTATTAACTCTAAAGGCCTGTTCCCACTAGGCACGATAAATTAAAGATAACGACAAAGATAAAAGATATAGTTCTAAAATTGTTCAGTGTTAAAGAACAGCATAGTTCACAGCACAACGATAAAGATACAGAGAAACGATATCATTGGTATCACTTTTTATATATATAAATAAATTTTTCTTTTTCCTCCAAGCTGATAAATGATAGAACACTCGTGCGCTTTTAAGATAGATACGACACTGTAGAAGCACACTGCTTGAAGTTAAGCCCATTTTTAAAGATTATTTATCTATTATGTACTGTTGGGGATGTTTTCATCCACTCTGGGGTGATTTTGAGTAATAATTTAGCCAAAACTTTCTCTGTGTTTCAGCTAGCAGAATGATTTTTGGTGACAAATCTTATTTTAAAACATATTTTGGGAAAATGCTTTGAAAATTAAAAAAAAAATACTCTTTGGGCTTTAATTGCCAAGTTCATAAATTATGTCACTGATTTGATGGAAAAACAAAACAAAATGACTTGTTTTCAATATAAATGTAAGTGTGGACTGGATTTTTTAAAACCTTTTATCACAGGACTTGTGAAAAATTAGTAACCACATTGCCTTTGATGCATTGTTAGTTTTTGTGCAGCATAAGGTTTTAAATCTTTCTCAATTTACTTTGTTGCTGTTTTTGCCCCATTGACTTCTGTTATAATCAATTTTTTTTTTTATCTCAGAGCCATGACACCGTATAATCATGCATTCTTGATTGTTGGTGGTTTTCCCCTTGGTCAAATTTGTAATTTTTACTGTTGATCCTCAGTTGGCAACATTAACCCTTAAGATAGACTTGTTTAAAAGCTTAGTTTCTGGATTTTATATGGAGTATAACAGCAAATTAAAGTATGTGTGTTTGTGTGACAGCAACCTTTGCGCATTTACCTTGATGCGTCTGAGAAAATCAAAATATGCACCTCAGCTCTCAGAACTACATAGATTAAACAAAAGCAAAGAATGTGTATTTATCTGTCTGTGCCAATCGGCAACCTCCCGCTCTCCCACGTGAAGCAAATACGGAAGTAACTGAAACTGCAATTCATCGAAATTTCGCTAGTCCTGGCTCCATAATAGAGCAAATCTCTATTGACCCCACTGTTAAAATGGCCAACTTTACAGCAGAAAAAAAGGTGTTTACAGCCTGGTACAAAACCGATTTTGGTTTATATAGCTAATATTACCCTTCATGACAACTGTGAGGGGGTGAATTTTTTTTTATAACTCATCCGTTTCATTTTTATTAAGTTATATTAAGTCTGCCTAATTAAGGGCGTGGCCACTTGAGTGACAGCTAGGTGTCGCTGATCGCCGCCACTTCACCTCAGCTGATTCCGGCTGATTAGCCGCTTCACTCGGCATAACATATTGTATTTTTGTTTTGGTTAATGTTTCTTTACACAGTCAGTTGCCTTTTGGAATTATTTCCTACAATTATCAGATTATATGGCATGCTGTGTGCACTTAATTGTGCTCACAAACCATTGCCTCCATTTCCCAGGTGAGTGAAATTATATAGTTATATACCATCTCTATAAATGTATTTGTTTTATTTAAGATCATTTATCATTTATAAATTTCTTTAGACCTGTAATGCGCTCCAAAATCTGACAGATTGATTAGCTGTTGGCTATAGAACAGTCATCTGAAGCGTTGTCATACAGTTTTATGCATAGATTTCAGAAATGGCCTTGAATTTACTAACACAGACTATATTTGAAGTGTTTGGAAGTAATTCTCGTTTTCCTCCTGTAGAAAAATGTCATAAGAACAATGTTAAGTGGCTCAATGTGTTACACCAGTGTTTTTAACACTTTATTGGTGTAGTATACAACCAAGCACATGTGGTCAGAACACAAATGAGTCGCAGGTAATCTCCCAAAGAAAAGCCTGTCTAAGCAAAATGCTGGCAGGCCTCTGTAGCTCCACTCATGCTCCGCCTCTTCGCCCTTATTTGGTTACCCCGGTTTGAGCGATGATGCGTGAACAAAATGGCCTATGGGTGACGTCATGGATACTATGTCCATATCTTTTGGTATGTGCACACGGGTTAAAGCTAATGATGTGTGAGCACGAATTAGTTATACCGTGGGAAACAACGATAAAAAAAAATACACAGAAGTCATGCTGGCAAATTGATGTATAAGAATAATAGTAGCGCAGGAATCCAGTGCTTGTTTCAGTGCTGGGGAACTGACTATGATTGCTAAACTGACTTTGATAGGATTGATTACACGTCACATGCTCAATATGTTCAGATGCGCTAGTAGCACACTGAGGAAACGTTCTGGTTACAAGGGATAATGCAGAATTAAAAACATAATCTAAAAATAAACAGATCATTATCGGTTACCTGTGTGGAAACAAACATATTTATTGTTATTGTGGTTGGTGTGAATGGGCCTTAAGGTGTCTTATGCATATGCTTTTAATACATATTTACCCTTTAAACTGCAATAGATCAAACTCCTGATCAAACAAGATGATGACCTTGGCGTTCCGTCCTATGATGACATCTTTCGTGATGACGAGGAGGACGAAGAAGCAGATGGTGATGACTCTGGAAATGAAAGCGATGGAAGTGCAGAGCCTTCTGGGAAACGGAGGCGCTTTGATGAGGCACACTTTTATAACTTCTCTTCACATTACGAGTAGCTAAATTCTTTCCATTTAGGTTTTCTAATGTATGGATTTACTTTTTAGGATGCCTTGGAGAGAAGAATAGAACGACAGCGAGCCAGGCGGGAATGGGAAGCTCGAAGGTCATTGATTAAATGCATAACTATCACTACAATTTACAGTGACTTGTGATGACATATTTTTGTTTATGCTGAAGTGTGTGTTTTTATATTTGCAGGAGGGAGATTCTCTTTGACTACGAGCAGTATGAGTTTCATGGAACTTCAGTGAGTAATGATTGTGCCTTCATAAATATTTCTGATTCTCTGCTTCAAAGTAAAATTCATATGTTAATTTATATGTAAAATTCAGAAATAAAATTCCATATTATTTGGTGACCAATAACAACTGGCAGCCATTAACTTCTGGCTCATGCTCTCGTTTTTTGTGTGTAACCTGCTGTACACAAATATAAATATGTCCATTATATGCTGCTCTTTTATTAGAAGTAAAATAAGTTGGAAATAACTTTTCACTGACATGCGGATACTAAACATTAACATGTCATGACACTAATGTGACTTCACTGTTTTTAATGGTTGCTAAAGTTGAGTGTTACAGCAAGAAAATTATCAATATATCAGTATTAATTAGGTCTTTCACTACGTTCAAATTTCTGTGCTTGCATATTTTGCATTGAAGTATTGTCTTAAAAATAGTTTGATCTTATTTTGAGGAAAGTTTAACAATGTTTTATTTTAAACAAAAGCTTAAAGGTTTAATAGGCCCAATAATCATGTTTCACCTAATTGTAAATATTAAACTTCAAAAGAGCCTGATTTTTAAAAAATTTAATCGTTGCGCATTCCTCATGCTTAAGGTTTTAGACCAGTTGTGTGAATTCCACACAGTTATGCCAAGCAATTGTTTAATGTTGATTAGATATGACAATGTTTACATTGTCGTTTTACTTTGTCTGAAGTCAGATCTGAGTTTCAATAGTCATGTCAAAGCAGTTATTAAATCAGCATACTATCATCTCAAAAACATTGCAAGAATCAGATGCTTTGTTTCCAGTGAGGAAACTTCTTCATGCTTTTATCAGCAGCAGGGTGGATTACTGTAATGGACTCCTCACAGGCCTTCCCAAAAAGACAGTCAGGCAGTTACAGCTTATCCAGAACGCTGCTGCCAGGATTCTGACCAGAACCAGGAGTTCAGAGCACATTACACCTGTCCTCAGGTCTTTACACTGGCTCCCAGTTACATTCAGAATAGATTTTAAAGTATTACTACTTATCTATAAATCACTAAATGCCTAGCACCTCAATGCATTACAGATATGCTCACTGAATACAAATCTAACAGATCACTCAGATCTTGAGGATCAAATAAACTAGAAATTTCAAGAGTTCAGTCAAAGCAGGGAGAATCGGCCTTCAGCTACTAACAGCGCCCCCTGCTGCTGGAATCAGCTTTCAGAAATGATCAGATGTGCTCCAACATTAGGCACGTTCAAATCAAGACCTAAAACGCATCTGTTTAGCTGTGCCTTTACTGAATGAGCACTGTGCTACGTCCGACAGATCACACTATTGTGTCTTTCTTTTCTTTTTCATTCTTTTATAACCTGTTTTAACACATTTTAATCTGTTTATATCTGGTTTTATATTATTTGTTGTTGTTTTTATACTTGTATACTTTTATTCCTGTTTATGTAAAGCACTTTGAATTACCACTGTGTATGAAATGTGCTATATGAATAAACTTGCCTTGCCTAATATGTTGAGAAGTACAACAGTAAAAATCATTCATTTAAAACAAATATTTAAGATTGCACTAGTTTGTTCAGTAGAAATAGGTAGTATTAATTTTGTTGGGTAACTCTTAATGCGTCAATATTTTACGTTTTATATTTATACCCTGGATATGCCAAGCAAATATATGTACATTATTAATTTATTCAACTTGTATGTTGTTAATGTGGTAACTATTTAATGAAGCAGCACAGTAAAAATAATTTATTTAAAAAAAAAATATATTTTGTTATGTAGTTCTTAGTGTCATAATTTTTCATTTATATTTATACCCTGGACATGGCAAGCAAATGCATGTAAATATTTGATTTATTCAAACTGAACATTGTTAAGTGTAATAACTATTTAATGAATATGTACTTGATTAGTGAAGAGATTTTAACTAATGAATACTTTCATTAATATTTGCTGGCTCTAATAAGTGAACCTGTTTATTCTCTCTTCTACAGGCAGCGTTAGTGATGTTTGAACTGGCTTGGGTCATGTCTAAAGACACCAAAGACATGTTGTGGTGAGCTGCTTATTTTACATTATCAAGTTGCTGTAATGCCGTTTAGATGTGTTTTCTAAACTGAAAACTGATGTTTGGCAGGTGGAGTATCATTGGACTGACAGATCAATGGGTTCATGATAAAATCCCACAGTAAGAATCTCACTCTTCACTGCCGACAAGATTTTTTTAATGAATTGTGTAGCAGTATGTTTTAAAGGAACTTGTGCTTTTCTTATACAGCATGAAATATGTGACAGATATTGCAACCTTACAGCGACACGTGTCCCGACACAACCATAAAAATGAAGATGAGGAGAATTCGCTGTCCATTGACTGCATGAGGATCAATTTCGAATACGAGTATCCTACCCTGCATGATATTTAAATTGAGTTTGTGTTGTAAATTAATGTTAAAAGTAGAGCTGTGGTGAGATGTCGATTGTGCATAAATTCGGAGATTCTACAATAGGCAAGGCAAGTTTATTTATATAGCACATTTCATACACCGTGGCAATTCAAAGTGCTTTACATAAACAGGAATAAAAGAAACAAGAATAAGAAAAAAATAAAATAAATAAAAACAGATAATAAAAAAAAAAACAGATAAAACAGGTTATAAAAGAATGAAAAAGAAGAGAAAAACATAATAGTGCGATCTGTCGGACGTAGCACAGTGCTCATTCAGTAAAGGCACAGCTAAACAGATGTGTTTTCAGTCTGCATTTGAATGTGCCTAATGTTGGAGCACATCTTATCATTTCTGGAGGCTGATTCCAGCAGCGAGGGGCGTAGTAGCTGAAAGCCGATTCACCCTGCTTTGACTGAACTCTTGGAATTTCTAGTTTATATGATCCTAAAGATCTGAGTGATCTGCTAGGCTTGTATTCAGTGAGCATATCTGTAATGTATTGAGGTCCTAGGCCATTTAGTGATTTATAGACAAGTAATAATACTTTAAAATCTATTCTGAATGTAACTGGGAGCCAGTGTAAAGACCTGAGGACAGGTGTGATGTGCTCTGATCTCCTGGTTCTGGTCAGAATCCTGGCCGCAGCGTTCTGGATGAGCTGCAACTGTCTGACTGTCTTTTTGGGAAGGCCCGTGAGGAGGCCGTTACAGTAATCCACTCTGCTGCTGATAAAAGCATGAACAAGTTTCTCTAAGTCTTCACTGGAAACAAAGCATCTGATTCTTGCAATGTTTTTGAGATGATAGTATGCTGATTTACTAACTGCTTTGACATGACTACTGAAACTCAGATCTGACTCCAGAGTCACACCAAGATTCTTGACCTTATTTTTTGTTGTTTGACCCTTAGTGCCAAGGTACGCATTCACCTTGAGAACCTCATCTCTGTTCCCAAATGCAATGACTTCAGTTTTCTCTTTGTTTAACTGAAGAAAGTTTTTGCACATCCAACTGTTCATTTCATCAATGCATTGGCAGAGGGTGTCAATAGGGCTGTAGTCATTAGGCATTAAGGCTAAGTAGATCTGAGTGTCATCAGCATAACTGTGGTAGGAGATTTGGTTCTTTCTCATTATTTGGCTCAGAGGGAGCATATAAAGGTTGAACAGGAGAGGTGCCAGAATCGAGCCTTGTGGGACTCCACATCTCATGGGTGTCCACCTTGACCTATGGTCACCTATACTGACATAGTAACCTCTCCTTTCAAGATAAGATCTGAACCACTTGAGGACCGTCCCAGACAGCCCAACCTAATTTTCCAGTCTATCCAGAAGTATGCTGTGATCGACAGTGTCAAATGCAGCACTAAGATCGAGCAAAACCAGCACTGTTAGTTTACCTGAATCTGTATTTAGGCGGATATCATTGATTATCTTTATAAGAGCGCTCTCTGTACTGTGATGTGCTCTGATGTACTGTGATGTAGACAGGAGTCGTACAGTTTAGAGATACTCTCAGTAGTGATTATTAACCCACGCTGAACTGAGCTAAACTGAACTGAACTTAATCTCTGAAATTTGAACTGACACTGTTTCAATTCACTATAATCTTCCATGTGAAGCTGCTTTGACACAATCTACATTGTATAAGCGCTATACAAATAAAGGTGAATTGAATTGAACTTTAAATATCAAGCATGTTCTATTAGATTGTGTCTGCTTTTATTCTGTGAGAAATTTATTTTATTTAGTTCATGCTCCAGTCTTACACTCTTTACACTGGCTGCCTATTTATTTTAGAATTGAGTTGAAAATTTAACTTTGTTTTTAAATCTCTAAACTGTACGACTCCTGTCTACCTTGGTGAGCTATTGTCCTTCTACCAGCCTTCAATCCAGATCTGCTGTGTATGCCCAAATCATGACTTAAATGTAGGGGGACGCTGCTTTATGTATTGCAACCACCAAGCTTTGGAATGCCACCATCAATACACAAGCACCTTACATTATCGTTATTAAGTCTATTCAATTCATCTTTATTTCTATAGCGCTTTTACAATGTAGATTGTGTCAAAGCAGCTTCACATAAAAGATTACAGTAAATTGAAACCGTGTCAGTTCAGTTTTCAGAGTTTAAGTTTAAGAGAGTGCAGCTCTACAAGTCCCGAACTTGTCTAGACTGAAGACATTTTTTTGTGTTCTGTTTAAAGGTACTGAAAAGTACTTGAATTTCAGACATAAAAAATTAAAGGCCTGGAGAGTACTTCAAAACAAACATGGATCCTTGAAAGTTCTTGAATTAAATTTGAAATTACATTTTAATTGTACTCTATTGTCAAAAACAGTATGAAAAAACTAAATAAATTCTTAAATTACAAATAAATATTGAAATCTTGTACAAAAAAACTGACATTTTATCTAAATTTCAGAAACCAAATTTGAATATCACTAGTATTGAATTCAACAAATTTTTTAAATGGTCTTTTTATTTTGGACATTTTAATGTAAATTTTAAGTGTGATTGAAATGTTAAGTACAGTAAGACTTTCATGGCTCTAAATGTGCTGGGGGTATAATTACAAAGGTGCTTGATTTAAAATTAATGGCGCTTTAAAATGTCCTTCAATCTGCTGTTTGTGAAATTGTGGGTTTTTTTTTTTTTCTTATTCCATTTAGCGTGCGGTATGAACTTCCATTAAAACAACACTCTTCCAGCAGTTCGTACTCTCATCCAATATCTCGTTTGTCACAGGGGGCATTACATGCGAAATTACATGAAACTCCAGAGGAAATGTGGATAGCACGGTGATGCAATGAGGTTAATCAAATTATGTGCTATAACATGTAAAAAGGGATCATGAAAGGGACATTCAAAAAGCAACTCAGGTAAACGCCTTAATCTTATTATTGTCTTAATTAGATTAAGGCAAATAATTTGATTACTGATGTCCATGTAAACGTAGTCATTGTCAATTTAAACAGATTTTAACACCGTTAATCCAAATGCAGTGTTTTTAGCAAAAATCTAATGTAAAACCTTCAAATATTCTATATCTGGAGTATACTATTTTTCTTTTTTCTTTTTTTTGCCCTGAAAGTAGCCATAGAAACAGGCATGGCATTAAAAACAAACTAACAATTATGTTAGGTTCAAGTGGTATTTGTAAGGAATTAGATGCAAGCAGCGTATGTCTGTTTGTTAAGCATACAGCATTTTGAAAAGCTCAGGATGGATTTCTATTTTCCTATTTTCTTACTATTTTTTTCTTTTCACCCAGCTCTAGTTAAACGTAGGCTTACTGTACTGTAAAAACTTCATTGGTTTTACACAAAAATAAAATGCATTTATGTCCAACATTTGCAAATCAAACATGCACTGTCATATGCTCCTGAAACTGGACATGAATGCATCTTATTTTGTTAAAAAAAAAAAAAAAAAAAATCTTAGTCTTTGCATTAAAGGTATCTTACTTTTACACAAGGGAACGACATTCAGATTATACATATAACTTTGCTGCTCTCAGATGTGGTTAGTCATTCTGAACATGCTTTTGTGTTTGACCCTTGACCCTGCTTGTCAGTTTGAGGTTGGTGTTGTATCAGCACTGGTCTCTTTACGAGAGCATCTGTAACTCCTGCTACACCTCCTGTAGCTTTAAACTCTGGTCCATCAATGGACAGAAGAAACTCCAAGAGTTCCTGGCAGACATGGGGTGAGTGGATTGGCCTTAGACCATCTATACATCTGGAATTTAAATGTCTTTTGTGACCACTTGTGTTAGGATTTCATTGTGACCTTCCCCTCTTACCTTGAAATGTGGATGTCAACTGCGATTTCTGAATAAATAATACATGTGGCAGCATCCATTTCATCAGTAGGTGTTTTTGTTTTAAACTTTTTTTACATTGCTGTTTAGATGCATTTACTACGAAAGGAATTGATTACCTTTTTAAGTGATAAAAATGTGCACTCCTTTTATTGTCATTTATCATTTGTGATAGGGCTGGGCCGATAAATGATATTATATCGAATCGTGCTAAAATTTTTGTCGATAACAATAAGCTCTGGACTTTGATAAGCTCTATTAAACATCTTGCTTCATGTATAAAAATGTGTAAACAGTCTTTGGTGTGTAATTTGTATTAGTTTGATACAAATGTTTTGTTTAAAGCATGCATTATGATTTTCAAATGAAATCATCTCTTCTGGCAGCTTCTTAACAGGATTAAGAATATTATAAAGATGTTTAATATTAATATTTAATATCAATAACTGGTTCAGTGATTCATATCAGTTAATTCATAAAATTTGATTTTAGTTATAAAATTTTTATAGTTATAAAAGTTTTTTCTCTTCAGTCTTCCATTAAAGCAGGTGCGGCAGAAGTTTAACTCAATGGATATGACTATTAAGGAGAACCTGCGTGAAGTGATTGAGGAATCGGCCACTAAATTTGGGTGAGATAATGGGATGGAAGGTTGCGTTTTCAGTAGTCAAGTAGTCTTTTATTTGTTTGTTCATTTACTTTTTTTGAGCGATTGACTCTCTTTCTTTCTTTAGTATGAAAGACATCCGTGTTCAGACGTTCGGTGTGCACTTTGGCTTTAAGAACCGTTTCCTGGCCAGTGATGTAGTTCATGCTGCTGCCGCCCTGTTGGAGAACGTGGAGAAAGATGAAACGCCAACAGACAACTTCATCAAAGCTCTGGACTGTCTGTCTAGGTATGAAGATTTAAAGTGGTCCAATTATGTTTTTCATGCTTTTACTCTTTTAATAATTAAAAAAAGTCAAAGGGAATCCAAATAAATTTATCGTTATTTCGGGAACACTTTAGAATAATGGTCCATTAGTTAATGTGTTTACTAACATTAAGTTTGAATAATCTTGTACAGCATTTATTAATTATAGTTCAATATTTACTAATGCATTATTAAAATCCAAAGTTGTGCTTGTTAACATATAATGTACAGTTGCAATCAGAATTATTAAACCCCCCTGAATTATTAGCCCCCTGTTTATTTTTTTTCCCAATTTCTGTTTAATGCAGAGAAGATTTCTTCAACACATTTCTAAACATAATAGTTTTAATAACTCATTTCTAATAACTGATTTATTTTATCTTTGCCATGATGACAGTAAATAATATTTTACTAAATATTTTTCAAGACACTTCTATACAGCTTAAAGTGACATTTAAAGGCTTAACTAGGTTAATTAGGTTAACTAGGCAGGTTAGGGTAGTTAGGCAAGTTATTGTATAATGATGGTTTGTTCTGTAGACTATCAAAGAAATATATAGCTTAAAGTGGCTAATAATTTTGACCTTAAAATGGGTTTTAAAAAATTAAAAACTGCTTTTATTCTAGCCGAAATAAAACAAATAAGACTTTCTCTAGAAGAAAAAATATTATCAGACATACTGTGAAAATTTCCTTGCTCTGTTAAACATCATTTAAAATATTTAAAAAAGAAAAGAAATTCAAAGGGGGTTCAATAATTCTGATTGCAACTGTACTTTGACTTAACTTGAACCATTGTAATGTAACATTAACAAAGATGAAAAAATACAGTAATAAATGCATTACTAACTGTTTGTTCATGTTAGTAAATTTATTAACTTATGGACCGTTATTTTAAAGTGTTACCTTTATTTATATTGTGTTTTTTACAATGTAGTTTGTGTCAAAGCAGCTTAACATAGAAGAAGAATAGAGAATAAAAAGCTATAGTTTTTCAGATTGTGGGTAATACCAGCAAATCAGGCCAGTAGGAGAGTAGTGGTACAATGCTGGTGTAGCTCTGCTTTCTGTCAGATTTTCTCCTTAACTTCTCTTATTTTGTGTTGTGTGTCTGCAGGAGTAATCTGGAACGTTTGCATTTAGGTATTGATCTGGCCAAGAAGAAGCTGAAGGCCATTCAGCAGACGGTGGCAAGCTGCATCTGCACAAACCTCATACTGTCACAGGGGCCTTTTCTCTACTGCCATTTACTGGAGGTATCATCACTTCTAACGAAGTTTGTTTATGGAATGCAGCACAATTCCTCAGTGATATTCCATCACCAAAAATAACACTGAAAAGCCCATCATTTCAATCCAAAGTCAGTGCTTGTTTAAATGAGGAGTTTGTAAACTGCAAATGAAAAAAAAAAAAGATGTACTAATATGAAAATTTAATAAATCTATCCGATATTAAATCAAATATGTTGCTTAAACATTTGAAAGCAAAGAAATGGACATGGCCGTAAATTTGTGTAATGTAAATTTCTGAAATGTATTTATGTAGTATGCAATTCACTGTATTTATTCTGGGAGTTAAAATGAAAGACTAAAATTTAGGCATTAAATTATTAATACTATTGTTATTATTAAACACTCATTATCACTTGGATATTACTATAATATTAATATTGTATTAAAGTTTAGTAAATTGTATATCATTTATAGCTTATTACTAGGGCCAGACAGAATCTGCGGACATTTTGCTATTTCTGCGGAGAATTTTGGTAAAAATCTGTGGATTTCTGTGGAATTATTTTGGGAGTCTCATAACTAAAACCTTAATATGTGAAATATGTGTAATTTAAAAACTGAATAAATTCAGATTTACACACATTTACTCAAGTAAATAAACATAATTAATTATGGGCTAAAAATCTGCGGAATTCTTCGCGCGCAGATTCCGTGTGGGCCTACTTATTACTAATTATAAATAATTAATAATATGCCTAGCTATATTATGCATGTGTTGTTATTTAATGTTGTTGCTGTTGTTGGGAAAAGGATTTTGCTTTTAGTAATTTCCAGGTTTGAAACGAAGTGTTTGTTTCTGTTTGTAGGGAACACCAGATGTGAAGCTGTTTTCTAAACCCCTCTCTCTGACTCTGCTCTCCAAATACCTGCTCAAAGCTTTCGTCTGCTCCGTGAGTACATAAGTGGGCAAAAAATACTGAATAGGTGATTTATTATGTCTATGGAATTTCTGCACAGTCGCACAAGGATGCCAAGACACAAAATGTTCATCTTAAAGGGCTCTATTTTCGAGCTTTTAGAAGAGGTAAAATTATCTTCTGTGTCTACAGAAAGTGTCTGTGAAGTTTCAGATAAAATACCCATCAGATCATTTATTATACCCTGTTGAACTATAGAGTGAACTTTAAATCATTAAACAGATGTCACTTACGTCACTCCATGTAAATACCCTAGAGCAGATGATGGCCAATCACGTTTACACAACCCCGGAAAAGTCATGTGATTGGCTTTTGTCTTCTGTGAAGCATAGATTCTGACATAATTTGTGAATGAACCATGAAGCGCACAGAAACCGTGAGGTGTGCAGCTGGCAGAGGTGTAAACATCTCAAGTGAATGTGGTGTAGATGTGCAGCAAAAAGACATCTGATAACCAAGATGAGTCAGTAACCCTGAAAAATCCCCGACTTGCCCAAGATTTTGATCATAGCATTAAAAATACATCTGAGCAAGTCTCTGACAGTGTAATTAGGCTGAACGTTATAGCCTTTGTCTTTCGTGCGTTATGTTGTTATGAAATACCTTCACGTGAATCTGTGTGCTGATGTATGCATTACTTATGCACTAAAATATCTGTTACATTCTAACAAGAACCTGCAGTGGTCAATGTGTTGACTGCATTTATTCTCGCGCATAAAATTTTTTACATGCAGCAAAATTAGCCCGGCTGCTTATGTTGCATTAGTAACAAAATGAAAGTGCTAACAGTTTATTTGTTTCACACTAAAATTAGTCATTGGTAATTTTGTATTATTTTTGCAATGTGTTTTGAGCTGTCAAATAGCATGTGTATATACAGTACAGTTGAAACCAGAAGTTTACATACACTATATAAAAAGGAACATAACCATTTTTTTTTTTTTTTTTAAAGTCAGATGTTAATGTGACTAAACTTTTTTCTCTTTTAGGTAAGTTAGGATTATCAAATTTGTTTCTGTTATGCTTAATAGCAGAATAATGAGAGAGATATTTTTGAGAAATTGTTATAACATTTCTTGAAAATCAAGTTTACATACAATAAGATTGTTATGCCTCTGAAAAAGCTCAGATGATGGTGTCAAGGTTTTGGAAGTTTCTGATTGGCTTATTGACAACATTTGAGTGACAACATGGGGAAAATCAACAAGCCAGAATCAACAAAAAAGCCAGATTACAATTTGCTAAATTACATGTCCTGTGGTCTGATGGAACTAAGATTGAACTGTTTGGCCATAATGACCAGTGTTACATTTGGAGGACAAAGGGTAAAGCTTACAAGCTTAGGAACACCATCCCAACTGCTAAGTATGGGGGCAGCAGCATCATGTTGTGGGGCTGTTTTGCTGCAGGAGGGACTGGTCCACTTCACAGCATAGATGACATCATGAAGAAAGAACATTATGTAGAAATACTGAAGCAACACCTCAAGACATCAGCCAGTAAATTAAAACTTGGCTCAATTGGGTCTTCTAATCAGACCATGGCCCTAAGCATACTGCCAAATTAGTTAAAATGTGCTTTAAGGACAACAGAGTGAATGTTTTGGAGTGGCCATCACAAAGCCCTGACTCAATCCTATAGAAAATTTGTGGGCAGAGTTGAAAAAGCTTGTGCGAGCAAGACAGCCAACAAATCTGACTCGGTTACACCAATTCTGTCAGGAGGAATGGGCCAAAATTCCTTCAAACTATTGTGAGAAGCTTGTGGAAGGATACTCAAAACATTTGACCAAAGTTATACAGTTTAAAAGCGAAGCAAAAAAAAAATACCAAGGAAATGTATGTAAACGTTTGACTCTAGAAATTAATCAAAAATTCTTTAAAAAAAACATTCTCTCATTTTTCTGGGATTTAGCAAATGTAAATGATTTAGGTAATCCTAACGGACCTAAAATAGTAAACATTTAGTATTCCCTGCAAATAAATCGCAAATTGTGGCATGTTGCAAAACATTTGCGTCTTGTGTTTTATTGATGACGTCACCAATGACTAGTCGATGCTAACTCGACTTTGATAAAAGTCGATTTCCAAAAATCTAAAGTCGTTCAACCCCTAGTTGGAACAGATCTTTTAATCCCAGTTTCTTTGCAGATCCTGTCCGGTGGACATGATTATACGTGTTACAATGGAAACATGTTAATATGCGCCTATCAATCAATATTGGTGGACGGGGAAACCCTCACTGCTACGTCACGGTGTGGTGGGCCTCAAAATCGCTGGGATTTGGATCCTATTTTATTGACCGGAAGTTAAAAAAAAAAGAGAGACTTGTTGTATTGTGTATGACTGTGGACAGACTATTCTAACACACAAACAACTTCCAAAATTAGAAAGCACATTAATAAGCACGTGTGAATGTTTTTCTCAGACAAGGAACAAGCGCTGTAAGATACTGCCGCTGATAATGGCTGCTCCTCTGGATATCGAGAAGGGAACTGTCATCGTTATGGGAATTCCTCCAGAATCGGAGACATCTGACAAGAAAAAGTGAGTTGTTTTGTGTCTTATGCAGAGATTTATTTATTTTTTTCTCTATCTGCCCTTATTCTGCATCAGCACTTATGAATGCACAAATTTTAATAATCTGTCTTATTGTTCCAGTTTCTTTGGTCGTGCTTTTGAAAAGGCAGCTGAGAGCACCAGCTCCAGAACTCTGCATGATCATTTCGACACTTCAGGTCAGTCAATGCACAGCATCATGGAATTTCACACATCCTATTATCAACACTAGAGGGCAGAGCTGTACTGTGTCTGACCACTGATGTGTGTTGGATACAATGGTTGGATATGATTATTTACATTGAGTTAAGGAGGTACTGTTTCATTTTACCCTTCATTTTTCTACAGTTTTCATAAACATGGTACTGAATGTAACATGTTTATGAAAAACTGTAGAAAAATGAACATGGTGTTAAAAATGTCAAATCAGCACTATTTTACTGTCATTAATGTTATAGTTTTATAAAGGTTTATAGTGTTTTCTTGTTGTTTCACAAGTAATTTTTGTTTTGATTATTATTTTTGATAATTATTATTATTATTATTTTTATTTATATATATATATATATTTTTTTTTATGTCTACATTTGTATTTATATATTTTTTATACCTTATGCTAAACTAAAGTTAGTTTTTTTATGGGTTTAAGTTAAAACTTTACTGTGTGTTTATGTACTGTATAATAATATAAATGCGTCAAAAACAGGATTTAGCTCCTGTGAGTTTAATTAAATGAAGTTAATATTGTTATTAAACACTCAATAATATCATTGCTATAGTAATATTTTGTTTTTTATAGTTTATTAAACAAAAAAAAAATACTATTAAATGATCCGTTTTACAGTACAATAGCATTTTATATAGTCATGTTTATTTGATATACTCTTTACATTTTTAATTATTGTTCTATTATTTTATTGTATAGTGGAATTAATTTATTTAATATTAATTATAATTATTATAATTATTTAATTTAATTTATTTAATTATTTTAAAACGCAATATAAATATTTAAGTTATTATTAATATTGTGCTTATAAATTGATATTAAAAAAAATCATTCATCATTCATACAAATATAATTTGTCATAATTTTTTTTTACGTGAGTTAAGGTTACCAATTATTTTACGTTTGATTAATAACCTTAACAATTGTACAAGAACTGTAATGCATTAAAATTGCGTACTAAATTTATAAATTAAAATTGCTGCTTTTTACATAGACATCCCACTTCACCAGTTTCATCAAAGCACAGGTTGTGGTAATCTTAACACTAACACTTAGAGATATAGGCCCAGTTTCACAAACAGGGCTTAGCTTACGCCAGGACTAGGCCTTAGTTAAATTAGGCTATTTAAGCCACATTTATAAAAACAGCCTTAGAAAAATACATTACTGGTGTGCACCTGGAGGCAAAAAATGACACTGATGTATTTTAAGACATCTCACTGCAAGTTATTTTGAGTTGAGACAGCTCAAACATGCAATTTAATCTTGACTAGCCTTAAACCTTGTTTGTGAAACCGGGGGATAGTGTTATATTGTGTAATATAATTTAAATTTGTACCGCACTTTTGGCCAATGATTTTTTTTTTATTGTGCTAAAAAAATCCAAAATTAAATGTATAATGCGCTTTATTTTGACATTCATTCTATCATATGAAAAATGAAATGTATAATGCAGAACATTAGCACTACTTTTGACATAGCAGCTACAACACACCTCTGTATTCATTATATAAAATATACACCCTCACCGGCCACTTATTAGGTGCAACTTGCTAGTACCAGGTTGGACCCCCTTTTGCCTTCAGAACTGCCTTAATCCTTCATGGCATAGATTCAACAAGGTACTGCAAATATTTCTCAGAGATTTTGCTCCATATTGATATGATAGCATCACACAGTTGCTGCAGATTTGTCTGCTGCACATCCATGATGCATGATGCACATCCACCACATCCCAAAGGTGCTCTAATGGAATGAGATCTGGTAACTGTGGAGGCCATTTGAGTACAGTGAACTCATTTTCATTTTCAAGAAACCAGTCTGAGATGATTCACGCTTTATGACATGGCGCGTTATCCTGCTGGAAGAAGCCATCAGAAGATGGGTACACTGTGGTCATAAGCGATAGACATAGTCAGTAACAATACTCGGGTAGGCTGCGGCGTTGACATGATGCTTAGTTGGTACTAATGGGCCAAAAGTGTGCCAAGAAAATATCCCCCACACCATTACACCACCACCACCAGCCTGAACCGTTAATACAAGGCAGGATGGATCCATGCTTTCATGCTGTTGATGCCAAATTCTGACCCTACCATCCGAATGTCACAGCAGAAATCGAAACTCATCAGACCAGGCAACGTTTTTCCCATCTTCTATTGTCCAATTTTGGTGAGCCTGTGTGAATTGTAGCCTCAGTTTCCTGTTCTTAGCTGACAGGAGTGGCACCCGGTGTGGTCTTCTGCTGCTGTAGCCCATCTGCCTCAAGGTTGGACATGTTGTGTGTTCACAGATGCTCTTCTGCAGACCTCGGTTGTAACGAGTGGTTATTTGAGTAACTGTTGCCTTTCTATCAGCTGGAACCAGTCTGACCATTCTCCTCTGATCTTTGGCATCAACAAGGCATTTGTGCCCACAGAACTGCCGCTCACTGGATATTTTCTATTTTTCTGATCATTCTCTGTAAACCGTAGAGATGGTTGTGTGTGAAAATCCCAGTAGATCAACAGTTTCTGAAATACTCAGACCAGCCCGTCTGGCACCAACAACCACATTCAAAGTCACTTAAATCATCTTTCTTGGCCATTTTAATGCTCTGTTTGAACTGCAGCAGATCGTCTTGACCATGTGATTGGCTGATTAGAAATCTGCGTTAATGAGCAGTTAGCCAGGTGTACCTAACAAAGTGGCCGGTGAGTGTATAATGCACAATATTAGATTTGACATGAATAGCAGCTACAACACACTTTTCATTATATCCACATGCAGTTTTCCCATCGTTTCTGTCACATCTGTGTTAAATATCTTCAGCTCTGCCAGACCCCAAAATACACACACATGCACACACATTTATCAACATGCCACAACAGGTAATGTGAAGACCCCTTCTCTCTCTCTCTCTCTTTCTTTTTTTGCAGTTATTGAGCTAAAGATGGAAGACAGAGGGAAGTTTCTGGATGCCCTCATCACCCTGTTGTCGTAAACTACACCCACTGCATGCTGAAAATGATTGTCAAACCCTGGACAGACATGTGTATGCGTGTGTATGTGCAAAGAGACTCATCCACACTCAAGTGGAATTTCACAGGCCTCGAGTAAACGTGAGGTTTACCATGTTTTCAGTCAGTTTGGTGCCAAATGCCTTCACATTTTCACGCTTCGGACCGTTTGAAGACTCCAAGATCAGCTGATGTTTTGGTCATGAGCTACCCAGACCTTCTGTTTGACTCTACAGGTCTGATTTTAAGTGTGTTTGGTTTTGTGTTGTCCTTTTAGTTTGTGTATGTGCATGTTGTATATGAATTTATTAAATGATTTTTATAAACATTTGAGCTGAAGGTTTATTGATTAGGATGACTGCTTGTCTACATTGTCCGGTCATTTTAGATTGGCGGAAAAATGTTTTTAGTTGCTTTGAATTTTTTTAAATAGTGCAAAAATATTGTGGCATCTGCAGCATTTGCTTTACAAATGCTAAATAATTAAATACATTAAAACTAGGAGCTCGTTGGAAAAACCTAATTTTGTCCTAAAAAAATAAATCACACTTGTTTTTCACCACCAGAGGTCAAAATCACATCACAATCTAGATGGATCAAGCGTTCCTATTCATTCATTCATTCATTCATTCATTTTCCTTTGGCGACCCATGATGAATAAAGAGACTAAGCCGAAGCGGGATGAATCAGCAACTTATCCAGCATATGTTTTACACAGCGGATTTCCCTCCAGCTGCAACCCAGTACTGGGAAACACCTATACACTCTCATTCACACACATACACTATGGACAAATTAGCTTATTCAATTCACCTATAGTGCATGTCTTTGGACTGTGGGGGGCACCCGGAGGAAACCCACTCCAACACGGGGTGAACATGCAAACTCCAAACAGAAACACCAACTGGCCCATCTGGGTCTCGAATCGGCGACCTTCTCGCTGTGAGGCGACAGTGCTAACCACTGAGCCACCGTGTCGCCAAGCGTTTCTATTTATTTATTCAACTATGGGTAACACTTCATAACAATTGTGTACTTTAAGTAATTATAAATTCATTACTCTGCTTTCCATTGTGGCCACATAACCACCTCAGATGGGTTGTTGTTAGAAGGGATACAGCTGTGGCTGGAAGTTAATGAGAATTATTTATATTATTTATTAAGTTGCCCATTAATTGTATTGTAAAAACAGTAATTATACAGCGTATTATTTATGAAATTACCCATCAAATTATATTTTATTAACGCCTACCCCTCACAGTGATGTTAATTATAATTCTTGTACAGCACAAGTTTCCAATTCAGTTCCTGGAGTGCTGCAGCTCTGCACAGTTTAGTTCCAACCCTAATTAAACACACTTACCTGCAGCTTTCAAACAAGCCTGAAGGACTCAATTAGCTTGATCAGGTGTGTTTAATTAGGGTTAAATCTAAATTGCAGAGCTGTGGCACTCCAAGAACTGAATTTGACTCTGCAGCTGTATCCCATCTAGACTTTACCCCTCAGATGTGCGTTAATTTCTAATAATACGTTGCCAGTCATCAGTTATTCCTTAAATGAGCAATACTTTTTACTCTTTCTATTAAAACTTTCATAGTGTTTCAGTCATTATAGATGTAACTTCATTTGTAAGTCAGATCAAGTCAAATAAATAATAATGTCATTGTTTTTTTTTTCAAATATAAATGTTTAACTAACAATAATAAATGCTATTTATAATAGCTTTCACTGTATTTTCATGTTAATATAACTTGCAGTACAGTGTTACTGTTAAAATTAATGCTTTTATTATAATTATTTAATATTAAATGACAGCACCCTAAAAGTAGTTCATGTCTCTACTATGTATGTGATTATTATATAGTTCTGTTTGCAAACAAGCTGAAGTTTACGCAAGATTCAGGACTGCAAACAACACCAGATCAGAAATCTAATGTCAATCTGGCCAAATTGATCAAATACAACGTTTTACGAGCTAGTTTTATTTTGCAATTGTGCCTTTTTTATGCAAAATGTTTCCAAACATCTCCATTTGTGACCTACATTAGATACGACGTTATCCAGGTGTTGAAGGCCACAAGGGTGAGTAGTAAACGAGTGTTCCTGTCCCTTTAAGAAGTCGTGTTTCTGGCTGTGGTTCACTGTGTACTAATGACTGGGTGGATGTGTTTATGTATCATGGGTTATTATTATCAAAGCATGACTAACTGTTTATCTTTGCCCAGTTCGCTTTTTTTTTATCTCACGTTGTTAAATTGAGTACTGTAGTAGGCCTACTGCATGTACTCGATTCCTTCTGTAAATCTGAAGTGAATGTTTAACACTTATTTACACCAAAATAGTAACTGTTAGGCTAGTGTTTGCACCAATAGTGGAAATTATTGTAGGAGCGCGCTAATTTGTTTGTGCTCTGCCGCTTTAAATTCTCGCGCTCTTTAATCTGATTGGCTTTCATATTTGAATTTTTTCGTCCGTTAGAAAAAACGTTTTTTTTTCTGTCCAATTAACAGTTGTTGAAGAGCTGCATTTGAAGTCAGTGGACGAATTACACATTGACGATCAAGGGGTGGTCAACGTTTTCGGTTAGTTTGTGTAACACATGCTTCAGTCATGTATTTTTTTATTCTAGTATATTAATCCAACAAATGTAATTTTTAAGTGTTTTGAGGGATATTTATTGACCCACAGTGTCCTCTGATTAGCTCAAACAGCATCTAATTTGACTTTTTTCAGGCTTTATGTAGATACAAACACATATTTTATAAGAAAACAGTCTTGCGAACACTTCTGATGTCTGTCCGTGCTTTAGATTTGCTCAATTTCAGACTTTTGAATAGTTTTTTTCTCGAATAGCCGCGATTATGCATTCACAATGGTATGAACAGTTATAGGGGTGGTCAAACATATATTTATATTATTTATTATTTTAATTATTAACATTATTATTTAAAATGGATCATAGCAAACTATAGACTAATTACCATGTCTGTAAACATTTAGGATTAGCGCGCATCGAGGTTGCAGAAAAAAACTGGAAGCGCTAGCATTTACAGCGAGGGAAAACATCCAATGCGGTTTAGAGTTTGTTGTTGTAATAGAGATAAGTTATATTGATTACATATTATATATATTATTTACATAATGCTTTCAGCGTATTATAACAGCTTGACGCTCATTGATAAGCACAGTTATTCTGCAAAATTAACGTTAAAGTGAGCGGCGTTCGTCTGACAGGTTCATTTGCGATAGCACCCTCGTAATAAATATTAGATAGGACGAAATGGCCAAGCATCCAGCCCGAAATATACAACTATCTCATTGAAACTCCAAGTAATTTTACAAGAGAGAGGTTAAAGGCCCACAAGTCTTTAGATGCCTACAGTTTTGTTCTGTGTGGTCATGTGCAAGAAATAGTGTTCCATGATTACCATATTAAAAACTTTGTAGTGCTAAAAACTGAGGTTCTGCCGAGCCAAAGACAGAGCTATACGAGACCTGGGTAATCATCAAGCAAAACTGCATTTTGACAGCGAACTGCACCTGTACGGCAGGGTATGTGAACTTACATTTTTACATTTCATTCTAAGCATTCAGTGTCCGCAGTTTAATTCACCATATTTAACTGTTTTTGCTAAAATCATTGCTGCAATCAAAACGAGTAATGTGTATGATTCAGCATAGCGTGAACTTACCTGATATAAACTGAAAACTGCAGAGTCGAGCATTTTTAATTAGGTCCTCACTCCATTCAGCTCTCTTTTAGCCAAAGACATCTGCAGTTGGCAATAAAAGAAGTGTGGTGTACGGTAAAAGGTATGTTTTCTATTTTTAGCCTTTTTTCGAATTTGGCATCCTACCACACAACACGACATATTGCAACCGGGAACCCGTGTGACGTAGGTTGGTAATTCCTCTATTTCTCAGTATTAAAGAGATGACCCCCCCCACCACCACCACCCTGTATTTGAGCTGGTACTTAAGTTATTTTATACAAGTAATTACTTTCCACAGCTAAAAATATGTTGTCCTAATTAGCATAACTTGAATGTTTTAATGCCTTTTATCAGCTGACCAATCACTTCATTTCTATTCACAAATGCTTTTCTGTGTCTTTATGGGATCAGCGAAATAGTTCATTCAGGTAGGTATTGCGAAATATTTCTTTTGTCAAAGGCTGTAATTATTACTCTAACAACAGACAAATTACCGGCTTGTAAACATTCAGGATGTACGCGCATCGAGGTTGCAGAAAAAAATGGCAGCTTTAGCATTTACAGCGAGGGAATGACATCTGATGCGGTTCAGTTTGTTGTTGTATTAGAGAGAAGTTATATGGATTACATATTATATATATTATTAACACAATGCTTTCAGCATATTATAACAGCTTGTCACCCAGTGATAAGCACAGTTATTCTGCTAAATTAACGGTAAAGTGAGCGGTGTTCGTCTAAAAGGTCCATTTGTGATAGCACCCTTCCCATTGGATATTGGACAAGACAAAATGGCCAAGCATCCAGCCTGAAATATACAACTATCTCATTGAAACTCCCAAATGATTTTACAAGAGAGAAGTTAAAGGCCGACAAGTCTTTGGATGCCAACAATTTTGTTCTGTGTGGTCATGTGCAAGAAATAATGTTCCATGATTACCAGATTCAAAACCTTGTAGTGCTAAAAACCGAGAATCAGCCTAGCCAAAGACTGAAAGAAGACAGAGCTATACAAGACCCGGTTAATCATCAAGCAAAACTGCATTTTGACAGCGAACTGCACTTGTACGGCAGGGTATGTGAACTTACATTTTATTCTAAGCATTCAGTGTCCGCAGTTTAATTAACTACATTTAACTGAAATCATTGCTGCAATCAAAAATGAGTAATGTGTATGATTTAGCATAGCGTGAACTTACCTCATATATAAACTGAGAATTGCAGAGTCGAGCATTTATAATTAGGTCCTAACTCCATTCAGCTCCCTTTTAGCCAAAGACGTCTGCAGTTGGCATTAAAAGCAATGTGGTGTACGGTAAAAGTAAGGTCTTCTATTTTTGGCCTTTTTTTTCGAATTTGGCATCCTACCACACAAAACGACATGTATGCTATTGCAACCGGTCTCTTTTTGCAACCCGTCTAATGTAGGTTGGTAATTCCTCTATTTCTCAGTATTAAAGAGATGCATCTCCTTACATCTTTTTTGACATGCTTCAGGGGGGGGATCAAGTGTTAATTCGGAGGGTCAATTCCCCCCCAAGCACCCCTTTAATTTGCACCCTGTATTTGAGCTGGTACTTAAGTTATTTTATTCAAGTAATTACTTTCCACAGCTAAAAATAAGTTGACTTTATTAGCATAACTTGAATGTTTTGAATGCCTTTTTATCGCGTGACATACCAGTTGCTTTATTTTCATTCACAAATGCTCTCCTGTGGCCTTCTAAGGATCAGCAGAAGTAATGTTAGGTCATCCAGGTAGGTATTGCGAAATATTTCACTTGTCAAATACTGTTATTGTTACGCTAACAATACAGAAGGTATAGAGTTTTTTGGAAGTAACCAATTTATGAAAATCTGTTCAAAATGAATAATAACTTGAATATAAAAAATAACTTGAATACAAACCAGGACTGTAATGACAACAAAATAAAGAAAAGCCTAACTTGAATCAACACTTGAATTGTTTATTTTTTTTCTCTGCCTCATTTAATAAAATAAAGAAATTTAAATGTAAAAAAAATTAAAGAAATTAAATTACATTTTAAATATTACAATTTAGATTTTCATTAGAATTCCAAGTTTAATTTGTAGTTTGAAGCGCTATCGCCTCACAGCTGGGTCAGTTGGCATTTCTGTGTGGAGTTTGTATGTTCTCCTCATGTTGGTGTGGTTTTCTCCGGGTCCATTCTTGAGTCTGATTATTTACTTGTGTAAATTTATATTTATTCCGTTTTTAAATAAATTTCAGTAATATTATTGCCAAATATGAAAACGTTTGTATGATTTATTTACAATACAGTTTTGTAAAGTAATATTTTCTGTATTTAGATTTATTATATGATAGACTCGCTTTGTTTACCAAATAAGTGGATCTAGATGGATTTGCTTAAAAAGCAAAAAGTTCGCTGGTTCGAGCCTCAGCTGGGTCAGTTGGTGTTTCTGTATGGAGTTTGCATGTTCTCCCATGTTTGTGTGGGTTTCCTCAGGGTGTTCCGGTTTCCCCAACAGTCCAAAGACTAAATTGTTCATTGTGTATGGATGTTTCCCAGTGATGGGTTGCAACTGGAAGGGCATCCGCTGTGTAAAACATATGCTGGATAAATTAATTCCGATGTGGCGACTCTTGATTAATAAAAAGACTAATCTGAAAAGAAAATAATGAATTAATTTATAGTTTAAGGTTAACATCTCACAGTTACCATTTTTTGCCAGTAATTCTGATTTTAAATCACATAATAGACCTTTTTTTTTTAAATTTCGCAATTTTATTCATTTATTTTTTCACAGTTCTCAGTTGTATCTCCCATTTCTGACTTTTTTCTCTGAGAACTGCAACTTTAGTTTTCACAATTGCAAGTTTATTTACTTTCATATGTACAAAACCTTCTTTCTGTCATTGAATGAAACAAAAAAAAAAGGTAATTGCCTTTTTTTAATAACATGTATTTTTGTTAAAATCTCGCAATTATAACCCTTTGCAAATTCTGACATTTTATATCAGTAAGTTATGTTAATATCTTGTGAAAACAATTTCTCACAATTGTGAGTTCGTTTTATTTGCTGGAGAAATGCATTTTAAGTGATACCAACTGTATATGGTTATTATTATAGCTAAGGTGCACTGTAAATAATGCTGGGTTCCATACAATTGATTTGTGTTAGGACAACATAAAGGAATTCATTCATTCATTCATTTTCTTGTCGGCTTTGTCCCTTGCGGGGTCGCCACAGCGGAATGAACCGCCAACTTATCCAGCACGATTTTACGCAGCGGATGCCCTTCCAGCCGCAACCCATCTCTGGGAACTTCCACACACACATTCACACTCATACACTATGGACAATTTAGCTTACCCAATTCACCTGTACTGCATGTCTTTGGACTGTGGAGGAAACCGGAGCACCCGGAGGAAACCCACGCGAACCCAGGGAGAACATGCAAACTCCACACAGAAACGCCAACTGACCCAGCCCAGCCGAGGTTCGCACCTGCGACCCAGCGACGTTCTTGCTGTGAGGCAACAGCACTACCTACTGCGCCACTGGGTTGCCACCATAAAGGAATTAAGGTAACTTATTAGTTTTAACAAATTTAAGTTGATTGAACATAAAACAGGTGACCCTGTGAAATTGGCTGTAGTGTATGAATGTGTATGGGTGTTTCCCAGTACTGGGTTGCAGCTGGAAGTGCATCCGCTGTGCAAAACAAATGCTGAAAAAGTTGGCGGTTCATTCCGCTGTGGCGACCCATGATAAATAAAGGGACTAAGCCGAAAGAAAATGAATGATTGAACATAAAACGATTAAGTTGTCCAAAAAAAACTTTAAGAATTGAGTTGCTTTAGCTAATTAAAAATAAAAATAAGTAGTTTGAACAAACAACAACCATCATTTTTTTTGAGTGTGCATGGTTTCTATTATAATTTATTATTGTTCTAAGCTAGTTGACAGGTCTTAAGTTTAGTTATGAGCAGTAATAATAGTGATGTTGGCCTCCGGGTCTTTTCCACTAAGCTGCTCTGCTGGAATGTAATGTACTGGTAAGATTCACAACTGCACTCCTTTACGTAACTGACTAACTAGCATGCTGTAGAAGGTTATCTCTTTCTTTGCTCAAGTTGACAGTTACAATTATTTTATTTCAGACTCTTGTGTTATTACCAACAAAAGTGTCTTTCTTTGGCTTTGTGGCGTGTAGCTGTGAGGTTGTTTTCTTCTCTGCCTCTGTTCTTGAGCGGTTTGATCCCTTGAGGATTAGCTGCTCTGGATAACCATGAACAATAGAAGTCATCTATGTGTGGCGGTGTCACACTGTGTGTATGAGAGAGAGCGAGAGCTCCATCATTTTTGGGTGGGCTTCATCCGTTCAGACCCCTGGACACAGCTAAAATTATAATAATAAGACTTTTGTCTGATATTTACTAACCACGGATTATTTTTTAAAGCAGAGTTGAGTCACTTGAAAAATTAGTTTTGCTGCTTGTTCAAACTACTTATTTGAAATGCGGTGAATCAGCACAATTCTTGAGGTAATTGATTTTTTTTATGTTCAATGAACTTATAAAAACCATTAAGTTGGCACGGTGGTGCAGTTGGTAGCACGATCACCTCACAGCAAGAAGGTCGCTGGTTCTGGCCCGGCTGGGTCAGTTGGCATTTCTGTGGAGTTTGCATGTTCTCCCCTATTCATGTGGGTTTCCCCCACAGTCCAAAGACATGCGCTATAGGTGAATTGAATAAGCTAAACTGGCAGTAGTGTATGGGTGTTTCCCAGTGTTGGGTTGCGGCTGACTGGAATGGCATCCGCTGTGTAAAACATGCTGGATAAGTTGGTGGTTCGTTCCACTGTGGTGACCCCTGATTAATAAAGGGACTAAGCTGAAAAGAAAATGAATGAATGAAAATCATTAAATTAACTTAAAAGATTTGTGTTGAGGGCAGCATGGTGGCGCAGTGGATAGCACAATTGCCTCACAGCAAAAAGATCACTGGTTCGAACCCCGGCAGGGTCAGTTGGCTTTTCTGTGTGGAGTTTGCACGTTCTCCCCGTGTTTGCATGGGTTTCCTCCGGGTGCGCCGGTTTCCCCCACAAGTCCAAAGACATGCGATAGGATAACTGGGTAAGTTACATTGTCCTTAGTGTATGTGTGTGAGTGTGTATGGATGTTTCCCAGTGATGGGTTGCAGCTGGAAGGGCATCCGCTGTGTAAAACATATGCTGGATAAGTTGGCGGTTCATTCCGCTGTGGCGACCCCAGATTAATAAAGGGACTAAGCCGAAAAGAAAATGAATGAACGAATTGTGTTGAGACAGCATGAAGGAATTGTGTAGAACACAACATTTTTTACATTGTTGTTTCATAAATGGCTGATTTAAAATATATCTGTAAAATTTACAGTAAATTACTGGAATTTTACTATTACAAATAAGGTAGAAATTGTAAATTAAAATATTTTTTGTAAGAAAATTATATAATAAGAAATATTACTTGATCGTCAAAGACACTAACCAGACTGGTTCCACACACAACACGTCCAACCTTGAGGCAGATGGGCTACAGCAGCAGAAGAACAGGAACAGGAAGCTGAGGCTACAATTCACACAGGCTCACCGAAATTGGACAATAGAAGATTGGAAAAACGTTGCCTGGTCTGATGAGTTTCTGTTTCTGCTGCGATATTCGGAGGGTAGGGTCAGAATTTGGCGGCAACAACATGAAAGCATGGATCCATCCTGTCTTGTATCAACGGTTCAGGCTGGTGGTGGTGGTATAATGGTATTTTCTTGGCACACTTTGGGCCCATTAGTACCAACTGAGCATTGTGTCAACACCTGAGTATTGTTGCTGACCATGTCCATCCCTTTATGACCACAGTGTACCCATCTTCTGATGGCTTCTTCCAGCAGGATAACGCGCCATGTCATAAAGCGTGAATCATCTCAGACTGGTTTTTTGAACAGGACATTGAGTTTACTGTACTCAAATGGCCTCCACAGTCACCAGAGCTCAATCCAATAGAGCACCTTTTGGGATGTTGTGGAACAGGAGATTCGCATCATGGATGTGCAGCCGAGAAATCTGCAGGAACTGCAACTTCACTTTTTAAGTTGAAACAGCTTTAAAGTTCATTTGTTTTAGCTTAAATTAAACTCATTCGCTAATAATTTTAAGTGCATATTTGAGTGGTAATTGCGAATTGCCATGAGATGTTGTAATATCGTATATATCCAGCTTAATGCAATTCGTAACTTTTCGATTTGATGACTAATTTGTATGAATTTGTTCGATCTTATTCGTACAGTTTAGTACAATTTGCTTATCCTCTAATGAAGGTGGGGTTTAGTGCCACGCCTCCTTTTTAAAATTGTATGTTTTCGCACCACTGAATTTGTACAAAGTAGCCACTAAACTGGCAAAACGTAAAAAATTGTTACGTTTCCTTGTGAGATATATCGTGATTCAGCAATTAATCACAACAAAGAAATTAGATAACCGTTAGAAGCCTAATTGAGATATTAAACCTTTCTCTGCTGATTTTTCTTAGGTGTGTGTGTGTATGTGTGAGTGAACAAGCACTTAGGAATACAAGAAAAGACGGTCAAACATCCGTGAAGGATCCCACAGCAGCCAATTAAAACGCCGCCCAGCTGAGAAGACAATTTCCTCTGGGTGAGTGTGTTTGTGTGCATATATGTGTGTGGGTGTGGGTTCATGCTCTCTTAAATTAAGGGAATGTCCTTTCTTTTGTTGTAATGAAAAGCTAAAATCTCTAAACTGGGCTGAAGAAGTAAAGCAGAGATCTAAAGCAGAATAAACCCGTCTCATATCATGCGAGCCTGTGTCTGTAAGCTGGTGTCGCAGCAGGAGGTTAAACCCGCGTCCACTGCAATTTACTTTCAACCTGCACACATTCCATATTTCATTAAGGAACATTCCAGAATCTTTCCCAGACATTCCGGAACCTGCAGGTTTGAGTCACCGCTGACACTTAACGTTTCCGGTAGGAGAGAAAAATCACAAGTCAGATTTAATATCGCAATTGTTTCTCTTTTCTCTTTATAATAATAAGTGGCCTTAGCTAATATGTGCTTGCTTACTTACTTAACTAATATGCACTCACACTGAAACTAATAATTCATTACAATGTAGCCTACTTAATGTGCAAATACACGTTTTCATTGTACTTATGGTTGATTAAATCTCTGCATGCGATTACATCTGTAATTAATTTCTGTAATTACACTGTTGACCATCCCTTACACCATAACCCGCCCTTAAACCTACCGATTTGAATGTGCCTAATGTTGGAGCACGTCTGATCATTTCTGGAAGCTGATTCCAGCAGCGAGGGGCGCTGTTAGTAGCTGAAGGCCGATTCACCCTGCTTTGACAGAACTTTTGGAATTTCTAGTTCCCCTTCGGGAGGGGAACTTCAATGCTATGTGGAAAAACTTCCACTATGGGGATTTCGTCAGAATCCAATCATCTGAAAGAGTATAAAAACGGGCCAATGAAATGCCAATGAGTTGGCAGCGTCAGCGTGCACAGCTGTCTTGAATGACAATCAGTCTGGCATAAAAGGCTAGCATGTGCTCAGCAACGCTATCCTTTTCGCTTTCAGAGCCTTTCACGAGCTTCTGAGAGAGTCTATGAGGGTATCTCCAACCTGTGTCTACAGAGAGAGATCGAGAAGCAGCTTCTCCCGGTCCAGAGCGTGTATACGCAGTGGCAGATGGTCGAGCTGGGTTGTTCTCCCTTGCCTGGCGTCCTTTGGGTCCGGTCCTCCAAGAGCGGTATGTATATAGGAAGCAAGTTTCCTAAAAGAGCAACACGGTTGTGCAGCGCGTCTTTTTCAAGACGTCGCTCCGACCGTGCGTTTCTGGTTGCGGTGGTTTCCTGTCCCCGGATGATGGGCACGAGCACTGCGTTTCATGTCTGGGGGTCCAGCATGTTGATGCGGTGCTCGCGGGCAGTGCATGCCATCATTGTGATGTCATGTCTGCTGCGCAGTTAAGATCGCGGCTCGCTCTTGCAAAAGAGCGACCCACCCCAGTTGTCCCCCGCACTGCGGTTGGCACTCGGGCAGATCTGAGGGTTTCAGTGGGAGTAAATCCGCCGCCCTCGGGCTCGCGGACCTCTCGCTCCTCCACGCGCTCCATCCAAGCTTCAGGTGAGAGAAGCGCTCCATCCTCGGGTGGTCGCCCTCTCACTTGATGACACCGAGGATCAGATGTCCATCGCTGCATCGGAGGATGGGCTGTCATTGTCTGATGAGGATGCGAACCCGCTCGCTCCCTCCCTCCGGGGTGGAGAGCACGGTGTTGGCATCTAAAAAGCAGACATGATGGCCGTGCTTTCCCGGGCTGTTTCGGCCGTGGGTCTGGTGATGGTTTATCCCCCAGCTCCGCGGCCGGACCGACTAGAAGGGTGTTATGTGGAGGATATAAGAAGGCAAGACCTTCTAAGCCTTCCGTCCCCTTCTTCCCGGAAAGTGCGCAGTAAGCTCACGCAGTCTTGGAGGGCACTTTTTTTCTGCCCGATCTGCGTGCGCTTTCATCCTCACCATCCTTGGAGGGTTGGTTGTCATTGTCTGATGAGGATTCGAACCTGCTCTCTTCCTCCGGGATGATGGGCGTGGCGTCGAATCCAGAAGCAGACTTTGCAGCCGTGCTTCCCAGGCTGTTTCGGCCGTGGGTCTGGAGATGGTTTATCCCCCAGCCCCGCGGACGGACCGACTAGAGGGGTGTGATGTGGAGGAGATAAAGGAGGCAAGACCTTCTAAGCCTCCACGTCCCCTTCTTCCTGGATGTGCACAGGAAGCCCACGCAGTGCGCTGCGTGCGCCTCCGCCCTCACCATGCATGCTACGGCCACCTACCAGCGCTCCCTAGCGCAGGCGCTGGCCCAGCTGCGCGGGGATGGTTCCGACCCAGGACTGAGCATGAGCTCCGCACAGCTATCGACTGAAGTCGGCTGTGTGTGCCCCAGGGAAGGACGATGGTCACATTAGTGGCCCAGGAACGCCACCACGGGCTAAACCTGGTGATCTGTGTGATGCTGACAAAGTTCGCTTTCTTAGCTCACCCATATCCCAGGCTGGCCTGTTCGGCGACACCGTCAGTGAATTCGCCCAGGAATTCACGCCGGTGAGCGAGCAGTCGGAGGCGATGGGTAATACCATCTCTCGGCGGGATCGTAAAACCGCTCCTCCCCGCCGAGCCATCCACATCCACTGCTTCACGCCGAGAGCGCCCGCCTGCGGCTTTGCTCGGTCGCCCCCGCCTGCGCCTCTGGCCAAGCGGCTGCGCCGAGCATCTCGCAGGCAACCAGCGCTCCCCGCCCCAGGGCGCCGCTAAGTTCGGTAAACGAACCGCGAAGCGTCCCTGAGACGGGCCATCTGGAGAGGAGGAAATTTGCTCTTTCCCCGCTGGAGGGCGGGGCTCTTCTTCTAAACAGCGTTAAAAAACGCTATCAAAACCTCAGAGAAAGAGCATTTTTTCCCTTCCCCGGATGTGACAGCCCGAACACTGCCAGTCTGGGACGCTATGCTTTCCAGCTCGCAGGATCGGTGCACTTCGCCAGTGGCTCGCGGAGCGAGAGAGAACGGTCTCCTTTCTCTCCCCCTCCCAGCCCCACCTCCGGAGTACGGGTGCGAGACAAGAGCGAAGCTCTTGCCTCCTGCTCTCCTGTGGGACCCCAGTGCTTCCCGGTTGAGCCCACCCACTCCGCGCTGCCCCACCGCTGGTACGTCAGCGATCGTGCGGACGAAGCCACTTGCGAGGGCTCTGCCTGCCTGGTTAGCGCGGGCCAGCCCATCGCAATGGCTCATCCGCGCGATCAGACTCGGCTACGCGATTCAGTTCGCGAAACGGCCTCCCAAGTTCACGGGTGTGTATTTCACCAGGGTCAGCCCTGCGTCCGCCCCTGTCTTGCGAGAGGAGATTGCTGTCCTCCTGGCGAAGGATGCAATCGAACCGGTCCCTCCAGCCGGGATGGAGAGCGGGTTTACAGCCCGCACTTCATCGTACCCAAAAAGAGCGGTGGGCTACGGCCAATCCTTGATCTGCGCTTTTTGAACCGCTGGCTTCACGAGCTGCCGTTCAGAAAGCTTACGCAGAAGCGCACCCTCCGGAGCGTTCGTCCTCGGGATTGGTCTGCAGCAGTAGACCTGAAGGACGCGTACTTTCTCCATACTTCCACGCCACCGTCAGTTTCCTGCGGTTTGCGTCTGAAGTCGAGTCTGGCGGTACAAGTCCTCCCCTTTTGGCTCTCTCTGTCTCCGCGGGTTTTCACCAAGCTCGCGGAGGGTGCCCCAGCTTCGGCTTGCGGGCATCTGCATACTCAATTATTTCAAGCGACTGGCTGATTTCAGCGCGCTCGCGGGATTAATTGATTACGCACAGAGACAGGGTGTTTCGGCACTTCGACCAATTGGGGTTTCAGGTCAACCGAGAAAAGAGCAGCCTCGCCCCCGTGCAGAGCAACTCTTTTCTCGGGTTGGAGCTGGACTCGATCACCATGACGGCGCGCCTCCCCCGAGAGCGCGCCGGGCTGATGCTGGCCTGTCTGAGAGAGTTCGACAGGAAAATGTGGTCCCACTGATATTATTTCAGAGGCTCCTGGAGCATATGACATCCGCAGCCGCGGTCTCGCCGCTAGGATGCTCCATATGAGACCACTTCAGCATTTGCTTCACGATCGGGTCCCTAGACGCGCATGGCACGCGAGCGCGCACCGGGTGACTGTCACTCCGCTGTGTCGCCGCGCCCTCAGCCTCTGGATGGACCCTGTGTTCTACAGGCCCGCGGGCCTCTAGAACAAGCGTCCAGGCATGTCGTCGTTTGACGGATGCTTCCAGTTCACGCTGGGGGGCCGTGTGTTGCGGGCATGCAGCTGTGGTTCCGTGGTAGGAAACTGGTTGCATTGGCATCTTAACTGCCTGGAGCTGTTGGCAGTGTATCTCACGCTGCACCGTTTTTTACCGGTGTTAGAAGGGAAACACGTGCTGGTCAGGACGAACAGCATGGTGGCGATGGTGTATATCAACCGCAAGGGAGATATTCGCTGTCGCCGCATGTCTCAGCTCGCTCGCCGTCTGCTCCCCCGGAGTCATACGCGGCAATCGCTGCATTCCATTTTTCCCCGCCGAGCTCAACCGTGCAGCCGCTGCGCTCTCACGGCAGTTCGCCTGGGAGAATGGAGGCTCCACCCCCGACTGTCCAGCTGTTATGGGTGCGTTCTGCGCACTGGCTACACAGCTGGCCCCGGGGCGTGCGTAATACGCATTTCTCCAGTGAGCCTACTCGCACAGATGCTGTGTAAAGTCAGGGAGGACGAGGAACAGGTCTATGCATTGCGCCTCTCAGGCCCAATCAAACCTGTATTCTAGCTCTCTCCTCGTGATGGCCCCTCCCTGGCATGTCCCATGGAAGAAACTTCTTTTTTGGGGACAGGCACCGTTTGGCACCCGCGCCCAGTTCTATGGACATCACGTGTGGCCCATAGATGGAGCTCGGAGGACTTAGGTGACCTACCGTTAGGTGGTTAACACCATCACTCAGGCCTAGAGCACCCTCTATGAGGCATGCCTATGCCCTGATGTGGAGTCTATTCGCTGTGTGGTGTACTTCTCTCCGGGAAGGAAACCCCAAACATGCCAGATCAGTGTGATGCTATCCTCCTTCAGTTGGCTGGAGCCAAGGCTGTCCCCTCCGCACTGAGGGGTTGGCGTGGCGATCATCCCCGCTCTGAGGATGCGGCGATGGCGGCGCGCTGGGAAAGCATCGCCTCATCATCCAGTCCCCAGAGGCGCGAGACGTAGATATATATCCTGTCCCCTCTCTTACCCATTTGAAGATCTCTCTTAGGAGAGGTCTGCTCGATCACTCGACTCAGTATCTATATGATTTCTGTCCAGGTAGACAGCTCTGCTGGTCGCGTTGGCATCGGTCAAATGGGCGGGTATCTGGAGGCATTTTCGGTCAGCGAAATGTGCCAGCGTTTTGGGCCGGCCCACTCTCACGTTTACCTGAGACCCCGGCCCACCTAGGTGCCCTAGGTTCCTACAGCGCTCGTCTAGACTATGTAGTGAACCTGCAAGCGCTGCCCACGGAGGAGGCAGACCCAGCCCCTTTATTGCGGTGTCCGGTTCGCGCTTGCGTATTATAACGGACCGTACTCAGAGCTTAGATCCTCTGAGCAGCTCTTATATGTTACGGTGATTGGCAGATGGGAAGTGCCATATCTAAACAGAGGTTGGCCCACACTGTAAAAAAAAAAACCTAATTTTACAGAAAATATCTCTAAATTTTTTACAGTAATTTTTTGTCATTTCAAATTATATTCAAAACTTAGTAAAATGACAAACAATCTCTCTAAATTAACAGTTTGACTTTCATTTTAGGTACTTTATCATTAAAGACAAATTACTGACATTTGTGTTTTTTATACAGGGAAATTACACTATTATTTATACAGTATTTTTTCTGTTATTTTAAATTATATTCAAAAGTCCGTAAAAATTACAAACAATATCTGTAAATTAACAGCTTGACTGTTATTTTATGTACTATACAATTAATGACAAATTACAGGAATTTGTCTGTTTTATACAATTAAATTGCTGTATTATTTACACACAGTTTTTTCCTGTTTTTTTGAAGTACATTTAAAATTACGTAAAATTAAAGTAATAAATTGTAATTGTAAAAAAAAAAAAATCGTAAAAAAAAGGTAAATGACTGGCAGCTACGGCTGCCAAACAAAAACCATAAAATTACGGTAAAATTTCTTTTGTTGAAATAAAGTGCAAAAATAATAAATCTACATATATTTTCATTAAAATGTTTACAGAAAAACACTGTTATTTTACAAACTTCTTCTAGATTATTATGATCAAATACGTTCAATAAAGTTACAAAATAAGAGTTTTACAGAGAAACACTGTTATTTTACAAACTTTTCCTAGATTTTTACGATCAAATCCGTTTAATAAAGTTACACAATAAAAGTTTTACAAAGAAACACTGTTATTTTACAGACTTCTCCTAGATTATTATGATCAAATCCGTTTAATAAAGTTACACAATAAAAGTTTTACAAAGAAACACTGTTATTTTACAGACTTCTCCTAGATTATTATGATCAAATCCGTTTAATAAAGTTACACAATAAGAGGTTTACAGAGAAACACTATTATTTTACAAACTTTTCATAGATTATTATGATCGAACACCATCAATAAAGTGACTGCACTAAAAGTTTGAGAAAACAATGTTATTTAAAAGAATTTTTCCTAAATCATTACGATTAAACACCTTGGCTAAAATGCCAAGACATGCTCAAGGTCATAATTTAACAGTTTTATTTTGGATCAAAAAAGTATGAAAAAAAACAAGATACAACTGGTTAAAATTCTCACAACTTTAAAATTACAGTGGTTACATTTTATTGAATAGTATTTATGTAAAACATGTTGGTTTAAGTTATATGGAATGACATCCAAATCTTAAATGAAACTGTAATGTGAAGGGGACACTGACAAAGGAGTGCGGATCCAAATGTAAGTTTATTACACAGAGATGGTCACGCAAGCAACAGTCAACAGAGGAGCAAACAGATGTATGCAGGGAATCCAGAGTCATGGTCAAACAACAGGCAAATGGTCAGTCCCAGCAGCAACAACATTAACAATTAACAAACAAAGCAAAGCAAGATAAACGCGTCATAATGTTCACAGTAACAGTATAACAAGCCTTAGCAATTGGTGCATGCGTCTGTGCTGCTTTTAAAGTCCATGTAATCAGTTCATAACGATCCTCCGACTGTGTGTGTTTGTGTGTGTGTGTGTGCAAATAGTGGGTGTGAAACAGTGAAAATCAAGTAGCTGTATACGTTTTCAGTATATCTTAAGTTTATCATAATCCTATAGTCTGAGAATTTCATGAAACTGTTGAGCTGTTTACTGTAGTAGTTTAAATGTTCCTGTCACAATCATCAGCAATTTAATCCTTGTAGATCGCTGGTAAACACGCAGATCACCATAGAACTATAAATCCGCCATTATATGGACTACAGATCCAGTCATGCAATGCTCACATGCACCTGTTGCAGATTCCACTGATTGGGCACACACACAGTCGGAGGATCATTATGAACTGATTACATGGACTTTAAAAGCAGCACAGACACACGCACTAATTGCTAAGGCTTGTTATACTGTTACTGTGAACATTATGACACGTTTCTCTTGCTTTGCTTGTTAATTGTTTATGTTGTTGTAGCTGCTGGGACTGACCATTTGCCTGTTATTTGACCATGACTCTGGATTCCCTGCATACATCTGTTTGCTCCTCTGTTGACTGTTGCTTGCGTGACCATCTCTGTGTAATAAACTTACATTTGGATCCGCACTCCTTTGTCAGTGTCCCATTCACATTACAGTTTCATTTAAGATTTGGAACTGAGTCATTCCATATAACTTAAATCTCAACATGTTTTACATAAATACTATTCAATAAAATGTAACCACTTTAATTTTAAAGTTGTGAGAATTTTAACCAGTTGTATCTTGTATCTTGTTTTTTCCAGACTTTTTTGATCCAAAATAAAACCGTTAAATTATGACCTTGCGCATGTCTTGGCATTTTATTAAAGGTGTTTAATCGTAATGATTTAGGGAAAATTCTTTTAAATAACATTGTTTTCTCTTAAACTTTTAGTGCAGTCACTTTATTGATGGTGTTCGATCATAATAATCTATGAAAAGTTTGTAAAATAATAGTGTTTCTCTGTAAAACTCTTATTGTGTAACTTTATTAAATGGATTTGATCATAATAATCTAGGAAAAGTTTGTAAAATAACAGTGTTTCTTTGTAAAACTTTTATTGTGTAACTTTATTAAATGGATTTGATCATAATAATCTAGGAAAAGTTTGTAAAATAACAGTGTTTCTCTTTAAAACTCTTATTGTGTAACTTTATTAAATGGATTTGATCATAATAATCTAGGAAAAGTCTGTAAAATAACAGTGTTTCTCTGTAAACTCTTATTGTGTAACTTTATTAAATGGATTTGATCATAATAATCTAGGAAAAGTTTGTAAAATAACAGCGTTTCTCTGTAAAGCTCTTATTGTGTAACTTTATTAAATGGATTTGATCATAATAATCTAGGAAAAGTCTGTAAAATAACAGTGTTTCTCTGTAAACTCTTATTGTGTAACTTTATTAAATGGATTTGATCATAATAATCTAGGAAAAGTTTGTAAAATAACAGCGTTTCTCTGTAAAGCTCTTATTGTGTAACTTTATTGAACGTATTTGATCATAATAATCTAGAAGAAGTTTGTAAAATAACAGTGTTTCTCTGTAAACATTTTAATGAAAATATCTGTAGATTTATTATTTTTGCACTTTATTTCAACAAAAGAAATTTTACCGTAATTTTATGGTTTTTGTTTGGCAGCCGTAGCTGCCAGTCATTTACCTTTTTTTTACGATTTTTTTTTTTTACAGTGCACTAAACAGTGAATGCCATCTCCCTCGCTCATCGAGCTAGGGCGAGCCGTGTCCCCCACTCGGAGCGCGCTCCACTCGGAGCGCGCATCCTTTTGGGCGTTAGCACGCGGCGCCTCTCTAACAGACATTGTAGAGCTGCGGGCTGGGCGACACCTGAGCATTTGTGAGATTTATCTTCGAGTGAACTGATTTCCTCACGAGCGGTGAATGAGGAAATTCGGTTAGGTGTTGTAAAACGCTTGCTGCGCCTTTCTCTCTAATACAGAGATACGTGCGCTTTTCTCGCTTTGTCAGTTGAGTTCCCCACTCGGCGAACCCTGCAGAGTTCCTCCGAGGCCCCCAGCATCTGACTCAGCGGAGGAGTCAAATGTTGGCCCATTACGTTGTAGGTATGCCCGCTGGTCATCCCGCGTTCTGGGTATAGGTGCCTGCTATGTGCGATCCCCGCTGGCGATCCCATATGCTCACTCAGCCACGATGTAGTCCCCCCTCCTAGGCGGGCTCGTGTCTTCCCTCCCCGCTAACCACCTCTTCATATGTGCACTCCCCCTTCTCAGGGCTAGTCCACATGCTATTTTGCCACCAGGTCTCCCCCTCCGGGCAGCAGGTGGCCTCCGCAGCGTCCTCCCTATCGGGACTGAACGCTTTCCCAACGTACTGTCGTATTTAAAAATTCCTAGAAACTACTAGGTGTATTTTACGACTCCCCGAAAAGTATATCTAAACCAGAAAAGGTAAGTAGGGTAAGTAAGGGCCAGGGGACACGTTGGAGGACTGTGTCTCCAGCGATGCAGGTGCGCTCGTACTACTGCGTGGCGCGCCCCTCACTGGAGACATGGTAAGGTTCTTTCGTTGTGGCGCTTTCCATAAATTTCCCCATAGTGGAAGTTTTTCCACATAGCATTGAAGTTCCCCTCCCGAAGGGGAACGCTCAGGTTACTAAAGTAACCCTCGTTCCCCGAGGGGGGGAACGGAAATGCTATGTTCCTTCGCCACAATGATTGTCCCTTAGCTGTTGAGTGTGAAAGCCTCTTCAGCTAGAAAAGGATAGCGTTGCTGAGCACATGCTAGCCTTTTATGCCAGACTGATTGTCATTCAAGACAGCTGTGCACGCTGACGCTGCCAACTCATTGGCATTTCATTGGCCCGTTTTTATACTCTTTCAGATGATTGGATTCTGACGAAATCCCCATAGTGGAAGTTTTTCCACATAGCATTTCCGTTCCCCCCCTCGGGGAACGAGGGTTACTTTAGTAACCTGAGCGTTTATTTGATTCTAGAGATCTGAGTGATCTGTTTGGTTTGTATTCAGTGAGCATGTCTGTGATGTATTGAGGTCCTAGGCCATTTAGTGATTTATAGACAAGTAGTAATACTTTAAAATCTATTCTGAATGTAACTGGGGGCCAGTGTAAAGACCTGAGGACATGTGTGATGTGCTCTCATTTCCTGCTTCTGGTCAGAATCCTGGCCGCAGCGTTCTGGATGAGCTGCAACTGCCTGATTGTCTTTTTGAGAAGGCAAGGCAAGTTAATTTTATGGCACATTTCATACACAGTGGCAGTTCAAAGTGCTTCACATAAACAAGAATAAAAAAGACAAGTATAAGAAAAAAAAACAGATAATAAAAAATGATTAAAACAGATTCGGCAACATAATTCTATTGTCGCATGTTTATTTGCATAATTTTTCCTTGATGATGATGATGACACTCCCATGTTTAACGCATAATTACACACAACATCATAATCATCATCATCATCAGGCCCCTCCTCATTATCTTCCTTCCTGTTTCCTGTCCAGCTGATCCTGAACAGGAAGATAGTGATGATTCTGTTTGGCTGTAGCAGTCTGGCATCATAATCCACCGTAAAGACACACATACACACGCACACACACACAAACATTTTTGAGCATGTTCTGAGAAATTAAGAAGATAAAATTAATACATTTATATAGAGCTGTGTGATATATTCAAGGTTGCCAAGTCTGTTTTTCTGTTTAGTTATACAATTATATTAATATATTTTTTTCTGGTTTTCAAAGTCTGATTTGCTGAGAGCTGTGCACTATATTCAAGGTTGCCAAGTTTGCAGTTTTCCGCACAATTATACAATCACAGTTTTATATCTTTTTGGTTCTCACATTCTGATTGGCTGAGAGCTGTGCGACATATTCAAGGTTGCCAAGTCTGCAGTTTTTTTTCGTGCAATAGCTGTGGGTTGTTTTTATTTCAATAATGCTGAAAATAAATATGACATTTAATACAATTATATTTCTGTTTCTTTCTGGTTCTCAAAATCTGATTGGCTGAGAGCTGTGCGATATATTCAGGGTTGCCAAGTGTGCCATTTTTCTGAGCAACTATTCAATAATATTTATATTTCTTTCTGCTTCTCAAAATCTGTTTGGCTGAGCACTGTGCAGTATATTCAATGTTTTCAAGTCTGCAGTTTTTCTGTGCAATTATACAATCACATTTGTATTTCTTTCTGGTTCTCAAATTCTGATTGGCTGAGCACTGTGCGACATATTCAAGGTTTCCAAGTCTGCAGATTTTCTGTTCAGTTATGCAATTATATTAATATATTTTTGTATGGTTTTCAAAGTCTGATTGGCTGAGAGCTGTACGATATATATTCAATGGTGGTGGGTTGTTTTTTTCCGCGGGTTAAAGGTTTGACATATTGTTATATTTATATTGCTGCACTTAACTATTTTACTGTGGTAACTTTTATAAGGTCAAGGAGACTTTTGGTCACAAATTTGCAGAGCTATTTAGGATTATTGCTAAATAATAACTAAAACAGTATATGTAATCTACAGAAAAGAATACAGTTTATTACAGTTTAATTAGGAATATATTGAATGTTTATTTTAGATTTTTTATTTTATTTTTTTTTATAAATCATTTTAATTAAATATGTTTTTATGAATTTTACATTTTTGGTGTTTAAACCTATTTATAAAAGTTACACCGAGTAATTTATGTTGAAAATTCAGCTTTGAATTGCAGGAATAAATTAAAATTTAAAATACATTCAAAAAGAAAACGGTAATATTAATTTGTAATAATATTTCACAATTTTTAATTGTAATTTTGGTTAAATGAAATGTATCCCTCTTTAGCCAAAGAGACTTTTTTGGGGGGGTTGTATCATTTTTAATTTACAAAAGCATGTATTATACAGGCCCATAGCCAGCCTGGTGAAAGGGGAGGGTTTTTTTTCTCAAAACTGGACTTTTTGCAGTTTATTGCTTCATGTTCTATATAATTATGAGACTTAAATACTGCATTTTAGTGACATTTTAAGCACAATTTTTAGCTGGATTAGCTTGTCAGGTGGTCATAATAACCACACTTGTTGATGTACCAAAAATATTTCCTAAAAGTTTGAATAAAAAAATATGAAAATACTCATTTTTAAAATACAAATGTATTACATCATATATCATTAGAAAAAAAATAGGAATCTGTTAAAGTTTTAAATTAAAAAACTGTAGCCTATTGTCATTTATTAGGCAAATAACAAACTGGCCAGCACATTTGACTTTCCTCAGTCACAATTCGGCCATTTGAATAAAAAAAATAAATGAATGAAAACATAATAATAATGTAGAGCTTTACGATTTTTCTAGCCTCTCTTGTAAAAAAAGTACATATGAAAATTCATGGATAACAACAATAGCCAAAATAGTAGTCAAATTAATTTTGACATGGTCTGCTTTTGGTGCTTCGTGGTCATTTTTTGTTTCAAGAATAAGGGCCAACAGTTTGAATAAAAGTCACTAGTAAAATGTTTTCTCTATTTAAAAACAATACAGTAGCGAAAGTCAGATTGAAAATTGAAAATATTTGTTAGCATTGGGGGCAACGCAGTGGCACAGTAGGTAGTGCTGTTGCCTCACAGCAAGAACGTCGCTGGGTCGCAGGTTCGAACCTCGGCTGGGCTGGGTCAGTTGGCGTTTCTGTGTGGAGTTTGCATGTTCTCCCTGCGTTTGCGTGGGTTTCCTCCGGGTGCTCCGGTTTCCCCCACAGTCCAAAGACATGCAGTACAGGTGAATTGGGTAGGCTAAATTGTCCATAGTGTATGAGTGTGAATGTGTGTGTAGAAGTTCCCAGAGATGGGTTGCGGCTGGAAGGGCATCCGCTGTGTAAAATCGTGCTGGATAAGTATTTTTCGATAGGCTATTTTTACTATTTATGATGGCATAGCAGTATAAATAGGTCAAATGTGCTCATGTATGGGACAAATTCTGGACCTTTGTCAGTGAGGGGTGGGTCTTCCGAACCACGCAACCCCCCCCCCCCCCCCCCCCCCTCCCCCCTTACACACAGTAAATTTACGTAACAATGACAAACCTACTTATTCTGTATGCACTTATTTATCTATACTGTTTAAAAATATACAAGAATGATTATACATAAGTATATCATACTAAATTTGATCTTTTTTAAATAACGAAGCGGGCAGCACAGTGCCGCAGGGGATAGCACAATCGCCTCACAGCAAGAAGGTCCCTGGTTTGAGCCTCGGCTGGGTCAGTTGGCATTTCTGTGAGTTTGCGTGGGTTTCCTCCGGGTGCTCCGGTTTCCCTCACAGTCCAAAGACATACCCTATAGGTGAATTGGGTAAGCTAAATTGACCGTAGTGTATGTGTGAATGAGTGTGCATGGATGTTTCTCAGCGATGGGTGGCCGCTGCATAAAACATATGCTGGATAAGTTGGCGGTTCATTCCGCTGTGGCGACCCCAGATTAATAAAGGGACTAAGCCGAAAAGAAAATGAATAAATAACGAAGCACATTTTTGACAAAAAAAAATCAAACTTAGTGGTTTAAACTAGAATAGTGGCGAAGTATAAAGATTTAAAATGACAATCTTGTTTTTGCAGTAGCATTATCATATTTAAATAGTGTTTAATATGTCATCAAACTATTTTTATTCTAAATATTCCTGACAATTTATATTTGATATATAAACTACTGTTACGTTCCATTACATTAGTGGATCTCATCTGTAAATCATAATAAAAAGTGTGATGATGATTTAATCTGGCAACCAAAAACATTTCTCAGTTTTTCTGATGTAGTTTGATTGACAGTAGGCGTGTGGACAATCACTAATCTGCCTCAGAGTGTGTGAGTCTGGGTGAGGGGTTGATTGCGATGCACTGTCACCGTGGCAATAGTGGTCATTTCTGGGAAGCGACCCCGGACCTTTGGAGAGCAGAGGTCAGCGCAGGCGTCATGAGAACCTGTTGCTTTAGTCGGTGTGTGTGTGCGTGTGTGTGTGAGAGAGAGAGAGAGAGAGAAAGCCAGAAAGAAAAAGCATGAATCTGAGTGTGTGTGTGTGTGTGTGTGTGTGTGTGTGTGTGTGTTTAAACTATCTCTTAGCACATTCATTCTAAGCAACATTGAATGCAGTGTTGCAGGTTACACATCTTAAAGGGACAGTTCTATGGAGTCAGAAAAATCTCAAAAGAAATTCACGCAAAAGACACGATGTACACATGCCTAGCCAAATTCACGTGCATAAAACTAAATTCACGTGCGTAAAATATTTATTTATATTCACAAAAACAATTCACGTGCTCAAAATAAAAATACATATTCATAAAATATGTTTCACAAATGCAAAACCCCATTTGCAAGTGTATAAGAGTGTACAAAAACTTCCTTTTATATCATATTACTGTTTCATATTTGAATAGCACGTTAAAATCATGGAAAATACAGTGTTTTTTTACTATACGGTCATATTAGAACAATAATCTGGTGGAGTTGGCAGAAAACAATTTTATTTTATTTTTTTATGATTTTTCTAATATGACCGAATAGTAAAAAAACACTGTGTTTTTCATGATTTTAGCGTGCTATTCAAATATGAAACAGTAATATCATATGAAAAGTGAGCACAGTGGTAACATAACAATTGTACAACAACATTTTTAAAAAATATTTAGCAACATTCCACATGAAAAAGGGAAAATATTTACCGAAAAACACAAATAAACCAATAAAACAATCATAATAGTACAGTAAACACCTAAATAGTAGGTTGTAAATATGAAAACGAATGTGAGTAGTTGTGACAGCCGGGTAATGACTTTTAAATGCTATTAATTTTGTTGTTAAAGTCGCAAATAAAACACAATTACAGCAAAACAAAGAAAAATAGCATAGCCTACATGCAAAGTCATGATTTTTATATATCCAAACATTAATAAAAGTGACCATTTATGACTATCTCTCATTTGAATTCATACGCGAATAAAAGTGAAACAAGATTAAAACTGCAGGGCATTAAACACACGCGTCTTTAATCTACCGCGCAACACCGAGTAGACGCGCACTGCAATTTGAAGCACAGATAGCGAGACCCTCTCTCTCGCAACCGCAGATGGCGTGACTGCAGTTAAAAACACCTTCTAACTGAATTTATTAAAACTGACGCGACTCTCCTCAGCTCTTCTCTTTGGTGATGCGGCTGTAGGTTGGAGGGCAGGTTATCAGAGCAGTGATCAGCCCGATTTAAAATCCTGAACAGCATCAAACATGTTTGAAATTATCAGAGAGGCTCTGATTTGTGTTGAAAAAGATCCCGAAAAGTATTAATATTATATTTATCCTCTACATTTTACTAAAGCACAACAACAGCCAGTTTACTTTCATTAGATATAATGTAAATTAAGTTTTTAGTCAATGATAGTCAGGGGATTTAATAGTTCTGGGTTGAAGCCTGTGCATCTCTTTCTCCGTTCGCCATGCTGGAGAGAAACCGTCTGCGCAAAAGGAGCGCAGAGTTGGTGATATTGAATACAGCTCCCATCTGATTGGCTGAAAGGTTACGAGTTGCTTGCTTCTGCCAGGACAGTCTCAAAAATACACACACACGTATCCAGGGGGAGTCGTTCGTGAAAGAGGATTTGCACATTCTCATTCAGGATGAACTCGCAAGTTTTAAACATTCAAAAGTTTTTGTACACTCTTATACACTTGCAAATGGGGTTTTGCATTTGTGAAACGTATTTTATGAATATGTATTTTTATTTTGAGCACGTGAATTGTTTTTGTGAATATGTATATATATTTTACGCACGTGAATTTGGCTAATGATGTACACATGCCGTCTTTTGCGTGATTTTTCTGACTCCATACAATTCACCCAAAAATGAAAATGCACTCACCATTTTCTCACACTCAAGTGGTTCTACACTTTTATGAGTTTCTTTTTTTTCTGTTGAATGCGATAGAAGATATTTTGAAGAGTGTTGGTAACCACTCACATCCATAGAAAGATACTGAAGAAGTCAACACCCTTCAAAATATCTTCTTTTATGATCAACAGAAGAAAGATAAACAGGTTTGGAATTTTCGTTTTGATTCAGCTTTATTTCTTCTTATAGATTTTGAATTTGGGTGCAGGACTATCTTTTTGTTCAACCAACACAATTGCTCAGTGTATCTGAAACATTAAGGCCCAATCCCAATTCTATTTTTGTACCCCTTCCCCTGCCCCTTGAAACTGAGTGTGAAGAGGAAGGGTTTCAAAATTTACATCTAAGAAATGGGACAGCACTACAGCACCTGCACACGTCATCATATGTCATCGCGATCTCTTGCTTCATATGAGATCAGACGATGGCGACTGCTGTAGTTATTCCAGTTGTGTTATGTTTTGGTAATTATCTTCAGGAAATCACTGAAGGCATATATTATGTTATCATAATGATCTAATGTGGCAGTAAGATCGTATCTGCACTGTGTATTTACACCGTGGCCATATTCATCAATGTAAACACGAAAACAACATTAACATTATAGCAGACACTGTAAAAAGCTCATTCCCAGACACTAGACTTTTCTGAGGATATTCGAGTGTCATCGAGTGGGACTGCTGTACAGGAGTTATTATTATGGATTATAGATAGCGAAATTTAGCGGCTTTTATTTTAGCGTTTTTTATAAAAGCATGAACACGAACGCGGTTATGAATATATTAAAACATGTGCTTGTTTGTTGTAAACATTCTTAATAATGACAAAAAATACTAATTTGTGGCTCTCCTTACTTTCGGCTGCAGCGTTCCTGGTGTTGTGGCTGGTGTATTCTGGGAAATTTTCTTACCCCTTGGTTTCGAGTGTGGTCCTGAAAAATCTTCGTTTGAAGGGGTATCTACCCCTTCCCCTTAGCCCTACGCCTTCAAGCTAAAAAGAATTGGGACACCCCTACCCCTTCACGGGAACACGCAAAACAAGAGGTAAGGGGAGAATTGGGATTGGGCCTAACTGTCTCTGAAATTACATTTTGAGAGTTTAGAGACACTTTTGATGGTAGATTTTTTTGTAGCATGTTGTTCACAGAATGTGTGAATTCAGAATGATTATTATAGCGATATGTGGTAATATTTGTGATTATTTCTTATTGACAAGAAAGATTAAGGCTCAGCCAATGGGGTAAATATGGGGGTGGGACTATCTTTTTTTTGAGCCAATGGAATATTGAACCCATTTGAAAACAGTCACTATTGCTGCAGTTCAATGTAATGACACAAGAAGCAAAAAAAAATTTTATGAAACTTTAAATATTTTATAAAAATATAATTTAATCATTTGGTGACACGGTGGCTCAGTGGTTAGCACTGTCGCCTCACAGCAAGAAGGACGCTGGTTCAAGTCCCGGCTGGGTCAGTTGGCATTTCTGTGTAGAGTTTGCATGTTCTCCCCGTGTTGACGTGTGTTTCCTCCGGGTGCTCCGGTTTCTCCCACAGTCCAAACACATGCACTATAGAGGAACTGAATAAGCTAAATTGGCCATTGTGTGTGAATGTGAGTGTGTATTGGTGTTTCCCAGTACTGGGTTGTGGCTTGAAGTGCATCCGCTGCATGAAACATATGCTGTATACGTTGGCGGTTCATTCCGCTGTGGCAACTCCTGATGAGTGAAGGGACTAAGCCAAAGGAAAATGAATGAATAATTAATTGTTTGTGAATAAATATTTGTGGACTGACTTATCTTTTTTTTTTTTAAATGTTTAACTTTTTAAGGTTTTTCTTTTTTAGGTTTGTATTTTTGCGAAACAAATAAATAAATAGACGAGTAAGATATTTATCCATTCATTCATTGCAAAAATACAATTTACAGTGTTAAATCCACTACACGTGTGGGTTAAATCCAATCAAAGTAGATCAAATAAATCTAAAAATGTTCTGAAAGCATATACATGGAACAAGTATATTTAATTTTATTATTTGGAGTAAAATAATGCTACATGCCGTTTAATATTTAATTAATATTGTAGTATTTTTTCTATTAGCCACTTTAAATAAAATTATCAGCTACTGTTGCAGGGGAAAAAATACAAAATTCAAGTAAGTCATAAAGTGAACAATATACATGACATGACTTGAGTTATCAGAAATATTACCTGTGAAAAATAAAATGATTTCATCATTTATTAATGCAAATAATAATAATTATTATTACAATTTATTTAAAAAAAAATTATATAAAAAAATGAATTGCTTTGATAGTTTTCTTCAACACATTTCTAAACATAATAGTTTTAATAACTCATTTCTAATAACTGATTTATTTCATCTTTGCCATGATGACAGTAAATAATATTTGACTAGATATTTTTAAAAATACTAGTATTCAGCTTAAAGTGACGTTTAAAGGCTTTACTAGGTTAATTAGGCAAGTTAGGCAAGTCATTGTATAACGATGGTTTGTTCTGTCGACGATCCAAACAATTATTTAAGGGGGCTAATAATATTGACCTTAAAATGGTTTTTAATAAAAATAAAAACGGCTTCAATTCTAGCCGAAATATCGGATTTATCTGATTTACCAACTATTCCAGCATGTTTTAAGCAGCAGATGCCATTCCAACCACAACCCAGTACTGGGAAATATTCGTCCTTGCAAATAATTTTTATGTAAAGTTTATGATGCTGCTTGTTTGTTTGATATGGGTAACTTATTTATTCTTGTTTGGCTGTTATTAAATTCTTTGAGGGGGAGAATATCTAAATATTTGTTAATAATGGATTTTCATTAAATCCAGTTTACTTGATCTCCAACTTTAGAGGAATTCATTTGATGTTGAAAGAAATCATTTGTTATTAATCCCTGATTTTTACAATGTCTTGATTTCTAAAACTGCAAAGAATGTACAGTTGAAGTCTGAATTATTAGCCCTCCTGCTAAATTTTAAATCTTTTATATTTGTTCCCAATTTCTGTTTAATGGAGAGAAGATTTTATCAACACATTTCTAATCATAATAGTTTTAATAACTCATTTCTAATAACTGATTTATTTTATTTTTGCCATGATGACAGTAAATAATATTTGACTAGATATTTTTCAAGACACTTCTATACAGCTTAAAGTGACGTTTAAAGGCTTAACTAGGATAATTAGGCAGGTTAGGGTAATTAGGCAAGTCATTGTATTACAGTGGTTTGTTCTGTAGACTATCGAAAACAAATATTGCTTAAGGGGGCTAATAATATTTAAAAATGTTTTTTATATATATAAAAATGAAAATAAAACAAATACATTTGAAGAAAGCTAAAACAAATGACACTTTCTCCAGAAGAAAAACATATAGGAAATGTTTTAATCCGTTTTAGCCACAGGAGGGCTAATAATTTTGCCCTCAAATGCATGCATGAATGCAAATTTTTTAATGTCAAAAATATAATCTCAGTTTTGTAAATGAGATTTGTTGATAGCATGCGTATAGTACTAGAGATTATTCTTCCTTCACATCTCTTTCTCTCTCTCTCTCTCTCTTTCTCTCTCCCCCATCTGTGTCTTGGAATGTGCGTGGACGGCTCCTCCATTGTCCTCATCCATATGGCCACATTATGGGCTGCTGTCACCAAGCAACTGCAGGTTCTTTTAGCCGTTGCCATGACTAAGACTCTGTAATGACGTCGTGGCTCCCCATGCGCCTCTCTTCATTATAGATGGAAGGTCCTTTTAAAAAGTCTGGCCACCTCCCCCGAAAACCCACCCAAAACACACACACACACACACACACACACACTCGTTACTCAGCCTCGTAACCTCCTTAGCTTCCAAAGGGTGACTGGAACTAACAATCCCACAATGCTGGCTGAAAGAGCTGGTGTGGATATTCATACAGGCTCTATTGTGTTGGAGACTGAGAGAGAGAAAGGAGGGTCCTGGGACGCAGGGCTGTTAACAAACCCATAAACTACAGGAACACAGGAGTTTCAGCTGTAAAATGCTTCGTCAGATAACCTCGAAAATCACTCTCGGTGGCAACATTTGAATTCAATGGCATTGTTCCTAGCTGTGATTGTTTTTATTTATAAAATGAATGTTAAAGGGGTGGCACGGTGACTCAGTGGTTAACACTGTCGCCTCAAAGCAAGAAGGTCTCTAGTTTGAGTGCCAGCTGGGCCAGTTGACATTTCTGTGTGGAGTTTGCATGTTCTCCCCGTGTTGGCGTGGGTTTCCTTCAGGTGCTCCGGTTTTCCCCACAGTCCAAACACATGCGCTATACAGTAGAGCTGCACGATTAATTGAAAAAAGATCGCGATCTCGATTCGACCCCCTAGATGATCTTAATCCAGCATTTCTACGATTCTCCCAATCATATTTTCAAGTTCAGGAGAGAAGCAAAGGCGGCCGCACGAGTCTTCACATTGTTTTACATGCGTTGCTCAGCAACATCCACGTGATGTTGAAAGGGTCACATACTTTATTTATTAGTATTAGGGCCAGACGGAATCTGCGGATGTTTTTTGCAATTTCTGCGGAGAATTTTGGTAAAAATCTGCAGATTTCTGCGGAATTATTTTGGGAGTCTCATAACTAAAACCTTAATATGTGAAATATGTGTCATTTAAAAACTGAATAAATTCAGATTTACACACATTTACTCAAGTAAATAAACAGAATTAATGATGGGCTAAAAATCTGCGGAATTCTGCGGAAAATCTGCGGAATTCTGCGCGCGCAGATTCCGTGTCGGCCTATATTTCACCCAAAAATGTCATTTCTGTCTTCATGTAATGATGTATTCGCGGCCGCGAAATCCCACGTAAAGTGAGCTGCTGACCGTGAGCTGTTACCACAGAGAGGGAGGGAGGGCGGGCGGGCGCCCTACTTAATGAAGTAGACAGAACTTGCATAGGCTGTGAATAACAGGTAATAAAGTTGTAAATAACATTCAGTTTGTGGCACAGAGTGATCGTTTGGGAGCCGCGCGGGAATTATGAACAGCACTTAGCAGTGAAAATGAAACCGAAAGCGTGCACATCATTTAAATAATCATCGCATTTTACAGTTATGATTACGACAAGCATTTAATATGTTTTTCTTTCATAGCGAACACAGAGAGTTGTGGATAAAAATAACTGTTTAACAGTGTCAGTATAACTACTGTAGCCTATATGATGTTGAATATAATGTAAGAGGGAATCTGATAATGACAAATGTCATTTTACCAGTGAAAAAAATGGTCTAATAATGTTGTCAATAAGAGATTGCAAGCATATGTCTCAAACATAATAATTCAACATCAGAATTATGAATAGTTGTATTCTGATGTTGTCACTTTACTGTGCATTAATGACTAGTCTATTCAAAGTCTATTCAAAATTTAGCATTTTAACCAACAGCTACGCATAATATTATTATTATAGTTGTTTTACCGTATGTTTGAGAAATAACAATAATAATAGCCGGCTCATATTAACCTTATTGTACATCTACAGAATCGTGAGAAAATCGTGATCTTGATTTTAAGCAAAAAAATCGCGATTCTCATTTTAGCCAGAATCGTACAGCTCTACTATACAGTAGGTGAATTGAATAAACTAGTAAATTGCTCGTATATAAGTGTGTGAGAATGTGAGCTTGTATGGTAGGGATGCACAATATATTGTTTCAGCATCGATATCGCAATGTGTGCATCTGCAATAGTCACATTGCAGGATATGTGATGTTTTGGGGGATTTATGTGTTGGGATTAAATTTAAGCAAGAGCCATCATTTTGAAAACGTGATATTTGTGGAGTTTACCCATAATCATTTATCATCTGTGCATTTAGGAACACAAATTTGTAACTAAGCACTGTATATTTCACTTGTTATCTTTGCTCTATTGTATTTATGTATGCTTTTGAATTGTTTATTATATTTTATTCATGATTCACAACACCTGGGATATTTCTAAATCAGTCTAAATTATTATTTTTTTAAATAGAGCTATTCAAGCTATCTCAGGGCTCTAGAATGCGACCTAATTTCTCAATGGTGCGACAAAAAAAATCTGGGATCACACCAGTGTGACCAGCCATTAAAGTGCAAAGAAAAAATCTCTGTGACTGTGGTTATATGGATTGTGCTGATGCACCTGTAAAGTGCAGCAGTGCAAAAACCAGTTAGGATTAGTGTATGGGTGTTTCCCAGTAATGGGTTGCAGGTGGAAGGGCATCCGCTGTGCAAAACATATGCTGGAATAGTTGGTGGTTCATTTCACTGTGGTGACCTCTGAAATAGAGACTAAGCTGAAGGAAAATGAATGAATGAATATTCAAATGTTACATTACTTCAAAACGTAACAGTCTATAGTGTTTACAAACATTATAAAATTGAATGTTGGTGTAACAACAATAACAACAAAACACATGTAAAATACTGGAACAGGGATTTTCAACCGGTGGGCCTCAGCGGGCTGCTAGATAGCTTAAAATTAGCTCTCAATATTACACTGTAATTTTTAATACGCTCTATTAAAATGATCGAAGGAATGCACTTTCTCCTGTTCTCTTTGCCTGATTACTTCAAACTTTGCACAAAAAACAGCCTCATGACTGCGTCTGCAACTAGCACACCTAAGTGTGTTCATTCACAATCTATGCGTGAAGTGAAAGTGTCCCTTTGTGTATTTTTGTGTGAACTATTTAATATATCTGCATAGCTGTCCAAATTAATGTCCTGTGAGTGTTTTATAACGACCGCGCGCCCATACAGGAGGATCTAGCGAGGCTTAGTGCTGTTTCTGCCATAGAATGTAAAATAAACTTGCATATGAGCTTCAGACGCGCTCTGGCGGAGCCGTTCACTGTTCCTGTCAGCGATCTCCCAATAATATCCAGCTGCAAACTCAACTGCCATCAGATCGATCGAACAGATTTAAGGTGTTTTACTGTATTTTACATTTGTCTGTACATTTTTGAATAGTAGATATATAATAGTAGATATTCAGTCCAGTTTAAAGCAGTTGCTGATCTTTTGCAATCTTCCTGTTGACCTGTGGTTCTCTTTGGAAAAAAAATATATATATATATTAGTTTTAATTTTTATATATAATTAAATTTAAATAAAATATATTTTTATAAAAATGCTGATAACAGAATAGAAGGTACAACAATTTATAATACACACGTGTTAATAAATACAGAAATGTCAGACACGTGGGCCTTCAAAAATTGATTGTAGAAGGAAGTGGGCCCTGAAGTGAAAAAGGTTGAGCCCTGTACTGGAACCCCTGTACTGGAATATTCAGGAAACATTTTAAAATTATGTTTTCATGACTACGTTAGCTTTAATTACTCTGTAAAATAAATATCCGTAATTTATCATTTTTATGTATTTTGTGATGTTTTATTTTTTATTTTCCTCTTTTATTTATGTGTTTGAATTGCATTATGGGACTTTAAGCTTTTTTTCAACAACTTTTAACCTTGAAAAGTTCAAAAAGTGACTTTTATGAACATTTTAATAGTTTAAAGTGATATATTGTCTGGGTTAATCTTGTATATTACACTACAAAAACCTTGAAATAAACTGCCAGTACATTTTCTGTTTATTTTACAGATGTAGTTCTCTATATATTATTCCTTATACATTATATTATTTCCAACTACTAAAATGTAAACAAATGTCACTTTAGTAAACTGCAGAGTTGAATTTTCAACATCAAAATTCAACAGATCAGAGATCAACATCCCATAATGCAATTCACAACAGTAAATAATCACTTGTGAATCATAAATGAATACAGAAACTGTTCATTAACAGATATATCTTACAGTGTAGAGATTAATTAGAAACTGAATTAATTAGAAATTAGATGCTAAAAACAATATATCTGTAAACTAAAACGTTTTCTGTATTTTGCGATTTTTATGTTTGCATTTTTCCTTTTTATTTAAGCTGTTGAATTGCATTTTTGAGACCTTGATCTTTCCTCCGACAAATTTTGATATTAAAATGTTTGAAAAAGTGACTTTTATTGATGTTTTTATTAGATTGAACTGATATATTGTCTGAGTTGGTGCCACTTTTTATGGACTTAATTGTTTGTATTATTTCTTCTCTAATATATTATTTCAAACTACTAAAATGCCAATGAAAGTCACTTTATTAAGTTGCACAGTTGAATTTTCGAGATCCGGTAATTCAATTCACAACCGTAAATAAACAGAAAAACCTGTGAGTCACAAAATACATCAATCATTCATTTTCTTTTCGGCTTAGTCCCTTTATTAATCTGGGGTTGCCACAGCGGAATGAACCGCCAACTTATCCAGCAGATGTTTTACACAGCAGATGCCCTTCCAGCTGCAACCCCTCACTGGGAAACACCCAAACACACTCATTCACGCACATGCACTACAGACAATTTTAGCTTACCCAATTCACCTATAGCGCATGTCTTTGCACTTGTGGGGAAAACCAGAGCACCCGGAGGAAACTCACGCCAACATGGGGGGAACATACAAACTCCACACAGAAACGCCAACTGACCCAGCTAAGGCTCGAACCAGCAACCTTCTTGCTGTGAGGCGATCGAGCTACCCACTGCGCCACCATGATGCCCCATCACAAAATACAGAAACTGTTAATGAACAGATATACGTATTCTGCACGGTGTAGATTATATTTACTGTTAGATTATAGTTTTCATGGCTGATTGATGATCGATTCATTCAGATTTCCTTTGTTTTATACCTCAAAATCTTTACATAACATAAACACTATATTTTGTGTGGCTTATTGAGCATCACCCTTGTTGATTGTGTAGTTATAAATGTATATATCATGCTGGAAAAAATGTGTTTTCTGTAAATGTTTTTTCTCAATCTCAATGTTTTGTCCTGTGCATAGTTACACAATAGCACAACTGGATGAATTAAGCAATTATTGCGGAGTGGAAAATGTATAAATGATGTGCAGTTTTGTATTATTACTATCATTATATATTGTTTAATATAAAAAGTATGTTGGGCTGCACAGTAACGCAATGGGTAGCACGTTCGCCTCACCGCAAGAAGGTCGCTGGTTTGACCATCGGCTGGGTCAGTTGGCGTTTCTGTGTGGAGTTTGCATGTTCGCCCCGTGTTCGTGTGGGTTTCCTCCGGGTGCTCCGGTTTCCCCCACAGTCCAAAGGCATGCGCTATAGGTGAATTGGGTAGTGTAATTGTCCGTAGTGTATGAGTGTGAATAGGTTTGTGTGGATGTTTCCTAGTGATGGGTTGCGGCTGGAAGGGCATCCGCTGTGTAAAACATATGCTGGATAAGTTGGCGGTTCATTCCGCTGTGGTGACCCCGGATTAATAAAGGGAGTAAGCCGAAAAGAAAATGAATGAATGAATAAATGAATGAAAAAGTATGGATTTTTTTTTTTTTTTTTGTCTGTCTTATGCTGGAATGACAAATTAGAGTCTAATGCAGGGGTAGGGAACCTATGGCTCGGGAGCCACATGTGGCTCTATGACCAAAAATACCTTTTAAGTTTAAAAAATTATAACTGTCACAAAAAAAATCTGTTTCCTATTGAAAATACAATTACAATTCCCTTTTTATTGTATTTTTACAGCAAAATGTATAAGAACTCAGTTTACAATTAAATGATGTTTCAACCAATGTGGGTGTGTGGCGCTGTTGATTAACTTGAATCGCAACAGCGATAACGGGCAAGCAACTTACATTTCTATGGTAACCTCGTGCACGTAAATTCAAACAACATTCATGACAGGTGATGGCGAAAAGAAAAAAAAATTCTATAAATTGTCCTATCTTCATACATTGTGATGCATCATATTTGATTATTTTTGAGTTGTGCATGGACACAAATAAAGGTTTCGTTATATACACACACACCCCCCAATGGCTCTTTAAAAAACCCATTTGCCAAAAACAAATCAGAAATGGCTCTTTGCTGAAAAAAGGTTCCCGACCCCTGGTCTAACGGGACACACTGAAGCGTGTTGGATAATTTATTTTGAATGTAATTCTGTGCTTTTTCTATGGTTTGTATGCTCTTTACATTCCTCTGTGTGACTAGTTCACTTCTGCTGCTGGTACGATCCAGTGAAATCAGGTCACACACACTCTCTTAAGTGTGACTGACGTGTTTTTCTGAATCGAGTTGCCATATGACCAGCTAAGCCTTAAAAAAGAATTACAGATACAGCACTCAAAATGTAGTAAACGTACACAATTATAACCTCCTATAGGGCTCGAGTGTCCACATACGTGGACCACTAATTTTTAGCTCTTAAGTGGCTATTTAAAATACTTTGAATGTTTTAGATTTTGTTACAGACATACAGTGTCATCCTGCAAGTGTTTTGCAGCATATAAAATGTCCCAAACCCTATTTTTAACTGTCCACAATGGGAAGAAATGTTGTTTTTACTCTCTGATAGTCAAAGCAAGTTCAAAAAAAAAAATATTATGTTAAATATGCATAAAAGAAAATTCGTGAAAAAGTGTTTTATGTAAATTGGGACCACGAGTCCACATATTATGAACATCATTTTTCTCTAAAAGTACATCATATCTAAAGATGATACTTAGATTTTTATTCTAATTAGGTTCCAATAAGCCCAAATAGCAAAGAGAAATAAAAAATGCATGTAAAAAAACACCTTGGGCCTTAAGCTACTTAGTAAGTTACAATGCCTGAGAAGAACTACTCAATTAAAGTAAAAATACTCAAATTAATTTGTTACTTTACACCACTGGTTAAATGTGATTTGGGTAACATTTAAAAAATAATTACAATTTCACAGGAGGGTGAATAATTTAGTCTTTAACTATTTACAGTACATGTCTATACAGCCTGAAACAAAAAACACAAGCTTTCATATTTGTGTCAAAACTGTAAATGTTTATTCCAAACCACATTCATTCAACAATTCAAAGACAATAAAAAAATAACAAAAAAAAAATCCACATTTCAGACGAGCTGAAAAAACGGCCTTAAGTTCAAGGAACATCCATGAAATTCAGGAGAATCCCAAAATAATTTCGCACTTTCCACAGTGGATGAAAATCCTGCTGGACTTGATTTCGAGCATCAGTGTGAGTTTGAGAGTATCTGATAAGTCAGGAGTCTCGAGTTTCCAGCTGTTTGTCCTGGCGACTGTCCAAGTGTAAAAAAAACATCTCATTTTCAGCACTTTCGGTAAACATCATCCATCAAAACAGCTACAGATACTAAACGCTTTAGTTTTACAGCCTTTTCCAGGTACCTAAAACAGATATCTGTCATAATATTCTTCCTCTTTCACCCATGAATATCCTTAATAGGCATGAAAAAGAGAAACACTTATAATGAAAACAAACACGTATGCCTAACAGATCAGTAGTGTTTATAATTATATTAAACTCAACGCCTGATGAAAAAAAGGATATGATGTTTAACAGATCAGTAGTTCATGCACATTAAAACATGAATATTGTATGGGAAATAACATTGAATGTATTTTAATGATCTGTTAAGCATTGTATAATGTTAAATGTATTAAAAAATGCTCAAATTTAATGCACATTTAACTGAAGGTATACTTTTTAGCCAATCAAATGCTTTAAAAGATAAAAACATGCAATGTTTAACCATAAATATTGTATGAAAAGGACATCTGAATGTTTTTTTAATGATCTGTTGAGCGTTGTATAATGTTTGATGTTAAATAGATTGTAAAATGTCTATCTTTATGCACATTTTGCACTTCTTTTTATGCAAAAAGTCAACTCCAAGATACCGAAAGTAAATGTTTTAACTGATCAGATGCTTTAAAATATGAAAACTGCTTTCAAAATAATGCAATGTTTAACAGATCAGTATTTCATGCACATTAAAACATGAATATTGTATGAAAATATAATGTTTAATGTATTTTAATGATCTGTTAAGCATTGTATAATGTTAAATGTATTATAAAATGCTCAGCTTTAATGCACATTTAAAGAAATGTAACTGAAAATATACTTTTTAGCCAGTCAAATGCTTTTAAATATAAAAACATTGTAAAGTAATGCAATGTTTAACATCATGCATGTTAAAAAATATGTTTCAGGTCATCTGAATGTTTTTTTAATGATCTGTTGAGCGTTGTATAATGTTTAATGATCAATTGATTTTAAAATGTTCGTCTTTGTGCACATTTTTGCCCACATTTTTATGCAAAAAGTCAACTCCAAGATACAGAAAGTAAACTTTTTAGCCAATCAGATGCTTTAAAATATGAAAAGACATTTCAAAATAATACAATGTTGAACAGATCAGTATTTCATGCACATTAAAACATGAATATTGTATGAAAATAAAATGTTTATTGTATTTTAATGATCTGTTAAGCATTGTATAAAATGTATTATAAAATGCTCAGCTTTAATGCACATTTACACAAATTTAACTAAAAGTTTACTTTTTAGCCAGTCAAATGCTTTTAAATATAAAAACATGGTAAAATAATGCAATGTTTAACATCATGCATGTTAAAAAATATGTTTCTGGTCATCTGAATGCTTGTTTAATGATCTGTTGAGCGTTGTTAAATGCATATTTTCACATTAATTAATGTGAACCAAAATTCTACAGGTAGCTCATGATACTGAAAGACATTTTAGCCAATCAGATGCTTTAAAATCTTGTTTAAAAAACATTATACAGTGTTTAACAGATTATGCTTATTAAAACATTGTATGCAAATGCATGTTTCAGGACATCTGAATGCATTTGAATGACCTGTTAAGCATTGTATAATTGATGTTTAATGTTCACATTATTGTAAAACATTAAGCTTTATGCAAATTTTCACCTTAATTTATACAAAAACTCAACTAAGTTACTGAAAGAAGACATTTTAGCCAATCAGATACTTTAAAATAATATAAAAACCCTGTAAAAAAAGAATACAATGTTTAACAGCTCGGTAGTTTCTTGCATATTAAAACATGAATATGCAAATAATGTTTCAGGACATCTGAATGTATTTTAATGATCTGTGAAGCACTGTATGCTTAATGTTACTGTAAAATGTTCACCTTTATGTGCATTGTTCACATTGATTAATATTATCAAAAAGCCAACATAGCTTAAGTTACTTAAAGAAACCAATACGATGCTTTTGGAAAAAATAAAGTAAAATAATTCAATGTTTAACAGATCATGCACATTAAAAAGTGAACATATCACATCAATATGTTTACTCCAGAACCTGTTAGGCAACATGTTTGTTAACGAAAGTCATTATAAAAATGTTCACCTCTCACAAAACGCATAATCCTCGCGTTAAAACAAATCGATCCACTCAGTAGTCCGAGATGCTTAAAGGGCGGTTCACCCAAAAATTTTAATTCTGTCATCATTTACTCAGCCTTTCCAAACCGATTTGAGTTTCTTTCTTCAGCTGAACACAAAAGAAGATATTTTGAAGAAAGCTGAAAACCGGTAACCATTGACTTGCATAGTATTTGTTTTTCTCACACTGTAAAAAAAATCCAAAAATTAGCAGTTTTCCATATTTTGTGATTCATGTTTTTATTTTATCATTTATTCTTTTTTACTTTTAACCTTGAAAAGTTGAAAAAAGTGGCTTTTATTAACATTTGTAATAGTTTAAAGTGATATATTGTCTGAGTTGGTGTTATATATTATGCTACAAAAACCGCCAGTACATTTTTTGTTATTTTACAGACTTATTTCTCTCTAAATTATTATGTATTCTTTATATTATTTCAAACTTCTAAAATCTCAATCAAAGTCGCTTTGTTAAACTGCAGAGTTGAATTTTCAACATCAAGTCGACAGAAAAGAGGTCAACATCTCATAATGCAATTCACAACCGTAAATAAATGGAAAACACTTGTGAAAATACACTTACAGTGTATTATAGAAGTCAATGGTTACAGCATTTAAGTTTTCAGCATTCTTCAAAATAACTTCTTTAGTGTTCAACAGAAAAAAAGAAACTCATAAAGGATTAAAACCATTTGAGGCAAAGTAAATAGTAAGTAATTTTTCATTTTGGATGAACTATCCCCTTAAAAACAAAAACAACAACAAAAAAAGTAAAGTAAGTCCAGCGAAAAAATAGTTTTCATCTGCATCAACACACTGAACCATTCACACGTAATTCCTCTTGTCGTATTCCCCGTTGGATGTGGCTCTTTTAGTGGGCGCGTATTTGACCGAGTACCCGGAGCTTCCAGAGGCCGGGCAGGAGCAGCAGAGCATGCTTCCCCCGAGCAGCAGCAGCGCAGTGGCCGCCCAGCCGATGTACAGCGCCGACCCGATCTCCCGCTTTTGGGCGGGCGGCACCTGCGGGTTGTAGAAGTCGGAGATGATATTATTGGCCATCCAGCACAGTGGCACAAGCACGAAAATGGCGCTGAGGATGTAGATCACCCCTCCGACGTTCACCACCCGCGCTTTCACGCTGTCCTCTTTGATGCAGTTTGTGCACTGCGCGCCCGCGATCACCACCATAAGCGCGAGCACGCTCAAGACCGAGGAGATGACCGTGAGCGCGCGCGCGGCTTGCAGGTCGTGGCTGAGCGCGAGCATGGAGTCGTGCACTTTGCATTGCATCTGGCCGGTGCTCTGCACGGCGCAGGACATCCACAGGCCATCCCAGATGGTCTGCGCGATCACGATGTTGGCCTCGATGAAGGCGTTGACCTTCCAGGTGGGCAGCCCGCAGGCCACCATCTCCAAAAGCGTCCCGCAGACGCACAAGATCAGACCCAGGATCTCCAGAGCCGCGGAGGCCATCGCTTTCTTTTCACACTCCTGGTGGAGCTAAAAGAGACTCAGAAGTTTAGAAGTTTGCTTTCTTCTATTAAAAGTTTGCGTCTTTTATCCAAAGTGTGCTTGTCCCTTCCTTTCTGTTTCAGACGCGCTTTGGTTTGGTCGTCTTTAATCCAAAGTTTTTTCTTGTTTTAGACACGCTTTGGTCAGGTTGTCTATTGTCTTTTCTTCTGTTTCAGAACTCTGGTCAGGTCGTCTTTTATCCAAAGTATTTTCTTTTCTTCTGGTTTAGATGCGCTTTGGTCAGGTCGACAGCATCTCCGAACTGCGTCTCCTCCGGGCTTTGACTAACGGACTTTTGCTGGACTGGGAATAAGTGGAGTGGAATAATAGTAGGACGCGAGAGGAGGGGTGTGTGTGTGTGTGTGTGTGTGTGTTTTCAAGACTGGAGTGAAACTTTTGTCCAATCGCACAACGGAGCATCTGTTGCGCTTGCCAATGAGGAGGCAGAGAAAAGCCGTGCGTTTGTGGGGAACTCTGAAGGGGGTATGTACGTGTAAAAAACAAAAAACTTTCAGTCACCACCAAAACAAATACAAAAAAAAAACTTTTTAATCAAATGATTAACTGAAATAGCACCAAAAGAATAACAATAAAAAAAAACTGTAAAGCAATAAAATTCACTTATCATCAAAACAATTGAATTATATATATATATATATATATATATATATATATATATATATATATATATATATATATATATATATATATATATATATATATATATTTATATATATATATATATATATTTATATATATAGTTGAAGTCAGAATTATTAGCCCCCTTTTGAATTGTTTTTTTCTTTTTTAAATATTTCCCAAATTATGTTTAACAGGGCAAGAACACTTTCACAGTATGTCTGATAATATTTTTTCTTCTGGAGGAAGTCTTATTTGTTTTATTTCGGCTAGAATAAAAGCAGTTTTTAATTTTTTAAACACCATTTTAAGGTCAAAATTATTAGCCCCTTTTTTCAATGGTCTACAGAACAAACCATCATTATACAATAACTTGTCTAATTACCCTAACCTGCCTAATTAACCTAGTTAAGCCTTTAAATGTCACTTTAAGCTGTATAGAAGTGTCTTGAAAATATCTAGTCAAATATTATTTACTGTCATCATGGCAAAGATAAAATAAATCAGTTATTAGAAATGAGTTATTAAAACTATTATGCTTAGAAATGTGTTGAAAAAAATCTTCTCTCCCTTAAACAGAAATTGGGGAAAAAAATAAACAGGGGGCTAATAATTCTGACTTCAACTTTGTGTGTGTGTGTATATATATATATATATATATATATATATATATATTATAATTATTTATAATAATAAACATTTTTTCAGCTTAAAAATGTTAACAAGTTGCACATATTACACTAAATCTAGACCTTCAAAAATGTATCCAAATGTTGATGAGATGGGATTGATGCAAAAGTGATAAAGCTGACCTTATTCATATGTTTTGGTTTTGCCAAAAGGTTTTTGTTCCAAACACTGAATAAAGTCTTTGAATTTCACACCCTGTATTGAAACTGAAATTTGTGGAGTACCAGAACATGGAATATTTATGGCTAACAACATGGGATTTATTTTGCTTTTATAATTAAAAAAATATTGGAAATAACTGAATATATGAAGACCCTATCTTCTAACTGATCGATAAGACAGTTTAGGAAAAGACCATTTAACTTAAATGCTTTTAGTCATGTTTGCTTGTGTACCTGCCTAGGGAATTGGCCTTTGTTATGTGTGTTTGTGTGTGTTTGTGTGTGTGTGTGTGTGTGTGTGTGTGTGTGTGTGTGTGTGTGTGTGTGTTTTATAAGTATAATTTTTGTTTTTGATTCCTTGAACTTTTGTTTTGTCAAAAAAAAAATTGATTTCATCTATTATATATGTAAAAAATTAAGCACATCATGCTGCTCTGTATATACACTGTTGATATTGTTAATTATTTTTGTTCATTATTTATTATATCTTTTTTTAATTAATTTACAAATTTGTAGGGTGTGGGAAGAAAATCCATATGTCTGTATTTGTTTGAACTTTGTTTAAACATGATTAAAAATACAATAAATATATTGCAAAAATAAAATAAATATGTACAGAAGTTATCAAACTTGGATTTTGTTAATAAAATACCTGCAGAAGTAAAAGAATAACAATTAAAAAAACTATAACATGACTTTATGTAGCCCATAAATCATATACATTCATTCATTATTTTCCTTTCAGCTTAGTCGCTTTATTCATCAGGGGTCACCACAGTGGAATGAACCGCCAAATTATCCAGCATATGTTTTACGCAACAGATGCCCTTCCAACCGCAACCCATCACCGGGAAACACCCATACACTCTCATTCACACACAGTCCAAACGCATGCACTAAAGGTGAATTGAATAAACTAAATTGGCCGTAGTGTGTGTGACTGAGTGTGTATGGGTGTTTACCAGTACTCGGTTGCAACTGGAAGGGCATCCGCTGTGTTAAACATATGCTGGATAAGTTGGTGGTTCATTCTGCTGTGGTGACCCCTGATGAATAAAGAGACTAAGCCGAAGGAAAATGAATGAATTAAAAAATATAGCAAAAATAAAATAAATGTTAACAGAAGTTATCACACTCCGCACCAAAACAAACTTTTAAAAACAAAAATAAAATAGGCTTAGCAGTTACCACTTATATCAGCATCAAAACCAACAAGTACAAAAAGGCTATAATAAAAAATCAAATGTTACCAAAAGTAAACAATACTTAGCGTTTAAATTTTATTAATAAAGTTTGTCAGATTCTGATGCGTGTTTGGACATGCTCGCTGAAAGCATTGGAAACAGACAGCATCTAGAAACTGCGACCTGTGTACGCCATCTTGGCTCTAAATCACCGCTCTACCGCATGTACTCCACATTCATTCTTGAGCCGTAATGACTCCCGTTGCGCCGGGGTCTCGATCCACCAGTAAATGGGCATTATGGGATAAGGGCGGAATTGCAGCGGTTTCCGGATTCCCTGGATTGGCCTGCTTGAAAGAAAGAAAACAAGGGAGGTGGAAAAACTCTAGAATTGGTGTTTTATCACACGTTTGTAAAAGGTAAGGAAAAGTTAGTGAAAGTTTCTTCGCGTTTGTAACCGGAAGTGATGAGTTTTCATCAACTCCCGCGCGGCTTCACCAACTGTTGCATGTCAAAGTTACACACCAATGAAGTTTCATGAAATAATGTCGATGTTTTTTTTCCTCGATAGCTTGTTTCTCTGACAGATAACACGTATGGGGTTTGTTTTATTTCGCTCGTGTCAGATTTAGATGTGTTACGTGTCCTGAATTAAGGGCATTTTATCGAGCAGGGTGTGGACCAGAGGAGGTGTTTCTCTTCAAATGAAGTACCATACAAATCTACCCACTGTTATCTGTTTCATTTATAAATTATAGAGGAATTTGGCATCCGTGAATTCAGAGAGAGAGAGAGAGAGAGAGGGGTTTGGGGGAGTCTGGGAGAGGATGGCCAGAGTTTGACAGCTCATCTCAAAGTTTAATAGCGTTTCTCTCTGAAACAAGCCTCCTTGCTTGAACATATCCTCCCGACAGGACAGCTAACATACCAGGGTATACATTCATTGTTTAATGTTTCTCAGAAAATGCACACCTGCTTGGAAAGTTCTGTCAGTCTCAAATAACATTTTTAAAATGTTTGTCATGTTTAATTTAATATTTTCCTCTCTGTAAAGTCACACATTTCCATTCAGTAATACAATAGTTTATTCATAAAGTAACAAATATTGTCAGACAATAATAATAATTTGATGACATACAGAAGACACTAATGTCATTCAGTACAATAGTTTATATAGCAAAATAAAATCGTGTCAGATATATTAAGAACAATAATTATTTGATGACATAATAAAAGTCTCTATTTGTGGTCACAGTGCAAAACCAAAATACTTAGTCATTTTAAATCTTTATATTTTGCCGCTCTCCTTCAAACTACTAGGTTTTACCCATTTGTATACCCATTTAATGAATTAAATGTAAAAAATATTCATATGACCAATTATATATTTATAATTGCTATACTTCTGTATTTGAATAAGTACAGGTCAGAATAAATGCATTGTTTCGTTTATACATCGATATGTTGGTTGCGCTGAATGATGATGGAATGTTATTTAATCACATTTTGACATTTAATTTTCACAAAAGTTGTTCGATATATTAAAGGTGCTGTATGTCAGTTTTTGACTTCTCTAAAGCATCAAAATACCATAATATATTTGCAGATATTTCAGAAACATGCTAAATGAACATTCTTGTTTATCTGAAAAACAATGCTGAAGTCAGATATTCTGCTTTGAAAAAAATGTGCGTTATGTGCCGGAACGGCTGTCTTTGTTTTTAACCCGCCCAATGCCACTTTAGCCAATTAGATTTCAGCACCCTGGGTTGCCTTGGTGGAAAACAGCGTGTTTCATTCATTCATTCATTCATTCATTCATTCATTCATTCATTCAGTCATTCAGTCAGTCAGTCAGTCAGTCATGAAGGCTCTCAAAGCATGCGTCCGTGACCAAAATGAGACCTCCGTGATCAGTAGCAGACTCTAAAATGAGATGCAGATTCAGAGTTCCACATGAGGTTATTAATTAGCAAAAAATATAAATATTACGAATGTAAACATTAGGTGAGCAGGGCCCCGTTTCAGAAAGGAGGTTAAGTGAAAACTCAGAGTATGTTAACCCTGAAATGAGAGAAACTCTGGGTTTTCCGTTTCAAAATGGCAGGTTTGTCAAACTCGAGAAAGCGGGGTAAGTCAAGCCTGTTTCTGAAATAGAGGTAACTTTAACTCAGAGTCAGTTACCGTGGTAACTTACTCTGTGAACCTAACCTGGTCAGGAGCAGGTTTTATTCTCTAAACTCTGAGTTTCTGTTGGTCTCCTCCCCTTTTATAAAAACGAAGCTGTATTTCTCGCCTTACTTTTCCACCCACCTATTTTTATGCGCATTTTGGATATGGATTTTGGAAATGCCAAGATGCACATAACTTTTGAAATTAGACATAAAAAACATGCGCATAAGAAAAGATGCGCTTAAACTGCGATGAAAACACTTTTTCTGAACAAATTTCAGTCTGTGCATTAAAAAAAGGTTGTTATAAGAGATCATATGATGATGAAAATGTGTGTGAATAGACAAACCAGCAGGCTGAGCACACTAAAACATCTCAAATGAACCGTTTCAGTATTAGTGTATATTATTAATTACCTCTGGAGCGTGTCAAGAGCGTCTTTTCTCCGCTTCTCATGACTTCAAACACCACCACGTGTTCATTGTGTGTCAGCATTGCCTTCTGAGGCGCAAGTACATTTATTAAATAAAGAAAAGATTGACGCAGCTTCTTCTACCGCAGTAAATTCTGTTTTTGCTGTTGATATTTGGCGCCAGTTAATCAGGAAGTGACGATTTTGTTCTCTTTGATTCATTGGATGGAAACGCTGCTTTATTTGCACATCTTTTATGCGATAATCCAGTTTTGCACATAAATTTAATTCGCATTTTTGGATGGAAACATAGCTATTGCCTACATTTCAGTCACATAAACAACAAAGTTATGTACAAGAATGGCTTATTTAATAATTAATTAGCTTAAATTCACTGACCTTTGACAGGGACATGTACTGTAATGAGATTAATGGGATTATTACTCATTTTAAAAACTTTTTTTTAGTTCTGCTTATATTCTAAATGTCATATAAACCTCCACGTGATCAATAATAAGGCAGACACACACAAGTGCACTTTTAAGTCTATTAAAACTGATCCACGTGTGTAAAAGAGGGAACCTTAAATTAAACATTTCCACTGAACAATAAGCTAAGGTTATCTGCACTCTTGTTTTGTCAGATTTTTTGTAGAAACTATGCAGTAGCCTATTTAATGCAATTACATGTGAAATAACTTCAAAATTAAGCCAATTCCCCACTTTTTCAAGTGAAAATTTTATACACGTCACGCATTACATTACTTTTTTTTTTATTACACTTAAATATTTAAATACTTTAAATGTAAACTTACACATTAACTTTAGCAGCTGTTTTCCCACGCTAACGGTCTGTTTCGGCAGTGGTGTTGCTTTTTTTAATACATGGTCATATTTGCTATAACTTTGCATGAGCACATCAAGTTCAGCTGGAGATAGAAATGCTGGTCTCTTTTTTTCAGATATTGCCATGGTCACTTGTAATATCTGCACTCCACTGATAATGCCTTTTTATTGTCACGGTGTGCACGCTTAAAGCCGCGGTCACACTGGACTTTTCCCTCCATAGACTTCCATTCATACGCACGCGAATGCGTCATACCGGAAACGCAGGGTCATGCGTCGAGTTTCGCATTTCCCTGCGGTGCAAAGTTCAAGCTTGGTGAACTCTGACATGCGAAATCGCATCACTTGACTGCGTGAGACCAATCCAGGATCAAAACATGACCTCTCTGAACAGAAATTTAAAACATGGAGCAATCGCTCGCTTTTTTTAAATGTCTAATCATCTTGTTTAATCCCGCCCCTTTTCGCAGCGCCGTGCGACAGAATTTCGCAAGCTCAAACTCTAGTGTGACCGCGGCTTAACTCTGAATCAGTCTACTCAACATTGATTGACCTAACTCAGATCAGCTGTTCTGAAACCTAAAACTCTTGAGTTTTTAATCTCTCGGTAAGTCAACTCAGAGTTCAAGTTTAAACTCAGAGTTGGTTGAACCTCCTTACTGAAACAGGCCCCAGGTTACATTGTAACCCCTTGTCCTAACAACACGCTACATGATGAGATATGCAGGGATAAGCAATTTGGCTGTTTGCACCAGACGAAACAAGACATAAATTTAAATACAGCCATTCAGAAGCCCAGAATGGTGCACTCACTGCTTTGCAACGCATCGGTAAAGTTTACAATCTAATGAATACATATTACATCTCTTTAACATTACTAAATGTAGATGCTGAATCACTGATATGTGTTGGCTTGCATTGAGTCACAGATCTAAAGTTCAATTTCAGACAGTTTATTTTCAAGATGTGAGGTGAACTATCTGCTGCTGCTTTCAGTAGTATGGCAATAAATGTAATGTAAAATGGCATTCAAACTCACATTATTAGCATTTAACACTGAATAAAGCACATGAGGTGCACCTAAGTTGATCATTGGCAGTTTTCTGTTGTTCAGCTGCAAGAAACAAAAGCCGTTTCTAAAATATAAATTTCATGTGTTGTTTAAGACAAAAGCTCCTTTTAATATAGAAAATATTCCCTCCATCGCATTGCTTTTATTTAGAATACGACTTAAATTGTGTTTTGATCCAGGAATGCAATACCTAGTTCAACCACTGGGTGTCAAACTTATATTCTGCACTTTTAAAGTAGACATATTTAATATACACTGTAAAAAATGCAGGGTTTCACACAATTAATTCATAATGTCCCAACACAGTTCGAATAAGTTAACTTAACACTTTTAACAAATTTATGTGGATTGTAGGGGTCGATGTCTAATGTGAACATCGGCGATGGACGATGGTATCGTCCTCGTAGGCGGGGTGGGGGTCTTTGTTGTTAAATATCAATTAATTCATAACGAATTTAATAATTGTAGCCTATCGTTTTCACTACCTGACCCACATGGTCTTTGCTTTACCCATGACCAAACCATAAATAAAGTTATACACAAATGACCACCTGTCAATCACTTTTTTTCCGCGGGACTCCGGCATGATCAGGCGGAGTGATCTGTGTCCTTATAATGGCTTTTCCCCACAGCTGGTGGCGGAGACGAGAGTTCGTTTGGAGTTCACTGTAATTTGTATTGTGATTAATGATAACTTCCTTATTTTATTACTATTATGAGGACATAATAACAAGATGCTAGAGCTCGACCGTTTTGGTCACACTTGCGCCTGATATTTTATGCGACCTAAAATATGTATTTGAAAGCATTTGTGCTAGTGCATACATTTTTACCGTGCGACCTGTTTTCACTGCAAAATCCTCACCGCGTGAGCGGATTTAGGAGACATTTATGCAGAATGCATCTTTGCACCTAAAGACACCAAACGCAGCGCTCAGGAACAGATTAAAACAGTTGTCATGTGAACTTGCTGAAGTAAAAAAGCCCGCAATGCTTGCCCCGCCTTTGTGCTCGTCCTATTGGCCCACTGCGCTAGAACTGAACGCGAATGGATTGGTTAATATCAGCTGTCAATCACTCAGTCAACGCCTTCTGCCTTCACATGACAGGAGCAACAGCCGCGGAAATGTGACGCGCTGAAGATGAGAGAATGAAAATAACACTGACAGATTTAGTTTTAGAAACCACCTAAAGTTAAATAATGGCACATCCTATTAGTGATCATGTGCTGAATGTTAATCCACCATTTACACTTTTCCAAGAGTGGATAAAAGACTTCCAGTGGCTTCAAGTTCTCTATGAAAATGACTAAAGCCATTCACTGTAAAGTCTGTGGGACGGGGTTTACAGGTAACAGCGTTTGCCACTGAATCTACACATTTTAAGCGCGAGAGGTACTGTATAATCCTCACGATGTATTTAATCCTCATGATGCTGTCAGCCGTGCAAACAGCAGCTATAAGTATAATATAACACAGCTCATGAAAAGACCTTTATTGCTATTAAGATGACATGCAAATAATAAGTTATATATCAATATACATGTGGGGCGGGGCGATGGATCACGATGCCGGCTCAGCATCGTGAAGTTTATCAGCCATCGGCGATGGACGATGACATCGTCTATCGGCCCAACCCTAGTGGATTGTACATAAAAAATTAAGTTGTCCCAGTGAAATCTCAAGAATTGTGTTGTTTCAGCTCATTTTAATTAAGTAGTTTGAACAAGTAAATAAAATGAATTAATGAATTATTTGGATTTGATTAGATGTGCTCATTTATTACATATGGTTTATTAGTACACGATAGTTGTTTTCAATATAGTTGTTTGTTATTGTAGCTAATATAGAATAATATTGAAATAATACATTTAATATACAATATTTGAATGAAGCTTCTTTTGTACTGAAATACAGTGGCTTGTTGTTTCAGAGTGGAATGAAATACTTCGGGCAGCTTGAATCCATCAAAATTGTATCTTTTGGCTTTACTTGTGTTAAAATAACCTTGAGCGAACTGAAAGGAAATCCCCACTTTATAATGAGCAGGATTTTGGCTTTTGGCAAAACATGTGACTAGTAAACATGAGTGTCTAAATGAGCTCTTCATTATAAAGCACTGCTAACTGTCATTCTGGTTTTAGTGCTGAAAATTATCTGAATGAGGTAATAATTTTGAGTAAGCAAGTGCAGTGTAAAACATCAATGGTTCACTGCATGATTGCTTTTTAGTAAAACAGTAAAAAAAATGCTGAATTTAACATTTACATGTTTTAATGTTAAGGTTCCACACAATCGATTTGTGCTGGGACAATATGAAGGAGTTAGGTTAACTTATAGTTAAGTGGATTGAAAATTAAAGGTGCAGTATGTAAGTTTGACACCCAGTGGTTGAACTAGGTATTGCACTCCTGGATCATAATAAAAGTACGCTGGGATGCCAGATTGTGTACAGGAGCGAGTGATTTAAACTGTGTTCTAAATAAAAGCAACGACACGCGATAGAGGGAATATTTTCCATATTAAAAGGAGTTTTTGTCCTAACCAACACCTCGAATTGATATATTAGAAATGGCTTCTACTTCTCACAGCTGAACAACAGAAACCTATGACAGCTAGATCACCTCAGGTAAGCCTTGTGTGCTTTATTCTGTGCTAAATGCTAACAATGCTAGTTTGAATGCATTTTACATGGCATTTGTTGCCATATACTGAAAGCAGAAAGTTCACCTCAGATCTTGAAAATACAATAAACCGTCTGAAATTGAACTTTAGAACTAAACACATATGAGTGATTCAGCATCTACATTGATGTTAAAGTGGGTTAACATGTATTAAATAGATTCTAAACCTTACCGTTTCATGAGTGAGTGCATATTCTGTGCTTCTGAAAGGCTGTATTTACATTTCTGCCGTGTTTCGTCTGGTGCAAACCGCCAAATAGCTGATCACTGCCTCTCTCGTCACAGCGTGTTGTTAGGACACGCGGTTACAATGTAACCTGCTCACCTAATGTTTACGTTCGTAATATTTATGTAATTTGCTAATTAATAACCTCATGTGGAACTGCATCTGTCTCCCATACTGTTCTTTTTGGTCACGGACGCATGCTTTCAGAGTCTTTCTGAATGAATGAATGAAATACGCTGTTTTCCAACAAGGCAACCCAGGGTGCTGACATATAATTGGCTAAACTGGCATCGTGCATATGAAATTTATCTAAACAAAAACAGCGTTCCGGCACGGAAAAACCATTTTCAAAGCAGAATATCTGACTTCAGCATTGTTTTTCAATTAAACAAGTATGTTCACTTGGGATGTTTCTTAAATATCTGCACACATATTATGGTATTTTTATGCTTTAGAAGAGTCAAAAACTTACATACAGCACCTTTTAAACAATTAAGTTGTCCCAAAAAGAAATCAAGAATTGTGTTGTCTCAGCTCTTTTATTAAACAAAGTCCCTTCAAGACAAGTCATTTTACTCTGCGGATATCTTTGAAACACCTCTCAGGCAGTAAGTGTTATGTTCGTAAAGATGACTCGAAATGTCGTAGAACTGTTATACTTTATTTGGTGTCTTTCACTTTTTCTGTCTCCTAACACTCACACTCTCACCCAAACTCGTGATCCAGTGTAACATCATCGTCATCACATATTTTCTGAACTCTTAAAGTGACCTGCGCTCTTTAATTATTATTTGTATAAATTAACACATTACTCTACTTAAACTCAAGATAATGATTATCTAACTATGCAACAGTAAGCTTGGGCATTCTGTCTGAATGGGGAAAGATCAAATTCTCAAACTGTTTGCCAAGCTTGCGATTACATTACGTATTTGGAATCGCCAATAAAATTAAACAACAACCGTCTCATAAGTTTTGTTTCTAAACAATCGAATCAAACAAAATCGGCAAATTTTTCAGGTTTCAGGTATCACGGTATTGTGATTACTACTCCAAAATATATTCTTATTAAATGTCTGGGTAAAACAAAAACTTTTTTCCTCTTTGAAAACAATATATTTTATTTTTTGAAAGATTTATAATATTTTGGAACATTAAGCATGCCAGGCTAAATAATTCAAATGAACCATTGACTTCTGCTCTCTTCATTAGTTTCAAAAACAGATCTCTTTACAATTTAAAACGGCATCTTTGGATCTTTTTTCTGCTGAAGATACTGTTGTCCCTGTTGAAAACTTTGGTGGTTTTAAAACCTTGACTTTTCCAAACCGCGGTATACTTTGAAAACGGTTATCGCCCCATGCCTATTATCATCCTGTGAATAATGATCGTCTGATCGCGCTGCTCTTCTAAGTAAACCACTTCATAATCCACAACTTGGACTTGATGGCGAATCTCCTCCAGAAATGACAGCGAGTCTTTGTTTACAAGTTTGTGGGCGTTTGAGTAGTTGCTGTCATGTGATGTGCGTTTGACAGGACAGACTGTACCTCGCGTTCATTTCATACAGATTACTAAACCAAAAAAACTTTAGTTTTCAAGTGTAGTTGTAGTAGTAGTAGTAGTAGTAGTAGTAGTAGTAGTAATGGGCGATATAAACGATATGCGATATAAACGATACAAAATTGGCCTACGATAGAGATTCTAATTCTATTGCACTATCGCGATAATGCATGTTTGATGACGCAATCTACCCGCGAAATTAAGAGCAACGAGCTGCAGCCGGCGGCAACGCATCATCTTGAATAAACATGGACAGGGCTCGACAGTGCGACCATTTCGCTCGCATATTTTCTTTTTTAATAAGCTCGATTGATAACTTAATTCACTCGGCCACGGTAAAACAACATGCTCTTCACACTAACTTATGGTGTATTACGTTGGAAATCTATTGTGACTGTAGCACATGCTGACGCTCTCAACAACAGCACTAAGCAACGCATGGCACCGAATGGCGACGTGTCGCACAACTTGCGAGCCTCATGCATGGCATATCGTGGCTTGTCACACAGATTCCCACACAGCGCTTCCCACACAGATTTTACCTGGGCGGCCGATATATTATTGGGGCGGCCCGCTTCTGTGTTCGCAAGAAACTGAGAACACTCTGCCACAGACTCACATGCTCTGCATGCAGACCCACAGAGACGCACTGGATACAGAACTGTTGTCCTGCCTTTATAGCAGCTTTGAGAAGAGCGCGAAGACTAAATAGACTGATCCAGCTCATTATTTGGGGTGACAATGCATTCTCTTTTCCCTGGACATGTCCAAGAATCTGCTTTCGCTTTCGATATTAATTGTATTCATTTTTGCATTACTTTATAAGCAAACTTTGTCTGGTGCGTCTCAATCTCTCAGCAGCACCAACACTACAGCAGACAGAGAGAGAGAGAGAGGGAGAGAGAGAGAAAGAGCAGATCAAGACACCAGTTTTAATTTCATTATTAGAACAAAATGTTTAAAATTAAATGCTTTACCTTAGGCTGCAGGTTAGAAATATGTTTTTATTTAAAGTATCTGCAATACACAATTTTATTTGACTAATTTAATACTGGAAGTATTTTCAGTACAGTGTAAGTTCCTTAACTAAACACCAGTTTTTTTGTTCTCTGCAACTTGGCATTTAGGAACCAAGGACTTAAAAGAAAAGTCTTTCTTTCTAAAAGGCACTACATTTAGTTTATTTATCTGCAACATTGTGTTGTTTAATTACAGTTTTGCTTTTGCACAATAAATGTTCTCAAAATGACATGCAACGTTTCTTTATTTCTTAAAAAAAAATAGCAGTTTGGCTTTCCTAAGGGTCTATGTAACCTGTTCTGAAATGGTTTTATTATAATTTATATATCGCAATATATATCGTTATCGCAAGAGGCTGCAATGTATATCGCAATATGGATTTTAGGCCATATCGCCCATCCCTAAGTAGTAGTAGTAGTAGTAGTAGTAGTAGTAACTTTATTGTCCTTGACAGGAAATTTGTTCTGGGCATCACCATATTGCTGTAGACATTCCATAAAAACAGGCAATAAAAACAATACAAAAATACAGCATATACATAATTTATAATGCTATTTAAGATAGACTCTTGTTAAATAAACCCACCGAAACAGGTACAAAGGATTTCTTATAACGGTTCAACCTACACTTTGGGACTCTATATCTTCTACCAGAGGGAAGCAGTTCATAATGTGGAAACAAAAAATGAGTTGGATCGTTCACAATCCTTTCCACCTGGTTGAGGACACAATTCTCATATAAAACTTGAGGATTAAAATATTCATCGTGCCCAACTATTTTCCATCCTGTCTTTAAGAGATGCAACAACTTGGATTTACACTGAACAGATACATTGCCAAACCACACTGTGATACCATATCTAACAATGCTTTCAAGAACTGCTTTATAAAACAACATCATGAGCTTCTTGTTAACTCCAAAAAGACGTAACCTCCGTAAAAAATACAATCTCTAGTGTAAACGAGAACAAACCCACTCAATGTGTGTTTTCCATGTGAAAGAACTATCGATGTAAATGCCCAAATACTTATAGGTTTCTGACTGAGTGATAGGATGGTCGTGTACAACCACTTGACGATGGTCACCTATACACTTTGGGTCAAATACCATCTCTTCTGTTTTCTTAGTATTTATCTTTAGCTTATTTATATCACACCACTCAACAAATCAGGTAATTTCTGACTGGTAGATAACACTAATATCATCATTCTCATAAAGTAAACTTAGTATGGCTGTGTCATCGGAATATTTAAAAATAAGTAGTTAGTTCATTTAAAGACTTCAAGCATAATGTTGATATATTTCTTATGTCGGTGAAGCACATATTCGCTGAGATTCCAGTGCATTTGTTGACCACAAAAAAATCGTAAAAGCACACGTCTGGAACGAGCCCCTCCCCCGATATAGAATCGTCAGTCTATATCGATCGATGATTGGCTCCTGTACTAGTAGGCGAAGCTTCAATCGCCATATTGACCGTTACACTTTTCCCCATTCAAAACTATACGAGTGACATGTCTTGTGTATTCTAGAGTCTTTGTTTTTAATAAGTAGTTTAAACAAACAGCAAACGTCATTTTTAAATCTTTAAGTTGGTTTGATTGAGATAAAAAAAGTATTTTGTCGGTTCAATGAAAAAAGTATTTTATGCTCACCTGGTAGGGTTGCACCAGCTGTTCGTAAGTTCTTTCTTAAACTTTAATGTGAAGTCCACATTAGGAGCTCAGTAACTACTAGCTAGTTTGTAACTAAATGTTTTTACTTTGGTTGCACCACATGTTCTTAAGGCAAACCGTAGTTAGTAAGTCAAAAGCTCTCCGTAAAGTCACGCGTATCGCATTGAATGACGTAATATTCAATAAAAAAAGCATATAAATTTTTTTATTTTCATTCATTCATTTATTCATTTTCCTTCGGCTTAGTCCCTTATTTATCAGGGGTCGCCACAGCGGAATGAACCACCACCTATTCCGGCATATGTTTTACACAGCATATGCACTTCCAGCCGCAACCCATTACTGGCAAAGCAAGATAGATAGAAAGATAGATAGATACATAGATGGATGGATAGGTAACTGTCTGATGAAAATGTAGTAGGCCCAGGCCTGGATTAAGAATTCAGAGGCCCCTGGGCACAATGGATTGTAGGCCACCTACCTGGCCGCACCCCTATAGTTGAATTAAAAAATAAGATTAATGTAATATTTTTTTAAATAAAATGAATCTATATTGTATTGCCCGCATTTTTTTAATAAATGATATACAGTACATATTTCTACTCTACAAAGATTTATCTTATTTTTAAAGCATTTAAAGTATACTTTGAAAAAAAAAATACTAATACAACTAGTGAAAATTAATGGATTTTAATATACTTGTTCAAGTTCACTGAAGCAATACTAAAAATTTATATTTAATGGTATGTTTAATGTGTAACTTCTACAAACTTATAATGCATATGATTTGGATATAACACCTCTCCAATCCAGTTCTATCAATCTGAGTTCTCCATAATACACACACTTATTAATGATTCCTACTTGTCTTCCTCGTGATGAAGAGTCAAATCAAATCAAATCACTTTTATTGTCACATCATCAGCAGCACGTGTGCTATGATGAGTGAAAAGCTTAGGTGCTGGCTCCAGACAGTGCAAAATACAGACAGTGCAGAATACAGACAGTGCAGAATACAGACAGTGCAAAATACAGACAGTGCAAAATACAGACAGTGCAATATACAACAACATACTCACAAAAAAAACGAGACAATGTAAAATTGGCAATGTTGACAGCGATACGTAGGCAGTATTGTTTTAAGTATGGATTTGTTAAAGTGCAGTGCATGCTACATCTTGATGGTGTGCAGTGCGGGGTATGGAAGAGTTTGTGTGGGGTGTGTTAAGTAGGCAATATCTGATATGTATTGGGAAAAAAAAAAGAAGAACGTGATCATCATACCCCTCTCACGCTGATACCTGCTGCGCTCATTACTTATGTTGTCTCTGTCAATCAAACGGTGATGTGCGTGAATCACTCAATTAGTTTATTCCAACGAGGTGCGCTATTTGCTCTTCGCATAAATAGTCACTCCAAAATCTGCATTTTACCCCCCTGGCAGGGGCCCCAAGTGCGCACGGGCCCCTGGGCCTGTGCCCATAAGGCCCATTGGTTAATCCGGCCCTGAGTAGGCCTATATTACATTACAGTCAGTGACTAATAACAGACAACGCACATACCATCATCACGAGAAATACATATGAAGTTATCAAAATATTAAACGTGATTTTTTTTAAATATCCTACACATGAAAGAGAAAAGAGCAGGAAGAAATTCTTGTTTTAATTGATTGATTCTAAAAACACAGGAAAAAAAACATTTTGGGTTGAAATTAAGGCTGTGAGTAGAGGGAGATCATTCTTCATTATCGTTGAGATCTCCTCAATGTAAATTAATCTTGCTGCCACTTTTCTAACATTTCTATACATGGGGTGGAGGCTGCCATAAATATTTAGTTGGATTGTAGCGTTACAGTTAATGTAAGTTCAGTGCTGCAACACAAAACTATTTAGTAGTATCTGAATCGTTCATATAATTATTTGCTGTTCAAGATTATTTTTCTTATTGATATCGATTTTGAAAACATTTGTGCTGCTTCATATTTTGTTGTAGAAACTTATTTAATCTTAAATTTTTTTTTTCAATAATATAAAGTTGAAAAGAACATATTTGGAATATAATTAATATAAATGTTTAATATTTGTATATATTTTAATCAGTTTTGTTCAGAACTTGCTAATTGAAAACAAATAATGCATTAAAGAGCCCGTTGGTGGGTTTTATAGAGTCTCAAAAATTATTTCATCCCAAATTGGGAAAAACCATTTGGTCCTATAAATTTAATACAAAATATTAACCCAGCTGTTGGTTTGGTCCACACTTCTGGTAATCAATTAATCAGGCTCAGTTATTGGATAATAATCTTGCTGTATTGATAGTTTAAAGTAAGTCGTTTAAGGTGGATATCTAGAAAAAGAAGTTTCTGCCATCTTGGCTCTTTACGTGCTTGTCATCATGTGCTTTTGTCTCTTTATTTACATCTTTAACCTTTCACCCGTCCTCTTTCTTCACTGAACCGTACAGATATGTTATTTCCGTCTGTTTTAAAGTGATTCCTCTCTTTGTCTTGAAAATCATTCATCAATAGTCCAGAGCAGAGCTGCTCTTCAGAGGTGACGGAGGTCGTGAGTCGGCACGTTTTACTCTTCAGCTCAAGTGCTGTTTTGAACAGAAGATCAGTTGCGCAATAACAATGCTGTATATATGCCAATATCCAATATGTCCTAGTGATAAACATGCACAATATTGATATCGTGGGTACTTCAAAATACAGAAAATGAGCAATTTCATGCAAATCTCTTGCCATGAAAAACGTTTTCACCAAAATAGCGAAACCGTTTCTCTGTTTTTTGTGTAGGCTTGTATTTTACAGTACTTTAAAAATGCTCAAAAATGTCTCTGTCAGTGTTTTCAAACTATTATGTTTGCACTATTATGCAAGACAAGTGCTGAACTTCACGGGGCCCGTATATTTTTTAGGGGGGGTTGTGTTGATGTTGCGGATGAAAGTCAGTACGTTGGGGGCGCGTTTGCTGCCCTCACTATTATGCCGCCCTAAGCGGCCGCATAGGTCGCCTCTATATGGACGCGCCGGCCCTGGGTGCGCAGTATGACTATTGACCCGTACGTTTACACACTGCATACACAGGCCTACAGCTCTGGGGTGTTATGAATTGCATGTTTTAAATGACAGCGAGGCATGCTACATTTAGTTTTTATTGTAAAATATACATTATAACTCAGTACACAGTAAAATAATATTTTTGAATGGCTTGCCTTGGCAGCGCATATAACCATTTTAAGCTTAAATAGGCTAAGCATATTTTTATTCATATTAAAACAAATTAATACAAACTAGCCACCCTTTGATTTTTTTTTCATTTCCGTATATTTTTTATCAAACGAAAAATGCAATGAATTGTTGATTTTGGTTTTCATTTTATTAGAATTAATATAATTATTAGGCTACACAAATTCTACATAACTTTAGCTCTGATTGCGTCAGATATCCCACAGATAGACTTTTTGGTTCAGACATTTATGCCTATAAATTTCAGTGCTGTATTTTGACAGATTTCGCAAAGGCTTCAGCTATTCTGTAAACTGGTAACAGCCTCCGTTTTGCGGCTTGACTTGTGTGGCGTCTCCGTATCAATGTCTGAATGACAGCGAGAGAGAGATGAGATCAGACCTCAGTTTCGATGTGTGGCCGCACGTCACAGTTACTTTACTGCAGTTTTTAAATATTGGCTTATTTAAATTAACTTTTCATTCGATTAAAAGCCGAAATATTGCCTGACATAAACAACTTTCGGGTTTAGAAGAGAGAGGCTTCAGTGAAGACGCGCTCACACACACACACACACACACACACACACACACACACACACACACACACACACACACACACACACACACACACACACACACACACACACACACACACACACACACACACACACACACACACACACACACACACACACACACACACACAGACACAGGATACACTTTTGAGGTCTATTCATTATTGATTTTTTAACATTAAAAGCATAAAAATCAAGTGTAAAAAAGAACAGCTGAACTTCAGAAAAAAGAGATCACTGCGGTTGCCAAGATGGTTGCTTTGTTTTTCTGCAGTTGGCTTTGTCAGTGGCGCGGCATTGCGAAATCACTTTTATTTTAATAAAACAAGATTATTTATTAATAAACATTGTGATTTTTAAAATGAGAGTATGCGTTTCGTATTTATGGCTATTAACCGCAACCCGCCCATAAACATCTAGTACTTTTTGATTAATTGACCGCGGATCAAAGGCAGGACTCATGAATATGAAAGAATGGCGCAAAACAGGGTTTTATGCGTCTGCAATATGCAATGACAGTGACTCTATAAGGTAATCTACAGTGCACACACCTTGTGTAATGTGTGAAGTCGTGCACACATGTAAGCACAAGGATATCTCATCCTTTAAATGTCCATGCTTAATCGTTAATAGATAAGGTCTGGGTTCGCAGGGTTTTCAACAATGTGTATATTTTTGGCTTGGAACAGCCTCCTGTTAAAGATTTTTGTGTTCATCCTTGCTACAGGCAAAAAACAAAACAAAACAACGAACAAATAAACTTAATTGAAACCAAATCTATGAAGTATCGGTACTCGGTATCGGCGAGTACACAAATTAAAATACTCGTACTCCTATCGGTTTGTAAAAAAGTGGTATCGGTGCATCCCTAGTGTTTATGTGCTTTATGAAGACTGAAAAACAGCGTCGATTCGTTTGGAGCAGTGTCTGAGACCACTAGATCCTTTCAGAGGTGCACCCAGCCCTGTGAGCTCATAAACTCCTCCAGAAACTGAACCTGGGTAATGGAAGCATTTAGCGGTGCTTCTGATTGAGCCGAGCCCAGTTTGATGAACTGTTGTCGGTGTAGGCAGGAGGATTTTCCCCCGGGACACCAGCAACAGGCACTACGTCATCATCACACCCCCACAAGAGCAAGCTCCTGATTGGTTAGCGCGAATGTCCGCTGAAGTTCAGATTTTCGAACTCGAGCGATTCGCGCTTTAAGCAACTGCGCAAAACGCTCAATTCACGCCACGCCATTCGCACAATTTTTGTCATTCACACATATCGCGCCGCAGGATGCCTATTCGCGTCTTTGCATTTACTTAACATGTAAATCACTCGCGCTTGACGCTTCTTCTGCGTCTGGTGTGAATGCAGCATAAAGCTCCGTTCGTTAGTGATGGAAAATTCGGTTCTTTTCAAAGATTCGGCTCTTTTGGCTCGGCTCCCATAAAAGAGCCGGCTCTTACGGCTCCCAAATGGCTCTTTATTTAGTATCACTCAGAGCCTTCTATTTTAGCCCAATTTATCATTTGTGAATGTTGTGTATGGGTAAGCAACTTTTTAATTCCTTATTTTTCATTAAAAATACACAGTTACTATTATTTAACATTTTAATAAAACTTTAATTCAACAATTGAACAACCAGGGCTTGACATTAACTTTTTTGATCACCGGCCACTGTGGCTAGTTGTTTTCCAACGTTACTAGCCATTCTGCATTTTCACTAGCCATAATTTTGTTGTTGGGAAAATAGATTTTATATGCATAAATTTGACTTTGACGTGCTAAATACTTTATTTAAATGTTGTGTTATGTCCCCATGCCTCGTCATTAATTTCACTTTTTGTGCGTCGTGTATGAGCTTGCTCAATGAGCATGAGCAAATGGGTCATGGTTTCATAGTGTTATATTGCAATTAGTTTTTATTTCACATGACTTTTAAGGGTTTACCAAATTTATCTCTGACCACACCAAACAATAATTATTTCTTAGCCACAGATTTTAAATGTGTCAAAACAAGCAAAATATAGCTGTATACTATAATTTTTATTTAACAAAACATTTCTTAAAAAACAAAGAAAAGCAATTACAAAAAAAACAAAAAAAAATAATTATTGTCATGTATCTAAAACTATGCACAGTAATCTATCCTGGCTAAAGGTCTTTCGGATCACCAGTTAACTACACATACGTAAATGGAGAGTTAATCTCCCATTAAAGCAATATTGTAAAAAAATAAATAAATAAAATTAAACCATATTAACAAAAATTAAAGCAAATAAGAGCGTAAGCAAATGAAAGCAGGTGAAAAACATACCGTGTGTGATAATGAAAGGATCTGTTCAAAGTGAAAGCAACCGGTCGGTGCTGCTTACAAAAAGACTAATTTTGAGCTCTTGAAAGCAGCAGGACTGTGGGTGCATGTTCATCACTTTTTGTCTAGCCTATTTGAAAGAGAACCGATCACAGTTGCGTTTCCAAACACAGTTGCTTCACGAAAGGAAACAGGAGCGTGCGAGAGATTCGGCTCTCCCCGACGGGAGTCGGCTCTTCTTGTTCGCTACAAAGAATCGGCTCTTAGAGCCGGCTCATTCGCGAACGACACATCACTACCGTTCGTTAATATCAGTTATTTTAACAACTACAAACGCATTTAATAATATTAGGTGATGTTCATTTCTTTGTTATTACCTGTAATAATGCATTGAAGTCATACTCATTTTATTAAAAGATTTTCGAACTCGATCGATTCGCGCGTTAAGCAACTGCACAAAACGCTCAATTCGTGCCGCGCCATTAGCACAATTTGTGTCATTCGTACATATCGTGCCGCAGGATGTCTATTCGCGTCTTTGCATTTACTTAACATGTAAATCACTCACGCTTGACGCTTCTTTCGCGTCTGGTGTGAATGCAGCATAAAGCGACATAGTAAGTATTTGTTGGTTATTATACCTGATAGAGTCTTTTTTTTTTTGCAGCTTAGGTCAATATCCTGATAATACATTATGTCGTGACAAAAGCTTTAGCAATTAATTGCAACTAGAAAATGTGTAGAAGCCTAGCTGTATATCTGACTGTATATGTGGCATTGCAGTCACGAGCATACCACCCACTAATCTCCATCAGGAATTTCGCTAAGAGTCTCAAAACCATTTTATCGTAAAAAAACAGCAAATCTTTTAAGTCAGGTCACCACCTGTGGGTGAGGTGCAGTTCAAAGCTGGTGTGTTTGTTAAATCTGTGAGCTTAATATACATGCTAATGCAAAATCACCCTCGGTGTAATAGCTGGACAATAATGAGGCCACTTGATTAATCTGAGACTACAGTTTATCCTTCTCATAATTCCCAGCCAGCAATAACAAGACCTCCCAATGTGTGATAAAGCAGTGTCCAGCATTATAAAAGCAGTGCCGCTACGCCCACTATCTGACATTCATCCTAAAGTAGTTTCCGTGCCTTTCAGAGAAGTGTTTTTCCTGTCTTGGGAGTGAAAGCATTTATGATTATAGAAAAGAAGAATTCAGCCTGTTAGCAATACTGCTGTTAGGCCATCAAGTTGATTGGTTGTGTGTGTATATGTATTTAAAAGGGACCTATTATGCCCCTCTTTACAATGTACAATAAGTCTCCAATGTCCCTAGAGCAGGACTATTCAATCAGTTTGTCATGGGGGCCAGTTTATGAAAAGCATCCCAAATGAGGGGCCGGAGTGATATGACTTACAATATGAGTGATGATACAACAGCATATAAGAGCCCATATGTTGTGTTTTTGCTCCTTAAGACACATATGTTGTATTTTTCTACATTAAAACGTTAATATATTGTATTTTGAAACTACATAACATCACTGCATTGTACAATAGGCTTTTTTTATTTAAGCCAGGGGTGTCCAAAATCAGTCCTGGATGGCCAGTGTCCTGGAGAGTTTAGCTCCAACCCTAATCAAACACACCTGAACCAACTGATCAAGCTCTTACTACATATACTAGAAACTTCCTGGCAGGTGTGTTGAAGCAGGTTGGAGCTAAACTCTCCAGGACTCAGTTTGGACACCCCTGATTTAAGCTTTATATTAGGTAAGTATTTAAATGAACTTGTTATCTGCGTTCATACATACATAATCATTTTAATAATTTGTAAGAGTCATTTCGAGCTTGACTGTATAGTGTAAACGTGTTACACTGAATGATGGTAGAAAATTACTTTTACAAAAGTTACTTGTCATTGTTGTATTTTCTTGATGGCATTATAGCCAATTCGATGCGTGTTCAATGAGAGTCAGGAGAGGTTTTCTTCAATGCAAAAGTATTAGCCATTTATTGAATACAATTGAATAATTCGATAGATACAGAGCTCCGGGTTGGAGGTGTCCCTCACGTAGAGTATGTTCAGGCCATCTTCAACAACAACTCTTTCCTTCAAACCACTTTTATACACACAAGTAAACAACTGGTGTTCTAGAAATTGGCCAGGTGTGGTCCTTTACGTTCTGTATTATCTGGCTTTGGCACCACAGACCCTGGCCCCTCTTGACCTACATACATGAATATGACACAGCTAAATTACATACATTTACATACATAAACATGACACAGCTATGTAACATACATGGGCATAACACAGCTACTTTTATAGAAAGAAATAAGAGAGCCAATATTAATAAGAAATTAATTTACAACATCATTAAAATAAATATCTTGCTTGCATTTAATATCCTTAAAAAATCACTTTTGTACAGTTCATTTGATGTGGACGTGTTTGTTTTTGTCTTGTATATTTTTATTTTTTGTATTTTATTTTATTTGTTTTTATAATTTTTTTTTTCGTATTTTTGTTTTGTTTCATATTTTGTATTTTATTATATATTTTATTTTTGTATTTTATTTTATTTTATTTGTTTTTATAAATTTTTTATTTTTCGTATTTTTGTTTTGTTTCATATTTTGTATTTTATTATATATTTTATTTGTATTTTATTTTATTTTATTAATTTTTTTAATTTTATTTTTGAATTTTTGTTTTGTTTCATATTTTGTATTTTATTATATATTTTATTTTTGTATTTTATTTTATTTGTTTTTATAAATTTTTTGTATTTTTGTTTTGTTTCATATTTTGTGTTTTATTATATATTTTATTTGTATTTTATTGTATTTTATTATTTTTTTTTATTTTATTTTTGAATTTTTGTTTTGTTTCATATTTTGTATTTTATTATATATTTTATTTTTGTATTTTATTTTATTTGTTTTTATAAATTTATTGTATTTTTGTTTTGTTTCATATTTTGTATTTTATTATATATTTTATTTGTATTTTATTTTATTTTATTAATTTTTTTTATTTTATTTTTGAATTTTTGTTTTGTTTCATATTTTGTATTTTATTATATATTTTATTTTTGTATTTTATTTTATTTTATTTGTTTTTATAAATTTTTTGTATATTTGTTTTGTTTCATATTTTGTATTTTATTATATATTTTATTTGTATTTTATTTTATAATTTTTTTTAATTTTATTTTTGAATTTTTGTTTTGTTTCATATTTTGTATTTTATTATATATTTTATTTTTGTATTTTATTTTATTTTATTTGTTTTTATAAATTTTTTGTATTTTTGTTTTGTTTCATATTTTGTATTTTATTATATATTTTATTTTTGTATTTTATTCAATTTTATTTGTTTTTATAAATTTTTTGTATATTTGTTTTGTTTCATATTTTGTATTTTATTATATATTTTATTTGTATTTTATTTTATTTTATTAATTTTTTTTATTTTATTTTTGAAGTTTTGTTTGTTTCATATTTTGTATTTTATTATATATTTTATTTTTGTATTTTATTTTATTTTATTTGTTTTTATAAATTTTTTGTATTTTTGTTTTGTTTCATATTTTATATTTTATTATATATTTTATTTGTATTTTATTTTATTTTATTTTATTATTTATTTATTTTTTATTTTTTTGAATTTTTGTTTTGTTTCATATTTTGTATTTTATTATATATTTTATTTTTGTATTTTATTTTATTTAATTTGTTTTTATAAATTTTTTATTTTTTGTATTTTTGTTTTGTTTCATATTTTGTATTTCATTATATATTTTATTTTTGTATTTTATTTTATTAGTTTTTATAAATTTTTTTATTTTATTTTTGAATTTTTGTTTTGTTTCATATTTTGTATTTTATATATTTTATTTTTGTGTTTTATTTTATTTGTTTTTATAACTTTTTTTATTTTATTTTTGTATTTTTGTTTTATTTAATATTTTGTATTTTATTATATTTTAATTTAATTTTTTGTATTTTATTTGTTTTTATTTCATTTTATTTTGCTGACCATTGCTAAGGTAAAAACTTCAAACTTGCCTGACCAAGTTGTTTGACTTACTACGACTACACTTTGACCCATATTTGTAAGACCTATAGACAAAATCATGACTTAATATAACAGCACTAAAATAACATATATTTTTTTTACTTAAAAAAATGCTGGGTTGTTTTAACCCAATATTGAGTCAAATATGTACAAATCCAACATTAAGTCAAGTTTTTCAATTAAATTTAAAATACACTTTTTAACACAACAATAGGATTTGTCAAATATTCTGGACATTGAGCTTATATGAACACATTTTTTAATGTAGTTTTGTGTTTTAATGTTTTAAAGAAGTCACTTATGCTCACAAAGTCTGATCAGAGGTACAGTAAAAACACGGTAATATTGTTTTATTGTTTAATTTTATTGTGTAATATAAGTTTTATTGTTTAAAAAAACTAATGAAAAATATTTTGAATCTAATGAAAAATATTTTGTTTTAATTAATTCCTTTGATGGCAGATCAGATTTGTCGTGTCTTGGGAGTAGAAACACCCATAATCATAAAAACGAAGAGCAACGTTACAGCTGCTAGATCTTCACAGTGACGAATTCCAGCTCTGAATTAAACACACTTTCACCCCAACCCCATAAAACACACTTAAGTGTTTTTGGGTGGTTTAGTGTGTGTGTGCGTGTGCGTGTGTGCGTGTGTGTGTGTGTGTGTGGCCTCATTTATGGGGAGTGGTGAAAATGTAGGAAAGCGTTTCCAGGAAGATGAAAGATAAACAGCATTGTTCCCTCCCTGTCGTCGGCCCTCACTCTCCTCTTCATGTCTGACTAACACGCTCACACACTTCAGAACAGTGTGTTCCCCATCCACCTGACACAGATCTCACTGTGTGTGTGTGTGGGACAGTCAGAATGATGGAGAGTTTTGATTTGATTTTAGCTATTTATCTATTTTTATCATGCATGTGTGTGTGTTTAAATATTATTATATTAGATAAAATAAAAAAAAATCTGGCTACATGCTGGCTCAGTGGTTAGCACTGTCGCCTCACAGCAAGAAGGTCGCTGGTTCGAGTCCCGGCTGGGTCAGTTGGCATTTCTGTGTGGAGTTTGCATGTTCTCTCTGTGTTGGCGTGGCTTTCCTCCGGGTGCTCCAGTTTCCCCTACAGTCCAAACACATGCAGTACAGGTGAATTGGGTAAGCTAAATTGGCCGTAGTGAATGAGTGTGTATGGGTGTTTCACAGTACTGGGTTGCAGCTGGAAGGGCATCCGCTACGTAAAACATATGCTGAATAAGTTGGCGGTTCATTCCACTGTGCCGAACCCTGATAAATAAAAGGACTAAACCGAAGGAGAATGAGTGAATGAACATTAAAAAATCTAATAAAATTATATTGCGTGAAAATAAATTAAATATTTAAATGTATTTATTGTAATAAAAGAACAAGAATTAATATTTTTATTGAATATGTCAATGGACATTTGTGATTGTTTTTATATTTTCTTTTCATTCAGTCAGTCATGCATCCTTTTATTCATTCTCTCATAAGCATATTAATTTTGTAAAATAAATTAATTTGCTTTCAAATTATTATTTAGCAAGGATGCATTAAACTGATCAAAAGTTCAGACATGTAGGTTAATTTATTAATTTGAATAAAGCTTTTATTTATTTATCTTCTTTCTATTCATTTCGAAAAAATCTATATGTATCTTCCAAAAATACAGCGAGCAGCTCTAATTTAACACTGGTGACTTGAGTTGTTATTGATAATGATAATAAGGGTCAAAATTAATATGTGCATCTTAAGCAGCAAATTACCATTTCAATTACCATTTACCGTGATTTTTATTATTATTATTTTTTGTAATATTAGGTAAAAATATTTGTTATTAAAATGAAAATTAAATAAAAAATTTATTTTAATTAATTGATTTAAATTTAATTAAAATTTTGTAAATTTAAGTTTGCTTATTGAGTTTTTAGTATTTGGCCAATTTGTTGTCTAGAGTTCAGTAGATGTGAAACTACTCTGAAAAAAATAATTTATTGGATTGTTGAGGACAATTGATATGGGCTGAATTTAAACAAACATTAAATGTAGTAATTCATTCATTCATTCGTTCATTTTCTTTTCGGCTTAGTCCCGCCACAGCGGAATGAACAGCCAACTCATCCAGCATATGTTTTACACAGCGGATGCCCTTCTAGCTGCAACCCATCACTGGGAAACACCCATACACACTCATTCACACACATACACTACGGACAATTTAGCTTACCCAATTCACCTATGCCACATGTTTTTGGACTTGTGGGGGAAACTGGAGCACCCGGAGGAAACCCACGCCAACACGGGGAAAACATGCAAACTCCACACAGAACTGCCAACTGACCCAGCCGAGGTTTGAACCAGTGACCTTCTTGCTGTGAGGCGGTACCGCTACTCGCTGCGCCACCGCGCCACCTAAATGTAGTAATGTTTAACATAGTTTGTTTGCTTAAATTCAGCCCATTTAAACTGTTTGCAGCCACTTACCTTCAAATTTAATTAAATCAAATGAATAATTTTTTCATTGTAATAAAGATAGTTCTATAATCCCTTAAAATTGTTTTTTTTTTTTCTAAAACTGTGAGGTTAAGCGAAATCTAGCAAGACTTTTGATTAATTTTTGTGTTTTCTTTTAGTTGTAAAGCAGATTATCATGTCACAGTCTGGAGAAAAAGGAAAGGTAAGACAAACCCTTCGACACTTGTTTAAAAGTGAATTGTGTCATTGTTTACTTGAGTTTCTGCTCTCTCAGTTTGTTGTTCATATGAGGAAGTTATTAAGGCCCAATCCCAATTCTCCCCTTCACCCTTCCCCTTACCCCTACCCCTCGTTTTGCTCGTTCACGTGAAGGTGTAGGGGTCTCCCTCTTCTCTTTAGCTTGAAGGGGTAGGGCTAAGGGGAAGGGCTAGATACCCCTTCGAAATGAGATTTTTCAGGACCACACTTGAAACCAAGGGGTAAGAAAATTTCCCAGAATACACCAGCCACAACGGCAGGATAGCTGCACCCGGAAATAAGGAGATGCCCAAATTACATTTTTTTTTGTCAATATTATGAATTTTTACAACAAACAAGTGCATGTTTTAATATGTTCATAATCATGTTCGTGTTTCACCATCATGCTTTAAAAAAAATGCTAGAATAAAAACCGCTAAATTTTGCGTAAAGCTCTTGTATAGCAGTCCCACAACATTCTGTCACTCAATGACACTCGAACACCCTGTCAGTAATGTCTAGTGGCTGGGAATGAGCTTTTTACAGTGTCTGCTATAAGGTTAATGTTGTTTTTGTGTGTTTACATTATGAATATGGCCACTGTGTAAATGCACAGTACAGTTAAGAGCTTATTGCCACATTAGATCTTTATGATAACATAATATATGCCTTCAGTGATTTCCTGAAGATAAATACCAAAAAATAACACAACTGGAATAAACTACAGCAGTCGCCATCGTCTGATTTCATATGAAGCAAGAGATCGCAATGACATATGATGACGTGTGCAGATGCTGTAGTGCTGTCCCAATACTTAGGGGTAAATTTTGAAGGTCTTCCCCTTAGTTCAGATAAAAATACAATTGGGATTTGGCCTAAGTCATTGTAGAATGATTTCTCGTTGTGCTTTCAAAACATGTATCTGTTGTTTGAGCAAACCGACATGTTAAATAATGTCTCAAACAATGGACTTCACATGGACATCAATAATCTGAGTTTAATACAATTAAGACGATACTCTGATTAAGAGTCGACCGTGTAAACAGTGAATTTTGATGACCTTAATCCAACTAAAGTCATGTGGAGTATGCCGATTTTAGTGGCATTATTGAAGTGAAGTACAGACATGTAAACACCACAATCAAACTATTACCGGCGTCATGTAGGATTTCTGAAGGTTGATTTTTCTGATGAATCATCTGTTGAACTGCATCCCAATCATCACAAATACTGCAGAAGACCTACTGGAACCCACATGGACCCAATATTCTCACAGAAATCAGTCAAGTTTGGTGAAGGAAAAATCATGGTTTAGGGTTACATTCAGTAAGGGGGCGTGCGAGAGATCTGCAGAGTGGATGGCAGCATCAAGAGCCTGAGGTATCAAGACATTTGTGCTGCCCATTACAATACAAACCACAGGAGAGGGCAAATTCTCCAGCAGGATAGCGCTCCTCATACTTCAGCCTCCACATCAAAGTTCCTGAAAGCAAAGAAGGTCAAGGTGTTCCAGGATTGGCCAGCCCAGTCACCAGAAATGAAGACTAAGACGAAGGAGGAGGCATTAAAGATGAATCCAAAGAATCTTGATGAACTCTGGGAGTCCTGCAAGAACGCTTTCTTCGCCATTCCAGATGACTTTATTAATAAGTGATTTGAGTTATTGCAGAGATGTGTGGATGCTCCAAGCTCATGATGGAGTCAGACACAATATTTATTCTTTTTCCACTGCAGCATGACTTTATATTCTATACTGGACATTATTTCTGTTCAGTGACAAGACTTCTGTCTAAGCAAAGTCAGACCTTACTGTCCTACAGGGGCGATTTTTATTTTAGGTCGGCTCAGCTCCTTATTAGAAAAATAAATAAATAAATTGAATTATATATATAATTAAATAGTAATACACTTAAAAATGTTTGACTAATATGGTAGAATGGTAGAATACGAATTCTGCCGCCGTCTTCATATCAAATGGGGACAGAGACGATTATTTGGTCTACAGTTTATGAGCTAATCGGAAAAGTTTTAGGGGGGCTGAGTAGAAATATAGGGGGGCTACAGCCCCCCTAAAATAGCGACGCCCATGGTGTCCTAATTAAATAATAAAAAATCAAGACTTGGATCATATTTTATTTTGGTAAAATAGGCGTAATCTAGTTGATACCAAATGATCAACTAGAAGTCAAGTTGTTATTTGTTGTTTCTAAATCTTGAATGGCTAAAAGACTTTTGTCAGGTAGTGTAAGTAAATATGGAATGTTGTGGTGATACTATTAATTAAATAAAGTGTGTTGAAAACTCTCTTATCGTTCTCCAGTTTCCTGATGCTGCAGGATATGTGGGATTCGCCAACCTGCCCAATCAGGTGCATAGGAAATCTGTGAAAAAAGGTTTTGAGTTCACACTGATGGTTGTTGGTGAGTAGCATATAAGCACACGTGTGGATTCAGACTGACAGACACTGTTTTTAACCACGTCTTATTTTTCATTTTAGGAGAGTCTGGGCTTGGTAAATCAACACTCATTAACAGCCTGTTTCTGACTGAT
>LR812526.1:8497836-8600336 GCA_903798195.1 Danio kyathit | reverse complement strand
TAGAGCGATGATAGATAGATAGATAGATAGATAGATAGATAGATAGATAGATAGATAGATAGATAGATAGATAGATAGATAGATAGATAGATAGATAGATAGATAGATAGATAGATAGATAGAACAATGGCATGATAGAATGATAGAGTGATAGATGGATGGATTGATAGATGGACATAACAATGGAATGATAGATAGATAGATAGATAGATAGATAGATAGATAGATAGATAGATAGATAGATAGATAGATAGATAGATAGATAGATAGATAGATAGATAGATAGATAGATAGAGCGATAGATAGATAGAGCGATAGATAGATAGAGCGATAGATGGAGAGGTCTTGTAGGTCTTCAATCTTTTTCAAACAGCTCTTAATTTTCCTTGGTTCATGTATATCTACCCTGGCCAACACCCATTCAATCACCAACAATCTTTCTCAATAAAACTTACATTTTTAACTCTATTTAGCATAATTGTTTAATTATATTCTTTACAATAACATTTGTTTAAAAGTGCTCTATTAATAAAGGGACTAAGCCGAAAAGAAAATAAATGAATAAAAAGTGCTCCATGTATTTACTGCTGAGGACACCGACCTGGACAGATTGTTGTGCACGGATTTAGTTTTTGAAAACATTTGTTCATTTATTTTTATTTTTTTTTTTTTTATAAAAAGTTTATGTTGGAAAAAAAAGTGTATAGATAAAAGTAGAGCTTGCTTGTTTTTACACAATATTTAAAATACTTTGCTCAGAAATATCGAAAATATTTTAATTTATTATTATTAAATTATTATTGTATTATTAAATGTAATAAATCATAATATTTTTAGAAAGAAAAAAATCTTTTCCATCTGGGCCATTTGAAAAATTCCTTAGCGTTTAGCCCTTTATGAGTCTAAAATTTAATTCACAGTGGTCTTAAAAATGTTTTAAGTCTTAAATTTAACTTGGTGAAACCTGCAGAATCCCTGTTTAAGTTTTCAAGTTAAGCTTGTTTTCAAGTTTTTCTTTGAGAGCTTTAGTTGGAATAAAATACACAACATTTTTTAAATATCTTAATGTTTATTTATGTATACTAATGTTTACTTCAAGTTTTAAAAAAGCATTTAATTTTAGCTGACTGCAATAAACCTGGTATGTGAGCACAGAAATCACACATAAAACTGTCTGAATGCAATTAGATTAGATAATAAAATATCAAAACATATTTTAATTAAAAACAGACAAATACTATTCAGGGACGAAACATTTCACAGGCATCTTTGAAGTGACACTTGCTTTAACTGTGTCCAAATAGTGTTTGAAAGCTTTTCTGTGGATGAAATATATTCTTCATCATGATGTTATTCACGCTGGAATGCAGAACATTTCAGAGTTCAATGCTCAATAGATATAAAATCCCCTCAAATCCCTCGTTGAGCGCTTTGTCTATTAAAGCTCTCGAGAGTAAAAAGTTGTTTTCACAAAGATAATCCCGTCTGGAACTCAGGGCTTCTCAGAAAACACTCATAGATCTTTTCATGGTGCATCAATATTTAATTTATTATGTGATTTCTTGTGATTAATGTGCTTTGTCTTCATGTGCTTGCTCAGATGTTTCAGAGTTGTAAACATAAATGTTGTTTTCAAGAAAATAACCTGTCTGTATTGCTGAGGGATGCGTAGAAAACACTCAGAAATCTTTTCTTGTTGCATCAATATTTTTATAAGATTAAGCGGTAACGCTTTACTTGATGGGGTGTTCATAAGACCTTTATAATCACGACTTCACACGTCATGAATGTGAATGAGAGTTTATGCATGCTTATAACAACTGTCATTAAGTGTCATTCACTCAGTTCATTCATTCAATTTCTTGTCGGCTTAGTCCCTTTATTAATCTGGGGTCGCCACAGCGGAATGAACTGCCAACTTATCCAGCACGATTTTACGCAGCGGATGCCCTTCCAGCCGCAACCCATCTCTGGGAAAATTCACTCAGTTATGACATTTTATTATTTTTTTTATGATTCACTTTTTTGTTTTCTTTAATAATTTAACAGCACTATCAGTTTACAAATTTTTACCTCCTTTTAAACATCGTCTTGTGTCGATCTCCTCCCCAGTTCTTGGAGTTTTTGCTCAATAAAATAGTTAGTCGTCAGTATTTTCAAGTCCATCGTCTGTATTTACATTCACCCACTGGCAGCCAAAATCCACGCCTTACACTAATATGAAGCGTGTACGCACTCTGACTACTTCTATATTTTTGATAAGCTGTGCTGGGCATTTCACTCTGTCTCGCGCTGAAGGCTGTCAGTGTCGACTAATCGCAACAGGCTGTCATCAGTCCAATCAGCGCAGATTAGCTTCGCGCTAAGCAGGGGTTTGGGAACAAATGAATCGCTGAACGATTCATATGGGAGTCGCTGGGATAATTAGGTAAACATAAATGCACATTATAAGACCATGAAAGTGTTTTTTGACCTTGCATGCAGATCAACCTGTTGTTGGAGACCCTTAAAACCAAAATATGACCCTATTTAGTGTATAATAGGGGCTCTTTAAAAGAATAAGCAAAACCCTGTTAGACCTTGAGCAGCGGCACAAACTGTATTTTGTGGATTCGGACACGTCCTTAATGCTTTTGCACCACGAGCTTTAGACTTTGCGCTTAGATCATTAAAATACAGCCCACAATTATAATGCCTCATGAAAATCATGTTTATGAAAGATTTATGACAAGTTGTCTTGGTAATGTCAAGTTATGACAGACAAAAGCAGGTTGTGATGTATTTGTTTATGTCAAGTTGTCCTAATGATCAATGTCCTCTTTGCATTTAAAAATGTCCTAACTGAAAGAATGACATTTTATAAACATGCATGAAATCTCATTCACATTCATGCCATTGTCATGTAATGATTATAAAGGTTTAGTGACAGTCTTATGAACACCCCTTCAAGTAAAGTGTTACCACACAATCACATTAATCACATGCAAAATGTTGAGGCAGCATGAAAAGATTCATGATTGTTTTCTAAGAAGCCCTAAGCAATACAGACAGGATTATTTTCTTGAAAACAACCTTTTACTTTGTTTACATGTTTGAAATATCCGAGCAAGCACATGAAGACAAAGCACATTAATCACAAGAAATCACATAAAAAATTTAATAAAAGTCTTATGAACACACTTCAAGTAAAGTGTCTGTTATCTGCTTCTAATGTTACCACTAATTAGCATAGTCTGTTACCACAACATTAAACAGACTTTTCAGACATGTAAACATGAGTGTTTTTGTTGTGTTTGCAGAGAAGATCGAGCGGACGGTTCAGATTGAAGCGTCTACAGTGGAAATCGAGGAGCGAGGAGTGAAACTCCGACTCACTGTTGTGGACACACCGGGATACGGAGACGCCATCAACAGCCAGGACTGGTAAGTGTGTGTGTGTTTACTGAGATAATTACGTGTGCTGTTGTCATGACTCACTGGCATTTTCACTGTCACACATGACAGAAATGAATATAATTAGTATTGACGTCATTTAAAATGCAGCAAATGGTTAAACATTTCTTTGTCTTCCTTAGACCTCTTGTTATAAAATGTGCTCTGTATTATTACAGACCTGTACTCTGAATTAAACCACTGCTTTATTGTTAAAATATGACTAGCTCGTAAGCAGGGGTTGGTATAAGATTCTGATGGTATGACGGTATTGTGATTACTGCTCTTAAATGTGTTCTGTTTTAAATCTCTGGGTACATTACAACTTTTCCCCCCCATTGAACACAATATATTTTGTTAAGAAACTTTTATAATATTTTGGAGCAGTAAACAAACTAAATAATTCAAATCAATCATTGATCTCTGCTGTCTTCATTAGTTTCAAAAACACAGATTTCTTTATAACCTGAAAAGGCATCTCTTTGGATATAAAGTAAAGCCACTGCACTGTTCAGCTCTATAGCATGTTTGGATGTTGGTGCAAAAGCGATTTCTTTTTCAAATGTTTGCTCAATCATGGGCTGATCAGTAGCTTTTGATGTGAAGCGTCCTTTTCTGCTGGAGATATTATTGCCCTAAAATCTAAATAAAATAGTTGTTAAAAAACACATAAAAAAAACATATTTATATATATATACAGGGAGTGCAGAATTATTAGGCAAATGAGCATTTTGACCACATCATCTTCTTTATGCATGTTGTCTTACTCCAAGCTGTATAGGCTCGAAAGCCTACTACCAATTAAGCATATTAGGTGATGTGCATCTCTGTAATGAGAAGGGGTGTGGTCTAATGACATCAACACCCTATATCAGGTGTATAATTATTAGGCAACTTCCTTTCCTTTGGCAAAATGGGTCAAAAGAAGGACTTGACAGGCTCCGAAAAGTCAAAAATAGTGAGATATCTTGCAGAGGGATGCAGCACTCTTAAAATTGCCAAGCTTCTGAAGCGTGATCTAAAGCAAGTTTTTTGGGTTCATTGAGAACATGGTTGTTGTTCAATAATAAAATTAATCCTCAAAAATACAACTTGCCTAATAATTCTGCACTCCCAGTATATGTGTGTGTGTGTGTGTGTATATATATATATATATATATATATATATATATATATATATATATATATATATATATATATATATATATACACACACACACACACACACACACACACACACACACACACACACACACACACACCATTTTAACGGTATAACAGAAAGTTTTAGCGTTTTTTTTTTTTTTTTAAACCTTGACTTAAAACTGGCTATCGTCCTTTGCCTACTAGCACGTCAACCACATGAACGTTTCACAAATCTGACTTGCATTACAGAACTTGTATTGAATGAACGTAATTATTATAATGACAAAAGAAGTCCCAGTTAGTTCCACTTTGGAAGCATAAACATTATATTGAGCATTTATCAAACGGGTTTAATCAAGGCAATATTATCTTGCACAATCCTTTAGACCAGTTAAATACTTGATTATGATTGGCTGATGAACTTTTTAATGGGCTGTTCACACAGAATGTGTTTTTTCTTACCAATGCACTACTTTTTGATTGCTTTTCTATGTAAACACACGCTTGATGGACGTGTATGATCATTGCAAATACACTTCATTAAACATGTACACAAAGACATCACCTATATGCTATATAATTGCAGGTTAACTATGTCTCTATATAATAACTTATATTTGATTGTAACTTTAACTTAATTTGATTGTAATGCAATAATGTGCACCTTTTGTAAAGCTGCTTTGAAACAATGATCGTTATAAAAAACGCTATACAAATAAACTAGAATTAAATTGAATCTTTTGAAGAGCTGCACACATGAGCAGTCAAAAGATCTTCAACTTTCACAATCATCGCCACGAATCAATGTCAGCTCTCAAGCAGTGGACCAATCAGAAAAGTTCTGAGGCGGGGCAACAGTTGTAAACCATTTCTGAGTTCTGCATCTTGTGTTTTTGAAGCAAAAATGCATCTGGTGGGAATCAGGCCTAAGCTGTTTAGTTAATTTCTGTTGATTTAGAAGTAGGGCTGCACAATGTATCTTTCTAGAATCGGCATCGCAATGTGTGCATCTGCAATAGTCACATCGCAGGATCTGCAATGTTGAATTAGGATTATAGTTAACCAGGAGCCACAGTCATTAAAGATTTTTGTTTACCGTAATGGAGCAAAGGTTTATTATTTACATGCGTTTTAATGCCTGTGACTGTTTGAGGATACCAAAGAGAGTTTAAAGCATTCAACTACAAGAATTTGTAACTTTAATAAAAATAATTTTATTGAATATTTAAGCTAAGAAGAGATTTCTGCAGTGCTGTTTTACATTTGACTATTTAATTTCTGTACCTGAATTCTTACCAAGCTCTTTAAGTCATCTGGTGAAATTGTATTCATATCGCAATATATATATATGAGCAATTCCAGCGTTATGGATGTGACATTTGCAGTAAAAGCACAAAACATAAATTCACATAAAAAGTTTACATTAACATTATATCGAACCATCTGTTTATATTTTACAAAACTGCTGACCACAGAGTTATAAGATCAGAAAAATATCCGTCTGTAAACATGTTTTGTACTTTAAATGAGGAAAATAAACATGCATTATGGATGTGACGAAAAAAGTCTGTGAGTTTACAGTAAACAACATACTTGGTAGAAATTCTGTCAATTAAACTGCTCAACCCCCCAAAAATTATGCTAATCAACAGGATAAGAGTTGGCTCTCTATAAAACAAACATCATCATTTATTTAATATTTTTGCATTTATGAGGAAAAAGCTTGGTTATGGATGTGACACCTGTGCGTTATGGATGTGACCGATGTGAAATTGCCATTCGTGTGACTTTGGTAAAGCAAATTAAATTGTTCAAAAACATTGACAGAGACATTTTTGCGTATGTCTAAAGTACTGTAAAATACTTACTTGCACAAAAAAACATAGAAACTGTTTCGATATTTTGTTGAATACTTAATTTTTTTCATGGCAAGGTTGACATTTGCATGGAATTGCCCATATATATAAACAAAACATCGCAATGTCAGATTTTTCCAATATCATGCTGCCCTACTTAGAAGTTTTATAGGTGTTTTCCACCATCCAAACTTTGTAACTAAGTGCAAATGAAAGCTTTGTTAAATAAAATCGAGTTGTTTATGTGACGCCATCCTACACCATTCCTACCTTTTACTTCCAAACCCTAATGTATGTTTACAGTACTCTTGAGGTGTTGTTTGTCACCAGAATTTCCCTTAGTAAGGTGAACAAGCTGTGTGTTATTATTATTATTATTACAGATATCCACTATAAAATTAGACCTCACCTTCCTGAATTGAAGAGTGGACTGATATATTAACGTAAATGCTCAGCGTTTTGGTTTAGTGAATCTGCACAGCGGAGGTTGTTTACTGTTGTCTTGTGTTGCTCTATTGGTCATTGAGCCTTGCTGAGGAATGCTGAGAACGTCCTGTTTGAAAGAACAATATCCTCCCGTCTCTCATCAGCAGACTTCATGCACCATTAATGAAAATATTATACCATCTACATTACACGCCTATTATCATATTGTGTGTTTTCCTGCTTCATCTTCTCAATTAGGCTGTTTTAAATGGGGCCTACTATACAAAAATCACTTTTATAAGGGGTTTAAACACAGTTGTCTGTTAACAGTGTGTGAATATAACCAGCTTCTAATAGTAAGCATTTACTAATTAAATTTTTTATAATCACATTTGATAAAAGGAGTCTGCAGAAACACTTTGATTGACATTTTCCTGTTGTACGTGTCATCAGAGGGGAAAAACCCCGCACACTGGTGACAATCTCTCCTTCATTAGCATAGGACTCGACTTTAGTCTTGTTTTTGAATCTGCTGCTATGCTTAGACAAAGGCGTTTGTAGCTCCGCCCTCTTTTGACGTCTCATTTGAATTTAAAGGGATATTATATATTAATAAGATTAAATATATTAATAATAATTAATATATATTATAGGTGGGTATAGATACATTTTTAAAATTTAGATTAATCTTACTGTAATCTTGGAAGTAATCTAGATTCATCTAGATTAAAATGGCTCATTTGAATTCTGCCGAAGGCATTCAGAATATGATGTGTGCTACCCAAATAATGACTAAAAGTAAGTCTTTGAGAACGGGTTTCTCCAGCTAGGTGGCGCATTAGATCAGGGGCTCATCTCCTGTTTTTTTTTTTTTTTTTTTTTTTTTTAATTAATTCGACTAAAGTCATAACTGAACTAAACAGAAATAGAATTAAGACATGTGGAGTATGCAGATATTAGTGGCATTATTGAAGTAAACACCGCAATCAAACTATTACCGTCATGTAGGACTTTTTGCCATATTTTCCAACAAGATCCACACAGTAAAGGACCGCACACACACACACAACATCGCAAAATGCGAAAGTTTTTTCTTTCCATTTGGCGTGCGTTATTAAATTCCATAAAACTCTCACCAGTCCTTACTCCTTATTTGCGTCGAATACCCCAGTTTGTCACGAGGGCATGAATGAAATGTTCATGAGTGAATGTGAAACTGCCGAACTGCAGTTAAAGTCACCCAAAATTACAGGAAACTCTTGCATAAAAGCACTTCACGTAAACACCGTCATTATATTATTGTCTATTAAGGCAAATAACTAGATTACAGATGTCCATGTAAGCATAGTCAGTAGTGTCTTCGAAGTAAGTGAAAGATCCAGAAGGGCATCCTGGTGATTTGATTCAGAAGTGCACTTTTTTGTCAGACGGCTCACCGGTTTGACTTTCATTCACCGTCATTCATTTTAAAGTCACCCGCTCTATTTTATTTGTACATGTTTTACCCGAACACATAAACTCTACAGGTGCCTGATAGTTAGATGTGGAGCTAACATTAATCAGATTCACTCTAGTGACCTGCATCCATGTTAGCACGTCACGTTTGATGTGGTCATTTCACAGTAGGAATACACACAGGTTCGAAGACTCGTTCTCGCCACCTACAGTGCAATTCAGCCAGGTATACATCCGCGCTAAAATATCAAGGTGAAAGTCATCATAGCTTGCGTGGAATAGACCCAGCTCCCAACCCAACTTTGAGAATAGATTAACGGCGATATTTTTTTATCGCAGATAGGAGTGTCGTGTTAACGCTAATAACGACCCACCACTAACATTAATTATTATATTTTTAAAAACCCATATTACCTTCTCTTTAAGGCAAGACACTGCAGGTGAACAGTTTTAAAAACGTATTTCATACTTGCCCACTTGATTGATTACAATGCAATTTTCTTTTGCATTAAAAATAATCTAAAATGGTATGTTTAAATATCCAAATAAGGTATTATTTTATTAAATATGTGCTAATTTGCTTACATTTCTAGCACAAAACCATTGGATGTTTTTTGTTTATGTTTTATCAAGGATTTTACAGAGTAGATTTTGGATCTCTTTTTGTCATTCATTCATTCATTTATTTTTCTTCGACTTAGTCCCTTATTTATCAGGGCTTGCCACAGCGTAATGAATCACCAACTATTCCAGCATATGTTTTACACAGCGGATGCCCTTCCAGCCGCAATCCAATACTGGGAAACACCCATACATTTTCACATACACACACACACACACACACACACACACACACACACACACACACACACACACACTCATACACTACGGCCAATGTAATTCATCCAATTCACCTTTAGCGCATTTCTTTATACTGTGGTGGAAATGGGAGCACCCGGAGGAAACCCGCACCAACACGAGGAGAACATGCAAACTACACACAGAAATACAACTGGCCCAGCTGGTACTCGAACCAGCGACTTTCTTGCTGTGAGGCGGCAGTGCTAACCACTGAGCCACCGCGCCACCCCTCTTTTTGTCCTTCTATAATTAAAAAAAAAAATCAAAAACTATTTTGTCTAGTTGCTAAAGCACAATTTCCAATTACAAAAAGTATGAGAATGTCAGGGTTTATAGTAAATGAAAATTAGCTGCTTGCCAAGGCAACTTTTCTCATTTTAATTTTGTTTAATCAGCCAGTAAAAAATACACCTGTACTGGACAAAAACCTGTAAAGTATTAAAAAGCTTTATTTACGCTGAGTGGTTGTTTTGTCATTTCTAAAATGCATCTACATATCCTGTGATTAGATTTAGCTTTTTTTTTGAGATTCACATCTGATGCTTATTTATCAATATCACAAGCTCTTATGTCTGAGTATTTCCTTCAGCTTGTTCTCTGATATCTACTTTATTCTGTTCAACAGCTTTAAGACGATCATCCAGTATATTGATAATCAGTTTGAGCGATACTTGCATGACGAGAGTGGCCTGAACCGCAGACACATCGTGGACAACAGAGTTCACTGCTGCTTTTACTTCATCTCTCCATTCGGACACGGGTAAAACACTGCACATCTTCTGGCATCACTTATCAATAAAACATTCGCACATGCAGAAATAAACCACAAATGATGCATTACAGCAACGTCAGTCACCCAAAACAATCACAGTTGAGTTTATATCTGAACATTTCAGAATAGTTCAAATGTGGTAAGATCATCAATATTTGGACCTGAATTTCTTCAGTAAAACACTGCTCACAGAGACGAAAGCTAATTGTCAGCAGCCATATCACCCTGCAGCCCAAGACCGGTTACTCACTGAAGCTAAGCAGGGCTGAGCCTGGTCAGTACCTGGATGGGAGACCACATGGGAAAACAAGGTTGCTGTTGGAAGTGGTGTTAGAGAGGCCAGCACGGGGTGCTCAACCTGTGGTTTGTGTGAGTCCTAATGCCCCAGTAAAAAAAGTGAAGGGGACACTACACTGTCAGTGGGCGCCGTCTTTCGGATGAAACGTTAAAAATCCCATGGCACTTCTCGTAAAGAGTAGGGGTGTAACCCCGGTGTCCTGGCCAAAGTCCCTCAATCGGCACTTTCCCATCATGGCCCCCTAATCATCCCCGTCCACCGAATTGGCTCTATCACTGTCTCTTCACTCCACCAATAGCTGGTGTGTGGTCAACGCACTGGCGCCGTTGTCCTGTGGCTGCCGTTGCATCATCCAAGTGGATGCTGCACACTGGTGGTGGTGTGGAGAGACTCCCCTCATAATTGTGAAGCGCTTTGGGTGTGTGGCCATACACAATAAGTGCGCTAAATAAATACACATTACATTACATTACATAGCAGCCTTTGAGAAAAATGTACAAACCACACGCATAAAACACTAAGAAAATAAAACGGAGAGAAATGTTAATTGGCTAAATGAATTACAAACATCAAATCACTTTAGGCAGAATTTTGGTTTGTTTGTTAATTTATTTATTCATTCATTTATGCATTTATTTATTTGTTTATTTATTCATTTATATATATTTTTTCATTAATTTATTCATTTATTTATTTATTGATTTATATATTCATTCGTTTATTCATTTGTTCATTCATTCATTTATTTATTTATTCATTCATGTATTTATTCACTCATTTGTTCATTAATTTGTTTATTCATTTATTCATTTATTTATTTATTCATTCGTTCATTTATTCATTTATTTATTCATTCATCTATTAATTTAGATATTAATTTGTTTATTCATTCATTTATGTATTTATTCACTCATTTGTTCATTCATTTGTTTATTAATTTATTCATTCGTTCATTTATTCATTTATTTATTCATTCATCTATTCATTTAGATATTCATTTGTTTATTCATTCATTTATTCATTCATTTATGCATTTATTTGTTTATTTATTCATTCATTTATTAGTTTGTTTGTTTATTTATTAATTCATTAATTTATTTTTTTGTTTATTTATTCATTAATTTATTTATTCATTCGTTCATTTGTTTATTTATTCATTCATTTGTTTATTTATTTATTCATTCATTTAGTAATTAATTTATACATTTATTCATTCATTCATCCATGTTTATATATTCATTCATTTATTTATTTATTTTTTCATTCATTTATTCATTTATTCATTCATTTCTTATTCATTTTATTTATTTATTCATTTATTTATTCATTTATTTAACCATTTGTTTATTTATTTATTTATTCATTCATTTATTTATTTGTTTATTCATTTGTTTATTTGTTTATTCATTTATTTATTAATTCATTTATTTATTAATTCATTTAATACATTTGTTCATTTATTTATTCATTCATTTATTATTAATTTATTTATATTATTTATTTATTCATTTATTTATCCATTTGTTTATCTATTTATTTATTCATTCATTCATTTGTTCATTTATTTATTTTATTTATGTATTTATTCATTTGTTAATTTATTCATTCATTTATACATTTGTTCATTTATTTATTTATTCATTTATTAATTTTATTATGTATTCATTTATTCATTTGTTCATTTATTCATTTATTTATACATTTGTTCATTTATTTATTTATTCATTCATTTATTTATTTTATTTATTTATTCATTTATTTATTCTTTCATTTATTTGTTTATTCCTTTATTTATTTATTCATTTATTTATTCATTTAGATATTCATTTGTTTATTCATTGATTTATGCATTTATTTGTTTATTTATTCATTCATTTATTAGTTTGTTTGTTATTTATTAATTCATTTATTTATTTTTTGTTCATTTATTTATTCATTAATTTATTTATTTTATTTATGTATTCATTTATTCATTCATTTATTCATTCATTTATACATTTGTTCATTATTTATTTATTCATTCATTTATTATTCATTTATTTATTTTATTTATTAATCTATTTATTCTTTCATTTATTTGTTTATTCCTTTGTTTATTTATTTATTCATTCATTTATTCATTTGTTCATTTATTCATTCATTTATTTATTTTATCTATTTATTTATTTTATTTATTCATTCATTTTATTTATTTATTTAATGTATTTATTCATTTATTTAATTTATTAATTCATTTATTTATTAATTCATTTATTCATTTATTTATTTGTTTATTTATTTAATTATTATTCATTCATTTATACATTTATACTACTATCAAAGCTAGCTGCTGTACTATAATTGTTGTGAAAGAAAAGTCAATTCCATCACTAAAAAAATTCTGTATTACATCCTGCCAGTACGACTGAATGGCTGGACAACTGTTAGTATCTTGAATGAAAGTGTATCTGATTTGTTTAATTTTGTTTTTCAGCTTGAAGCCTCTGGATGTGGAGTTTATGAAGGCGATTCACAGTAAAGTCAACATTGTTCCTGTGATCGCCAAAGCCGACACACTCACGCTGAAAGAGAGAGACCGTCTGAAGAGAAGGGTAAGGATCAGACTCTTTCTGTTCAGGGCAAACACGACCCAATAAAACATATATTGCTAGTTTATAAGAAGTCAAAAACAGCAATTATAAATATAAAGATTTACCAGTATTTGTAATCTATGTGAGAGTATAGTAACTAAAAATTGTGTGCATGAAATAATAAAATAAAAACTTTTAAACTTTTATTTTAAATGAAAATCAGAATCACTTGTTTGGTAAATCCAGTATGTCATATAATACACAGTGGATACGGAAAGTATTCAGACCCACTTAAATTTTTCACTCTTTGTTATATTGCAGCCATTTGCTAAAATCATTTAAGTTCATTTTTTTCCTCGTTAATGTGCACACAGCACTGAATATTTGCAGATTTATTAAACAAGAAAAACTGAAATATCACATGGTCTTAAGTATTCAGACTCTTTGCTGTGACACTTATATATTTAACTCGGGTGCTGTTCATTTCTTCTGATCATCCTTGAGATGCTTCTACACCTTCATTTGAGTCCAGCTGTGTTTGATTATACTGATTGGACTTGATTAGGAAAGCCACACACCTGTCTATATAAGACCTTACAGCTCACAATGCATGTCGCAGCAAATGAGAATCATGAGGTCAAAGGAACTGCCTGAAGAGCTCAGAGACAGAATTGTGGCAAGGCACAGATCTGGCCATGGTTACAAAAATCTGCTGCACTTTCAGCACAGTGGCCTCTATTATCCTTAAATGGAAGATGTTTGTGACGACCAGAACCCTTCATAGAGCTGGCCGTCCGGCCAAACTGAGCTATTGTGGGAGAAGAGCCTTGGTGAGAGAGGTAAAGCAGAACCCAAAGATCACTGTGGCTGAGCTCCAGAGATGCAGTCGGGAGATGGGGGAAAGTTGTAGAAAGTCAACCATCACTGCAGCCCTCCACCAGTCAAGGCTTTATGGTAGAGTGGCCCAACAGAAACCTCTCCTCAGTGCAAGACACATGAAAGCCCGCCTGAAGGACTTTAAGATGGTGAGAAATAAGATTCTCTGGTCTGATGAGACCAAGATAGAACTTTTTGGCCTTAATTCTAAGTGGTGTGTCTTGAGAAAACCAGTCCCTGCTCATTACCTGTCCAATACAGTCCCAACATTAAAGCATGGTGGTGGCAGCATCATGCTGTGGTGGTGTTTTTCGCCGCAGGGACAGGACGACTGGTTGCAATCGAGGGAATGCCGCCAAGTACAGGGATATCCTGGATGAGTGCTTGAGACCTCAGACTGGGCCGAAGGTTTACCTTCCAGCAAGACAACGACCCTAAGCACACTGCAAAAATAAAGAAGGAGGAGCTTCACAACACCGTGACTGTACTTGAATGACCCAGCCAGAGGCCTCACTTAAACCCATTTGACCGTCTCTTGAGAGACCTAAAAATGGCTGTCCACCAATGTTTACTATCCAACCTGACAGAACTGGAGGAATGACAGAATCCCCACATCCAGGTGTGAAAAACTTGTTTCATCTTTCCCAAAGAAGACTGTATTAATGGGCTGTATGAGATCAAAAGGGTGCTTCTACTAAATACTGAGCAAAGGGTCTGAATACTTGTGACCATGTGATATTTCAGTTTATCTTTTTTTAGTGAATCTGCAAAAATTCTGTGTTTTTCTGTCATTATTGGGTGCTGTGTGTACATTAATGAGGTAACAAATGATTTTAAATGATTTTAGCGAACGGCTGAAATACAACAAAGAGTGAAAAATGTAAAGGGGGTCTGAACACTTTCCGTACCCACTGTATTTACTAAAGGACAGAAATATTACTTCACAAACTGTTTTGTACATAAATCTTATAAATATTTGCATATTATTAATTAACAATACTGACATGAATATACAAACTAAATAAATATACATGTACACAAATTTACATAAGTAAATAAATAGACTTAATGATGGGCTAATAAATCAGCAGATTCCATGTGGACCTACCAATCCCCACACCACACTAGGGTTGTGTCGATAGACATCACAAATGGGCGATAGACATCACGATGCTGAGCCGGCATCGCGATCCTCGGCCCCACCCCTGTTGCAGCAGCAACCTGCTCGCGAAAAATACAGGCCCTGTACAGGCCCTATTTATACTTATACGTCTTAGTTATAACATGGCATTTTAGAACGAAAACGATCCACGTCAACACTGGCGTTTCATCTAGCATTTTTGAAAAGCCCTCCTTCCACACTATACCGCTGAAAACGCCTATCATGTGACCACACACACACACACACACACAGGCATACGCGCTCGTCTGAGCCCCAGCAGTCAGCAGGTGCTTTGAGCACAAAACCCCATAGAGCAGTGCACGTCGGACAGTTTATCAAGGATGTACCGATGGATCGTGTTCCACTATAGTTGTTAAACGTGATATTTCATTAATCTTGTCTCTATCCAATGACTCTTCAGTCTTTTGAATCTATCAGATAACATGTCACAGCATCAGTACATAGCTTCAGTCTTTCGCTTTCACACGTGTACTTAGTAATTTTAGTGAAAACCTCAGATACTGTTGGTTGTTTCCTGTTGGTTGTGCATCTTTTTTACCAACCAAGTTTGCCGCCGCCATTATAATGACCCAGATCACTCTGCCTATTCATGACAGAGTCCTGTAGTCCCGTAGACTACAAATAATTAATTCGTTATGAATTAATAAATTATTCATAAACAGGGGCGGACTAGGACAGCATTTTCACCCGGGAAAAGTTATTGTAGCTCAGGCTGCATAAGGTACGATCAGTATGTGAACGACGATGCCATCATCCATCCCAGGGTTTCTCATTAGACATCGTACGATGCCAAATTGGTCGACATCACCCAACCCCACACAACACCACACCATACGACAACCTCAAAACATTATGCAGTTCTGAGTGTGCCTCACACAGGTAGGTGGGCTTGACAAGCCACCTGTAGAAAACATTATCACTTTCACTTGCGCCAGCTCTGCACATTTGTACCAGACACTTTCTTACAATCACTCCATATCTCTAAAAACAAAACAAAAAGATATAACATTGTGCATTTATGAAGTGTGCCTCACACAGGTGAGTGGGCTTGACCTGTAGAAATGCTCTTCTCTCTATAAAAACACTCCTCCTTACTCTAGCACTTCATTCTATGAGCACTAACAGTTCCTTTTGTATAATTAGGCCTTCTTGTGTGTATCTCCTCTTGTTGAATCACTGAATGCCTCCTCAATTGTAAGTCGCTTTGGACAAAAGCATCTGCTAAATAACTAAATGTAAAACTTCCTGCACTTTTACATGTCACATTATCAGTGTTTTTTCCCGTAATTTCAGTTGTGTGCAAATATTCATGCATTGTGACATTCCTGGCAGTCAGTATAGAGACATGCTGTCCGTTTTATGTGCTTCATTGCGCTGTTCTCTATAGACAATACTATTCTCCTTGTGAAGTCTGCAGATGTTTCCCTTTAAACACACACACACACAGACATTGGACTGTCTGTGTTTGAATGGAGGTCAGGTGTGTGTCAACCTGCACGCTCCATGTTTTCCTGCTGATGTGATCTGCAGGTTGAATAGGACTGTGATTATGTGGATCTGGCTCCACATCATTGGGACGTTATCTGTAATCCCACAGGAAGCTCAACTGAAGCTTGTTTAGCATTTCTACTGCTGCTTTTAGCATAATTATGTTAATGACAGCAATGATGGAGGTTTATTTCGCTGATGTTGGAATCATCCGCTGCATCTGGGTTTAACAATACGAGTTACATTCCTCCATTTGTACAAACAAACGAAAGCTGAATTTAAAGGGATAGTTCACCCAAAGAATTTAATAAGGTCTTGCTGCCTTAAATGTTTTTGTAGAATCAAATGATTTTTTCTAGTCATCTCTACTTGCATCAGTAAAACTGACTGAAAATACTGTTAAACTTTATATAACTTAAAAAAAAAAGTTAAAACCCGATTAAATAAGTTGAAATAACAGTTTTTGTTGTGATGGCTTTTGTCATATTACTTCTTACACTGTCATCATTTACTCGCCCTATATTTATTCAAAACATGTTTGGGTTTTTTTTTGTCCAAAAGAAGATGTTTTGAAGAATGTTGGAAACTGGTAACCATTGACTTTCATAGTTTTCATCTATTATGGATATCAATGGCTGCTGGTTTTCAACATTTATCGGAGTATTTTCTTTTGTGTTCAACAGAAATAAACTAACTTATTAAAGTTTGTAAATGTACATTTTTTGTGGCCGAGAGAGCTTAAAATGCTGCAATTTAAGAAAACACGTGCAATAACAAAAAACACCAGCAAAGTGAGAAAACAGCACACATGCTGCAAATCGTCACAATGCAAACACATTTTTAAAAAAATGTGCTGCATTTTCACACAATGCAAACAAATTAATCAGGGTTCATACGGTCATGGAAAACCTGGGAAAGTCGTGGAATTTTGACATGGCATTTTCCAGGCCTGGAAAAGTTTTGGAAAAACAGAAAAACCCACAAAGTTTTGGAATTCGAGCAAAATATTTTAACAAATATCTGTATACTTGAATTAGGGCTGCGCAATATTGGAAAAACTGACTTTACGGCATTTTGTATTTCTGTGATGTATATTGCGATGTTAATACATAGAGGTGTGAACCTACACTGGACTCACGGTTCGGTTCGGTTACGATTATCATGCCATCAATTCGGTTCAATTCGATATCTCGGTGCATCACGGTGCATTGACGATGCTTTCCATACACAGTTTTATATTTTCTTCACAGCACAACAATTCTTGTATTAAAATGTATAAATATATTTATATACTATTTGTAAAACAATTTTGTCCTTTAATACAAACAGTCAGATATATAAACTGTACCTTTAAACAACACGAGCATTTATAGACAATTTTGAGGGATGTAAACAAAAACAATGGTCCTAATGTATTTACAGTTTTACATTTTTAATTTTCATTGCTTCTGAGAATCCAAAAAGATTCATATATTGATAAATATTGTTATGACGGCTGATTTAAAATCAAGTTATCATTGAATTGCCTCTTGTTACAGTTAGGAAATAGTTTAACGTCAAGCAGGAAATGTTCATGAGCCAATGACATGACCACATTGAAATGGTCTATAGCAAATAAACAAATATAAATATCCCGCTTGCTTTCTGAGCCTTGTCTACCAAGTTTTTTCGTACACCCCTTTGATTGGTCACGCGCTCAACAGAAAGGGCTGCGATTGGCTCTTACACGTTGGCGCTCTTCACACATGCACTCATGGGCCACAGTGAGAGAGAGAGAAATGGAGATTACTTTCATTCTCTTAATCGCCGTGAAATAGGGGCTTTTGCTGTAAGTGTCAGTGAAACGCAGTCCAGCAAACACTCACGCAGTGAAATTGTGCACAGTTTCAGAGTTTTTCATAGTTAGAGCGTTGTAAATACTCGCGCTCGCCTCCCTCGCCATAGTAAGCTACGGCGACATAGCGCATATGAGATAAATGACGTCAGTATAATAACCGGTTATGATTATTACTGAACCGATACCGAATTGTCCGCGTCTGCATTGCGGTGCATCGAAGAAACGATTAATTTTGACACCCCTATTAATACAATTTCACCTGATGATTTAACAAGTTTATTTGGATTGGTTGGGGGGATTTTGTAGAGGAGTGAATCTCCAAAAATATATAACAAATAAATTACAAGCATAAATAAAAATATACAGTAGTAAAGATGAAAGTGAATGATAGTTTTCAGGTATTCACTATTCAGGTACAGATATTTTATAATCAACACTGCACAGTCTTCATTCTATATTATTTAATCTTTATTAAAGTTACAAAACATTTCTTGTGGCCGGATGTTTTAAAATGTGAAATATTGAAATGTTCACACAGTCACAGGCCTTAAAGGAACAGTTTACTCAAAGATTAAAATGTACTCACTGTTTACTCACACTTCACTTGTTTCAATACTATAGGAGTTATTCAATTATATTCTTTTTGTGTTCCATGTAAAAAAAAAGAAAACTTATAAATGTTTGAAACAATTGAAGTGTAATGAAAATGAAAAAAGTCATTTTTGGGTGTACCATCTCTTTAAAAATGCATGCAGATTCTAAACTTTTACTCCATTATGATTAAACTCTATATTAAACTATATTCCCAACATTGCATATCCTGCGATGTGACTATTGCAGATGCACACATTGCGATATGATGCTGAAACAATATATTGTGCAGCTCTAACTTGAATATAGGTTAGTTGTCTTTACTTCTTTTCTGTCCTTGGCCAAAAACTGGCTCTCACATTGTTAGTGCTGTGTAAGCATCATCAAAATCAATTTTACATGGCTATAAAAACAAATTTAATCAAAATAGATTGTGTTATATAATATGCTGTAATAAATCTGAACGTCATTGTTTTTCTTATTATTTACCATGTTTATGTAGACATTACATGAAACATTATGTCATGAAAATGTACTTGAAAGTTCTGGAAAAGTCTTGGAAAAGTCATGGAGTTTTAGTAGTACAAATGTGTATGAATGAACCCTGATTAATAAAACGCACTGCATTTTCTCACAAGGCGAACAATTTACGAAAACATGCTGCATTTCTCACAACACAAAAAGAACGGAACACAATGGAAATGTTTCATGGGGACCTAAAAACGTGAAGGATGCCGCTGTGCCGTGACTATTGCTCAATGAAGTTGTAGGTGATCTTTGAAAGGTGAGTTTTTTTGTTTGTTTATTTTAATATCCCGATTCCCGTGTCTTTAGTATTTATTAGCTTTAATAACCATAATATAAATAGCTGTTTTTGAATCCCCTTGAAACATTACCATTGTGTTCCGTTCTTTTTGTGTTGTGAGAAAATGCAGTGCATTTTTGTAAAATGTTTGCGTTGTGTGAAAATGCAGCGCTTCTTTAAAAATGTGTTTGCATTGTGATGATTTGCAGCAAGATGTTTTCTCAATTTGCTGGTGTTTTTTGTAATTGCATGTGTTTTCTTAAATTGCAGAACATTAAGCTCTCTCGGCCACCATACTATTTCTTTAAAAGTAGAAATATAAAGCTTGAGTTGCTTATATTGTATACACACATAATTTGTTTAAAAGTCAGTAAGTTTTGCTTTTAAAAGCATCTACATTACTCAGCAAGACCACATTCATTTGATTTAAAAATGCAGTAAATACTCTGTAATATTGCAAATATTATTGCAGTTAAAAATAAAGAGTTTTCTATTTGAATAACTTGGAAAATATAATTTATTAATGTGATCAAAAGGTACATATTTTAAGCATCATTACTCAATTTTTCAGTGCCCAGCTAGACTTTAGAATCAGAATCAAAATCAGAATCAGAAAGAGCTTTATTGCCAGGTATGTTCACACATACGAGGAATTTGTTCGTGATAGAGCTTCTACAGTGCAACAGAATTACATAGACAGGATAAAAAAAAAACAGATAAATATATAATTATTATATTTTAAAAAGTAGTGAATGCAATTAAAGTAGTGTATGCAATTAAATTTAAATGATGTTTTTTACATTCTTCGTTTGACGGAAAAAAGTTTGGAAATTGCTGAGTGACGGCATGCTCTTTTTAATATATAATAATAAAGTATACTGATTTCAATATATAATAATAAAGTAATAATAATGTAATAAAATATTTGATCAATTATAAATTAAATAGCTGAGTGAAAGTATACGTTTTTCAGTGTATAATAATATACTATAATATAAAAGTAAATAATAAATTCTAAAATAAATGGCTGAGTGACATAGTTTTAGTTGATGCATTTAATGCAAATTTATTCATTTTTGTCTTTTTCATACTTTAAAATATATATGCTGGTTTATATTGCTCTCTTAATTAGTCTGTTTAATGAGGTCCCTTGTATTAAAAACTAATTAAAAACTTTCTTGTTAAATTTTGAGTTAATTATAGCTTGCTTATATCCAGTAGTTCTCTCAGCACTAATTCTGTTAATTTTAAAGGTTTAAAAAAATCGTTTTAATCCACACCACCATGTGTTTTATATCAGTCAAATCTTCTGTCCATTTCTCTAGCTCTGCATGTTACACATCGTTAGATTTTGCTTGACAAAAGTCTCGAATTGTAAGAAAATGTGTCCTCCATCCCCCACAAACCAACTTTATCCAACTAATGAAACAGCTGTTGACCACTCAGACACCTGCTGATCCCTGACTTTCACTTTAGGATTAACAAAAAAAGACTCAGCACTCTTCTTAATTAGCTTTTCACTAATCTTAAATCCTGATTTGATGTCCATGTTGACCTCTGTCAGCATCTTTTGTGTGTGTTTTGCCCATGTAAACATCGACTTATTACTGGAAATGAGACGGTTTCAGATAAGACCAGTGGAATCTCGTCCACATCCTGCAATCACTGCATTAACATCCATCTGAGTCACAGGAAAAAATAATTCATTTCAAGATGAATCAGCCAAACAGATGTCAGCAAGTGTTTTTGGTTTCACTTTGCCAAGAAACTGTAATATTTTTGTTATGCATTTGTCTGTTTTTTCCAGTCTAACATTAAGAACAGCTCCAAAATATACTTTTTACCCACTCCAAAGTTCTTTTATTGAACAGGCATGTCAGATATTCAATTCAATTCATCTTTATTTCTCTAGCGCTTTTACAATGTAGAGTGTGTTGAAGCAGCTTAACATAGAAGTTCTAGTAAATTGAAACTGTGTCAGTCCAGTTTTTAGAGTTGAAGTTTAGTTCAGTGTGGTTTTATTTTCACTGCTGAAAGTCCAAACTCTGAAGAACAAATCCATCGATGCGCATCTTCACAAGTCTCAAATCAAGTAAGCCAGTGATGATATGAAGCATATAATACAGTTAGTTTTTAGACAGATTTTTTTTTTTTAGATTACCCTCCCAACCCACAGCAATTCCCTTGTTGCACCCATAACATTTAACACTTGTGTGCTATTGGGGGTGTTTTCATTCACCCTGAGGTGATTTTAAGTCTTAATTCGGTCACGGCTTTCTCTGTTTCAGCTAATGGAATGATTTTTGGTGACAAATTTTATTTTGACACGTATTATAGGAAAATGCTTTAAATTTTTTTTAAAAACTCAATAATAAACTCTGCAAATTGACTACCCTTTCATTAATTTGGCGGCTGTTTTTGCCCTAATGACTTCAATTGTAACGACATTTTTGATAGCAAAGCCATGACACCATATAATCATGCATTTTGGATTGTTGCTGCTTTTCCCTGTTGGGAAGAGGTAACATTTGTCATTTTTACTGTTGATCATCGGTTGCAGTGAAAAAAATAATGCTAAGTTTATGGCTTTTGTATGGAGTATCTTTACGCACTTATCTTGATACGTCTCAGAAAATCAAAATAAGTAGCTCAGCACTCAGAACATAGTAAGTGTATTTTTACACACAGACTATAATCTGCTGTTTTACTCCATAGAACCCCATATAAAAGCCAGAAACTCTTTTGCACAAGCCTATCTAAAGGGTTAATGCTGCCAACTGATGATTAATAGTAGAAATTACAAATTGTACCTCTTCCTAAAACGGAAAACCATCAAGAATGCATGATTATTTGGTGTCATGGCTTTGCAATCAAATAACGTTGTTATAATGGAAGTCAATGGGGCAAAAACAGCCCCATACATAATGAAAACGTTGTATTATATAATAATATAATGTAATAATATAATATAAAAAATAATATAATTTAATCTATTCACCTAGACGAAAATTGTCCATATCCTACCCTATAATTTTCTCAAATCAAAAACTTTCCATTGTATCCACATATCAATATTTGGGAATCAGTCTGGACTCTCACATATTAGATTAGATTAGATTCAACTTTATTGTCATTACACATGTACAAGTACAAGGAAACGAAATGCAGTTTAGGTCTAACCAGGAGTGCAATAGCAGCAAGTGCAGGATACAGGTATAAGTTATAAAGTGCAGTTATAGAAAAACTATGGTGATATTTACAAATGGATGCACTATGAACATTATATACAGGTTGTATTAGCTATGAACAGAGATTTACAATAGATGGATATATGTACAGGTTGCTATTAATAATTAGAAGTGTGCGGATAGATAAACAATTACAAATGTATATGTACAGTTGGTATGTACATAATTACAAAAGTGCAGTGGGTATGTAAAGTTCAAATAAATGAATCAGTGCAATGAATATGTGCAATTTTTAAATAGTGCAATGATTATGAGGAGTATAAGTTATGAGGAGAGTGGGGGATGTATTAAGGGGGGCAAAAGAGTCAGTGGGGGGCAGAGTTCAAAAGGGAGACAGCTCTGGGGAAGAAGCTGTTCCTTAGGCTACTGGTTTTTGTCCGGGGGAGCCTGAAGCGCCTGCCAGAAGGCAGGAGAGAAAACAGTCTGTGAGGAGGGTGAGAGGAATCTTTAAGAATACTGCGTGCTCGGCACAGACAGTGTTTCCTCTGGATGTCCTCTATGGCTGGCAGTGTGGTCCCTGTGATGCGTTGGGCAGTTTTCACCACCCGCTGCAGTGCCTTACGCTCCGCAACAGAGCAGCTTCCATACCAGACTGTGACACAGTTCGTCAGGATGCTTTCTATTGTGCAGCGGTAGAAGTTCACCAAGACGGCTGATGACAGCTGGTTCTTCTTAAGTTGCCTTAAAGGTGCTGTATGTAAGTTTTTTTACTCTTCTAAAGCATAAAATTACCATAATATGTGTGCAGATATTTAAGAAACATCCTAAGTGAACATACTTGTTTAACTGAAAAACAATGCTGAAGTCAGATATTCTGCTTTGAAAATGTTTTTTCCGTGCCGGAACGCTCTCTTTGTTTAGGTAATTTTCACATGCACATGCCAGTTTAGCCAATTATAATTCAGCACCCCGGGTTGCCATGTTGGGAAACAGCATACTTCATACATTCATTCAGAAAGGCTCTGAAAGCATGCGTCCGTGACCGAAAAGGACAGTATGGGAGACAGATTCAGTTCCACATGAGGTCATTAATTAGCAAATGACATAAATATTACGAACGTCAACATTAGGTGAGCAGGTTACATTGTAACCGCGTGTCCTAACAACACGCTGTGACGAGAGAGGCAGTGATCAGCTATTTGGCTGTTTGCACCAGATCAAACACGGCAGAAATTTAAACACAGCCTTTCAGAAGCACAGAATATGCACTCACTCATGAAATGGTAAAGTTTAGAATCTGTTTAATACATGTTAACCCACGTTAACATCATTAAATGTAAAATGGCATTCAAACTCATATTGTTAGCATTTAGCATTGAATAAAGCACACGAGATTTACCTGAGCTGATCACTGTCATAGGTTTCACAAGTTCAGCTGTTAGAAATAGAAGCCGTTTCTAATAAATTCAATTCGAGGTGTTGGTTAGGACAAAAACTCCCTTTAATATGGAGAATATTCCCTCTATCGCGTGTCGTCGCTTTTTTTAGAACAGTTTAAATCACTCGCTTCTCTGGCATCCCACGCATGCTATTGTTTTGATCCAGGAGTGCAACACCAAGTTTAACCACTAGGTGTCAAACTTACATACTGCACCTTTAAGAAAAATAGGCTCTGGTGAGCCTTCTTGACCAGGCTGGAGGTGTTGGTGGTCCAGGAAAGGTCCTTTGAGATGTGGGTCCCCAGGAACTTGAAGCTTGAGACAGGCTCGACGGCCATCCCATTGATGTGGATGGGATCATGTGAGCCTGTTCGTCCCTTCCTGAAGTCCACAATGAGCTCCTTGGTCTTGTCGGTGTTAAGGAGCAGATTATTGTCGGTGCACCAAGTGGCCAGATGCTGTATCTCCTCCCTGTAGGCAGTCTCATCATTGTTGCTGATTAGACCAATCACTGTGGTGTCATCTGCAAATTTGATGATGGTGTTAGAACTGTTCACAGGCCTACAGTCGATGGTAAAAAAGGAGTAGAGGAAGGGGGTCAGCACACAGCCCTGTGGTACACCAGTGTTGAGTGTGACGGTGGTGGAGCAGATGTGGCCTGATCTAACATTCTGAGGTCTGTTAGTCAGAAAGTCCATAACCCAGTTGCAGAGAGACGTGTCGATATCCAGGTCTCTAAGTTTGATCATTAACTTAGAGGGTATGACAGTGTTGAATGCTGAGCTGAAGTCAACAAACAGCATTCAAGCATAAGTGTTTTTATTGTCCAGGTGTGTGAGTACAGAGTGCAGTGCTATGGAGACTGCATCTTCTGTGCTCCTGTTGCCACAGTAGGCAAACTGATGTGGGTCCAGTGTGGATGGCAGAGAGTCTTTCAGATGTGCCAGGACTAACCGCTCGAAGCACTTCATGATGATGGGTGTGAGTGCTACAGGGCGGTAGTCATTCAGGCATGTTGGTCTGGAGTGTTTCGGCACAGGCACAATAGAGGTGGTTTTAAAGCATGTTGGCACAGCTGCTAGGTTAAGGGACAGGTTGAAAATGTCTGTGAATACCCCAGTGAGCTGTTCTGCACATGCTTTTAGGACGCGCCCAGGAATACCGTCTGGTCCAGCAGCCTTACGCACATTTATCCGACTCAGTGCGGTGTGGACTTCTGAGGAGGTGAGTGTGATGGGTGAGTGGTCGGATGAGGAAGTGATCCTGGTGTAGGGTTCTTTATTGTCTCTTTCAAAGCGGCATAAAAGTCATTAAGCTCGTTCAGGAAGGAGGCATTTGTGGCTGTGGGTGTGGACTGGCTGGGTTTGTAGTTGCTGATGGCCTGTATGCCCTGCCACATGCGCCAAGGATCAGAGTTGGAAAAGTGCTCCTCTAGCTTTAGCTTGTAACAGTGCTTGGCCTTTTTGATGCCCCTCTTTAAATTAGCCCTGGCAGTGCTGTAGGGCTGTGCATCCCCTGATCTGAAGGCAGTGTTGCGTGCCTTCAGCAGGAGGCGCACCTCCTTGTTCATCCATGGCTTTTGATTTAGGTATGTGGTGATCTGTTTCTGGGTTGTAACACTGTCTATGGTGGTGTTGATGTATTCCAGAACAGAGGAAGTGTAACTGTCAATGTCTGTGTGAGAGCCACAGGTGGCCTGGGAAGCAAACATACTCCAGTCTGTGTGTTGAAACCTGTCCTGGAGTGTGGAGTCTACCCCCGCTGGCCACACTTTGATGGTCCTCACTGATGGTTTCACACGGTTGATGAGGGGTGAATACTTTGGGGTGAGAAACAGAGAAAGGTGATCTGATTGTGCCCATCTATATTGTGATCTATATTGTGCCCATGTTCAAAATGTTTATAAAAAGCTGAAACAAAAGCTATTTGTTTATGGGCAAATTAGAACAAATTTGTCTTTTTCTGTTTCTGAAACGTATCTTCTTGCTATAATCTTGTCTACCTTGTCTTACTGTTTGCCTGTTTGGTCTCTCACAACAAATGATATCTTGGAGCCAATAGCTAGATTGTACAATAGGGCTTTTAAGATCCACAATAAACTTTCTGGATGGACACATCACTGTTTTGCTCTATCACTCTCTAATGCTTTATCATTTAAAAATTACATTATGAACACAGGGATTAAACTGTATTATAAATTTTTTAATAGTGCTACCTCAGCAGCCCTTTGTGCTTTGATGCCAAAATTTAACACAAGGACTGATTGTTCCACCAGATCTGCAACAAATGGATGTTTGCCAGTACCGGCTTTTAAAAACTGTTATGGACAGAGATCTTTCTTTTATGTATTCACAAAAGCCTGGAATGAGATCCCACAACATATAAAAACAATATCAACATTAAGACTTTTTTAAAAAATCCCATGCTCATCATCTGATGGTCAACTATCGCTGTAGCCACTGAGTTAGTAGCCTGCTTTCCTCTATTTTGTATGTTTGGTAATTGTTTGTACTGTTCTCATGTGTTGATGGATGCTGTGTCTGTATGTTTCTATGTTCTGCAGAGCAGGAACCTGCTGAAAAACAGCATTCATGCTGAGTCAGGCCCGATTATCTTTTAATCTTTTCCTGTTTAAAAATTATAAATAAATAAATAAATCTATTATATTATATTATATTATATTATATTATATTATATTATATTATATTATATTATATTATATTATATTATATTATATTATATTATTGTATTATATAATATAATATATTATAATATAATTAAAATAGTAATTTTAAGTGTTTTATTGTCACATTTTGACAATTTGTGTCTGTACGTATATTTAAATTTTAAAACAATTTTAAGACTTTTAATCTGTTTTTTGAAGGTTTTTTACAAAGGCATGTTCATTGATAATCTGTCTTATATTCATTTTATTGTATAAAAAATGTAAAATAATTTGACAGTATTTTCAGAATTATAATTTCTCAATGGTTAGCAGTGTTGCCTCACAGCAAGAAGGTAGCTGGTTCGAGTCCCGGCTGGGCCAGTTGACATTTCTGAGTTTGCATATTCTCCATGTTGACGTGTGTTTCCGGGTGCTCCGGTTTCCCCCACAGTCCAAACATATGCGCTTTAGGTAAATTGGATTAATTAAATTGGCCGTAGTATGAGTGTGTGTGTGAATGTGAGAGTGTATTGGTGTTTCCCATTACTGGGTTGCGGCTGGAAGGCCAATTGCTGTGTAAAACATATGCTGGAATAGTTGGCGGTTTATTCCGCTGTGGCGACCTCTGATAAATAATGGACTGAGCCAAAGGAAAATTAATGAATGCATGCAAAGAAGTAGTGAATAATTAAAAATTTCGTGATTTGCATATTTAAACGACTTTTTTTTTCTTTTTTTGCTTTATTAGATTCGTCTTAGGTCAGACAGCAAATAACACCATAAATCCAATATAAATATTATTCTATAAAATTCACTCACTGATACAAATCACCAAGCAAGAAGTTATCAGGAAAACATAATTATACACTAAATAGGTATATAAATGATAAGGTAAAGTATCACATATATACACAAAAACAAGCATACATAAGATAACATGAAAATAATAATACTAATAAAAAACAATAGGATAAAAAAATGTATTAAGCAATTTTTAATATAATCAATCTACTGAAGAAGTATGTTGATAACTATTTTTATTTTCTTCATATTGACCTGCAGTTTCTTACATTGAACAATTTGCACACATATTATAGCTTGAAAATTTTGTAATTACAAAGAAAAGGTTATTGGATGAAACATGACATTTTTTAAATAGTTTTTTTTTTATATATATATTCAAGTAATGTTCATGAAGGCTGTGCAAAATATTTTTTTTATAGCACAACTTTTTTTGTCCATCTTTATGCAGTAAATTTCCTGGATGTCTCAAAACACACAGGAACTCACAGGGCTTCATTGCATGTACTAAGCCTTATTTAGACTCTGAATGCTTGTATTTTTAGTAGTTCCTGTTATTCGCCTGGCCCTTAGATGCCAGTTTTCTCTTCCTGCAGGTAATTTCAAAGTACATTTTGATCCACGTTCCCACATTCACAAGTTTTTGTTTGTTTGTTTTTTTAAAGGGATAGTTGACAAACAATGCAAATTCTGCCATCATTTGCTCAACATTGTTGTTTAACGTGTTAAAACCTTTCTTCACAACAGAGATTATTTGGAGACTATACATACTGTTCGCTGTACATGCAATTAAACTGTACAGCGATCACATGCAATGAAGTAAAATATGCCTTAAAAGTAGTACTGTAAAAAATGAGGAGTAGGGTTTACTTGAAAAAAGCTTGGAAATATTTTTCACTCAGAAAAGGTTAGTAAATCTTCAAAGCTTTGCCAAGTAAAAGACTAACCATAATTATTAGTACATTTAATTAGAAATGTTAAGTTAAGTTTACTTGGGAAATTCTAAGTAAATTTTACTGACTTTTTGTTTGTAAAATTTAATTAAGTTGTACATTTAAATATATTACTATTTTTAGTTTTATTTTTTTATCCAATATTCCCAGTTATCTTTTTTTAGTTATCCTGAGTAAACTTTACTTCAGAATGTTAAATAAAATTTCATCACCATATTTTATTTAACATTTTGAAGTAAAGTTTATTTAGGATAACTAAAAAAGATAACTGGGAATATTGGATAAAAATAAATCTTAAAATAGTAATACATTTAAATGTATATTTAAACTGTTTCTTAATTAAAAACACTACCAGACATTTCCATTCAGTACTTTAATTTATTAAACTTCTCAATAAACAAATTTAAAAAGTCCTTTCAGAGAGAATGATGGGGTCATGTTGGCATCTTCCTCTTCTGTAGTACAGTCTTTAAGCAGGTCTCTCGACATCCTGTCAAATACACAAATAAGTGCAAAGTGATTAAAATACTGTACACAGTTAGTTGCAATGTTATCAATGTTATCCCTTGCTTTATGATATAATAGACTGTATTGATGTTAAGACCTGTGCATATACCGCAAGCATATGCATCACATCATATTACAAGTATTTTAAAGTCATGCACTAGTGTTCAAGAATTTTTAAGTCAGAAAATACAAAATGTATTCTGTAAGGACACATTCAATTGATTAAAAGCTAATAATTTTGAACTTAAAATGGCTTTAAAAAATCTTTTAAAACTGCTTTTATTCTAGCCGAAATAAAACAAATAAGACTTTCTCCGGAAGAAAAAATATTATCAGACATACTGTGAACTTTTTTTTGCTCTGTTAAACATAATTTGGGAAATATTTAAAAAAGAAAATAAAATTCAAAGGGGGGCTAATAATTCTGACTTCAACTGTATATATATATATATATATATATGAAGAGTTCAGATAAAAAAAATCTCTAAAAAATCCATCAGACCTCTTTTCCTGTAAATGAGCATTTTCTATCAGGCTCCTCTGCTTAGGCTCAGAAGTTTCATTTTATATGTAATGAGAAGGTTATTAGCTAGTAAATAAAATACCTTTTTTTCATAAATGTCACTTTAGACAATTCTTTGGTTTTTAACAAATTAGATTTTCTTTTGTGTCAAAACCAGCTAAATCCACCTCTGCTTTGTTCCCGAAAACCTCTAAATCCACCTATTGGGACAAGACAGTGCAATTAGTTGAAAATCACAAGATGCAGTTACAAATTATTTTACCAAACATAAAACATACACAAACCACCTAAAATTAAAAATACATCTGTCAAGTGGCGGTTCATTCCAATGTGGTAAACCAGGGAAAAAGCAGAAGGAAAATGAATGAATGAAATCTGTCAAGTAAGTGCATTAATCAATAACATTAAAACTGACATTAATTATATCTTAACTATCTGTTGTCATTTCTGATATTTGGGATTTAGATTTAATGTAAGTAGAGAAATGTAAACATTGTAAGCTAAGCTTGTTATATTCAAATAATGTAGTTTAAAAACATTGTGAAACATCAACATCTGTGCATTGTCCATGAATATAAAAAGCTTATCAGACGTATAGGTAATATGAAGTAGGCTAATATAAATGTATAGTTTTATGCATTATATTTATTTTTTAAAAAATAGCTTACTTGAGCAGATAAATCACAAGGTAGGCCTACAGGGCAGAAAGGGGATGTCTCTCAGACAATTTTAGAAGCTGTCATTCATTCTCACCATACTCAAGGTCTTGGTTTTTTTTTTTTGTCTCTTGTTTATCCTCATAGCATCAATGTGGGATAAAAGAACAGCATCATAACTCTGTCTTTCGTGAAACGGTGTTGCCGTTTAATGTATAGTATATCGGACTCATTCAAAGTAGCGCCGCTGCGCAAACAAACGTTATGAATGCATGTTACACTTCCGACTGGACATTGTGTTTTCTTTTTCTTATAATGCACAGAGTTTTGAGGTAAGGGACGTTTTCATTTGCCATTGGCAGACAGTCGTACAGGCTCATCCAGTTCCTCAAACTCCATCTTTTAAAATGTAAATCAGAAGCGGAATAAAGCAGTCTCCTTATAAAGCCGGCATATCAGCGCGCTGCTACATTGAAAATATATGATTTGATTCATGCCTTCTGATTGGTTCTTGGGATATAGCGGCTTTTGCTGTCAAAGGCAAGTGGCATGTAGAGGTTTTTGCCGACAAACTGTTATTTCTGAATGCGCTGACGCTGTGAAACATGTACTACCTGCCTAAAGCATTCTCTCAATGTCATTAGCTCATTTTTGGCAGAAGTGGCGTTTTTGCATCTGAACTTTTCATATATATATATATATATACTACCTTACAAAAGTCTTGTCGTCGATCCCAGTTGTAAGAGCAACAAATAATAACTTCACTTCTAGTTGATCATTTGGAAAAGTGGCAGAAGGTGGATTTTTCCGATGAATCATCTATTGAACTGCATCCCAATCATCACAATACTGCAGAAGACCTACTGGAACCCACATGGACCCAAGATTCTCACAGAAATCAGTCAAATTTGGTGAAGAAAAAAAATCATGGTTTGGGGTTACATTCAGTATAGGGGCTTGTGAGAGATCTGCAGAGTGGATAGCATCATCAACAGCCTGAGGTATCAAGACATTTGTGCTGCCCATTACATTACAAACCACAGGAGAGGGCAAATTCTTCAGCAGGATAGCGCTCCTTCTCATACTTCAGCCTCCACATCAAAGTTCCGGAAAGCAAAGAAGGTCAAGGTGCTCCAGGATTGGCCAGCCCAGTCACCAGACATGAGCATTATTGAGCATGTCTGGGGTAAGATGGAGGAGGCATTAAAGATGAATCCAAAGAATCTTGATGAACTCTGGGAGTCCTGCAAGAACACTTTCTTTGCCATTCCAGATGACTATTAATAAGTGATTTGAGTCATTGCAGAAATGTATGGATGCAGTCCTCCAAGCTCATGATGGAGTCATACACAATATTCATTCTTTTTCCACTGCAGCATGACTTTATATTCTATACTGGACATTATTTCTGTTAGGTGACAAGACTTTTGTCTAAGCAAAGTCAGACCTTACTGTCCTAAATAAATAATTATAAATCAAGGCATGATCATATTTTATTTTGGTAAAATAAGCGTAATCTAGAGGCCTTTGCCTTTCATATAAGCCACTTCTGATACCAAATGATCAACTAGAAGTCAAGTTATTTCATGTTCCTAAAACTTTGATAGGCGACAAGACTTTTGTCAGGGAGTGTATATAACTTCAGAATTTTTGTTGTTTACTTTATCTATCACTTATTTAAGTATCATTCTGTGTTCTTGTGTTGATATTTATGTGTGTATTTATGTACTGTATGTATTCTATGTTCTTAAAAAACACACACACACACAAAAAAAATTCCTTGCTTGGTGAATAAAGCTCATTCTGAAAAATATAAAGCGGCACGTATCTTATGGATGATGTGACACTGGAGTTATGATGCTGTAAATTCAGCATTTCATGCCAGAAATATATTAAATTTTAAACTTATTCACATAGAAACAAGCTATTTCGAATAGTAAAATTATTTAATTTTATATTTCTGATTTTTTTATTTTAAATATTGCATCTTTAGTGAGCACAAGATCAGTATGAAATCTTATTCTCAGTAAATTATATAAGAATTTAAATGCTTAGGTTTCAATTCTGTGAACAAACTACTAGTGCTGAGAAAGCCACGACTACTTCAAACTTTGATTGTTTAGACCTTAATTTTCGGAAGCTGCCCCATCGAACGTGAATGTTAATGTGAATGAATTGGAGGAAGTTTGAAGCTTGTTCTTTTCATTGCTACCTTTATAAACACTTTGAATCCTTTCAGTGATTATCAGGAAAGGGCGAACAACACACCCTTCAAGGTTGTTCTCTACCTTTCACTTTTTCCCAAGAAGACCGCGATAAACTCCAAAAAAATCAATCCTGAAAGCACGAGTCAGCATTTCCCTTTCGTGATGTCAGGGAAGGTTCCCAAAATCCTGTCGCTAGAATGACGAATGACCCATTGTGTCTTTGCGGCGTGACTGATATTTATGTTTAATTTTCAGCCTTGCTTTCTCACCGTGATAGCTTTGCTCTCCTTATTTCACAGGGCTGCCGCTCTCTTGCACCATCATAAAACGGGGAAGCAGCTTGTGTAGAACAATATGGCCTTCCTGTAATGTGTCAGGCCGATTGGCAGGGAAAGCCGGGTCAGCGGTGTGCAGGACTCTTATCAGACCTGGAGTGAGGTCATAAAAACCCTCAAACTTATAAAGTACTCAAGGGATGCTGGACTGCCTTTTGCTTCCTTTAGCAGCAGGGGTGCATGGGAGACTCTAAAATTACGGATACATTTAGCTTCTCCAAGATAAACCTTCGTTTATTTTTCAAAAAGAAAACTTTAATAAACAGTTTTGTATAATATCCAGTGGTGGAAAGAATACAGAAAAATCATACTTAAGTAAAAGTACCATTACTTGCCCTAAAATGTAGTGCAAGTAGAGTAAAAGTATCTGTTGTAAATAATACTCAAAGTATGAGTAATAAGCAGACCTTTCAAAATTACTCAAGAGTAGTGAGTATTACACTGTACAAAACTGATGCATTTACATGTGATTTATGGATATGTGTAAACGTAACATTCTGTAGTGCAATTAGGTATTGCCCAGCAGGCACACAACGTCATAAGATGTTAAAATTAGGCTATTTAGGTTGTGATGTCAGGTGATCAAAATTCAATATCTAGCCAACATCTAAGGACAACATTATTGTAATGTCCAATAACGATGTCAAATGACGTTGGTATTTGGTTGATTTTAGGTTGTGTTAGAAAGCCAACATCTTAAATCAGCGTTGTATTGACGTCAAATACTGACATTTATTCGTCAGGTATGGCTACCAAAATCTGATCGTTGTCATAGTGGTAACGTCCACACAACGTCAAGCTGTAACATCATTAGATGTTGAAATTTGGTTGATTTCAGATTGGACGTTGGACATTGATATCCGCATGGCATTGGGTTCTGATTTACCTTCTATGTGCGATTTAATTGAACAGGAATCACAGGACTGATTTTTCTAATCCCCATAGATAAGAAAAAATAAAGTAGTGACTGTATCTCCAAGTATCGCACGATAAGTCGATATATTGGTTATTGTGACAGGCCTACTGATTATACATATTCATTGTGCAGTGCACAGCAGAAATTCCTCACATATTGTTTGATAACAGCCAAAAAGCTGTTATTATTGTTCTGGAAAATTGTGCCAAAACTATGGCTTGAAGAATTGATATGCACTTGGAACGAACTAGATAACTTTTAAAAGGCAACATTGGACAGTTTACAAGATTTGTGGCCCTTTCTTCTGTCACTTGATGAGGAATTCCATTCCCTAAAGCAATGCTTTGTAACTAAAAAGTTAAGTTTATAAAATTATTTAGCTGAAAGATACTCGTGACTTGGGCTAAGACCTGTACTGTACTGTAAGTACTGTATATCCAGAAGAGCAGCAGATCTCATCTGTATGAGAAAGAAAGCCTTTGTGGCTGAATTGACGTCCACTAGAGCCACATGCGATTCCCACAGGCCAGATTGTAGGTGCGCTCGGTGGTTTGCATTGTTGTGTCTGTGTGAATGGGAATGTTATTGTTGATGTTTGCCATGCTGTGATCCCCATCACGCTCATATCTCAGTCTCCAAACTGTCAAAGCTTTCCTCTCTTTGTCCTCTCGGTTGGCTCAATGGGAGAAATGTAGCATGGCACCAAAGAGCTCCGTATGCGTGTAGGATCGTGTTGTTGCCAACCGTTACCAGCCTTGTTGTTTTTAAACACACACACACACACACACACACACACACGGGGTCAGAAAGTCCTGAGAGAGCTTGAGAAAAGCATCATCTGATTTGATTATATAATGCAGATGTTTTCATTGCAGATTTTATTGTATGTATTGCAACTTGAGTAAAAATTATGAATGCGAGTTTGAGTATTTGTTCAGTCTTTAAGTGTGTTATTTCAATTTAATATTTATTTGCTTGTACTTTAAGGCCCAATCCCAATTCTACCCCATAGCCCTTCCCCTCACCCCTACCCCTCGTTTTGCGCGTTCATGTGAAGGGGTAGTGGTGTCCCAATTCTCTTTAGCTTGAAGGCGTAGGGCTAAGGAGAAGGGGTATACACCCCTTCGAACGAAGATTTTTTAGGACCACATTTGAAACCAAGGGGTAAAAACATTTCCTATAATACACCAGCAACAGTGGCAGTTTCACTGCACCCGAAAGTAAGAAGAGCCACAAATTAGTATTTTTTTGTCATTATTACAAATTTTTACAACAAACAAGCACATGTTTTAATATATTCATAACCGCGTTCGTGTTTTACCGTCATGCTTTTATAAAAAAACGCTCAAATAAAAACTGCTAAATTTCTCTATCTATAATCCATAATCATAACTCTTGAACAGCAGTCCCACAACATTCTGACACTCAATGACACTCGAAAACCCTGTCAGAAAAGTCTAGTGGCTGGGAATGAGCTTTTTACAGTGTCTGCTATAATGTTAATGTTGTTTTTTGTGTGTTTACATAGATGAATATGGCCACGGTGTAAATGCACAGTACAGTTACGATCTTATTGCCACATTAGATCATTATGATAACATAATATATGTCTTCAGTGATTTCCTGAAGATAAATACCAAAAAAGAACACAACTGGAATAACTACAGTTCAATTCAATTCAATTCATCTTTATTTGTATAGCGCTTATACAATGTGGATTGTGTCAAAGCAGCTTCACATGGAAGAATATAGTGAATTGAAACAGTGTCAGTTCAGTTTTCAGAGATTAAGTTCAGTTCAGTTTAGCTCAGTTCAGTGTGGGTTAATAATCACTACTGAGAGTCCAAACACTGAATGGCAAATCCATCGATGCGCAGCTCTACAGATCCCGAACCATGCAAGCCAGTGGCGACAGCGGCGAGAGAAAAACTTCCCCAATTGGCGAAAGCGAAAATTTTAAAAAACCTCGAGAGAAACCTGGCTCAGTTGGACACGACCACTTCCCCTATGGCCAAACGTCTTGTGCAGAGCTGCAGTCTAGGCGCAGGAAGCTGGACCTCAGCGAAGACTCGTCTGTCCTTGGAGCATCACAGGAGTCAGTCATACTCTCACTCCATGAAGACCACCACGGCAGCTGCTCAGGATACGGCCTGGTCCAGAAAACCTTGGGATCATCTCGTCGCTGGTCTTGGATCGCGTCAGTGGCACTGCATAGTCTGAGGGCCTCGAGATGAGTACCCCCAGGTGGAAATACAGAATAGGGAGAATAATTACCGTAGCTGCTGTTCATAGTGTATATAAACGAGAACCAAAATCATGTGTGGGGCACATCATGCGTCATACCGCTATGTACTGCACTGAGTGTATGCTTTGCTAAAAAGATAGGTCTTTAATCTAGTTTTGAAGAGCGAGAGTGTATCTGAGCCTCGGACATTATCAGGAAGGCTATTCCAGAGTTTAGGGGCCATAAATGAGAAGGCTCGACCTCCTTTACTCGACTTTGATATTCTAGGTACTACCAGAAGCCTTGAGTTTTGAGATCGTAAAGAGCGGGTTGGGTTGTAGCGAGACAAGAGGTTGGTTAGATAAACAGGAGCTAGATTATTTAAAGCTTTATAGGTAAGGAGTAATATTTTAAATTCAATACGAAACTTAACAGGCAGCCAGTGTAAGGAGGATAAAATTGGGGTGATATGATCATATTTTCTAGATCTGGTAAGAACTCTGGCAGCTGCATTTTGCACTAGCTGGAGTTTGTTAATAGGGGATGCTGGGCAACCAGCAACCAGAGCATTACAGTAATCCAGCCTAGAAGTCATGAAAGCATGGACTAGTTTTTCTGCATCTGATATGGATAGCATACTTCGCAATTTAGCAATATTTCTCAGATGAAAGAAAGCAGTTTTTGTGACATGGGAGATATGATTTTTGAAAGTTAAATTGCTGTCTAATATGACACCCAGATCTTTTATAGTAGAGCTAACGCTAACTTTGTATTTCTCTAATTGCAGGTCTTGTTGTGAGAACTGCTCTGTACAGGATTTAGGCCCAATAAGTAATAATTCTGTTTTGTCTGAATTTAAGAGAAGAAAATTGTTGGTCATCCAGTCTTTAACATCTTTGATACACTCAGTTAGCTTAGACAGTTCAGACATCTCATTAGGTTTAGTTGACATGTATAATTGAGTATCGTCTGCATAGCAATGAAAGCTGATCCCGTGTTTTCTAATAATGTCCTCCAGGGGTAGCATGTATATTGTAAACAGCAAGGGGCCTAAAACTGATCCCTGAGGGACCCCGTACTTTACTGGCCTGACTTGTGAAAGCTGTCCATTAATATTCACAAATTGGTAACGGTTAGCTAAGTATGACCTAAACCAGTGGTTCTCAACTGGTTTGGCCACGGGACCCACATTTTTACATGGTCATCAAGCCGCGACCCAAACTTTTAGGAACTATAATATAATTTTAGGAATTATAATTAATTTGTATTTATTTGTTAACATACACAAATAGTGACAGATAAATCACAAGTCACCAATATTTACAAATAAACAATATTTTATTGCTGTCATTTAACAAAATGTATCAAATTATAGAAATATTACAAAGTAAGGGTAAGAAAAGGTTCAGTTACCATGAACTAAACTGAACTGTTAATAAAACATTAACACTGATCCTGTTGAACAGAACAAATCAGCAATTACAGTAAAATAATTAAAATAATCATAACCATTTTTACATCTAATATGACAGCAATTACAAACATCTGTTTCACTTAACAGTAATTTGGGAAGCTAATGAGATAACTGAGTATGTGCTTTACTCATGATAAGAGTTTCAAAGTCTGGGGTGATGGTAGACCCGAAGATCGTGCTCTATGTCCAACCTGTTCCTTTGCTTTGACTTAAGCTGCACCAAGGAAGAGAAGCCACTTTCACACAAATACGTAGTGCTGAATGGTAGGATGGATTTGATCGCACGAATGGCAAGGGACGAATACTCAGAAAGCACTTTGCGGCACCAAAACTGGGAGAGGCTTTACTTCACTGAATTTCTTTTTCAGCGTCTTATCACATGACGGCTCCACAAGCTGATTCTCTTTGTTGCTCGGCAACGTGACGCTTTCCACGTCGATTCCAAAGGGATTGCTCATCCACGGATCATCATAATGTTTATCGGGAAGTAGTCGGTACGGTTGTCGCGCGCTCATTTCAAAATAAAAGTCCGGTATAAGCAAAATAAGTTAAAAATGAAACTTTTGTTGTTTTTTTGACCACACACTCCGCGACCCACTGAAAATGTTCCCGCGACCCACTTTTGGGTCGCGACCCACCAGTTGAGAAACACTGACCTAAACCATTCAAGAGCCTGTTTTTGGACACCTGTAGAATTTAAGCGGTCTATGAGAATATTGTGGTCAATGGTGACAAATGCGGCGCAAAGATCAAGTAGAACTAATAGTGAGATGCACCCTTGGTCAGCAGCTAAGAGTAAATCGTTGGTTATTTTCACTAATGCGGTTTCTGTACTGTGATGAGACCTGAAACCTGACTGAAACACTTCAAAAATGTTGTTTGTCTGCAGAAAGGAGCATAATTGGGTAGAAACAACTTTTTCTAGTATTTTAGACACAGCAGTCGCGATTGTCTGATTTCATATGAAGGAAGAGATCGTGATGACATCTGATGACGTCTGCAGGTGCTGTAGTGCTGTCCAAATTTTTAGGGGTAAATTTCGAAGCCCTTCCCCTTCACACTCGTTTTTAAGGGCCAAGGGGTAGGGGTACAAAAATAGAATCGGGATTGGGCCTAAGTCACATTAACCACTATGTGCATTAGTGGTGTAACTAATCACAAATCTCACAGTTCGGATCACATAATGGTTTCTAGTAACAGATCGAACCATTTTGCAGATTAGCCAAAAATGAGGAGACAAATATAATTTGCTTTCCATTTATTACAAAAACAGTACTTCAAGAAACATTTGATTTTAACAAACAGAACTTAGAAGCTGTAAATTTATTAAAAATAAAATGAACAAATAATCAGCTGAATAAAAATAAATAGTAAAATATTCAGTACTGTGAAAAATTCACTGTTGCTATTACTGTTGCTGATAACGCTAAATGTAGAAACAGAACATAATTTGTTCGTTTTCCAATATTTATTTTTAATCTCATGTTTAATAAAAGATTAAATTATAAATTGTTCACTCATAAAACTTTGTTTTATTGCTAGATGATCATTTTTGAAAAATTATTCAGTGGCATATTTTTGATGGCTAGTTGTGGCCACCTATTGGTTAAATGTAATTGCTGCCTACAACTTTAATTTTTGAGCGTCAAGTTAAATGCATATGACTGTGATTTTAATCTTTACCATAAACATCTGTGGTTTTATCAAGACTATAAACTTTTATCCTAGTACTTCTGTGTTATTTGACTGTGTGTAACATCTTAACTAACTGAAAAGACTAAAGACTCAATCTCCTTCTTGATTTTTGCGTTTTTCAAACACAGATGTGAATGCAGCGATTCGAAGGATTAATAAACATATGCAAATCACCATCATTTATAATTTATGTTGCGTGGGTGTTGAGATCTCGATCTTCTAATGATTAGTCGTGCAGCTTACACTGAATGTATTAATGCAGGCTAAACAAGTAGTGGGGCGACACGATGGCGCAGTGGGTAGCGATGTCACCTCACAGCAGCCCCAGCTGGGTCAGTTTCTGTCTGGAGTTTGCATGTTCTCCCCGTATTCGTGTGGGTTTCCTTCGGGTGCTCCGGTTTCCCCCACAGTCCAGAGACATGTACTGTAGGTGAATTGAGTAAGTTTAATTGTCCGTAGTGTATGTGTGTATGTCCTGGTCCCCCATGTTGGGGGTTGAGCCTTGGGCTAACAACCCACCTAATAAAAACTAGATGTTACAAAACACCAATATGGTGCGGCTAAATATCAACTTCGATATAAATGGCCTTGGGAGTAAGTAAGTAAACAAGTAGTGGCAGAAAACCCCTTTAATAACCCAAGAAACCCACCACATCCCGAATAACCTACCACAACTACTTCTGTTATCATTATATTTTACAGGAAAGCCTAAATGCTTTCATACATATGACTTGAATGACTCGAGAGGCGATCTTTCTGTGATCGTTACAAATTTAGGATTAATCTACCTGTAAAAATGTATTATTCTGCGAGTCACGTGTGTTCCGAACCGTGGGTTGTGATCTGTACGAATCACAGATCAATCGTGATCTGTTACACCCCTAATATGCATACATTTAAATTTATAATATATATATAATTTTATTTTATTTTTTTTACAATGCACCTATTATGCCCATGCATTGTACTTATATTTTAAAATTATTTACATTACATCTGAAATTAATTTCTGTAATTACACTGTTGGCCCGTCCTATACACTTTAACCCAACCTTAAACCCACCCACACCAAATCTGTTCCCAACCTTACCTGTATCCGGCTTAATAGCCCCATAAGGCCTTGATCACACCAAACATGCTTCTTGTGTTGAGAGGCGCCTTTTTAATAGCTTGTAGGCTTCGGACAAAATCTGCTAGATGACTAAATAAAATCTGCTTGATGACTAAATAAAATCTGCTTGATGACTAAATAAAATCTGCTAGATGACTAAATAAAATCTGCTAGATGACTAAATAAAATCAGCTAGATGACTAAATAAAATCTGCTAGATGACTAAATAAAATCTGCTAGATGACTAAATAAAATCAGCTAGATGACTAAATAAAATCTGCTAGATGACTAAATAAAATCTGCTAGATGACTAAATAAAATCTGCTAGATGACTAAATAAAATCAGCTAGATGACTAAATAAAATCTGCTAGATGACTAAATAAAATCTGCTAGATGACTAAATAAAATCTGCTAGATGACTAAATAAAATCAGCTAGATGACTAAATAAAATCTGCTTGATGACTAAATAAAATCTACTTGATGACTAAATAAAATCTGCTAGATGACTAAATAAAATCTGCTAGATGACTAAATAAAATCTGCTAGATGACTAAATAAAATCTGCTAGATGACTAAATAAAATCTGCTAGATGACTAAATAAAATCTGCTAGATGACTAAATAAAATCAGCTAGATGACTAAATAAAATCTGCTAGATGACTAAATAAAATCTGCTTGATGACTAAATAAAATCTGCTTGATGACTAAATAAAATCTGCTAGATGACTAAATAAAATCTGCTAGATGACTAAATAAAATCTGCTAGATGACTAAATAAAATCTGCTTGATGACTAAATAAAATCTGCTAGATGACTAAATAAAATCTGCTTGATGACTAAATAAAATCAGCTAGATGACTAAATAAAATCAGCTAGATGACTAAATAAAATCTGCTAGATGACTAAATAAAATCTGCTAGATGACTAAATAAAATCTGCTTGATGACTAAATAAAATCTGCTAGATGACTAAATAAAATCAGCTAGATGACTAAATAAAATCTGCTAGATGACTAAATAAAATCTGCTAGATGACTAAATAAAATCTGCTAGATGACTAAATAAAATCTGCTTGATGACTAAATAAAATCTGCTAGATGACTAAATAAAATCTGCTTGATGACTAAATAAAATCAGCTAGATGACTAAATAAAATCAGCTAGATGACTAAATAAAATCTGCTAGATGACTAAATAAAATCTGCTAGATGACTAAATAAAATCTACTAGATGACTAAATAAAATCTGCTAGATGACTAAATAAAATCTGCTAGATGACTAAATAAAATCTACTAGATGACTAAATAAAATCTGCTTGATGACTAAATAAAATCTGCTAGATGACTAAATAAAATCTGCTTGATGACTAAATAAAATCTGCTAGATGACTAAATAAAATCTGCTAGATGACTAAATAAAATCTGCTAGATGACTAAATAAAATTGTCAAATGTTATAAATTTACTAGCAATTTCTTAGTGTAAATAGTTTTACACTAACTTTTGTTTTTGTTTTCGGCATATGCAAGAAATTAACTCTGATGAAGAGATTTGAAATGCCATTAGGGTGAGACTTTTGACATTTGGATGCTTTTTTCCTTCAAATTACAAATGTTAAATGTGCTTCCTCACATAGGTTTGTTTAATGTAGTTTGAATAAAGGATTATTCACATATTAGTTAATCACTTAGTTTACTTAATTTACTGTCTACACCAGCCTAGACTTTTATTGCTTAAATTATCTTTGTCCAAAAAAACTAAATTGAAATAGTTTTTGGCCAGCATCACACACTCCTAATGAACAAAAAGAACAGTATTCATTTGAAATGAATGTTTTGTAATGTTAATATTATAAATATATTATTATAAATGTTTTGTAAAGTTTTTATTTTATTTAATTTTTTTAAATCTAGCTGCTTTTGAACTGTTATGTATGCACACTCACCGGCCAATTTATTAGGTACACCTTACTAGTACCAGGTTGGACCCCCTTTTGCCTTCAGAACTGCTTTAATCCTTCGTGGCGTAGATTCAACAAGGTACTGGAAATATTTCTCAGAGATTTTGCTCCATATTGACATGAGAGCATCACGCAGTTGCTGCATATTTGTCGGCTGCACATCCATGATGCGAATCAAAAAGGTGCTCTATTGGATTGAGTTCTGGTCACTGTGAAGGCCATTTGAGTACAGTGAACTCATTGTCATGTTCAAGAAACCAGTCTGAGATGATGAACAGTACTCAGGTAGGCTGTGGCATTGTGGCGCTCAACTGGTACTAATCGGCCCAAAGTGTGCCAAGAAAATATCCCCCACTTACAAGTGCTACAAGGCAGGATGGATCCATGCTTTCATGCTTTCACATCGACGTGTTGTGTGTTCAGACATGCTCAGACCTCGGTTGTAACGAGTGGTTATTTGAGTTACTGTTGCCTTTCTATCAGCTCAAACCAGTCTGGCCATTCTCCTCTAACCTCTGGCATCAAGGCATTTGTGCCCACAGAACTGCTGCTCACTGGATATTTTCTTTTTTTTTTTTGACCATTCTCTGTAAACCCTTGCGATGGTTGTGCGTGAAAATCCCAGTAGATCAGCAGTTTCTGAAATACTCAGACCAGCCCGTGTGGCACCAACAACCATGCCACATTCAAAGTCACTTAAAAGATTAGAAATGTGTTAACGAGCAGTACCTAATAAAGTGGCCTGTGTGTGTGTGTGTGCATTTTGAACAATGTTAAGAAAAAAAAAAACTGTTACCACACTCCCAAAAACGTTACATTTATTGCACATTAAATTAATAACTTTCTGACCTCACCTTATGTTTGTTTTTGAAACTGTATGTTAAATGCTAAGCCCAGGGGTTTAGTGCTAAACTATTTGTTTACTGCACAACATCTGCAACTTTACTGCAACTCTCATTGGTGGTATGAGAGATCACTGAGATCATTTTGTTTTCAAGCCCATGCAGTAATGTCGTAACCATCATGTCTTCCTTAACTGCAGAGGTTAAAAGCGTGAATATCTCATCGTTCGGGTACGTCCGTGTCCACATTCCTCCCTTAAATGAGGGTGTGGTTATTTATTTATGATCTCAGGCAGAATGATTGCATCCTGGAATTGCAGCTCTTGCACTCCATATAAAACAATAAATATCCAGCGCCAGTCACATATGCTGAATAAAGTGGTGATATTACTGGAACAGACTTCTTTTAGCACCTCCGCTTAAAACTGCACAATCAAATCTGCTTGCTACATTAAACAAACCTACATGAGGAAGCACATTTTAATGTTCATAACTTAGAGGACGAATTTATCCAAAAGTCTTTCACTGTTCCAAATCTCTTCATCTGAGTTAATTTCTTACATATGCTGAAAACAAAGTTATATATAAAAACTATTTTCACTCAGAAATAGCTAGTAAATTTGACAAGTAATCACGAATTTTAGTAGGAAAAAAATGCTGGGTTCCACACAATTCCTTCATGTTGTCCCAACACAAATTGATGAAGTTAACTTAAATGTTTTTACCAGTTTAAGTGGGTTGAACATTCATTTCAATTCAATTCATCTTAATTTCTATAGCGCTCTTACAATGTAGATTGTGTCAAAGCAGCTTCACATAGAAGATTTTAGTGAATTGAAACCGTGTCAGTCCAGTTTTCAGAGTTTAAGTTCAGTTCAGTTTAGCTCAGTTCAGTGTGGGTTAATAATCACTGCTGAGAGTCCAAACACTAAAGAGTAATTCATCGATGCGCAGCTCTACAAGTCCTGAACTATGCAAGCCAGTGGCAACAACGGAAAAAACTTCACCAATTGGTGAAAGTGAAGGATTAAAAACCTCGAGAGAAACCAGGCTCAGTTGGGCACGACCATTTCTCCTATGGCCAAACGTCTTGTGCAGAGCTGCAGTCTAGGCGCCGGACGCTGGAGAACGCTGGACGTCGGTGAAGACTCGTACAATCTGAATATTTTCAAGCCACGAGAATCCTTTTGTGTGGACATTAAACTAAAATAATAACTTTATTTAATAGTTTCTTCTCTTCAATGTCTGTATATTGCACATGTTCTGACGTGTCTTTGAGGTGAATACATGCAATATACTGACACAAAGAACTGTATAAAATCATTATTTTTATTTTATGTGCGCATGGAAGTATTCTTGTGGCTTGATATCATTACAAGTTCATAAACCAATATCTAAACTGTTTTAAATCAAAATACATTTAACGCAAATGAAGATGGTTGAAGTGGTTTTATGAGAAACTGAGTTTTCGTTTTTGGTAACACTTTATTTTGATGGTCCATTTGAGTATCAGTAGACTGTCTGCTTAATATCTGTTGACACTGACATTTAACAGCCCTTCAACAGACATTTAACTGACTATAAGAAACTTTGCAATTACATGTCAACTTACACTAACCCTAACCCCAACCCCAACTTTAACCCCAACCTAACAGTCTACTTATAATCTAATGATAATTAGTTGCAATGTAACTTAAATTCAACAAACGGACCGTCAAAATAAAGTGTGACCTCGTTTTTTAACAAAATGATGAATAATAACGTTTTCCATTTGTAATATATATATATATATACAGTATAATAGTATGTAGTTGCAATTAATGTTTTGTCATTAAGCTTTTCTGCATATCTTGATTTGTAGTTCACCCAAAAATTCAAATTCTGTCATCGTTTACTCTCCATCATGTGGTTTTAAACTTGTATGAGTTTCTTTCTTCCGTTGAACACAAAAGAAAATATTTTGAAGAATGCTGGTTGCTGGCACCCATCGACTTCAATAGAAGGTAAAGAAATTACTATTCAATTCAATTCATCTTTATTTCTATAGCGCTTTTACAATGTAGATTGTGTCAAAGCAGCTTAACATAGAAGTTCTAGTAAATTGAAACTGTGTCAGTCCAGTTTTCAGAGTTGAAGTTCAATTCAGTTCAGTTCAGTGTGGTTTAATTTTCACTGCTGAAAGTTCAAACACTGAAGAGCAAATCCATCGATGCGCAGTGCCAAACCAAGCAAGCCAGTGGTGCCAGTGGCGAGGAACAAACTTCACCAATTGACGGAAGTGAAGGGAAAAAGCCTAGAGAGAAACCAGGCTCAGTTGGGCACGACCATTTCTCCTCTTGCCAAACTTGCAGAGCTGCAGTTTAGGCGCCGGAGGCTGGAGAATGCTGGACGTGCATTGTGAAGAAGCTGCAGATGTGAGTAGGTCACTGGCGGGTGACCATGAGATGTCTTTGAGGAATCAGTCTCATGCCCTCCACTCCTCCATGACCGCCACAGCATCTGCTCAGGATACGGCCTGGTCTAGGATTATGGAAACCTCGGGATAATGAAAAACAGACTAACATCAATGGGTCAAAGTCAGTGGGTGCCAGCAACCAGCATTCTTCAAAATATCTTCTTTTGTGTTCAACAGATGAAATAAACTCCAACAGGTTTGGAACAAGTGAAAGGTAAAACCGAATTTTCATTTTTGGGTGAACTACCCCTTTGAGTATAAGACATTGCATTGGAAAGCAATACAAAACACTACAAGTTTTGTCAAATGATCTGAGCTGGTTTCTAGTAAACTATTTCTCTAATATGTACGACTTTTATTTGGAAACCCTCCCAAAATGATGCAGATAATGAAATACTAAGATGTTTTCAGCCAGAAATTAATTCAATCCATTCTGTTCCAATTGTTCATCCTTTAATTGTAGCATGTTTGCTGAGGTTTTGCCTTCACACACACATTTACACACACATTCATGCTTGAGTGGAATTTGCTGCATGAGCGTCTCCTGCAGTCCTGCTGTTTAAGAGACGCCAGATTAACATTAGCCCTCTTACCCACACACACACAGGTCCAAGTAATTGGTCAGTCCTGTCGAGCTTCTTTCAAAATTCTACAACACCCCTGTGTGTTTTTGTGCAAATGAAAAGGCTTGACGAGCCACAGGTAGCCAGCGGTTTTATCCACAGACAAGGGATCACAGTTAAGAACTTCACGGCTTTTTGGTTTGACACACTTTACTGACTTGAATACTGACTTACTGTATTTCGCAAGTGCTCGATTCTGTCGTTTTAAGCCAGAAAGTTGAACATATGCTTGATTAAGCAAAGGGTTTTGTGTTTTAGACCAAGTATAGTCTATACAGGGAGTGGTCGGGCTAAAGGTTACCAAGTTTGCGTCCGTAAATTATGATTTTTTTATTACTACATGTTGCCTTTTGCTTTTTATTATAACATTGGTCATATTAATGTAATCATTTTTTTTATTTAGTTTTAATATTTTTATTTTTTTTATGTTTTATATTATTTAACTTTTTTATTAATTTTTTTGTTTGCTCACTTTTGTTATTTTAATATAATTGTATTCTTTTTATGTTTTAATTATTTTATTTTTCATTTAATTCAGTTTTGTTTTATTGAAATTATTTAATTTTTTTTTTTGTTTCCTCACTTTTGTTTATTTAATTTAATTTTATTATATTTCATATTTTAATATTTTAATTTATTTTTTTATTAGGATTGCTCTATTATATTTTATTTATTTTTATTATTTTTAATTTAATTAATGTTTTAATTTAGTTTATTTATTTATTATATTTTTTGTTTGCTCACTTTTTTATTTTATTTTATTTTATTTTATTTTATTTTATTTTATTTTGTGCAAGAACTGCTCCAGATTTAGCTCCAGTTAAATGTCATATGCTTTATTTCAGTTAGTAATTTTAGTACTTAAACATTTAATTCAATTGGTAAACAGTTGATTGTTTAATTTGGCTAGGCATTGTCAAATTTAGTTTGTGTTTTATTTTATTAAAATTGTTTTACATTTAATTTTATAATTTGTTTGCTTTATTTTATTTATTTTATTTTATTTTATCTAAGAACTACTCCAGATTTAGCTCCAGCTAAATGGCATATGCTTTATTTCAGTTAGTGATTTTAGTACTTTAACAAAATTAATTCATTTGGTAAATAGTTGCTTGTTTAATTAGTTGGCAAGGCATTGTCAAATTTAGTTTGTGTTTTATTAGATTTTTTTTTTTTACATATTATTTGTATTATTTTTATTACTTAATTATTTGTTTGCTCACTTGATTTAATTTAGTTGAATTCTATTAGTTTATTTTATTTTCATTCAGTCATTTATTTTCTTTTCGGCTTAGTCCCTTTATTCATCAGGGGTCGCCACAGCGGAACGAACCGCCAACTTATCCAGCATATGTTTTACACAGCGAATGCCCTTCCAGCTGCACAGAAATGCCAACTGACCTAGCCGAGGCTCAAAACAGCGACCTTCTTGCTGTGATGCAACAGCGCTACCCACATTTCTACATCATAAACAGTGTGTTTTTGTGTTAAAGATTGTTTTAAACCAAGTAAAGTCTGTAGGGAGTGGTTTGGGAAAAGGTGCTTATTCATGCTCAAACTTGATGGTGTGAAACCACTGTTTTGCTCCCTGAAGAATAATCCCATAATAATTGGTCTGGAGACAGGAAAACTATATTTAACTTATTTTGATGTCTTATGCACTTAAATAGCGCCTATCCTGTTTGTGGCTCCTATTTTTGTGCAAGTGACCAAATGTTTACGAGTCTTTTCAGTCTTACAAATGTGATATTATACAACTATTGCACAGCCTTTCATTTATAGCTGAGATTTAAAAAAAACAGATTCATAGCATTCTGATGATTTCTAAAGAGTTTAAGTGCTAATATTTACAATAATGTAATATATTTAGAGTCTTTATTGGCAACATTTTCATTCAGAGTTCAGTTTTGTAACAAACATTTTTTACATTTGATTTATCTTAGAGCAGGGGTGCCCAAACTCGGTCATGGAGGGCCGGTGTCCTGCAAAGTTTAGTTCCAACCCCAATCAGACACACCTGGGCTAGCTAATCAAGCTCTTGCTAGGCTTTTTAGAAACATCCTTGCAGGTGTGTTGAGGCAAGTTGGAGCTAAAATCTGCAGGATACCGGCCCTCCAGGATCGAGTTTGGACATCCCTGTCTTAGAGGGAAAGTTCACCCAAAATGAAGAAAAACAATTTAGTCACACTTATAGATTTGTTTTATTCTGTTTGACACAAAAGAGGTTATTTTGAAGAATGTTGAGAAAAAGGCAGCCATTGACATCCATAGTAGAAACAAAAAAAAATAAACTATTGAAGTCAATGGCTATTTTTTCCCAGCATTCCTCAAAATATCTTCCTTTGTGTTCAACAGAAGAAACTCAAACAGGTTTGCATAAAATAGATGAGAATTGCCTTTTGCTTTTGCTTTTTAAGTTGATATTGGTCATAATAATGTAATCAGTAATTTTATGTTTTTATCATTTTATTATTTTTACTTTAAATTGTTTTATGTTTATTTAAAAAAAATTGTTTGCTTTTGTTAATTTTATTTAATTTCATTCATTTTAATATTTTTACAATTTTATTTGAATTTTTTACATTTTGTTTGCTCACTTTTATTTAATTTTTATTAATTTGCATTTTAATTGTTTTATTTTATAAAAAAAACTATTTTATTTTTTGTTTGCTCACTTTTGTTTATTTTATTATTTTTAATATATATATATATATATATATATATATATATATATATATATATATATATATATATATATATATATATATATATATATATATATATATATATATATATACACATTTGAAGTCAAAATTATTACCCTCCCAGTTTATTTTTCCCCCAATTTCTGTTTAATGGAGAGAAGATTTTTTCAACACATTTCTAAATATAATAGTTTTAATAACTCATTTCTAATAACTGATTTATGTTATCTTTGCCATGATGACAGTAAATAATATTTGACTAGATATTTTTAAAGACACTTCTATACAGCTTAAAGTGACATTTAAAAGCTTCACTAGGTTAATTAGGTTAACTAGGCAGGTTAGGGTAATTAGGCAAGTTATTGTATAACGATGGTTTGTTTTGTAGATTATTAAAAATATATATATAGCTTAAAGGGGCAAATAATATTGACCTTAAAATTGTTTTCAAAAAATTAAAAGCTGCTTTTATTCTAGCCGAAAAATAAAACAAATACCACTTTCTCCAGAAGAAAAAATATCATCAGACATACTGTGAAAATTTCCTTGCTCGGTTAAACATCATTTGGAAAATATTTTAAAAGGAAAACAAAATTCAAAGGAGGGCTAATAGTTCTGACTTCTACTGTATATATATATATATATATATATATATATATATATATATATATATATATATATATATATATATATATATAATATTATTATTATTATTACTATTATATAACTTTTTAATAATTTTACTTGGTCACTTTTATTTATTTTTTATTATTTTATTTAATTGTATTATTTTTAATTTTACAAATTTTTATGTATATATATTTTTTTTGTATGAAGAATTTTGGGAAAAAGGCAGCCATTGACATCCATATTAGAAACAAAAAAATACTATGGAAGTCAGTGGTTGTTTTTCCCCAGAATTCCTCAAAATATTTTCTATTAAACTGAAGAAAGAAACTCAAACAAGTTTGGACAAAGTAGATGAGAATTGCCTTTTGCTTTTTATTTTAATATTAGTCATAATAATGTAATCAGTAATTTTATTTATTTAATTTGATTATTTTTTGTTTGTTTACTTTTGTTAATTTATTATTTTAATATATTATTTGTAATATTTTATTAAAATTTTTTATTTTGTTTGCTCACTTTTATTTAACTTTTATTATTTTTATTTTTTATTTTATTTTACATTTTTATTTTTATTTTTTGTTTGCTCACTTTTGTTAGTTTTATTGAATTTTTTTTTAGTTATGTTTTTATTTTTTATGAAGAATCTTTGAAAAAAGGCAGCCATTGACATCCATAGTAGGAACAAAATAAAATACTATTAAAGTCAATGGCTTTTTTTCCCAACATTCCTCAAAATATCATCCTTTGTGTTCAACAGAAGAAAGAAACTCAAACAGGTTTGGAAAAAATAGATGATGAATAAATGATGACAATAATGATAAATAATGATACTTATTTTTAAGTCATTAAACTTAAAAATAGCACAAAACCATATCTCATTTTAAAAAACAATCTGGTTATACGGCGAGTGTAAATGCATTTGGTTTGAGCTCCATCCTCCAGCACACATGACTCGTACCCACAAATAGTCCAGCTCCGCAAACACATGGTCGCAACTCATAATGCATCCTATGACAAACAAATTACAAGCATAATAGGTGAAACTCACTTCCCTTTTTGGCTTCAGAGCCACGCAGAGACTCCTGTGCCATTGTTTCAGGCCAGACTCCAGGTTTCTTCGCTGCCAATGCAAACACATTGAGACGGGCAGAGCTGATGATTGTTGATAAACTCGGTGCTGCCAAAAGAAATCCTGGAAAATCCTCCTTTCTGTATGCAGTCGGATGAGTATTATCAGCGTGCAACTGTGTGAAAGGTTCTGCCAGTTTCGGAAGAAGGAAAATGTACGTTCTTACTGCCTTACATTTTTTAGTTGAATCAAATTAACTTTAACCTGAGCCGCTGTCGCCTCACAGCAAGAAGGTCACTAGTTCGAGCCTCGGCTGGGTCAGTTGGCATTTCTGTGTGGAGTTTGCATGTTCTCCCCGTGTTGGCGTGGGTTTCTTCCGGATGCTCCGGTTTCCCCCACAAGTCCAGAGACATGCACTATAGGTGAGTTGGGTAAGCTAAAATTGACCTTGGTGTATGAGTGTGAATGAGAGTTTATGGATGTTTCCCAGTGATGGGTTGCAGCTGGAAGGGCATAAAACATATGCTGGATAAGTTGGCAGTTCATTCCACTGTGGCAACCCCTAATTAATAGAGGGTCTAAGCCGAAAAGAAAATGAATGAATGAATGTTCAAACTTGATTAACTTATTAAGCTAAAGCAACATAAAAATACTTGTCATTACCTTTTTTTTTACAGTGTAGCATAATATTTTGGCGAGGGTTGAACATTTTATTATGTTGAGCTTTTTGTGCTTTTTTATTTAAATAGTGCAGAAACTATTTTTATTTAAAAATAAATAATAGTTAAATAAATAATTCATTCAAAAACCATGTACACTGTAAAAGATGCAGGATTCCACATAACTTCTTCATGTTGTCCCAACACAAATCAATTCATTCATTTATTTATTTTCCTTTGGCCTGGTCCATTATATATCAGGGGTCGCCACAGCGGAATGAACCGCCAACTATTCTGGCATATGTTTTAAACAGCAGATGCCTTTCTAGCCGTAACCCAGTTGGGAAACATCTATACACACTCATTCACACTCATGCACTACGGTTAATTTAGTTCATCCAATTCACCTATAGCGCATGTGTTTGGACTGTGAGGGAACACTGGAGCACCCGGAAACCCACGCCAACACATGGAGAACATGCAAACTCCACACAGAAATGCTAACTGGCCCAGCCGGGACTTGAACCAGTGACCTTTTTGCTGTGGGGCGACAGTGCTAACCACTGAGCCACCGTGCCACAAACCGATAAAGTTAACTCATTTTTTTTCTTCACAAATTTAAGTGGAATGAACATAAAAATATTAAGTTATCCCCCCCCAAAAACCTCAAGTGTTGTGTTGATTTTGTTCATTCTAAGTAGTTTGAACGAGCAGCAAAAACATGAGTGTAGTAAATATTGTTTCGTGATTTTTGTTAATTTATTATTCATTCATTCATTTTCTTTTTCGGCTTAGTCCTTCTATTAATCTGGAGTCGCCACAGCGGAATGAACCGCCGAATTATCCAGCATATGTTTTACGAGGCGGATGCCCTTCCAGCTGCAACCCATCACTGGGAAACAATTTATTATTATTATTATTATTATTATTATTAAATATGTATACTTTCTTGATTTATTTGTTAATTTCACATTTTGAGTTTAATTATATGTATATATTATCTATATATTATTATAGGTTTAATGTAATATTTTACATTTTATTCATATTTTCAGTTTAGTTTTAGTTAAAATTCTAATATTTTTTTATTTTATCATCAGAATCAGAATCCGTTTTATTGCCAAGTGTGCTTCACACACACAAGGAATTTGTTTTGGCAACAGAAGCTTCCAGTGTACATACTGTAAAGTGACAGTAACAACACAAAATTAAATACGAGAAAAGAAAAAGGTGATAAACATTAAACAGAGATGCAGTTAATCAAAAATATCTGGATGTTGAAATGTATGTACAGATATGTTGTAAATATATATACCAATGCGAATGGAGAAAGTATTGCACTGTATATTGTTATAAGGTGCTGTGTACAAGTGCGTATGAGAAAGTATTGCACGTTTATTGCACAGTAGGAGAATATTTAACTTTTCATGAGGTAGATGGCCTGAGGAAAGAAACTTTTCCTGTGTCTGGCTGTTTTTGTGCTTGGTGCTCTGTAGCACCGACCAGACGGTAACAGTTCGAACACGTAGTGTGCTGGGTGCGAGGCATCCAGAGTGATTTTGCGAGCCCTTTTACTCACTCTGGAAGAGTACAGTTCTTGAAGTGTAGGAAAAGCAGTGCCAGTGATTCGTTCAGCAGTCCGGACTATTCGCTGAAGTCTACGGAGGTCAGTTTAGGCAGCTAAGCTGAACCAGACGGTGATTGAAGTGCAGAGGATGGATTGGATGACAGTTGAGTAGAACTGTACGAGCAGCTCCTGTGGCAGGTTGAACTTCCTCAGCTGACGAAGGAAGTACAGTCTCTGCTGGGCTTTCTTCACAATAGTCTATGCGAATGTCCCACTTCAGATCCTGAGAGATGGTGGTCCCCAGGAACCTGAACGACTCTACTGCAGCCACAGTGCTGTTCATGATGGTGAGTGGGGGGAGTGCAGGGGGGTTTCTCCTAAAGTCCACTATCATCTCTACTGTTTTGAGCGTGTTCAGCTCCAGGTTGTTGTATCTGCACCATAAAGCCAGTCGCTCCACCTCCTGTCTGTATGCAGACTCGTCACCGTTTCGGATGAGGCCGATAACAGTAGTGTCATTTGCAAACTTCAAGAGCTTAATGGAGGGGTCTTTTGCGGTGCAGTCGTTGGTGTACAGGGAGAAGAGTAGCGGGGAGAGAACGCATCCCTGTGGGGCACCAGTGCTGATGGTGCGGCTGACGGATGTGTTTTTGCCCATTCTGACTAGCTGTTGTCTATCTGTCAGAAAGCTGGTGATCCATTGACAGACAGAGCTGGGGACAGACAGCTGGGTCAGTTTGTTCTCGAGCAGTGATGGGACGATGGTGTTAAAGGCAGAACTGAAGTCCACAAACAGTATCCTTGCGTAGTTGTAGGGTATAATGCAGTCCTATGTTGACTGCATCATCCACAGACCGGTTTGCTCTATAGGCAAACTGCAGGGGGTCCAGCAAAGGTCCAGTAATGTCCTTCAGATATGCTAGTCTTTCGAATGACTTCATGGCCACAGATGTTAGGGCAACAGGTCTGTAGTCATTGAGTCCTGTGATCTTTGGTTTCTTTGCTATTGGGATGATGGTGGAGCATTTGAAGCAGGATGGAACTTTGCACTGTTCCAGTGATCTGTTGAAGATCTGTGTGAAAATGGGAGCCAGCTGGTCGGCGCAGGTTCTCAGACAGGCTGGTGAAACACCGTCTGGGCCTGGTGCTTTCCGTCTCTTCTGTTTACTGAAGATCTGACGATCATTATTAATATTCATGTCTATATTTTTATTTTATTATTTCATTTATTTATTCGTTTTTATTTCTAAATATTATTATGTTTTTCCCCCCTCGGTTTTATTTCGGTTTGTAATTTTAGCCTTTCGGTTGGCTGCCAAGGCTAACTTTTAGTCATTATTTTTAACCACTAATATTATTTTTTTATTAAATAGGTAATAATAATGTAGTAATGTATCTCTGTACATTTATTTTATTACTACAATTATGAACTTTTTTTTTTTTTGCATTTATTCAGCATTTGTATTTACTTTTAAATAATTTCAGTTACACTTTTGTTTAATTCAAGTAATTGTAGCATGTTGTTTTCTTTAATAAAAATAAATTGTTACAGTTTTGTTTAATATACGTCATTTTATTATGCTGTTTTCTTTTTAATATTTACTTTAATTTTATTTAAATACATTAGTTGGTTTGTCAAAGCAACATTATTACATTTAGTTTAGTGTAGGGGTTTCTTCTAATATATTTTTTATGTTATTACAGATTTATTTCAATGAGAAATTTGTTTTAGAATAGCTTTAATTTTTGTGAACATGCAGATGAGACAAACAATGAATGTTTCAGCCACTATTCACCCACTATATATAACATTTATCCACATTCTCTAATCTGCTTTTCTTGTTTCAGTTTTTATATGCACCATATCTTAACTCTATTTCCCGTTGCGTGCATACAACTCTCTTTATTGTGGCGTTTCTCTTTGTTCATTGTAAAACGACGTGTTTATTTTCCCATTTCGAGGTCAAGTCATCCGAAATCTCCATATCTCAAGTCCACACCCCACATTTATAGGATGTTGTAAATCTCACATTTACAGTATTCACTCTCTTCTTCATTTATCTTTTAGTTTGAACAGAGGAGGCACATCTATAGTCACGCTCTGACTGCATCTTGTTTGATTGGACACAAGTTAATCCTTTAATTTAATCCAGTTGAATGAATGGATAGGGTATAGGCAGAAGGACTTTTAATTTTCAGTAACATGGGTCAAGTGCTTTCTGTGAACTGTATGCACTTACAAAATCGGTGGATTTGTCTGTTTTCTTTAAAAATCAGTGATCTTCACTGCCTGATGGATATACAATATAAAGTGGGTCTCAGAATGTACAAGAAGCACTGCATTAAATTACATTTTCCCACGCCATGTCTTTAAAATATGAACATTTATTTTACCCCAGTATTTTTAATAGAGTTTCTGCGCTCGCCTGCTGATCCTGATGGGCGTGTGCATGTAAACGGCTTTTCATCTCATTTACACTTGAACAACTAAATGAATGCTGAAGTCTATTTAACTGATTATATTTTAATTAGGCAACGCAGTGGCGCAGTAGGTAGTGCTGTTGCCTCACAGCAAGAACGTCGCTGGGTCGCAGGTTCGAACCTCGGCTGGGCTGGGTCAGTTGGCGTTTCTGTGTGGAGTTTGCATGTTCTCCCTGCGTTCGCGTGGGTTTCCTCCGGGCGCTCCGGTTTCCCCCACAGTCCAAAGACATGCAGTACAGGTGAATTGGGTAAGCTAAATTGTCCGTAGTGTATAAGTGTGAATGTGTGTGTGTGGAAATTCCCAGAGATAGGTTGCGGCTGGAAGGGCATCCGCTGCGTAAAATCGTGCTGGATAAGTTGGTGGTTCATTCCACTGTAGCGACCCCGCAAGGGACAAAGCCGACAAGAAAATGAATGAATGAATGAATATTTTAATTACATTACAACATCAATTCTGTAATAGGAACCGTATACAATTAAACAAAAATCACATTAAGCTTTCACCTGAAGTTTATTGATATGGCTAGAAACCAAGCGGCAACCTCCCGCTCTTCCTCGGGAAGCTAATACGAAAGTAACTGAAACTTCTATTCATCGAAATTTCGCTAGTCCTGGCTCCATAATAGAGCAAATGACTATTGACCCCACTGTTAAAGTGGCCAACTTTACAGCAGAAAGAAAGGTGTTTACAGCCTGGTACAAAGAACGATTTTGGTTTATGTAGCTAATATTACCATTCATGACAACTATGAGGGGGGTGAATTATTTTATAACTCATCCGTTTCCTTTATATAAAGTCTGCATAATTAAGGGCGTGGCCACTTGAGTGACAGCTAGGTCTTGCTGGTCGCGGTCACCTCAGCTGATTCCGGCTGATTAGCCGCTGAACTCAGCATATACATCATATTTTAGTTTTCTTTTATTTGGCTTTACACAGTCAGTTGCTTTTTGGAATTATTTCCTACAATTATCAGATTATATGGCATGCTGTGTGCACTTAATTGTGCTCACAAACCGTTCATGTGACCTGGCATTTCCCGTGTGAGTGAAATTATATACTTATACACCATCTCTATAAATGTATTTCTTTTATTTAAGATCATTTATCATTTATTTTTTTCTTGAGACCTGTAATGCACTCCAGAATCTGACAGATTGATTAGCTGTAGGCTCTAGAGCAGTCATCTGAAGCGTTGTCATACAGTGTATCTGGATTTCATCAATGGCCTTGCATTTACTAACACAGACTATATCTGAAGTGTTTGGAAGTAATTTGCGTTTTCCTCCAGTAGAAAAACGTCATAAGAACAAAGTTTAGTGGCTCAATCTATTACAACAGTGTTTTTAAAAGTCTAAACACTTTATTGATATATTACTTGATTATATTACTTTATTGATAAATTAATAATGAGTCGCAGGTAATGGAGTATTAAGCCTGTCTAAGCAATATGCGTCTGTAGCTCTGCTCACTCTCCGCCTTTTTGCCCTTGTTTGGTATCCCCCGGTCGGTGCGATGTCGCGCAAACAAAATGGCGACGGTTGGCCATGCCTACATGTAGCTTCTTTTGCGTTCTTAAAGGGTCACGAAACACCAAAACACATTTTTTGAGCTGTTGACAGTCATATATGTGTCCCACGCTGCTATAAACACTATTAGGACACATATATTGCTATTAGTGTGTTGCAACGAAGGTTTTGTTTTCATTTTCCCTCTATGAGAGAGCAGCTGGACTCACGTGTGGATTACAGTGCACGCGACAGAAATGCGTTTGTAAGGAACATTTTTACCCGAGAGCTTTTCACATCTGGAAATGGTGAAATCCGGATTTGCCGCTCGTCTACTTTTAATAAAAAGACACAGCTCCAGTTTGATTGTCTGTCTACAGATTTGGTAAGTGTTTGCAGTGCCGTGCCCTTTGTTTAAATGCTGCTCTCCGAGTGTAAACATGTTAACACAAACTATTCCCGTCGTGCAGGATTTTCGCTGCAATTTGTGACAGGATAGTCTATACACACACGGCTTTCTGACGCTACCTACCGAGTACATAAGTTACAGAGAAATTCGGAGGATTTTTTTTCTCTCATTCGCCATGCGGTATCAAATCAGCCTCTCTGTGTTTGTTTTGCCTGTGAAACTTAGCCAAATGGAAACTCCCTTCTATGCAAATTTTACCCTCTTTCCCTCCCCTGACACTCCCACACTCCCAGAGCTGGACACGCCCAACTTTCCTGACTTTTTTCAAAACAGAGGTGTGAAAACACCCTGCTGAGACAGGGGGTTTCGTGGCCCTTTAAGAAACCTATGGGTGACATCCCAGATACTACGTTCATGTCTTTTACAGTCTATGGTAGAAACACTAGCTCTGGATATAGCCCTTGGTTGCAAAGATTATGCTTTGATGTTTTTTATGCTGTTATATTACAGATTTTATATGTAAATATTACATAAGTACTTCTATTTTGTTTAGGACTTTTCAGTTTTCATTTTATTTGACTTTGAGGTTTAGTTTTTATTATTCGTCCTATTTAAAATTTTATTTAATAATTAAAAACTTGACATTTTCATTTGAAACTTGAAATGTAATTCATTTTAATACATTAGCTTTGTACACTGTAAAACCAAACACTCAATTTTATTAAATGAAATGAGTGTAGTTAACTCAAAATTGACAGAAAAGTAATTGTACTCATTTGAAAGGAGTTTTGAAGTCAGTGTTGAAGGTAATGAGTTAAATAAATACCTTATTACTTCAATTCAAATGGAGTAAGTTGACAGTACTCATATAGATTAGTTTTTAAACTCAAATGGTTTGTTGCAATGGGTTTCCTCAAACGGTTTGAGTTGCCTTAACTTATTGAGTTTTACAGTACTCAGTTGGTTTGAGTTCTCTTCGTTTATTGGGTTTGACTGTGCTCAAATTGCTTCGTTTGCTCAAATGGATTAAGTTCACAGTACTCATTAGGATTAGTTTTTGAACTTAAATGAGCACATTTGTTTGTTGCAATCGGTTTCCTCAAATGATTTGAGTTACCTTAACTTATTGGGTTTTACAGTGTACTAAACTTTGATGCCAAGATTGCATTTATAATCTTTTTTATTACAAAAGACATAAAATAATTGACTACTTTTTTTTTCATTTTAATATTGGTCAGTGTACATCACTGTTATTTTAGCATTGTTTATACATTTTTTTATAATTACGGAGCTCAGTGGTTAGCACTGTCGCCTCACAGCAAGAACGTTGCTGGTTCGAGTCCCGGCTAGGTCAGTTGGCATTTCTGTGTGGAGTTTGCATGTTCTCCCCGTGCTGGCCTGGGTTTCCTCCGGGTGCCCTGGTTTCCCCCACATTCCAAACACATGCGCTATAGGTGATTGGGTAAACTAAATCGGCTGTAGTGTATGTGAATGAGTGTGTATGGCTGTTTCCTAGTAATGGATTGCGGCTTGAAGAGCATCTGTTGCGTAAAACATATGCAGGATAAGTTGGCGGTTCATTCTGCTGTGGTGACCCCTAAATAATAGCTGAAGGAAAATTAATGAATGTATGTTTAAATGCACTAAAAACTGTCTGTATTCACTGAATTGTTTTTCAAAAGTGATGTACTCATTTATGCTCCGCACTTTAATTGACTTATTCTTGATTTGTATTATTTTTTTTAACCACAAGAAGTGCATCGACAGTAGCGCTCTGACCGCGCTGTGTTTATTTGACACAAACAATAACATTGTGGGTCCTGAGCGGCTCCGTCTCGCTGTGAAAACAGCCGTAATCATAACAGGAGGGTTTCTGTAAAGAGCAGTGAAACGCAGACCCCGCTGAGATTACATGAAGCCCAGAGAATGTCAGGAAGAGGCTGCTGGAGCTTCTGGGCGTCTCTGCTCCAGCGCATTGTGAATGTGCTGCTTACAAAAACAGCTTTGAAGTTAGAAAAATAAATCCCAGTGTCTAATCCGCCGCAGGTGCCTCGGAAGTGCTGCTTTTGTGTGCTGTTTCAGGCTGCATTTACAGTAGTTGTGCATTTTTGTAGGGGTGTAACGAGACACTCCAGTCACCATTTGATAAATATATCACAATTTATTCATTTTCCTTCGGCTTAGTCGCTTATTTATCAGGGGTCGCCACAGCGGAATGAACCGCCAACTATTCCAGCATATGTTTTATGCAGCGGATGCCCTTCCAATCACAACCCAGTACTAGAAAAACAACCATACACTCTCACATTAACACACACACTCGTACATTCATTCATTCATTCATTTTTTTTTGACTTAGTCCCTTTATTCATTAGAGGTCGCCACAGCAGATTGAACCGCCAACTATTCCAGCACATGTTTTACACAGCGGATGCCCTTCCAGCTGCAACCCAGTACTGGGAAACACCCATACACACTCATTCACTCACACACACACACACACACACACACACACACACACACACACACTACAGCCAATTTAGTTCATTCAATTCACCTATTGCGCATGTGTTTGGACTTGTGGGGGAAACCAGAGCACCCGGAGGAAACACAGACTAACACAAGGAGAACATGCAAACTCCAACTGGCCCAGCTGGGACTCGAACCAGTGACCTTCTTGCTGTGAGGCGACAGTTATAACCACTGAGCCACCGTGCCGCTGATATATATTACAATATATGTTATTATCTCTTTATTGCATGCTTTACAAAAAAAATTGGGTATTATTAGCATTGTTGTTATTTACATTAGCTAAAAAAAAGTAGGATAATATTTTACTGTTGCTTAAAGAAAGTGCTTAAATGATTTTTGAATCTATTCAGCTGATTTCTTTAGGGGTGTGAACCTACACTGGTCTCACGGTTCGGTTCGGTTATGATTATCATGCCATCGATTCGGTTCAATTCAATATCTCGGTGCATCACGGTGGATTGACGATACTTTCCATACATAATTAGATTTTTTTTCTTTACAACACAAGAAAATTGTTTTATTAAAATCTATAAATATGTTCATATTTATAAATTACTTGTAATACAATTTTGTCCTTTAATACAAGCAGTCAGATATATGAACTGTACCTTTAATTTGACCGGCTCAAAAAAAAACACTCTTTGTGAATGAAAACTCCAATACATGCTCAGAAGACAGCACGAGCATTCATAACAAATAAACTAATGTAAATATTATCCCGCTTGCTTTTTAAGCAATGGCAAGTTCTTACACCCCTATGATTGGTCATCGTCAGAAAGGGCTGCGATTGGCTTTAGAAACGAAAGCGCTGTTCAACCATGAGTCACGCCGGAAAAACGGCCGCGGGTCAGTCTATATGCGCATAATACGCGGTTATCAGGTAATCCGTAATAGAATAAATACAATACAATAAACTCACACCACAGGCACGATTGGAGAGGAAAATTTATTTACGAACATGCCAACGGGTCAAACGCAAAAAATGTGTGTGTGTGTGTGTGGGAGAGAGAGAGAGAGAGAGAGGAGGAGAGATGGAGTTTTACAGCATTTCTCCTTAGTACTGAAATAGCGGCTTTACCATTTCTCAGTGTCAGTGAAAGACTGTGTCCAGCACACTCACATGTGCACAATTATCTGCTTTTTAAATAGTAGGAGTGTTTTATTTACTCACCCTCGCCTCCTTCGCCATAGTATTCTACCGTGACATCGCGCATAGGGGATAAATGACGTCAGTGCGTAATAACCGGTTATGATCTATTACTGAACCGATATCGAATTGTCCCCATCTGCATCGCGATGCACCGAAGAAACGATTAATTTTGACACCCCTAGATTTCTTGTTCTTGTGGGGTCACTTTTAGCTTAGCTTAGCATAGTGAATTGAATCAGATTGGACCATTAGCAATTTGTTCAAAAAATAATAAAAAAAAGAGTTTTGAGAGTTTTCATTTTTCCATTTAAAACTCGAGTCTTCTGGTACATGTAATAAGACCAACCTAAAAAATATATATATATTTTCCAGGCCAATATTACTAGGAACTATAGTCTCATTCTGGAGTATTAGTCAAGAATCTGCTGCTGTACAAGCATCAGTGTGAGGCCGCATTTTTTTGAAGTCATCATGTAGACTTCATACAAAGTACTTTACAATATTTTAAAAAATACAAGACACTAAAGTATTTTGATACAAGATATTAACCCATTTTCATAAACTCTATCAAACACAAATGACAAAATACTATTTTAAATTTAAATTACGTATTTAAAAATACTTGTATCATAAATACTGCCCATGCCTGTGCACTAGTAGCCTTTAATAGTAATATCTCCTAGTGTGCTTCGGATCATGGTGTCAAGTGAAAGTCGTGAAGATGTGTTTCAGCTCTTTGGGCTATCGGGGAAGGTTTTTCAGCTCTGTTCGCATCTGTTATCTGATGTCTGGTTCCAGACTCTGTACGTGTGGATCCAGCGTTTGGCTTATATTGCGTGATTCATACAATTCCTGTTTCCAGCATCAAAGAGTTTCCTCAGCCTTCTGGAAATGCTCCAAATGACAACGTGCTGAGAGAAGACAAGAAATAAAACATGACTACGTTCCAGAAACATTCAGAGCAAATTGCAAAACAGTGCAAACTAAAGGAGAAACGGCACAGGAATCGTAAATCATCACAGAACTGTGTTGAGTTTTATCGGGGTGGTTTGGTTTAAAAAGTAATGCATTTCGTTTTCAGAAACGTATCAATATACATAGTTTTGCTTAGTTATTTGTTGTTTTATTTTGCATTAATTCAATAGGAAAAATCTACATGTATACAACATTAGATAATTTAACTTAAATAATAAGGATTTAATAAATTAATTAAATAAGAATTTATTAATAATTTAACTTAATTAGGATTTAATAAAAGAAGTAATTATTGTATATATTTTCTTCATTGTTTTAAATTGACAGATTTATATTTGAATATAAAATGTCTGTAAAAAAACAAAAACAAATCCCCAATATTTATGAACTGTAAATGATTTTAAATTAAACCTATTTTAGGGAATACAGTGTAACTATAAATTTAACTATACGGAGTACACGTACTTACTGTATTTAGTTATAGTATATTATAGAGATAGAACGGTTAGTTTGGTTTAGAAGTGCATGTAATTATGCATAACTCATTGTAATTTCTGTAGTACAAGTGTTACCTGTTTTATTTTTACTATTATTTTATTTTAAAAGCTGACTTTTGCCATTGGTAGTCTATGATTTCTGTAGAAATGTAATACACAAAGTGTTTTTAAAGCAAGTACAAATTTCCTAACTTGAAAGTACAATTAAAATTATTTTTGTTTAATTTTTTATTCATTTTTTTATTTAATTCAATTAAATTTAGTTTTATTTAGTTTTATTTAGTTTTTTATTTTATTTTATTGTATTTTATTTATTTTTAATTCAATTTTATTTAAAATTTAATTTTATATTTTATTTAAAATTTTATTTTATGTATTTTTTTAATAAAATTTTTAATTTATTTCAATTGTATTTTTTATTTCATATTTTAATTAAATTTTGTATTTATTTGTATTTTATTTTTAATTAAATTTTTAATTTTATATTTTAGTTTTATTTTTTATTTAACTTAATTGTAGATTTTAATTTAATTTAATTTTGTTTAATTTTGTCTTATTTTTAATTTAATTTAATATTTTTATTTGACATTTTATTATTATTATAATTTTTTTTTTTATAAGCTAATTCAGTGGCACTAACAGTGAACCAGAGAACTCTGCATGTAAGGATTTCTAGCTTTAATTTTTATTCTTTTTTTTCTTTCTTTTTTTTTCTTTTCCTACAGATTTTGGATGAGATCAGTGAGCACGGGATCCGGATCTACCAGCTTCCCGATGCTGATTCAGACGAGGATGAAGAATTCAAGGAACAGACGCGTGTGCTGAAGGTCAGAGGTCAAATCGTTTAACAGCTTTATCACTGCTGTTGCTCACTCTACTTTGGCTGAAGTTGACGGAGTGTGTGTATGTATGTGTGTGTGGGTCTGTGTGTGGGTTTGTGTGTGTGCGCGTTTGTTTGTCCGTATGTGTGTATGTATGCGTTTGTGTGTGTATGTGTGTGTGTGTGTGCCCGTGCGTACTTGTGTGTGTGTGTGTGTGTGTGTGCGCGTTTGTTTGTGTGTAAGTGTGTGTGTGGATTTGTGTGTATGTATATGTATGTTTGTGTGTGTGTACATTGTGTGTATGTATATTTGGGGTATATTTCTATCTATCTATCTATCTATCTATCTATCTATCTATCTATCTATCTGTCTGTCTGTCTGTCTGTCTGTCTGTCTGTCTGTCTGTCTGTCTGTCTGTCTGTCTGTCTGTCTGTCTGTCTGTCTGTCTGTCTGTCCACCTATCTGTCTGTCTGTCTGTCTGTCTGTCTGTCTGTCTGTCTGTCTGTCTGTCTGTCCACCTATCTATCTGTCTATCGATCTATCGATCTATCTATCTATCTATCTATCTATCTATCTATCTATCTATCTGTCTATCTATCTATCTGTCTGTCTGTCTGTCTGTCTGTCTGTCTGTCCACCTATCTGTCTGTCTGTCTGTCTGTCTGTCTGTCTGTCTGTCTGTCTGTCTGTCTGTCTGTCTGTCTGTCTGTCTGTCCACCTATCTATCTGTCTATCGATCTATCGATCTATCGATCTATCTATCTATCTATCTATCTATCTATCTATCTATCTATCTGTCTGTCTGTCTGTCTGTCTGTCTGTCTGTCTGTCTGTCTGTCTGTCTGTCTGTCTGTCTGTCCACCTATCTATCTGTCTATCGATCTATCGATCTATCTATCTATCTATCTATCTATCTATCTATCTATCTATCTATCTATCTATCTATCTATCTATCTATCTATCTGTCTGTCTGTCTGTCTGTCCACCTATCTGTCTGTCTGTCTGTCTGTCTGTCTGTCTGTCTGTCTGTCTGTCTGTCTGTCTGTCTGTCTGTCTGTCTGTCTGTCCACCTATCTATCTGTCTATCGATCTATCTATCTATCTATCTATCTATCTATCTATCTATCTGTCTGTCTGTCTGTCTGTCTGTCTGTCTGTCTGTCTGTCTGTCTGTCTGTCTGTCTGTCTGTCCACCTATCTATCTATCTATCTATCTATCTATCTATCTATCTATCTATCTATCATCTATCTATCTATCTATCTATCTATCTATCTATCTATCTATCTGTCTGTCTGTCTGTCTGTCTGTCTGTCTGTCTGTCTGTCTGTCTGTCTGTCTGTCCACCTATCTATCTGTCTATCGATCTATCGATCTATCTATCTATCTATCTATCTATCTATCTATCTATCTATCTATCTATCTATCTATCTATCTATCTATCTATCTGTCTGTCTGTCTGTCTGTCTGTCTGTCTGTCTGTCTGTCTGTCTGTCTGTCTGTCTGTCTGTCCACCTATCTATCTGTCTATCTATCTATCTATCTATCTATCTATCTATCTATCTATCTATCTATCTATCTATCTATCTATATCTATATATATATATATATATATATATATATATATATATATATATATATATATATATATATATATATATATGTTTCAGGCCAGTATCCCGTTCGCTGTGATCGGCTCAAACCAGCTGATCGAGGTGAAGGGGAAGAAGATACGTGGGCGTCTGTACCCGTGGGGTGTGGTGGAGGTGGAGAATCCCGAACACAATGACTTCCTCAAACTGCGCACTATGCTTGTGTGAGTATATTAGAAAATAATAATAATAATAATCAAGGTAGAAAAGGTAAAACTGTTACATGAGCATTTCCACCCTTGAATTAAAACAGTTTTTGCTCATGTACCTTTAAGACTTTAAGTTGTAAATAAACAAGGCAAAAACACATTTTTTACAGTCACTTTTGGATTTTTAGTTTGTTAAAAATACACTAAATACACTTAAGTCTATTATTTATATATTTATTTTAACAACAACAAAAAAATGATTCTGCGCTGAGCCAGAAATGTCCACTTCAGCAGCATCTACACACCAAACTTTTTGTTCGTAGTTATATTGTGAAGGTGTTTATTGAGGGATTCATATATTTAATGTGGTTGATTGGACACAACATTTTATTTAATTTTAAATTCATCATCAAATGATCATGTGTATTCTCTGTAGAGGTGTGAACCTACACTGGTCTCACGGTTTGGTTCGGTTACGATTATCATGCCATCGATTTGGTTCAATTCGATATCTCGGTGCATCTCGGTGCATTGACGATTCTTTCCATACACAGTTTTATATTTTCTTCACAGGACAGCAATTCTTGTATTAAAATGTATAAATATATTTATATACTATTTGTAATACAATTTTGTCCTTTAATACAAACAGTCAGATATATAAACTGTACCTTTAAACAACATGAGTATTTATAGACCATTTTGAGGCATGTAAACAAAAACAATGGTCCTAACGTATTTACTGTTTTACATTTTTAATTTCCATTGCTTCTGAGAATCCAGAAAGGTCCACATATTGATAAATAGTGTTATGACTGCTGATTTAAAATCAAGTTATGATTGAATTGCCTCTTGTTACAGTTAGGAAATAGTTTAACGTCAAGCAGGAAATGTTCATGAGCCAATGACATGACCACATTGAAATGGTCTATAGCAAATAAACAAATATAAATATCCCGCTCGCTTTCTGCCTTGTTTACCAAGTTATTTCGTACACCCCTTTGATTGGTCACGCGCTCAACAGAAAGGGCTGCGATTGGCTCTTACACGCTGGCGCTCTTCACAGATGCACTCATGGGCCACAGTGAGAGAGAGAGAAATGGAGATTACTTTCATTCTCTTAATCGCCGTGAAATAGGGGCTTCTGCTGTAAGTGTCAGTGAAACACAGTCCAGCAAACACACACGCAGTGAAATTGTGCACAGTTTCAGAGTTTCTACGTAGTTAGAGCGTTGTCAAAATACTCGCGCTCGCGCCTCGCCTCCCTCGCCATAGCTACGGCGACATATCGCATGTGAAATAAATGACGTCAGTACATAATAACCGGTTATGATTATTACTGAACCGATACCGAATTGTCCGCATCTGCATCGCGGTGCACCGAAGAAACGATTAATTTTGACACCCCTAATTCTCTGTTTTATTTACACATGAGATAGTATGTCTTTTAAATATTATGACCTTTATTATATTATGTCCTTTGTTGTTTTTTTTGTTTGTCTTTTTTTGCACAATATATTCATTCATTCATTTATTCATTCATTTTCTTTTCGGCTTAGTCCGTTTAATAATCTGGGGTCACCACAGCGGAATGAACTGCCAACTTTTCCAGCATATGTTTTACGCAGCGGATGCCCTTCCAGCTGCAATCAAGGTTTCCGCGGGGTCTTAAAAAGTCTAAATTTTAAAAATCGAAAGTCCTAAATTCGCTGTTCTAGGTCTTAAATATTTATGCACAGGTCTTATTTTTCCGATGTCCGTATGACGCTACATCTAATGCTCATTTAAATTCTTTTTTGTTGTTGTTGCTTGGTTTTCGTGGTGTTGTAGTTTTTTATTTCACTAGTCCAAATGTAATTTGCAGTATTACAACTACAAATGAGTCCAGCATTCAATAGCCAATCAGCTTTCTGTTATTGAACTCATGTGACGTCATCGTTGTGTTTGTGGAGGTTCGCTTTGGGTGCACGCGTCATGATTTCGGCTGGCGGAGTGCACAACATTTTGAGACTCGAGTGAACAGTTTTCGCGGCGCCACATTTGATTTGAGTTGAATATGAATCACTTTGAAGAGATTTTGTCTGAAACAGGTACGCCTGTACAGACATCTTTATGATCCGTCCATGCGGGATCCTAGAGATATCCTGATAAACAGTAATTCTTGGCTAGAAATTGCAACAGCCTTGGGAAAGGAGGAAAGTTTTTGTAAAAGTTTAGAAAAACTTGAGGGATAAGTTTGTTAAAGCCAAAAAGAGAGGCCATGGCAAAAGTGGAGACCCAGGTGGTTTTAATATTACAGAACATGTTTTTCCACCATTCGTAGGTTTTACACTGATGTATAGGTTACAATTTAGAATTCAAAACAATTTAGTTACAAACTAAAATTAAGTAACAAATTATGTCTTTGATAACTGGAAAGGAATATTTGAACCTATCGGTTTACAATATACTGATGCCCTGTTTTTCTAGGTTTTATCGGTGATAATGGTAACGAATGTTGGACCATTATTGCCTTTTTAGCATATAAGTAGAGGACAGAAACTAGCCAGACAATAGCTATGTTTCCATCCACCTATTATTATGCGCATTTTGGAGATGCGCATAAAAAACCGGTTGATGGAAACGCCAAGATGCGCATAAATTTTGAAAATGCGCATAAAAAAACATATGCGCATGACTGAGTAGGATAAACTTTTTATTCGATAAGAAAAGATGCGCATAAACTATGATGGAAACACTTTTACCGCACAAATTCCAGTGTGCGCATTAAAAAAGGTCATGTGATTTTGTTATAAGAGATCATGTGATGATGACAATGTGTGTAAATGGACAAACCAGCAGGCTGAGCACATTATAAACCATCTGAAATGTTGTTTTTGTCATTTTAAAACGCCTTACTGTTTAAGGGTTAGTGTTATTATATTATTAATGACATCCAGAATCAAGAGTGTCTGTGCTCCGTGTCTGACACCTTCAAACGCCACCGCGCGTTCACTGCATGTCAGGATTGCCTTCTGAGGCGCAAGTCATTTATTATATAAAGAAAAGATTGACGCAGCTTCTCCTACTGCAGAAAATTCAGTTTTTACTGTTGATATTTGGCGCCAGTTAATCAGGAAGTGACGATTTTGTTCGCTTTGACTCGTTGGATGGAAACGCAGCTTTATTCGCACGTCTTTTATGGGATAATCCAGTTTTGCGCATAAATTAAAATAAAAAAAGTCAAAATTTTTATTAATTGTACTTTTTAGTTTGCTTTTATTTTTTTCATATTAAAAAATATAATTGTAGAGCAACTCATGTTCTGTTGTCATTAATATTTAACTTTAATAGGTAGAACTGTCCGAGATATGAACAAAACCAAGTGATGCATCAAAGCTTGATTTAAAAAATCTTGAATGGTTCTAAAAATCTTTATAATCATTATAATAAATTATAAAAAAAAATAATTAGTTTAAAAATATTGAACTATATTATTGATATGACATAGTCCCGGAAACTTCCTACTTCTCTGTTTATCCGTCTGACTTTACGATGGGTTTCTTTTGACCGCCCACTGTCGTTTTAAAGAGCCTCGTCTGCTTGAGGTACGCACACAGTCAGTGGAGGTGCGAGATGCGGCGCCAGGCGAAACTATAAACCAGCCTTAAGATGTTTGTTTGTTTTTTTTCTTCCTGTAGTTCTGTTTTTAGTACTGTTACATTTATTTTGCCACTAATTTTGTGATTTTTGCATTTTCTCTTTATGTGTATGCGTGTTTTCGATATTGTGATATAGGTCTTAAATTTAATACTTAATGGTATTAAAAAGATCTTTAAAAGTCTTCAATTTGTAATTATGATATCTGCAGAAACCCTGTTCAACCCATCACTGGGAAACATCCATACACACTCATACACCACGGACAATTTAGCTTACCCAATTCACCTATGGCGCATTTCTTTGGACTTGTGGGGGGAAACCGGAGCACCCGTAGGAAACCCACGCGAACACGAGGAGAACATGCAAACTCCACACGGAAACGCCAACTGACCCAGCCGAGACTCGAACCAGCGACCTTCTTGCTGTGAGGCGATTGTGCTACCCAATGCTACTATAGGAAATGTACTTCATTATCTTAGATGTTAATTATCATCATTTCTGTAGGCAAAAATTGACTTTCTAGTTTATTTCCAGTGGGTTATAGTGAAATAGACTTTAAGACATCCCTTATAAGACATAATTCGGGTCTTTCCATAGTGTTGATTTCTCCATTTGTTGTGTAGCGCCCTCTGCTGATCAAAATCCATAAGGTGTGTATGTAGGAATACCAGTAGATTTTGGTCCCCATGAGGAAAACAGCTCATAAATCATCCAGAATGAAGTGTTGTGTTAGGTTTGTGTGTAGGATTTGGGGAAGAGGACAGAATATGCAGACTATACAGTATAAAAAGAAGTGGTCTATGGAAAGTCCTATAAAAACATGAAATGTGTGTGTGTGTGTGTGTGTGTGTGTGTGTGTGTGTGTGTGTGTGTGTGTGTGTGTGTGTGTGTGTGTGTGTGTGCGCATGTGTTTGTGTTTGCATATGTTTGCTTGTTTGTGTTTTTGTTTGTATGTGTGTTTGTACATGTGTTTGCATCCATGCGTGTGTTTGCTTGTGTGTACGTGTGTGCGCGCGCGCAACTTTGCGTGTGTGTTTGCCTGTGCCTTGTGTTTTTGTTGGTATGTGTGTTTATGTGTGTGTGTGTGTGTGTGTGTATGCATGTTTGTGTTTGCTTGCACGTTTGTGTGTGTGTGCGCGCACGTTTGCATGTGTGTTTGCGCGTTTGTGTTTTTTTGTGTGTTTTTTTGTTTGTGTGTGTTTACGTGTGGGATTGTGTATGTGCTTGTGTGTGTGTTTGCATGTGTGTGTGTTTGCACGTTTGCGTGTTTTCGTTTGTGTGTGTGTTTGGATGGGTGTGAATGTGTTTGTGTATGTGCTTGCATGTGTGTTTGCTTATGCATGTGTGTGTATGCGTGTTTGCGTTCGTTACCATGTTTGTATGCGTGTTTACAATTGTGTGTTTGTTTGTGTGTGTGTGTGATTGCATGTGTATGTATGTATGTATGTGTGTGTGTGTGTGTTTGTGTGTGTAGGACCCACATGCAGGACCTGCAGGAGGTCACTCAGGATCTCCATTATGAGAACTTCCGTTCAGAGAGACTAAAGCGAGCCGGCAGGTAAAAACATCTAACACACACCATCCCAGATGATCGTTCTGCTGACCTGCACTGGAGATCTGATGGTGAATCTGTTTTGAAACTGTGTGTGTGTGTGTGTGTGTGTGTGTGTGTGGTTCTGCAGGGCGGCTGATGTGGAAGATGTGATGGACAAAGACCAGATCCTGCTGGAGAAAGAAGCTGAGGTCAGTCACTGACACATATGACAGAATAATATCTGATTTATGACTATATTTTAATATACATAATAACTCTACACTATCATTGAAAAGGTTTGACCTAATAGTTTTTTAAAATTATGCTAAAATAAGTCTGATCACCAAATCTGCATTCACTTATAAAAATAAAATAAAAAACAATAATTTACACGTAAAATACATTCACAGGCCACTTTATACGGTACACCTGTCCAACTGCTCGTTATCGCAAATTTCTAATCAGCCAATCACATGGCAGCAACTCAATGTATTTAGGCATGTAGACATGGTCAAGACGATCTGCTGCAGTTCACACTGAGCATCAGAATGGGAAAGAAAGGTGATTAAGTGACTTTGAGCGTGGCATGGTTGTTGGTGCCAGACGGGCTGGTCTGAGTATTTCAAAAACTGCTGATCTACTGGGATTTTCAAGCACAACCATCTCTAGGATTTACAGAGAATGGTCTGAAAAAGAGAAATTATCCAGTGAGTGGCAGTTCTGTGGGCACAAATGTCTTGTTGATGCCAGAGGTCAGAGGAGAATGGCCAGACTGGTTCCAGCTAATAGAAATGCAACAGTAACTCAAATAACCACTCGTTAAAACAGAGGTATGCAGAAGAGCATCTCCAACCTTGAGGCAGATGGGCTACAGCAGCAGGAGACCACACTGGGTGCCACTTCTGTCAGCTAAGAACAGGAAACTGAGGCTACAATTCACACAGGCTCACCAAAATTGAACAATAGAAGATTGGAGAAACGTTGCCTGCTCTGATGAGTCTGTCTGTCTGGATGGTAGGGTCAGAATTTGGCATCAACAACATGAAAGCATGGATCCATCCTGCCTTGTATCAACGGTTCAGGCTGCTGGTGGTGGTGTAATGGTGTGGGGGATATTTACTTGGCACACTTTGGGCCCATTAGTACCAATTGAGCATCATGTCAACGCCGCAGCCTACCTGAGTATTGTTGCTGACCATGTGCATTCCTTTATGACCACAGTGTACCCATCTTCTGATGGCTACTTCCAGCAGGATAACGCACCATGTCATAAAACGTGAATCATCTCAGACTGGTTTCTCGAACATGACAAGGAGTTCACTGTACTTAAATGGCCTCCACAGTCACCAGAGCTCTATCCAATAGAGCACCTTTGTGATTCGCATCATGGATGTGCAGCCGACAAATCTGCAGCAACTGTGTGATGCTATCATGTCAATATGGACCAAAATCTCTGAGGAACATTTTCAGTACCTTGTTGAATCTATGCCATGAAGGATTAAGGCAGTTCTGAAGGCAAAAGGGGGTCCAACCTGGTACAAGTAAGGTGTACCTAATAAAATGGCCACTGAGTGTATGTTCACAATTTAAAGTAACAGTTTTCTATTTTAATGTCTTTTAATTAATGTATTTTTGTGAGCCCAAGTTGAATATTCAGCGTCATTAGCATCACATAATCCGTTCTGATATGCTAATTTGCTGCTCCAGAAGTTATCATATGTTTGTTAAAATAATTATTTTTATTACTTTATTAAATATGATTAATAGGCTTTATTGTCCTACTGACGCCAAGCATTTATAAACAGTATTTGAGGTTTTGTTTACACTGTCCAGTCTATGGGAATAAATTGTAGAAGAGCGCAATCAGAGCCGTCTGTAAACATACATGTCTGCACAGGAAATGACATCAACTTCCTGCGGCACAGAACATACAGAAATGCATGCAATGTACAAAGATTGTGCATTTGAGTGTTTATACGTACCTGTTTAGCATAGTAAATGTCCCAAGAAGAAAAATCCTTATGCGGCATAAAGAAAGTAGATTAATAAACAGGCGAAGTAATATTTAATAGGTGAGGGTGAGGTTTAAGTGTGACCATGAATATTTATAGAAATAATACAATATAAAGTGTTGTATTGTTGTCATCATCAGTCGTGTGTTTAGAGGAGCAGTTTTGTACAGTATGTTCTCTAATTATCATGATTGTTGTCATTAGAGACTGTAATTGTGTTTATGTTTACATGTCAAGTTCATAAGAGTGAGTTTTTCCTCATCAATCCTGCTGCAAGGTCTTTTACAGTGTCAGTCTTTCCATTTAAATTAGCCTCAGACAATGATATTTGGGAGTAACAATAACATGGAAATATACGGATCTTTTTATACAGCATTTTGTTGTAATTTTAGAGAAAACAAAACAAGAACTTGCTAATTGGAAAGCACTCACACTTTCTCTTGTAGGCAGAATAAATACACTAAAGAGGAATATTCTTCCTAAATTATTCCAATTTTCATTCATTCATTTTTTTTTCCGGCTTAGTCCTTTTATTAATCAGGGGTCGCCACAGTGGAATGAACCGCCAAGTTATCCAGCGTATGCTTTACGCAGCGGATGTCCATCCAGCCACAACCCAACACTCTTATTCACACTCATACACTACAGCCAATTTAGCTTATTCAATTCCCCTATAGCGCATGTGTTTGGACTGTGGGGGAAACCGGAGCACCCGGAGGAAACCCATGTGAACACGGGGAGAACATGCAAACTCCACACAGAAATGCCAACTGACCCAGCTGGGGCTCAAACCAGCAACCTTTTTGCTGTGAGGCGATCGTGCTAACCACTGTGCCACCATGACACCCTCCAATTTTCATATGAAAGACATTTTTTTAAGTACTTAGATTAAGTAATTTCTTGTTTTATTCGGAAGGTTGGCCCAATAAGAATACAGAAATCATTTCTTCTACATGTTGAATTCATAAACCGTCACAATTTTTGAGTTTTTTTTCTTAAATGTGTGAAGAGGCATAAAAACGTTTTGGGAAACAGTGAAGCTGGAAATGAAATATTGCCCATTCCTCCAGACAATATATTATATTATAGTATTATAGTTATATAAAACCATAAACCAGTAATATTCATTCATAAATTTTCATTCATTCATTCATTTTCTTTATTAATCTGGGGTCGCCACAGCGGAACGAACCGCCAACTTATCCAGCACATGTTTTACGAAGCGGATGCCCTTCCAGCTGCAACCTATCACTGGGAAGCATCCATACATTCTAATTCACACACATACACTACGGACAATTTTGCTTACCCAATTCACCTGTACCGCATGTCTTTGGACTTGTGGGGGAAACTGGAGCACCCGGAGGAAACCCACGCGAATGCAGGGAGAACATGCAAACTCCACACAGAAATGCCAACTGACCCAGCTGGGGCTCAAACCAGCGACCTTTTTGCTGTGAGGCGATCGTGCTAACCACTGTGCCACCATGACACCCTCCAATTTTCATATGAAAGACATTATTTTAAGTGCTTAGATTAAGTAATTTCTTGTTTTATTTGGAAGGTTGGCCCAATAAGAATACAGAAATCATTTCTTCTACATGTTGAGTTCATAAACCGTCATAATTTTTTTGTTTTTTTTCTTAAATGTGTGAAGAGGCATAAAAACGTTTTGGGAAACAGTGAAGCTGGAAATAAAATATTTCCCATTCCTTCAGACAACATAATATATTATAGTTATATAAAACCGTAAACCAGTAATATTCATTCATGCATACTTTTTTGTTCATTCATTCATTTTCTTTTCGGCTTAGTCCCTTTATTAATCATCGGTCGCCACAGCGGAATGAACCGCCAACTTATCCAGCACATGTTTTACGAAGCGGATGCCCTTCCAGCTGCAACCTATTACTGGGAAACATCCATACACACGCATTCACACACATACACTACGGAGAATTTAGCTTACCCAATTCTCCTATAGCACATGTTTTTGGACTGTGGGGGAAACCGGAGCACCCGGAGGAAACCCACGCGGCCACGGGGAAAACATGCAAACTCCACAAAGAAATGCCAACTGAGCCAGCTGGAGATCGATCCAGCGACCTTCTTGCGGTGAGGCAATTGTGCTACCCACTGCACCACCCAGCTCGGGGTGCCCCTAAACCCTTTTTTGCAGCTTAGTATTTTTTATTGATTGACTGTGGTACATTTTTTACGATGCATTTCTTAATGCAAAGCAGTAGTATTCATTTATTAAAAATGAGTAATTTCTCCTACCTGCTCTAAAATTTTAACAGTGTGTCAAAGTTTCCATGAAAGCATTACAACTCCAGCAGCAATTATTATTATTAGAATCAAGACATACAGCAGGGAAAATAAGTATTGAACACGTCACCATTTTTCTCAGAAAGCATAATCGAAGAGTTTAGATGCAAAAAACCTCCAAGTGCCGTCTGAAATTTATATGGAAAATAAGCATTTTTTTAGGGTGTCAAGGTGGCGCAGTGGGTAGCACAATCACAGCAATAAGGTCGCTGGTTTGAGCCTCGGCTGGGTCAGTTTGCATTTCTGTGTGGAGTTTGCATGTTCTCCCCGTGATGGCGTGGATTTCCTCCGGGTGCTCCGGTTTTCCCCACAAGTCCAAAGACATGTGGTATAGGTGAATTCATTCATTCATTCATTTTCTTGTCGGCTTTGTCCCTTGCGGGGTCGCCACAGTGGAATGAACCACCAACTTATCCAGCACGATTTTTTACGCAGCGGATGCCCTTTCAGCCGCAACCCATCTCTGGGAATTTCCACACACACACACACATTCACACTCATACACTACGGACGATTTAGCTTACCCAATTCACCTGTACTGCATGTCTTTGGACTGTGGGGGAAACCGGAGCACCCGGAGGAAACCCACGCGAATGCAGGGAGAACATGCAAACTCCACACAGAAACGCCAACTGACCCGGTATAGGTGAATTGGGTAAGCTAAATTGACTGCAGTGTATGTGTGTGAATGAGTGTGTATGGATGTTTCCCAGTGATGGGTTGCGGCTGGAAGTGCATCTGCTGCGTAAAACATATGCTGGATAAATTGGCGGTTTATTCCGCTGTGGCGACCCCTGATTAATAAAGAGACTAAGCCAGGTGTGTCCACACTCGGTCCTAGAGGGCCAGTGTCCTGCATATTTTAGTTCCAACCCCAATTAAACACACCTGAACCAGCTAATCAAGCTCTTTCTAGGTATACTAGAAACTTTCAGGGAGGCGGGTTGAAGGAAATTAGAGCTAAACTATGCAGGACAGCGGCCCTCCAGGACCGAGTTTGGACATCCCTGAACTAAGCAGAAAATAAAATAAATAAATAAATGAATGAATGAACTTATTTTTCCCATAAAAGTGAAAATTTCTAAACCTACACATAGGAGCCTGGTAAAAATGCTCATTTTAGAAGAAAATTTCAGATGGCATTTAGAGGTTTTGCCATCTGAACTCTTCATTTCTAAAGTTGCCGTTGACTTGAAAATTTCCCCGGATGTTGGTAACAACCAAAGAAATCCATATATGCAAAAAACAAAAATATAGTTAGTTTACAAATGAAGTTATGTGTAATAAAATGAAAAAGTATTGAACACATGAAGAAAGGGAGGTGTAGAAAGGCAGTGAAAGCCCAGACAGCAGCTGAAATCTCTCAGTAGTTCTTCAGCAACAGAAGAGTTCCTCGGTGTAAATGAATATCAGCTGCTTCAGTCCAACATCTACATCATCAGGATGATGAAGATGAAACCAGGGTGGACATTTCAGCAAGACAATGATCCAAAACACAGCCAAGCAAACTCTAAAATGCTTTCAGAGAAAGAAAATCAAGCTGTAGAATGGCCCAGCCAATCACCTGACTTGAATCCAATAGAAAATACACAATAAAGCTCAGATTTGATAGACGAGAGCCACAGAAGCATCAAGATTTTTACACTCTGTTGAAGTCTGTGAGAAACTCACACATGAGCACTGCATGTGACTTCATTCTCCATATGAGAGGCGTCTTTAAGCTGCAGCACCAAAAAAGTCTTAATATAAAGTATTGAATCCATTTCAGTAGTTCAGCACTTTCTCCTTCTGTCATTATATTGTTATTACACAAAACTCATTTCTCAGATTTTTTTTTAATGTTTGTATTGTTTGGGTTCTTACCGAAATCTGCTTCAATTCTATGTCAACAGCTCTTTTAAAGATATTATTCCCAGAAAAAAACATGACGTGTTCAAAACTTATTTTTCCCGCTTTATATAAGGATCATGTGACACTTGAGACTGGAATAGTGGTGCTAAAAATGAGTTTGCATTACAGTAATAAACTCCATTTCACAGTATGTGAGTACAAAAAAACATTTATTTGAAATGATAATATAGCGTGTCCACAAAAAAATTGATAAATCAATTTAGAGAAATTTAAGGCCCTTAAAAATTATTAAAAAGGTACTAAATTCGATGTCAGTATGCTAAAGTTTACCTGAATTTAATCTTTGAATATTGGGATGCCATGTAGTTCATGAAATTAAAAATAATCCTGCTAGACTTGACATCACGCTGCTTTGTTTACTGCAGTAACCAGTGAAACACTGTTATTCCTGCTGCTGTATAGGCGCCACCTGCTGGATTAACATGTTTATTCAGTATATAAATACAGTTTTAGTTTAGGATGCGTTTCTTGCATAGACTGTAAAAGATATGGACGTAGTATCCGTGACGTCACCCATAGGTTTCTGAACACTGCAAAAGAAGCCACAAGTAGGCGCGGCCAACCGTCGCCATTTTGTTAGCGCGTCATCGCACCGAACGCGGCATACCAAATAAGGGCAAAGAGGCGGAGAGTGAGCAGAGCTACAGACGCATGCTGGATTCTCAGCCTTTTGCTTAGACCTGGATTAAAACAGATTTATTACTTTGGGAGAACGCTTAATACTTCATTACCTGTGACTCGTTTGTGTTCTGACCACATGTGCTTGGTTGTACACTATATCAATAAAGTGTTTAGACTTTTAAAAACACTGTTGTAACACATTGAGCCACTAAACATTGTTCTTATGACGTTTTTCGACAGGAGGAAAACGCGAATTACTATCAAACACTTCAGATATAGTCTGTGTTAGTAAATGCAAGGCTGTTTATAAAATCCAGCACTAACATGGCTGTTTTATAGCCTACAGGTAATCAATCTGTCAGATTCTGGAGTGCATTACTGGTCTAAAGAACATTTAAATGATAAATGATCTTAAATAAAACAAATACATTTATAGAGATGGTATAGAAGTATATCATTTCACTCACCTGTGAAATGAAGGCAACTTGAACGGTTTGTAAGCACAATTAAGTCCACACAGCATGCCATATCATCTGATAATTGCAGGAAATAATTCCAAAAGGCAAATGAAGGTGTAAAGAAACATTAAACAAAACAAATACACGATTTATTTGCCGAGCTCAGCGGCTAATTAGCCAGAATCAGCTGAGGTGACGAGACAGCGAGCAGCGAGGGCTAGCTGTCACTCAAGTGGCCACGCCCTTAATTATGCAAACTTAATATAACCTAATAAAAACGAAACGGATGAGTTATAAAAAAATTCACCCCCCTCAGAGTTGTCATGAAGGGTAATCATAGCTATATGCATCAAAGCCATCGTTTGTACCAGGCTGTAAACATGTTTTTATCAGCTGTAAAAATGGCCAATTTACCAATGCAGAAAGAAAGCCCTTGGACTTCATGGAGCCAGCCCCCCAAGGCGAGTCGATGAATTGCAGTTTTAGTTACTTCCGTATTGGCTTCCCGAGGGAGAGCGGGAGGTTGCCGCATGGTTTCTTGCAATAAATATTTAGTAAATATACTGCAAGTTAAAATGTCGGCAATGTTACTGGTTGAAATCTGAAGTGGTGATGAGGTCTTAAAATGTATGGAAAGAGTCTTAAAGAAGGTCTTAAAAGGTATTGAATTTCAATCTCTGATATATACCCTGTAATAATATATAGTATTTTTGAAGCCATAAACACAGCCTCTTTGAGCTATATATATTCCTTTATGATTGACATTTGTGAAATCATCGCTATGTGCTTCTTTCCCCCTCTGTTATGCAGCTGAGACGCATGCAGCAGATGATCGCTCAAATGCAGGCTCAGATGAAAATGAAACCCGGAGACGACTAAGAGTGTGTGTGTGCTTCTCTGTCGTCTATACGTGAACAGGAAGTGTCATCTGACCGGAGGTTACATCTATCCTGCCCATTTCTAAACACTATTTGCTTGTCATATCAGATGGAACATAATAGTAAACGTTGACCAAGTCCAGTCCCCCTCACCATCGCAAACACATGCTCCATTGTTTAATCAAGCCTGTCCAGTCAGGTTAGTCTCTATCTATTAATAATTTATATCATGGTTCTATTGACAATATTCAGCATCTGTTCATCTGTGGATTGATCAGGGTTTGTGATGTCTCTTCAGTGCCAAACACACTTTTAAAGCTGCTTGGCTTGTTCAAGTCATGTATTTTGTGTGTGTGTGTGATATATATATATATATATATATATATATATATATATATATATATATATATATATATATATATATATGTGTATATATATATATATATATATATATATATATATATATATATATATATATATATATATATATATATATATATATATATATATATATATATATAATATTAGTGCTGGGCAAAGATTAATTGCAATTAATTAAATCATAAATAAAAGTTTGTTTTGACATAATATATGTGAAAATATATGTTTATTCTGATGCACACACATACATAGAAACAAAACTATTTGGTTACATAGATATTTACACATAAATTTACATATAATTTGAATTATATACAAGTATATTTTATCTAAATATAAAAATAACAATTATATATTAACATTTAAATTAAAGGGATAAATTATAAATGCATGCATGTGTGTATTTATATATACATAATACAAATACCCAGTATGCACACAAATATATATATATATATATTATGTCAAAACAAACTTTTATTTTGGATGTGATTAATCACAATACATTTTTGCCCATCGCTAATACAGTATATAATCTATATATCTATATATGATGTAAGTGAGTGTGTGTGTGTTGTTTAAATGGGATAAAATTCAAGGATTTTGTGCCTAATAGATGCATCTGGTCTGGTTTACAGTTTTATTAAATGCACATAATTGCGATTTATTAATATCATGTTTGTATTTAAGAAAGCAGCATGTGTGATCAGCACTACCATCATCATGGTGAAACTAAATATTAAATGTTAGTAGCACATGCTGATTTTAGCACAAATCTAAGTCTCTCATCACTAACAAACAAAGCAAATGCGTGTGGATATTTCTGGTGTGGATTCCAGCTATGCACCGTTTCCCTCTACTGGACAGCAAAACCAGCCGCAGCACAATATTTTAACAGATTGAATCATGACAAAACTAATGCACAATTGGACAATCTGCTTAAATCAGATCTTTTTAAAGGGATAATGGTTATTAAGGTGGCTAATCGAGTGCTTAATTAGAGAGTGTGTATCTCTGAAATGATTATTGCGCATGCACTGGTTCATCTGTTTGTGTTTTGATGTCTTAAAACTCCACATTTCACTCTTTTATACTTATTCTGTCATGGTGTGGGTTTTTCTATTCTTTTATTGCTTCATTGTTGACCTTATTTACTACTTTAAGCATTACCATCTATCATATTTCTCATTTACCATGGTACATTTAACTGTAAAAGTCTAAAAGTTGATGTTAACGGTACAAAGTCTGCACAGTGGACTGGAATATTGACGTCCAAGTCATTTTACATTGTTGTTTGCTAATTGTTAATGCCTGTTTGTTAAACACACTGATTTTGTTTCGTTGTATTTGTGGTTCAGCCCAGTTATTGTGAGGTTGGTTGTCTCCTGTTTAATGCAGTTGTCCTTGTGCGGTACAGTAATGCTTAATTCACTGTTCTACATCTTACTTTTTGTACTTGCTCACGCTGAGGAATAAATATCTTTAAGTCGTTTGTTTTGGCCACTGTGGTTTGCTGCAAGCAGAATCAGCTTTTAATCAATACATATCTTAATTATTTGCAATTAAGGTAAACTATTTTAAAGTAGCAAAACTGACTGATGGAATCCTGCAAATGATATGCATATACTGATTTATTGAAAGAAATATATAGAGTTATATAAAATATATAAAGTGTGTGTGTGTGTGTGTGTGTGTGTGTGTGTGTGTGTGTGTGTGTGTGTGTGTGTGTGTGTGTGAGTGTTACCTGCTTTTATTAAAGTTAAACTGTTCAACTTCTTTAAAACTTAATTTAAATTCTGTATTAATACAGTTAATTAATTAAAAGACTTAGGACTTTAGATTTAATGTTATTGTTATTAATATATATACATCTAAATCTGTATTTAAATATATTGAGTATTTTATATTTATAATATTCAGTATGTTGTTTATGAAATACTTACACTCACCGGCCACTTTATTAGGTACACCTGTCCAACTGCTCGTTAACACAAATTTCTAAATCAGCCAATCACATGGCAGCAACTCAATGCATTTAGGCATGTATACATGGTCAAGACGATCTGCTGCAGTTCAAAGCGAGCATCAGAATGGGAAAGAAAGGTGGTTTAAGTGACTTTGAGCGTGGCATGGTTGTTGGTGCAAGACGGGCTGGTCTGAGCATTTCAGAAACTGCTGATCTACTGGGATTTTCACGCACAACCATCTCTAGGGTTTACAGGGAATGGTCAGAAAAAGAGAAAATATCCAGTGAGCGGCAGTTCTGTGGGCGCAAATGCCTTGTTGATGCCAGAGGTCAGAGGAGAATGGCCAGACTGGTTCCAGCTGATAGAAAGGCAACAACTGAGGTCTGCTGAAGAGCATCTCTGAATGCACAACACGTCCAACCTTGAGGCAGATGGGCTACAGCAGCAGAAGACCACACCAGGTGCCACTCCTGTCAGCTAAGAACAGGAAACTGAGGCTACAATTCACACAGGCTCACCAAAGTTAGACAATAGAAGATTGGAAAAACGTTGCCTGGTCTGATGAGTCTCGATTTCTGCTGCCACATTCGGATGGTAGGGTCAACATCATGAAAGCATGGATCCATCCTGCCTTGTATCAACTGTTCAGGCTGGTGGTGCTGGTGTAATGGTGTGGGGGATATTTTCTTGGCACACTTTGGGCCCATTAGTACAAATTGAGCATCGTGTCAACGCCACAGCCTACCTGAGTATTGTTGCAGACCATGTCCATCCCTTTATAACCACAGTGTACCCATCTTCTGATGGCTACTTCCAGCAGGATAACGCACCATGTCATAAAGCGTGAATCATCTCAGACTGGTTTCTGGAACATGACAATGAGTTCACCGTACTCAAATGGCCTCCACAGTCACCAGAGCGTAATCCAATAGAGCACCTTTGTGATGTAGTGGAATGGAAGATTCACATCATGGATGTACAGCCGACAAATCTGCATGATGCTATCATGTCAATATGGAGCAAAATCTCTGAGGAATATTTCCAGTACCTTGTTGAATCTATGCCATGAAGGATTAAGGCAGGTGTGAAGGCGAAAGGGGGTCCAACCCGGTACTAGTAAGGTGTACCTAATAAAGTGCCCGGTGAGTGTATTATAAATGAAATATATTTAAATTGTAATGTATTTTAATATCTGTATGTACATATTTATTTATTAAAGTAATTAAAGTGTGTTTGTGTGGGGGCAGTGGAAATATTTGAAGAATAAGCATATTTTTATGTAATAAAATTAATTTGAAAAATAAATTAAAATAATTAATAAATAAAAGTTTATTAAAAAAAAACATTTTTATAATAATTTATAATAATTATAATAGTAGTGAAATGTTTAAATAATAAAAATTTGATTAAATAAATAATCAGATTAAAATTATACAGATAGTTTAGCCACAAATAAAACGATGCATAAAATAAAATAAAGGTAAATGCAATACTATACTAGGTAAAAAAAAAATTTAAGTAATTTTTCATAATAAGAAGACAGACGCCTTTTACGTTTGATTGAACCCCCTGCTGTTGGCTTGTTCTGTGAATGACGCGACAGGGGCGTGGCTTCGTGTGCGTCAGCCACGCCCCTCCACGCCTGAGTTTCCCAGCGGGACCAAGCGAGAGACGCAGACGGAGCCGCCGAGCAGCACAGCAGAGCTTAAACATGACGACCAACATCCGATACAAGAGCAGGTCGATGAAATCCGGTAACGACACACACACACACACAACACCGCTGTTCCTGCTGTATTTGTCTGAGCGCTAATTATTCCTCTTCTTCCTCCTCTCTGCATCCCGCACCTGCTGATGCTGCTCTTCCTTCAGAGGACAGTGAGGTAAGGAAACAGCAACTTCAACCACACTGCGCAGATTTTACCTCAGTATTTTACAAACCTAGCGTTTCCACACACGTTTAACACAGTCATATAAGAATCCCACGCCCCTCAGGTTTCATTTGGCTTCATTCATTTTGAATTTTGTGTCATTTTTGGTGTGATATTGTTGATAATGCTGACACCGTGTCATCCTCCGTCGACTGACGCACTTTGTTTGTTTATCATCCCATATGAAAAAAGTACTGTAGTATTTTAGTGGAAGTGTACTGAAGACATGTAGTACATTTCCAATGGTAAATACTGCAGTGTTTTTTAACCTAAATTACAATGATGTGGCGATTTGTTGCGGTAATTCAGCTATTATATAGTAAAATAAACACAAATTATTATGAAAATATATGGGAATTGAGGGACATTTTAGCCTTTATAACCTTTTTAAATGAATGTTTTGTGTTCGTGTATTTGATATTTCAGTTTTAAAGCAATCAGAGTACCAAAAGATGAAATACTGTAAATCATTTTACTACATTATAATGCACACTGGACCACACTGTTTACATTAGTGAGGTAAAAAACAGCAACTTCACCACACTGCGCAGATTTTACCTCAGTATTTTACAAATCTATCGCTTCCACACAAGTTTAACACAGTCATATAAGAATCACACGACCCTCAGCTTTCATATAGCTTCATTTATTTTGAATTTTGTGTCATTTTTGGTGTGATAATGCTGATAATGTTGACTGACAGCTGACACTTTATTTATCATCTCATGAAAAAGTGCTGTAGTATTTTAGAGGAAGTGTACTGGAAGACGAAGTCCAGTGGTACTGTAAATACTGTAGTGTTTTTGAACCTTACTACAGTAAATTACAACGATGTGGTAATTTGTTGAAGGAATCCAACTATTATATTGTAAAATAAACACAAATTACTACATGAATTTTCTCTTTGTTACTAAAATAAGTAAATATATGGGAATTGAGGGGCATTTTAGCCTTTATAACCTTTTTAGATGGATGTTTAGGTGTATTTGATATTTAAAGCAGTCAGATGAATTACTATAAATCATTTTACTACATCATAGTCCACGCTGGAACACTCAGTTTACGTTAGTGAGGTAAAAAACAGCAACTTCACCACACCGTGCAGATTTTACCACAGTATTCTACAAATCTATCGCTTCCACACAAGTTCAACACAGTCATATAAGAATCACACGACCCTCAGGTTTCATTTGGCTTCGTTCATTTTGAATTAATTTTGCATAATTTTTTGGTGTGACAATATTGATAATGCTGACACCGTGTCATCCTCCGTCGACTGACGCACTTTGTTTAGTGGAAGTGTACTGAAGACATGTAGTACATTTCCAATGGTAAATACTGCAGTTTTTTTGAACCTAAATTACAATGATGTGGTGATTTGTTGGGGTAATTCAGCTATTATATAGTAAAATAAACAAATTATTATGAAAATATATGGGAATTGAGGGACATTTTAGCCTTCATAACCTTTTTAAATGAATGTTTTGTGTTTGTGCATTTGATATTTCAGTTTTAAAGCAATCAGAGTACCAAAAGATGAAATACTGTAAATCATTTTACTACATTATAATGCACACTGGACCACACTGTTTACATTAGTGAGGTAAAAAACAGCAACTTCACCACACTGCACAGATTTTACCTCAGTATTTTACAAATCTATCGCTTCCACACAAGTTTAACACAGTCATATAAGAATCACACGACCCTCAGGTTTCATTTGGCTTCGTTCATTTTGAATTAATTTTGCATAATTTTTTGGTGTGACAATATTGATAATGCTGACACCGTGTCATCCTCCGTCGACTGACGCACTTTGTTTAGTGGAAGTGTACTGAAGACATGTAGTACATTTCCAATGGTAAATACTGCAGTTTTTTTGAACCTAAATTACAATGATGTGGTGATTTGTTGGGGTAATTCAGCTATTATATAGTAAAATAAACAAATTATTATGAAAATATATGGGAATTGAGGGACATTTTAGCCTTCATAACCTTTTTAAATGAATGTTTTGTGTTTGTGCATTTGATATTTCAGTTTTAAAGCAATCAGAGTACCAAAAGATGAAATACTGTAAATCATTTTACTACATTATAATGCACACTGGACCACACTGTTTACATTAGTGAGGTAAAAAACAGCAACTTCACCACACTGCGCAGATTTTACCTCAGTTTTTTATAAACCTATCGCTTCCGCACAAGTTCAACAGCATCATATAAGAATCACACGACCCTCAGGTTTCATTTAGCTTCATTTATTTTGAATTTTGTGTCATTTTTGGTGTGATATTGTTGATAATGTTGACTGACAGCTGACACACTTTATTTATCATCTCATGAAAAAGTACTATAGTATTTTAGAGGAAGTGTACTGGAAGACGTAGTAAATTTCCAGTGGTACTGTAAATACTGTAGTGTTTTTGAACCTTACTACAGTAAATTACAATGATGTGGTAATTTGTTGAGGGAATCCAACTATTATATAGTAAAATAAACACAAATTACTACATGAATTTTCTCTTTGTTACTACAATAAGTAAATATATGGGAATTGAGGGGCATTTTAGCCTTTATAACCTTTTTAGATGGATGTTTAGGTGTATTTGATATTTAAAGCAGTCAGATGAATTACTGTAAATCATTTTACTACATCATAGTCCACGCTGGAACACTCCGTTTACGTTAGTGAGGTAAAAAACAGCAACTTCACCACACCGTGCAGATTTTACCACAGTATTCTACAAATCTATCACTTCCACACAAGTTCAACAGAGTCATATAAGAATCACATGACCCTCAGGTTTCATTTGGCTTCGTTCATTTTGAATTAATTTTGTGTCATTTTTGGTGTGACAATATTGATAATGCTGACACAGTGTCATCCTCCGTCGACTGACGCACTTTGTTTAGTGGAAGTGTACTGAAGACATGTAGTACATTTCCAATGGTAAATACTGCAGTGTTTTCGAACCTAAATTACAATGATGTGGTGATTTGTTGGGGTAATTCAGCTATTATATAGTAAAATAAACACAAATTATTATGAAAATATATGATAATTGAGGAACATTTTAGCCTTCATAACCTTTTTAAATGAATGTTTTGTGTTCGTGTATTTGATATTTCAGTTTTAAAGCAATCAGAGTACCAAAAGATGAAATACTGTAAATCATTTTACTACATTATAATGCACACTGGACCACACTGTTTACATTAGTGAGGTAAAAAACAGCAACTTCACCACACTGCACAGATTTTACCTCAGTATTTTATAAACCTATCGCTTCCGCACAAGTTCAACAGCATCATATAAGAGTCACACGACCCTCAGGTTTCATTTGGCTTCATTTATTTTGAATTTTGTGTCATTTTTGGTGTGATAATGCTGATAATGTTGACTGACAGCTGACACACTTTATTTATCATCTCATGAAAAAGTACTATAGTATTTTAGAGGAAGTGTACTGGAAGACGTAGTAAATTTCCAGTGGTACTGTAAATACTGTAGTGTTTTTGAACCTTACTACAGTAAATTACAATGATGTGGTAATTTGTTGAGGGAATCCAACTATTATATAGTAAAATAAACACAAATTACTACATGAATTTAGTTTACTGTAGTAAATTGTAAAGTACACTACAGTATTTTCTAGATCTTATCAATTTACTTTAGTTAATACTGTAGAAAACATACTACAATTTAGACTGTTTTACTGTAGTAAATCCTAAAGTGTACTATGATATTTTTTCATATTGGATTGGCTCAGGTTTACGATGATTATCATCTTGTGTTTTCTGTCCTACGGTCTTGTTCTTGTTAGCATTTAGTAAATCTAAGAGAGGATGATGGTGCTGTTTCTCTCTGGAGGTGTTGTCATGGTTACAGAAGCTGGAGTGTGATGGAGAGCAGCGTATATAGCAGTGTGAAGCCTCCAATCTGTGGCCGATTATAGAGTTTGTGTTTATGGTAAAGATGAGAAAGAGTGTTTCAGTCATATATGTTTGGCGGTGTATGTGTGCACTTTAGTCTCTCACACATGAAAATGGGTGACATATTTGTGTTGACACATTTACATAGTCAGAAAAGGAAGTACTGAATGTCTTGTCGCTAAAAGGACTTGTATATGATGCCTTCATTTTTTTCTTATTTTTTGAAGGAAATGGCTAAAGTTAATATGGGGTTTAGAAGTTATTGTCATTTCTGTGGATTTGTCATTAGTTGTTTTGAGTAAAATGTTTATTTGTTCTTTATTTTAGGAACATTTGAACAATTGCAAACAAAATGTTATATTAATTTGGCTTCGTTCATTTTGAATTTTGCGTAATGTTTTGGTGTGATAATGTTTATAATGCTGACCAATTGTGGCATCCTCTGTCGGAAGTACTGAATTTAGAGCATTTATTTGCAGAAAATGTTAATAAATATTTAAAATATTCAGTGTTTTCAGACATTAAATATTATATTATATTATATTATATTATATTATGTTATGTTATGTTATGTTATATTATATTATATTATATTATATTATATTATATTATATTATATTATATTATATTATATTATATTATATTATATTATATTCATTTCATTTCATTTTCTTGTCGGCTTTGTCCCTTGCGGGGTCGCCACAGCGGAATGAACCGCCAACTTATCCAGCACGATTTTACGCAGCGGATGCCCTTCCAGCCGCAACCCATCTCTGGGAACTTCCACACACACATTCACACTCATACACTATGGACAATTTAGCTTACCCAATTCACCTGTACTGCATGTCTTTGGACTGTGGGGGAAACCGGAGCACCCGGAGGAAACCCACGCGAACCCAGGGAGAACATGCAAACTCCACACAGAAACGCCAACTGACCCAGCCGAGGCTTGAACCAGTGACCTTCTTGCTGTGAGGCGATCGTGCAACCCACTGCGCCACTGCCCATATTATATTATGTTATATTATATTATAATATATTATATTATATTATGTTATGTTATGTTATGTTATATTATATTATAATATATTATATTATGTTATGTTATGTTATGTTATATTATATTATATTATATTATATTATATTATATTATATTATGTTATATTATGTTATATTATATTATATTATATTATGTTATATTATGTTATATTATATTATATTACGGTGCATCAGGAAAGTATTCATAGCGCTTCACTTTTTCCACATTTTTTTTTGTTACAGCCTTATTCCAAAATGGATTAAATTCATTTATTTTCTCTAAATTCTACACACAATCCCCCATGACAATGTGAAAAAAGAGTTTTTGAAATTGTTGCAAATTTATTGAAAATAAAAAACCTGAAAAATCACATGTACATCAGTATTCACAGCCTTTCCCATGAAGCTCTAAATTGAGCTCAGGTACATTCTGTTTCCACTGATCATTCTTGAGATGTTTCAGCAGCTTAACTGGAGTTCACCTGTGGTCAATTCAGTTGATTGGACATGATTTGAAAAGGCATACACCTGTCTATATAAGGTCCCAGGGTTGACAGTGCATGTCAAAGCACAAACCAAGCATGAAGACAAAGAAATTGTCTGTAGACCTCCGAGACAGGATTGTCTCGAGGCACAAGGCTGGGGAAGGTAAAGGAAAATTTCTGCTGCTCTGAAAGTTCCAGTGAGCACAGTGGCCTCCATCACCTGTAAGTGGAAGATGTTTGGAACCACCAGGACTCTTCCTAAAGCTGGCCGGCCATCTAAGCTGAGGGATCAGGGGAGAAGGGGGCCTTAGTCAGGGAGGTGATCAATAACCCGATGGTCACTCTGTCTGAGCTCCAGCGTTCTTCTGTGGACAGAGGAGAACCTTACAGAAGGGCAACCATGTATGGTAGAGTGGCCAGACGGAAGCCACTCCCCGCCTGGAATTTGCCAAAAGGCATCTGAAGGACTCTCAGACCATAAGAAACTAAATTCTCTGGTCTGATGAGACTAAAATTGAACTCTTTGGAGTGAATGCCAGAGTTTAAGTTCAGTTCAGTTTAGCTCAGTTCAGTGTGGGTTAATAATCACTACTGAGAGTCCAAACACTGAAGTAATCACAGCCTTTGCCATGCGCAGTAATCACAATACTGTGAAACCGTGATATTTTTATCCAAGGTTATCATACCGTCAGAATATTATATCGGCCCATGCCTCCTGGAGAGCCTGTGTCAAAAGTGACTGTGTAGAGTTTGAAAATTGACATCAGGGTTCTGAAATTTGTGACAAAACAAATGAAAAAAAAAAATTAAATAACAGGAATAAATGACATTTGAGGGTGCTTTCACACTTGGTTCAATTGCCTGGATCATACCCAAGTTCGATTGCCACCCCACTTGCAACCTTCTCAGCTGGTTTGTGTTCACACTGTCTTTTTTCCATCTGAACCCCGGTACGCTTGCGTCATCGAGCTGCTGTTTTGTTTACGGCTGTTGCTAGGTGACGGTCACGAAAGCAAAGCGCCAAAATGGAAAGATTTCCGCACATCGCGGTCGATTTGCTTTTGCTAAATACAGAAAGCGACGCGATTGAACATTATGCAAACGATAGTTTGTTGTACAGTTGGCGGTTCACTTCCGCTATTTGGTACGATTGCATTCATACCAGAAGTGAACCGTACCAGAGTTACCATGAACCGTACCCCAGACCACCTCTTTCAGGCGGACTCAGGTACGGTTCAGGGCTGCGCACCCGAGTTCAGAAGACACGTTCACACTAGCTAAACGTAACGTACTATGACGTCAATCGAACCCGGGTGCGGACCAAAAGTGCTAGTGTGAAAGCACCCTGAGAGTACATGAAAACAAAAGAAAAAACAGTTAAAATGATAGAAATGTGTTGCAATATTGCAGTTTTTAATAAATATATATATATATTTATATTTATTTTTTACATTTTATATCCAGAAAATTCAGCTTTTGAATCACAGGAATAAATTTCATTTTAAATTATATTTAAATACTAAATTTAACTATTAAATTGCTATAATACCAATTTAAAAATTACCTTTTGGCACCCCAAACTTTAGAATGATACTCTACATCTGCTAAAAAATAATTTTAGTTTTTATTTTTATTCTGCATGAAAGAGCATATTGGCAGATTCAATAAAAATATGTTAATAACTACTACATTTTAAGCACGTTAAGCAAACAGTAGATCTTTATTGCTGTAAACATACAACTTTACTACATAAACTCTTCTCAAGGTTGGTGATTTCAGCTTCCAGCACTTGACTCTTGATCTCTCTCACAAACACACACACACATGCAATTACTACAGAGCACATCTTCCTACACAAATGCAACAGCAAACACCCCCACATTCTGTCAATGTTTCTACATTTCTCTCTTTCTCTTCGTTTTCTTCTCCTCTTGTCGTCTTCTAGTCTCTCTCGTTTTTTTCTTCTGCATTGAGGCTTAATAACTTAATGGCGTGGAAGGCTGGCTGCCATTTCAGTCGTATTTATCTGTGAAAAGGTCACTGCATTGAAATTAAACTGTGAGTGTGTGTGTGTTTGTATAGAACGAGACGTCTGTGGTGTGTGTGTGTGCTGTCAGTGGTCTGTGCAGCTGCATGCAGTGTGACAGATGGCACAATTCAACTTCCTTTTGATCATCAAGTCAAGTGGTCTGAGCAGTGGCTCAAATAGCACAGCAAGAAATGTCCATCTCAGACAGAGCCTACTGTACGCACTCCAGTCCAATATGACGGCATGAAATCAGAATTTACAATGTTTATTTTGCTAGCGCACATTGGTAGTCTTAAGGTGCACAGTTAATCTGTGTATTTTAACCCACTGACAAATAAACTGTTTGCTTTGGTAATCTTTAATTAAATCTGACCATTTGCTTCTGCTCTGGAGTGGTAGTCCTTCTCTGATAGGGTGAAATAGGCTTAGCCACGCCCCTCCAACTGTTAGCTTGCTGCTGGGGAAACAGATATTTACGTTAGATGTCGCCTACGCTGTTGTTTATTGGAAGGAATGTGTCAATAGAGCTGCCATTTTAGTACAGGGTAGCGCTCCTTTGAAATGAATGTGGGACCAAGGTGCAGGACTGGCCATTCAGAGCTAGAGATACAGGGAGTGCAGAATTATTAGGCAAGTTGTATTTTTGAGGATTCATTTTATTATTGAACAACAACCATGTTCTCAATGAACCCAAAAAACTCATTAATATCAAAGCTGAATATTTTTGGAAGAAGTTTTTAGTTTTGAGCTATTTTAGGAGGATATCTGTGTGTGCAGGTGACTATTACTGTGTATAATTATTAGGCAACTTAACAAAACACAAATATATACCCATTTCAATGATTTATTTTCACCAGTGAAACCAATATAACATCTCAACATTCACAAATATACATTTCTGACATTCAAAAACAAAACAAAAACAAATCAGTGACCAATATAGCCACCTTTCTTTGCAAGGGCACTCAAAAGCCTGCCATCCATGGATTCTGTCAGTGTTTTGATCTGTTCACCATCAACATTGCGTGCAGCAGCAACCACAGCCTCCCAGACACTGTTCAGAGAGGTGTACTGTTTTCCCTCCTTGTAAATCTCACATTTGATGATGGACCACGGGTTCTCTATGGGGTTCAGATCAGGTGAACAAGGAGGCCATGTCAATTGTTTTTCTTCTTTTAGACTCTTTCTTGCCAGCCACGCTGTGGAGTACTTGGACGCGTGTGATGGAGCATTGTCCTGCATGAAAATCATGTTTTTCTTGAAGGATACAGACTTCTTCCTGTACCACTGCTTGAAGAAGGTGTCTTCCAGAAACTGGCAGTAGGACTGGGAGTTCATCCTCAACCCGAAAAGGCCCCACAAGCTCATCTTTGATGATACCAGCCCAAACCAGTACTCCACCTCCACCTTGCTGGCGTCTGAGTCAGACTGGAGCTCTCTGCCCTTTACCGATCCAGCCACGGGCCCATCAAGACTCACTCTCATTTCATCAGTCCATAAAACCTTAGAAAAATCAGTCTTGAGATATTTCTTGGCCCAGTCTTGACGTTTCGGCTTGTGTGTCTTGTTTAGTGGTGGTGGTTTTTCAGCCTTTCTTACCTTGGCCATGTCTCTGAGTATTGCACACCTTGTGCTTTTGGGCACTCCAGTGATGTTGCAGCTCTGAAATATGGCAAAACTGGTGGCAAGTGGCATCTTGGCAGCTGCACGCTTGACTTTTCTCAGTTCATGGTTCAGTTCTCAGTTTATTTTGCGCCTTGGTTTTTCCACACGCTTCTTGCGACCCTGTTGACTATTTTGAATGAAACGCTTGATTGTTCGATGATCACGCTTCAGAAGCTTGGCAATTTTAAGAGTGCTGCATCCCTCTGCAAGATATCTCACTATTTTTGACTTTTCGGAGCCTGTCAAGTCCTTCTTTTGACCCATTTTGCCAAAGGAAAGGAAGTTGCCTAATAATTATGCACACCTGATATAGGGTGTTGATGTCATTAGACCACACCCCTTCTCATTACAGAGATGCACATCACCTAATATGCTTAATTGGTAGTAGGCTTTCGAGCCTATACAGCTTGGAGTAAGACAACATGCATAAAGAGGATGATGTGGTCAAAATACTCATTTGCCTAAGAATTCTGCACTGCCTGTATATAGATGTACATATATCTATGATCGGGAGTTTTCCCGGTGGTCAGTATGCAAATGCTTTTTTTTTAATTATGAAAATTATAATTTTACATCACTTTTCTACATTGATGGATAAGTGAGCGCACTTGCATTGCTGACAAAGAGCGTGTGTTTATGTGCATGGAAGTGTATTATTCCCCCTCCCTGTTAAATTTGATCTAATCCGTGTCCTGAAACACACCTCCTCTCCTGCTTTCACTTCTAATTCTAACGGAGGGAGCGATTCATTTGTGAGTGAATCTTTGTTATGAACGATTCATTTGAACCATCGATATGCCTGCGTCTGAATGTGCATATCCACCTTTCTGATCTAAATGGTATATAACATTTGTAATATTGAATAATTTAGGGTGGACAGTATGCACATTAAGGCGCAGGCACTGTTATGTTATCAGGCACCCTTATAATAAGTTACTTCAAAAACTAGTCGTTACTTAATCGACAATGATACCAGTTTCTGGCACCACAGCGTCTTGTTCTCATATTTAATTTACATTGTTTGCTGATTTTATTCAACAAAACTAGCATAAGCCTAGTATTTAGTGGGAGTTGGTGCTACTTTGCATTATGGACAGTGCAGTAAGTGACTGTATTATCATTAATAGCGTTACTTGTTGAGCACAAAAGTTCGTAACATACAAAAACGTAAAAAACGAAATCTTACCTATGAAATGTTCTGCCTTTGTGCTTTGTTGTCTTTGTTTGCTCATTACTACACTCGTACACAGCGCTAAAGTCCAGCATTATCCAGGCCATCCGTATGCGATATCTAGTGTATATATATCTATGCTAGGGTAAGATGGGAGGAGGAGGGTCAAAATATAAAGCCCACTTCGTACTCAGTTGTATATACATCATCACGCTGAAATGTCTTTCCATGGATTTTCTGGAATATCATGGAATTTTAAAATGTCTATTCCAGATATTGGAAGTCAGGGAGTTTATATATGTTTAGTCAGTGGCGGCTGGTCAATAGAGGGCGCTGGGGCAGGCAGGCAGGATGTGGTGTAAGTCATGCCTTTTACTATTTCCGTGTTTGCTGTTTCAAACAGCATGACGCAAGAGAGGCTAAATGCATTGGCCATGCTGTCAATAGAGAAAAGACTGGTGACTGAGATGACTGACTTTAACCAAAAGGTCATTGAGAAATTTTCAAGCCAGAAAAAAAAGGAGAGCAAAATTTATTTTCAAGTATTAGGCAACATTTGTCTGTGTGTCTGTGTGTGTGTGTGTGTGTGTGTGTGTGTGTGTGTGTGTGTGTGTGTGTGTGTGTGTGTGTGTGTGTGTGTGTGTGTGTGTGTGTGTGTGTGTGTGTGTGTGTGTGTGTGTGTGTGTGTGTGTGTGTGTGTGTGTGTGTGTGCGCGCGCGCGCGCGCTTACTGATTATCTTGATTACTTCATTACTGATAATAAACCCAAATTGAACTAAAATGAACTGATTTGTGATGCATTTATTGTATGCTTTAGTCATATTTTTGTTTTTTGATACATCACCTGAAAAATGGCTTTTACACTCTTACTTTACCAACAGTTAGATTTTTTTTTAAATCCCCCCCACACACACACACACACACATTTTTTAACACCAGCCGCCACTGTGTTTAGTACAGAAATTTCTTTCTTCTATCACGTGCCGTTGCTTTTAGTTAGAAAAATCAGCCTTTAGGCTCTAAAAGTAAGGCACACACTCCTGTTGGTGTCGTCAATCTAGCAACCTTGCTTGGACTCATCAGAGAAGGAGCCTAGCAGTGGTGGCTGGTGTTAAAAAATGTGAGGGGGGCGCATTTTAAAAGCCATTTTTCAGGTGATGTACCAAAAAACAAAAATGACTAAAGCATACAATAAATGCATCACAAATCAGTTCATTTCAGTTCAATTTGGGTTTATCAGTAATGAAGTAATCAAGATAATCAGTAAACACACACACACACAAACAAATGTTGCCTAATCACTGGCCAGTAGCACTACTTGAAAATAAATTTTGCTCTCCTTTTTTTCTGGCTTGAAAATTTCTCAATAACCTTTTGGTTAAAGTCAGTCATCTCAGTCACCAGTCTCTTCTCTATTGACAGCATGGCCAATGCATTCAGCCTCTCTTGCTTCATGCAGCAAACACGGAAATAGTAAAAGGCTGGAAAAGCCCCGAGTGTACTCGCGCTCGCCATCACTTGACTGCTGGTGAATTTGTTTTCATTAGTTTTGCAAGGAAGGTCGATCTGGTCCAAGCTCCTTGATTTTTTTTTTTTTTTCTTCATCCAAACGCCTTGTGAACGGATGTCTTTGCAAAGATACAACAGAATTTTCCCTTATCTTGCACTTGCTTTCATTATATGATTAAAGGTCAGCACAGCTAACTGACGAGCTGCTGCTGAGTGAACGGTCTAAGTGAGAATGGTCCAATCACATAAGGCCAATCATATAAAAACAAATATGATTCGTTCTAACAACAAAAATGGGAGGGTTCGGGGCGCAGAGCGCTGCGCCCTAAGGACAATTTAAAACCGGCCAATTAGAGCTTATTGTCATATCACATGCTTTGCAAAAGTTTGTGTACCTACATAGACACCCATTAGTCCGGCGCCCCGCATACATATGAAAAAATATTGTTCATACATTTTTTTTTCAATAAATGTTAGTATGACTACAATAAATGTTAGAATGTTATAATTAAATCAGTTTATTTTGTTAATATTTGTGATAATAAATATTGACATATTAAAGGAGTCTAACTTTACGGGGGCGGCGCCCCAGCGCCCTCTATTGACCAGCCGCCACTGGAGCCTAGTGAAAATGTATTTTGATCCAGGAGTGCAATACCTAGTTCAACCACTGGGTGTCAAACTTACATACTGGACCTTTAAATCAGGTTTATTTTCTACAGTAACTTAGCTATAATGGATCTCTATACAGCAGAATATTATCCGTTTGGTGGCCATCCTGTCACATTTGTGTGTTAAATTAATTTATTCATAGAATATATATATATATATATATATATATATATATATATATATATATATATATATATATATATATATATATATATATATATATATATATATATATACACATACACAGTTGAAGTCAGAATTATTAGCCCCCCTGTTTATTTTTTTTCCATTTTTACAGTATATATATATATATATATATATATATATATATATATATATATATATATATATATATACATACAGTATATATATACACACACACACACGGTTGAAGTCATAATCATTAGCCCCCTTTGAATTTTTTTTTTTTCTGTTTAAATATTTCCCAAATTATGTTGAACAGAGCAAAGAAATTTTTACAGGACGTCTGATAATATTTTTTCTTCTGGAGAAAGCCTTATTTGGTTTATTTCGGCTAATAATTCAGGGGGGCTAATAATTATGACTTCAACTGTGTATATATATATATATAGCCCAAGCCATAGAATATCAGAAATTTATTTGAAAAATGAAAAAGACAATGTTTTACTTGTCACGAAAATGCATCATGATTAATCATGATCATGAAAATGCTCCTATTTTGCCTTTTTTTACAAGATCCATAATAAGTCTTTTGCATGGAATTTGAGCTGTTTTGCGCCAGTGTGTTTAAACAGAATTGATTCCACTGTAAGACTGAACCAAGATGTTTCTCAATTGTTATTTGATGTAGTTGTTTTGGAGTTTATTCTATGAATAAACTAACTTCACACACAAATGTGACAGGATGGCCACCAAATGGGTAAATATTCTGCTGTATAGAGATCCATTATAGCTAAGTTACTGTCTCAGTGCAAACCAACACATATCAGTGATTCAGCATGTACATTTAAGAATGTTAAAGAGGTTTAATATGTATTAATTCGATTATAAACCTTACCATTTCGCTAGAGTGCAGTCTGTGCACTATTCTGGGCTTCTGAATAGCTGTATTTAAATTTCTGTCGTTTCGTCTGGTGCAAACTGGCAAATTGATTATCACTGCATATCTCATCATGTAGTGTGTTGTTAGGACACGGAGTTACAATGTAACCCGGGGCCTGTTTCAGTAAGGAGGTTCAACCAACTCTGAGTTTAAACTTGAACTCTGAGTTGATTTGCCGAGAGATTAAAAACTCAGAGTTTTCAGTTTCAGAATAGCTGATCTGGGTTGGGTCAATCAATTTTGAATAGACCAACTCAGATTTAAGCGCGCACACCACAACTATAAAAAGGCATTATCAATGGAGCGCAGATATTACGAGTTCTCCAGCTAAACTTGATGTGCTCATGCAAAGTTATAGCAAATATGACCATATATTGAAAAAAGCAACACCACTGCATCAGTGAAACAGAGACAGTTAGCGTGGGAAAACATAGCTGCTCAAGTTAACGCGCAAGTTTACATTTAAAGTATTTAAATAATTAAGTATAATAAAAAAAAGTAATGTAATGTGTGACGTTTATAAAATTTTTACTTGAAAAAGTGGGGAATTGGCCATAGTTTTAGTTATTTCAGATGTAATTGCATTAAATTACATAAAATAGGCTAGCGCATTTCTACAAAAAATCTGACAAAACAAGAGTGCAGATAACCTTAGCTTAATGTTCAGTGGAAAGTTTAATTTAAGGTTCCCACTTTAACACACATTGATCAGTTTTAATAGATTTAAGTGCACTTGTGTGTCTGCCTTTTTTATTGTTCGAGTGGTAGAGGATGATATGACATTTATAATGTAAGCAGAACTAAAAAAATAGTTTTTAGAAGGAGTAATAATCCCATTGATCTAGTTAGTAACGTTACATGTGCCAGTGAAAGGTAAGTGAATTTAAGCTAATTAATTATTAAAAAAGGACAAACTATTCTCGTAAGTGAGTTAGTTCTTTGTGTGACTGAAATGTATTAGCTATGTTTCCATCCAAAAACGCGAATTAAATTTATGTGCAAAACTGGAATATCGCATAAAAGATGTGCGAATAAAGCAGCGTTTCCATCCAACGAGTCAAAGAGAACAAAATCGTCACTTCCTGATTAACTGGCGCCAAATATCAACAGTAAAAACAGAATTTACTGCAGTAGAAGAAGCTGCGTGAACCTGTTTTTTATTTAATAAATGACTTGTGCCTGAGAAGACAATGCTGACACACAATGAACATGTGGTGGCGTTTGAGACGCGCATGAGACGCGGAGAACAGACGCTCTTGACACGCTGCAGACTCTCTGGAGGTAACTAATAATATAATAATACTGAAACGGTTAAGGCGTTTTAGAATGACCAAAACAACATTTCAGATGTTTTACAGTGTGCTCAACATGCTGGTTTGTCCATTCACACAAATTTTCATCATCATATGATCTCTTATAACAAACCTTTTTTAATGCGTATACTGGAATTTGTTCAGTAAAAGTGTTTCCATCTTAGTTTATGCACATCTTTTCTTATCGAATAAAAAGTTTCTCCTACTCAGTTATGCATATGTTTATTATGCCTATTTTCAAAAGTTATGTGCATCTTGGCGTTTCCATCAATCAATTTTTTTTATGCGCATATCCAAAATGCACATTAAAATAGGTGTGTGGAAACGTAAATCTAAGGTGAGAAATACCGCTTCGTCTTTAAAAAAGGCAGGAGACCGACAGAAACTCAGAGTTTAGAGAATAAAACCTGCTCCTGACCAGGTTAGGTTCACAGAGTAAGTTACCACGGTAACTGACTCTGAGTTAAAGTTACCTCTCTTTCAGAAACAGGCTTGACTTACCCTGCTTTCTCGAGTTTGACAAACCTGCCATTTTGAAACGGAAAACCCAGAGTTTCTCTCATTTCAGGGTTAAAATACTCTGAGTTTTCACTTAACCTCCTTTCTGAAACAGGCCCCTGCTCACCTAATGTTTACATTTGTAATATTTATATTATTTGCAAATTAATAACCACCTGATGTGGAACTGTATCTGTGTCTCATTTTGGAGGCTGCTACTGTCCACCGGAGGTTGAATTTCAGTCACGGATGCATACTTGGAGAGACTTCATGACTGACTGAATCAAACACTCAGTTTTCCACCAAGGCAACCCGGGGTGCTGAAATATAATTGGCTAAACTGGCATTGGACGGGTTAAATGACCAAAACAAAGACAGACATTCTGGCACATATCGCACATTTTCAAAGCAGAATATCTGACTTCAGCATTGTTTTTCAGATAAACATGAACGTTCACTTAGCATGTTTGTGCATCACGTTGCAGTAGATCTAAAAAATCCTTGCGATTTGGATCTTCATTTAACATCAGGATATTTAAAAAAGAGACCTGTTGTGTTTATATCACTCCAATATGACAGTGGACAGACTTTACTAAATAAATTTCTATCCAAACTGCTTCCAAAAGTTAATTTCGCATGATAGGTGCCCTTTATTTACACTATAAAGAGACGAAAACTCAAAATAGGAAAATAAGTGTTTACAGTGAAGCTGCAGTGTAGACGCATTAACCCATTTAAATACAGGTCTGCAGTATTACTAACAACCAGTGAAGCAGTAAAGCTGGCATGCTGTGAAAGCGAGAGGAAAACATTCGTCCTCTGGGAAAGACACTCCATCTGTGCTATCAGGTCTGTTTGCGTTTGACCCAGTGTAGCTGCCATAGAGCCCTGAGAGGATGTTCAGTGAGAGCTCGTGACAGAAGAAACACTGATAAGAGTGTCACATTCATCCACTGCACGCATCTCCACCCTCTTCATCATCATGACATCATTAAAGCCACAGCTGCTCGGGCCACATTAGTGGATGACATCACTGTTGAATATCAGCAGACAGGGCATCACAGTCTGAGATCAGCGGGACGCCTCTGCTGAATGTCAGAATAGGATTAGAAAATGTTCATGTGCTCAAGACTATTTTGAAAGGCTTTCAATCCATTGCTTTGTGGTTGGCAAGGTGTTGCTATGCAGTTGGTTAGATATTCTGAATGGCTTGCTTTGAGTTGATGTGTGTTTGTCAGTGTTGTTGCTGAGTGGTCGCTGCATATTCTCTAGAGGCCTCGGGATGAGTTTCCCTAGGTAGAAATAGAGAATAAAGAAAATAATTAGCGTAGCTGCTGTTCATAGTGTATTTAAACACGAGATGCAAAAATGAAGTGCTATAAATGAACATAGTATTAACCATTTGAGTGGTTTCTGTCATGTGATTTGCTTTTGAAAGTGGAGGCGGGATTTCATGAGGTCAGACAGGACAGACTGTAGCTTGCATTCATTTCATACAGATTACAAAACCAGAGAATGTTTGTTTTCAAGTGCAGTTGGTTTGTTAAAGGGCCATGAAACCCCCCTGTCTCAGCAGGATGTTTTCACACCTCTAGTTTGAAAAAAAAAGTCTGGAAAGTAGGTAAGTACAGCTTTGTTTAGGTGGGAGTGTCGAGTGGCGAAAGAGGGAAGGGTTTGCATAAAAATGGGAGTTTTCTGCTTGAGCACGCACTAATTTTCACAGAGGCAAAACAACACCCAGACGCAGGGGAGAAAGACAGTGACTGCGTTCACATGGACATCAGTAATTGAATTACTTGCCAAATTATTGCACTTTATATGGCACTTTCACTTTCATTCAGGAACATTTCATGCATGCCCCCGTGACAAACGGGATATTAGATGCGAGTATGAACTACTGGAGAGTGGAGTTTTATTGGAATGTTTGATACCGCATGACGAATAGGAGAAAAAAATCCTCCGCATTTCTCTGTAACTTAGATGCACTCGGTAGGTAGCGTCAGAAAGCCGTGTGTGTGTGTATAGACTATCCTGTCAAAAAATGAGGCGAAAATCCTACACGACGGTAATAGTTTGATTAAGTTGTTTACACTCGGAGAGCAGCATTTACAGCAGATCTCATTCATTCATTCATTTTCTTGTCGGCTTTGTCCCTTGCGGGGTCGCCACAGCGGAATGAACCGCCAACTTATCCAGCACGATTTTACGCAGCGGATGCCCTTCCAGCCGCAACCCATCTCTGGGAACACACACATTCACACTCATACACTATGGACAATTTAGCTTACCCAATTCACCTGTACTGCATGTCTTTGGACTGTGGGGGAAACCGGAGCACCCGGAGGAAACCCACGCGAACCCAGGGAGAACATGCAAACTCCACACAGAAACGCCAACTGACCCAGCCCAGCCGAGGTTCGAACCTGCGACCCAGCGACGTTCTTGCTGTGAGGCAACAGCACTACCTACTGCGCCACTGGGTTGCCCCTACAGCAGATCTTTCAGTCTATAATATTGTAATGATATTAAAGTATTGTAAACTTAGTAACTAAATCATTTTGACTAAGGTATGTCTTTAAAAACTGAAAGAGCACTGCTGAATAAGTTTGTGGTTCATTCTGCTGTGGTGTTCCCAGATTAATAAAGGGACTAAGCCGAAAAGAAAGTGAATGTATGAATGATATTAAAGTGATGTTTACACCACATCTGCATTTTGAAATCGCAGGAACAGCTGGAGGTTTGTAGTCCACAGCATGTTGTTGCAATGTTTACAGTGCTAATCCTATATTTCCGGGTTTCTTCCCACCACAGCCTTGCTTTCATGTTTTAAAATGACAGCCACGTGAAATAAGTGTATATCGATGAATGATTGGCTCCTTTAGTAGAAGGCAAGGCTTCCTTTTCTAGAGCGCCCATGTTGACTGTTACATTTTTTTCTCATTCAAACACAGTGATGGCATGTCTTGTGTATTCTATATAGCAGGGGTCACCAAACTTGTTCCTGGAGGGCCGGTCTCCTGCAGATTTTAGCTCCAACCCTAATCAAACACACCTGAACAAGCTAATCAAGTTCTTATTAGGTTTACTTGAAATATCCAGGCAGGTGTGTTGAGGCAAGTGGGAGCTAAACCCAGAAGGAACACCGACCCTCCAGGACAGATAATGGTGACCCCTGCTATATAGTGTCAGGTTTATTAAATTATTTTGTGTGGATGATCATCAGTGATAGTTGACTGTTATTATTCATTCATTCATTTTCCTTTGGCTTAGTCCCTGATTTATCATGTGTCGCCACAGCGGAATGAACCACCAACTACTCTGCAATATGTTTTATGCAGCGGATGCCCTTCCAGCCGAAAGCCAGTACTGGGAAACACCCATACTCTCATTCAAACACACACTCATACATTACGGCCAATTTAGTACATCCAATTCACCTATACTGCATGTTTTCTAGACTGTGGGGAATGTGTAATGTGTTTTTGATGCCCTGATGGTATTATAGTTGCTCAAATGCATATTATAAACTGCAGATATTGGGTTGTGTCTGGTGTGGGTGCTCCAGGTGGCACTCAGGGATGGCAGCTGGACAGTGAGAGGGTGTTGTTCTCTGTTGGGAGGCGAATCGGGGCTATTGTGTCACTCAAAGACATCTGTTCTGCTCTATTGAAAAGACCCCCACTGGATCCTCCACCCCCAGCAGCACATCTATATGCAGGGCCAGACCCCCAGCAGCCCATAATCGAGCCAATCAGGGTTATTATGAAGATGTTATGCATTACTATTACTATTGCTCACTGTAGGGTCAGTGATCTGTACATCCTCCCACTCCCACGTCTTTAGTATTAACACTTGCAGATTTACATTGGCAGGAATTTCAGGCATTCAGAAAATGTACAAACATGAGTCTTCACACATTTATTCGCAGAATCCTCCTATAAAGCATTATTAATATGAATGCATGTTTGCAATATTACACTTTAGGTGGGGATTTGATCATGCATTTGATAATTTAGTAATTTATTTAAGCTTGCATTCATAATTATAGTGGTTAATTATAGTATTTAAATGTAAAGTCATTTGTGTCCATCCTGATGTAGTTGTAGAAATGTGCAGTGTTTGGTAAAAAAAAAGTATTATATTACAATCTTAAGTCTTTTAAAAACAAAATGCAAAGTAACTTTTTCTTACCTAACACTGGAAATAGGTTATATGAATAATTAGATGTGATATCTGGTGCATAGAATGTGCATAATGTAAACAGTATTACCATCCCAGTGCACAGTGGAAGGAAACACTTTTAACACCTCTTCAAAATGTTTAGTTTTTCTAAACACTGACACCCCCTGGTGGTGCAGGTTTTTAATAATAGTCAGCTGTGTTTATAATGTACTATATTCATATATTACAATATGTTTTTCAGAGATAGTAAGATTTTTAGACCTGTTATCTGTTTGGATATATATT
>LR812526.1:8240336-8495336 GCA_903798195.1 Danio kyathit | reverse complement strand
TGTTTGTTTCAGTCATGTGTGCATTCTGTCTGTGTCTGACTGTCTGAACACGGCGCTGTGATGTGCCGAGGGCGAGAGACAGATACACACCATCAAAAACAGAGCAGATAGAAAGTTTTTAGGGGCGCGGAGTGATAAACTGAGGGTCACGCGGGTTTAGAGTCGCTTCAGCATGGACACCATGATGCTGCAGGAGAAACTGGTGGAGAAACTTCTGTGCCCTCGAACCAGAACCACCCGACAGAAGGTTGAGTCTTTATATGCTTTTATACATATGCAAATAGTATAAAGTCACATGCATGAAAGTGTGTCCGTTTTTGCTTGTGTTAGTGGTGTGTGTTTGTCATGCTCAGAGATTTGAGCGCACTTGTAAGTTTGATGCCGGTTACTGGTCACATGATACACAGGTAAACAAATAATATGCTATAAAGAGTGTTTTGTTTTCATTCATTTAACTGGTTTTCTTTATTTCAATTTCATGTTTGAATTTTATTTGATCGTTTAATAAATGTTTATTTATTTTTAGCTTGTATATGTATTTTAGGCGTCACGGTGGCGCAGTTGGTAGCACGATCAGCTCACAGCAAGAAGGTCGCGTGGGTTTCGTGCTCCGGTTTCCCCCACAGTCCAAAGACATGCAGTACAGGTGAATTGAATTAGGTAATTTGGCTGTAGTGTATGTGTGTAAATGCAAGAGTGTATGGGTGTTTCCCAGTGTTGGGTTGCAGCTGGAAGGGCATCCGCTGCGTAAAACATGCTTGATAAGTTGGCGGTTCATTCCGCTGTGGCGACCCTTGATTATTAAAGGAACAAAGCTGAAAATAAAATGAATGAATGTATTTCATTTGATTTATTTCTAGATTTAGAATTATTTAACTTATGTTATTTATATTTTTCATGCATTATTTTCATAACTTTCATGCAGAAAATTTGCAGCTCAATAGCAAACAAAGTTTATATTCATTTAATTGATTTTTGTTTTTTAATTTATCAGTGGATTTTATTGCATTACTTCATGAATTTATGTATTTTTATTAGTGTGTATAGTTTTTTTTTTTTTTAGATATGTTTGATATTATGATTGTTGGCGACGCGGTGGCGCAGTGGGTTGCACGATGGCCTCACAGCAAGAAGGTCACTGGTTCAAGCCTCGGCTGGGTCAGTTAGCATTTCTGTGTGGAGTTTGCATGTTCTCCTCGTGTTCTCGTGGGTTTCCTCCAGGTGCTCTGGTTTCCGCCACAAGTACAAAGACATGTGTGATAGGTGAATAGAATAAGCTAAATTGTCCGTAGTGTATGAGTGTGAATGAGTGTGTATGGATGTTTTCCAGTGATGGGTTGCAGCTGGAAGGACATCTGCTGTGTAAAACATATGCTGGATAAGTTGGCGGTTCATTCCGCTGTGGCGACCCCAGATTAATAAAGGGACTAAGCCGAAAAGAAAATGAATGAATGAATGAATGAATAATATTATGATTTTATATACACACACACACATATATATATATATATATATATATATAGGATTTTAAAACCTTTTTCATGCATTATATTACTTTGTTTTAACACTTTTCAATATATATTTTTATATATTAATATATTCAATATATATATTTATTTATTAACTTATTTTGCATGCATGAAACTACATAGCACCTGCTTATCATTTTCTTTGTTCATCAGGGGTCGCCACAGCAGAATGATAATATATACAATATAATACACTATACATTAGTTCATTCATTCATTTTCCTTCAGCTCAATCCTTATTTCATAGCTCACCACAGCGGAATGAACCGCCAACTCGTTCATTCATTCATTTTCTTTTCAGCTTAGTCCCTTTATTAATCAGGGGTCGCCACAGCGGAATGAACCACCAACTTATCCAGCACGGATCCACGCCTATGCACCACGAGTTTTATCTTCTCCCTTCTGGTATTCGATATAGAACTCCTATTAGTAAAACAAATCGGTTTTAAACTTTCATTCATCCCCTCAGCTTTAAAGTTTTCAAATTTAGGGTACAATTGTATTGTACAATGTGCTTTTGTGTATTATGTGTGACATGCTTGTATGCTGCAACCAAATTGCCTTCTGGAAATGAATAAAGACTGACTGACTGAGCATATGTTTTACGCAGCGGATACCCTTCCAGCTGCAACCGAGTACTGGGAAACATCCATACTCATTCAAACAAACACACTACGGCCAATTTAGTTTATTCAATTCACCTATAGCGCATGTGTTTGGACTGTGGGAAACACCGGAGCACCCGGAGGAAACCCGCGCCAACACGGGGAAAACATGCAAACTCCACACAGAAATGCAAACTGACCCAGCCGAGACTTGAACCAGCGACCTTCTTGCTGTGAGGCGACAGTGCTAACCACTGAGCCACCATGTCGCCCCACCCAGAAAGTGTTTTAAGTAATAATAATAATAATAATTCCTTACATGTATATAACGCTTATTTTGGACATTCAAAGCGCTTTACACATTGGGGGGAATCTCCTCATCCACCACCAGTGTGCAGCATCCACCTGGATGACGCGACGGCAGCCATATTGCGCCAGACTGCACAACAAACACCAGCTGATTGATAGAGAGGAGACAGAGTGATAAAGACAATTATGATATGGGGATGGTTAGGAGGCCATGATAGACAGAGGCCAGTGGGCAAATTGGGCCAGGATGCCGGGGTTAAACCTCATTTACTTTCTGTTATATGCATTGTGGAACTCTCGTTGTTTTTGTAGGCTTGAACTCCACTGATGCATCTTTTCTCTCACAGTGTTTGCAGCAGGCAGGGTTTCTCTTTTTATGGCATGATGTGCGGAAACACTTTTGACGGATTGTGAGATGCTCTGGAAGTCTGATGAGTTGCGTTTGGCCAAGTTTGATTGTGTTTAGATGCCTTTTCAGCTCTTGTAAATATGGCTTCTCTGTGTGTGTGTGTTTGGCCTAGACACTGAGCTGGTTCTCTGCTGGGTTTAATAGTGATTTAGCTTTCTATCAGAGCGTAACGGTCAGAAATGTCCGTTCTCTCAGTGTCAGTTTGAGTGGTTGTGAATGCCGAGTGGTTTCCGGCACAGTTGGCAGATCTGCAGGAGACTCTACACTACTGAGCTTTTCATACTGCTCTATTTTTGTGCCAGTCTGACCATTCACTGGAGTTCTGTCTTAAAGGGGCAGATCCCCAAATAATCATTCATAGACTTATCATTCATATAAAAGCTTTTGTTATACATTTTAACCTTTACCATCCAGAATACCATCCTTTTCCCTCAATTTTGAAATTATGCACTGTAAAAATATCTATAAAATCTACATCAAATCAAATCACTTTTATTGTCACATCATCAGCAGCTCGTGTGGTATGATGAGTGAAAAGCTTAGGTGCTGGCTCCAGACAGTGCAAAATACAGACAGTGCAAATACAACGACAGTGCGAAATACAGACAGTGCAATATACAGACAGTGCAATATACAACAACATACTCACACAAAAAAATAAGACTATGTAAAATTGACAATGTTGACAGTGATACGTACGATGGATAGATGTACACATAGTTGTGGGCAGTATTGTTTTAAGTATGGATTTGTTAAAGTGCAGTGCATGCTACATCTTGATGGTGTGCAGTGTGGGGTATGGAAGAGTTTGTGTGGGGTGTGTTAAGTGTTCATCAGCCTGATAGTCTGAGGGAAGAAACTTTCCTTCAGTCGGCTGGTGCGTGACCGGATGCTGCGGAACCGTCTGCCTGAGGGTAGCAGAGAGAAAAGTCTATGGCTTGGGTGGCTGGAGTCGCTGATGATTCTCTTGGCTTTCCTCATGCACCTCCTGGTATAGATGTCCTGGAGGGAGGGAAGCTCACCTCCTACTACGCGTCCAGCAGTTCGCACAATCCTATGTAGACCTTTGCGATTGCTGCTGGTGCTGTTTCCGTACCAGGTGGTGATGCAGCCAGTGAGGATGCTCTCCACATTTACTGTTTTCCATATTTTGTGATCCAGGTTTTATTTTGCTCATTTATTTTTGCTTTAGAAATTGAACTATGGGACCTCTTATAAGCATTTTTACTAGTTTAAAGTGATATATGGTCTGGGTTGGTGTTGTATATTACGCTACAGAAACCTTGTAATAAACTGCATTTTCTGTTATTTTACAGACTTATTACTCTATTTCTTATGCATTATATTATTTAAAACTACTAAAATGTCAATAAAAGTCACTTTGTTAAACTGTAGAGTTGAATTTTTATATTAGAAGTCCACAGAGCAGAGATCAACGTCCCATAAAACAATTCACAACCATAAATAAATGTAAAACACTTGTGAATTATAAGACACAGAAAGTGTTAATTAACAGATATTTTTTTACATTTTAAATCTCACAATACAGACATTTTGACATTCATTCATTCGTTCATTTTCTTTTTGGCTTAGTCCCTTCATTAATCTGGGGTCGCCACAGCGGAATGAACCGCCAACCTATCCAGCATATGTTTTACGCAGTGGATGCCCTTCCAGCTGCAACCCATCTATGGGAAACATCCACACACATCCATTCACACGAATACACCACGGATAATTTAGCTTACCCAATTCACCTAAAGCACTAAAGGACTTGTAGGGGAAACTAAAGCACCCAGAGGAAACCCACGCCAACATGGGGAGAACATGCAAACTCCACACAGAAACGCCAGCTGACCCAGCCAAGGCTTGAACCAGCGACCTTTTTGCTGTGAGGCGAACGTGCTACCCACTGCGCTACTGTGCAGCCCCATTTTGACATTGTGATTTAGAATTTTAAATCTCACAATCCAGACGTTTTCAGCTTGTGATTTTGAATTTAGAATCTCACAATTCAGACCTTTTTACCTCATGATTTTGGATTTTTAAATCTCACAATTCTGACATGTTTTTTCTTTATGATTCTGAAGTTTTAAATCTCACAATTCTGACTTGTTTTTTCTTTATGATTTTGAGTTGTAAATCTCATAATTCTGAATTTTGCCACTTTTGTGACATGTTTAAATCTTATAATTCTAATATTTTTTTCACAGAATTCTGAATATTCTGAAAATGTTTTTATAAAATTTAAATATCACAATTATAAAATTTCCCCTTTAGAATTCTGAATTTATATCTTGCAATTCCAATTTTTTTCCAGAGTATATATATATTAGTGATGGGTCGTTATCGGCGTTAACGCGTGACTTTTATCGGGAGATAAAAAAATATCGCCGTTAATCTATTCTCAAAGCTGTGTTGGGAGCTGGGTCTATTCTACGCAAGCTATGATGACTTTCACCTTGATATTTTAGCGCGGATGTAAACCTGACCGGTGAGCCGTCTGACAAAAAAGTGCCCTTCTGAGTCAAATGAGCGGGATGCTTGATTTTAACTGCAGTTCGGCAGTTTCACTTTAACTCACGAACATTTCATTCATGCCTTCGTGACAAACTGGGGTATTAGACGCAAATAATGAGTAAGGACTGGTGAGAGAGTTATGGAATTTAATAACGCAGAATGAAAAGAAAAAAAGTTCTGCATTTCGTGTGTGCGTGTATGTGTGCGTGTATGTGTGCGTGCGTGTGCGTGCGTGCTTGTGCGGCTCTTTACTGACAGCCGCGTGTGTGGATCGTGTCGGAAAATATGGAGAAAAGTCCAACATAACGATAATAGTTTGATTGCGGTGTTTACTTCAACAATGCCACTAATATCTGCATACTCCACGTCTTAATTCCATTTCTGTTTAGTTTAGTTATGACTTTAGTTGGATTAAGGTCATCAAAAATCGCTGTTTGGAGCTTATGTAGGCCTACAGTTCACAATTCATGTTTAACTGCATAAACCAGGGGTGCTCAACCCTATTCCTGGCGATCGACCTTCCTGCAGTTTTCAGTTGCAGCCCTTATCAAACACACCTGCCTGTAATTATCAAGTGCTCCTCACGTTCTAAATAATTGGTTCAGGTGTGTTTGATTAGGGTTGGAGCTGAAATCAGCTGGAAGGTCGATCGCCAGGAACAGGGTTGAGCACCCCTGGCATAAAGAGTTAGTAAGCACAAGTACATCTTATTGAACATCATTTATTTCCATCACCAATTATCATAGTAGAACAGTTTCTCAAGCAGTTTGTGAAGCATTTTGGAAACGGGAGATGAGCCCCTGGTCTAATGCACCACCTGGCTTGAGAAACCCGTTCTCAAAGACTTACTTTTAGTCATTATTTGGGTAGCACACATATTCTGAATGCCTTCGGCAGAATTCAAATGAGCCATTTTAATCTAGATTAATCTAGATTACTTCCAAGATTACAGTAAGATTAATCTAGATTAAAACAATTAATTTATGCCCACCTATTTTATATATATATATATATATATATATATATATATATATATATATATATATATATATATATATATATATATATATATATATATATATATATATAGTGCTTAACATAAATGAGTACACCCCATTTTGAAAAAAGATTTTTTTATTCATTTCTCAGTGAATATGGGTCATATTTTGGCACATTTGAGCAAAACAGATTTATCAAACAGATATATTTATTAAAATATTATTTTAGTCACAGAACATCTTTAGAAATAAAAAGATAATACATTTATCTTCACTTTCGCCAATTGGTGAAGTTTTTTCCTCGCCGCTGTCGCCACTGGCTTGCATGGTTCGGGATCTGTAGAGCTGCGCATCGATGGATTTGCTCCAAAGTGTTTGGACTCTCAGTAGTGATTATTAACCACACTACACTGAGCTAAGCTAAACTGAACTGAACTTAAACACTGAAAACTGGACTGACACTGTTTCAATTTACTATAATCTTCTATGTGAAGCTGCTTTGACACAATCTACATTGTAAAAGCGCTATAGAAATAAAGATGAATTGAATTAAATTTAATTTAAATTCATGCGAAATATTGGAAAATAAATGACAACCTACAAAATTTTAACAAAATTTTGAACAATTTTTGATTCTCTTGAATTTGCTTTTTTCAAATGTTTTATTTTATATTTTTACCTAACATATACATTTTGGTGGACTAATTTTGGATCGTGATCATGAGTTGTTTTGTTCAGTTAGCTCTAGATTTGGCTTCAGTGCTGACTACTGTAATGTACAGTTGAAGTCAGAATTATTAGCCCCCCTTTGAATTTCTTTTTTCTTTTTTAAATATTTCCCAATTGATGTTTAACAGAGCAAGGAAATTTCACAGTATGTCTGATAATATTTTTTTTTCTGGAGAAAGTCTTATTTGTTTTATTTCGGCTAGAATAAAAGCAGTTTTTAATTTTTTAGGACCCATTTTAAGGTCAAAATTATTAGTCCCTTTAAGCTACGTTTTTTTTGATAGTCTACAGAACAAACCATCATTATATAATAACTTGCCTAATTACCCTAACCTGCCTAATTAACCTAATTAACCTAGTTAAGCCTTTAAATGTCACTTTAAGCTGTATAGAAGTGTCTTGATAAATATCTAGTAAAATATTATTTACTGTCATCATGGCAAAGATAAAATAAATCAGTTATTAGAGATGAGTTATTAAAACTATTATGTAAAACTATTTTCTCTCCATTAGACAGAAATTGGGGGCTAATAATTCAGGGGGGCTAATGATTTTGACTTCAACTGTATATGCATGTATATGTACTGTATATGCACAAACATAATATTGTAAATCTTCCTATAGAACATATTCATTTAAATTTGAGATTTGTGAGGGGTGTACTTGTATATGTTGTGCGCTGTATATATATTACAGTGAACACTTTTCAGTATTCTCAGTTTGTATCTCACAATTGTGACAAAAACTAAAAAAACAACAATTATTCTGTGGTTGGAAGTACACACACAACTTTGTCTTTCTGCTCTACTGTATAACACACAGAATAATTACTGTATGTTGATATTTTGATTTGTTTCTTTCAGGACAAGCAGTATGTCGGCTTCGCTACGCTTCCTAACCAGGTCCATAGAAAGTCAGTGAAGAAGGGCTTTGACTTCACTCTGATGGTGGCAGGTTCGTCTGAGTTCATCATTACAGCACGTAAAACACAACACTGACTTCATGATCATGCTTTTCAATAACAACAACATTGTGTGTGTGTGTATGTGTGTGTGTTTTAGGGGAATCTGGACTGGGCAAGTCTACTCTAGTCAACAGCCTGTTTCTCACAGACCTCTATAAAGACAGAAAACTGCTCAATGCAGAAGGTGAGATCCTCTTAAAGGGACAGTTCACTCAAAAATGAAAATTAACTCTCCATTTACTCACTTTTGTGTGGTTTCAAACCTTTGAGTTTCTTTACTTTGCTGGACACAAAAAAATATCATGAGGTAAGCTGAAAACCCGTAACCATTGACTTTCATAGTGGGAAAAACAAATACTATGGAAGTCAATGGTTACAGGTTTTCAACATTCTTCAGAATATCTTCCTTTGTGTTCAACAGAATAAAGAAACTCAAACAGGTAGCCATTAGCACATATTTCTGTACTGTTAGTTTGAATGCTATATTGTGTGTTTCCTCTAACAGAGCGCATTAATCAGACGGTTGAGATCACCAAACACACGGTGGACATCGAGGAGAAAGGAGTGAAGCTCAAACTCACCATAGTGGACACGCCGGGGTTTGGAGACGCTGTCAATAATAATGAATGGTGAGAATTCAGCTGCTGCCAGCATCCCATGAACACAATTACTGAACTGAGAGTTACGATCATGGATACTGGTTGGTCACTACAACATTTTATAAGAGAAACCATGCACATGCAAAATGTGAATATTAACCATTTATGCAAACCATGCACATGCAAAATGTGAATATTAACCATTTATGGAAACCATGCACATGCAAAATGTGAATATTAACCATTTTATGGAAAACATGCACATGCAAAATGTGATTATTAACCATTTTATGGAAAACATGCACATGCAAAATGTGATTATTAACCATTTTATGGAAAACATGCACATGCAAAATGTGATTATTATCCATTTTATGGAAACCATGCACATGCAAAATGTGATTATTAACCATTTATGCAAACCATGCACATGCAAAATGTGATTATTATCCATTTTATGGAAACCATGCACATGCAAAATGTGATTATTAACCATTTATGCAAACCATGCACATGCAAAATGTGATTATTATCCATTTTATGGAAAACATGCACATGCAAAATGTGATTATTAACCATTTTATGGAAAACATGCACATGCAAAATGTGATTATTAACCATTTTATGGAAACCATGCACATGCAAAATGTGAATATTAACCATTTATGGAAACCATGCACATGCAAAATGTGATTATTAACCATTTTATGGAAAACATGCATATGCAAAATGTGATTATTAACCATTTATGGAAACCATGCACATGCAAAATGTGATTATTAACCATTTATGGAAACCATGCACATGCAAAATGTGATTATTAACCATTTTATGGAAAACATGCACATGCAAAATGTGAATATTAACCATTTATGGAAACCATGCACATGCAAAATGTGATTATTAACCATTTATGCAAACCATGCACATGCAAAATGTGATTATTAACCATTTTATGGAAAACATGCACATGCAAAATGTGATTATTAACCATTAATGGAAACCATGCACATGCAAAATGTGATTATTAACCATTTTATGGAAAACATGCAAATGCAAAATGTGATTGTTAACCATTTTATGGAAACCATGCACATGCAAAATGGGATTATTAACCATTTATGGAACCCATGCACATGCAAAATGTGAATATTAACCATTAATGGAAACCATGCACATGCAAAATGTGATTATTAACCATTTTATGGAAAACATGCATATGCAAAATGTGATTATTAACCATTTTATGGAAAACATGCATATGCAAAATGTGATTATTAACCAGATGTGATTTTTTACTGGTTTTGGGAAACCATACACATGCAAAATGTGATCATTAACCAAATTTGAAAATGTGATTATTAACCTTTATTTGAGAAACATCCATATGCCAAATGTGATTATTAACCAAATGTGATCATTAACCATTTATGGGAAACATGCATATGCAAAATGTGATTATTAACTGGTTTCGGGAAACCATGCACATGCAAAATGTGATTATTAACCATTTATGGAAAACATGCACATGCAAAATGTGATTATTAACCATTTATGGAAAACATGCATATGCCAAATGTGATTATTAACCAAATGTGATTATTAACTGCTTTTGGGAAACCATGCACATGCAAAATGTGTTTTTTTAGCAGTGATGGAAAACCATGCACATGCAAATGTTCATGTCCAACGTCTTTGGCTGACAAAAATCTAACTCTGAAAGTGTGTTTGTGTGCAGTTGGAGGCCCATCACAGAATACATTGACCAGCAATTTGAGCAGTACTTCAGAGACGAGAGCGGACTAAACAGAAAGAACATTCTGGACAACAGAGTTCACTGCTGTCTGTACTTCATCCCGCCGTTTGGACATGGGTACAAAACACACTGACTGTCTAACAGAATAGAAGAGTGATAAAGATGAATTTCCATATATGGAATGTGCAGGTAATCTTCCTAAGACTATGATATTCATTGATGATTGGTTGTTTTTGTGTGTAGTTTGCGGCCGGTGGATGTGGAGTTCATGAAGGCTTTACATGAGAAAGTGAACATCATTCCTCTGATCTCCAAAGCAGACTGTCTGACCCCGACTGAGGTCAAAAAGCTCAAGGACAGGGTGAGTCTTACCATAGCAACTATAGAATTACCACAACAGATTAATTCAAATACATTACCATAGTATGGATGAAAACACTACTGTATTTACTATAAATGACTATAGTATTTTTTTTAAGTGGGTAGTGATTATTCTGGGTGTTTTCTGCATATCTGAATGGAGGTGTAAATGTGTTTTCTGCAGGACATTCACTGTGTGGTTGTGTTCTTCTGCAGGTACGAGACGAGATTGAGCGTTTTGGGATTAAAGTCTATCAGTTTCCTGAGTGTGACTCTGATGAAGAAGAGGAGTTCAAACAGATGGACAAAGAGCTGAAGGTCTGGCAAAGCACATCCCATTAAACATACATTCATTCAGCTTTTTATTTAAAGGTGCTGTATGTAAGTTTTTGACTCTTCTAAAGCATAAAAATACCATAATATGTGTGCAGATATTTAAGAAACATCCCAAGTGAACATACTTGTTTAACTGAAAAACAATGCTGAAGTCAGATATTCTGCTTTGAAAATGGGTTTTCCGTGCCGGAACGCTGTCTTTGTTTAGATAAATTTCATATGCACGATGCCAGTTTAGCCAATTATATGTCAGCACCCTGGGTTGCCTTGTTGGAAAACAGCGTATTTCATTCATTCATTCAGAAAGACTCTGAAAGCATGCATCCGTGACCAAAAAGAACAGTATGGAAGACAGATGCAGTTCCACATGAGGTCATTAATTAGCAAATTACATAAATATTACGAACGTAAACATTAGGTGAGCAGGTTACATTGTAACCGCGTGTCCTAACAACACGCTGTGACGAGAGAGGCAGTGATCAGCTATTTGGCTGTTTGCACCAGACGAAACACGGCAGAAATGTAAATACAGCCTTTCAGAAGCACAGAATATGCACTCGCTCACGAAACGGTAAGGTTAGAATCTATTTAATACATGTTAACCCACTTTTACATCAATGTAGATGCTGAATCACTCATATGTGTTTAGTTCTAAAGTTCAATTTCAGACGGTTTATTGTATTTTCAAGATCTGAGGTGAACTTTCTGCTTTCAGTATATGGCAACAAATGCCATGTAAAATGCATTCAAACTCGCATTGTTAGCATTTAGCACAGAATAAAGCACACAAGGCTTACCTGAGGTGATCTAGCTGTCGTAGGTTTCTGTTGTTCAGCTGTGAGAAATAGAAGCCATTTCTAATATATCAATTCGAGGTGTTGGTTAGGACAAAAACTCCTTTTAATATGGAAAATATTCCCTCTATCGCGTGTCGTTGCTTTTATTTAGAACAGAGTTTAAATCAATCGCTCCTGTACACAATCTGGCATCCTAGCGTACTTTTATTATGATCCAGGAGTGCAATACCTAGTTCAACCACTGGGTGTCAAACTTACATACTGCACCTTTAAGCCTCCACAAAGAATAATGTCTAATATTTCCTAAATATTTTGAACGAACAATACAAAAAGAGCTTTTCAAGCATCAAAATAGTAATAGCATCAAGCATTTCAATGTTTTTTTAATGACTATAAATTATTTTTGTTATGTAACTTCAGTAATAGTTTTGTTAATATAGCAAAGGCTTTTTATTGGCTATACGGCATGTTTAGTATGAGAATTATTTGATGGTATATAAAAAAAAAGTCAATTTAAGGATTACAGTTTGGCCCCAACATGCTTATTAATTGTCATTTGAAAATGTTCTATTTTGACACTGCCATTCAAAACACTAGCTTTAATCATTTAATAGCATTGCATTTAAAAAAAATTTATATAATGGCATTTAGTATGATCACTTTTTATTTTATAGATTTTATAAGATCAGAATAAGTATGTTTTATTTTTACTTAGAAACATCTGCTATGCTAAATGACAATAAAACTAAAAGTTTTTTGAAACCTTATTAAAGCAGACATTTTACTATCATTTAATATGATTTCGGCGACGCGGTGGCACAGTAGGGAGTGCTGTAGCCTCACAGCAAGAAGATCGCTGGTTCGAGCCTCGGCTCGGTCAGTTGTCAGCTATTAGAAATAATATTTGACTAGATATTTTTGAAGACAGTTCTATACAGCTTAAAGTGACATTTAAAGGCTTAACTAGGTTAATTAGGTTAACAAGGCAGGTTAGGGTAATTGGGCAAGTTATTGTATAATGATGATTTGTTCTGTAGACTATCGAACAAATATAGCTTAAAGGGGCTAATAATTTTAACTAATAGCTAATAATGTTATTTAAAAAATTAAAAACTGCTTTTATTCTTGGCGAAATTAAACAAAAAAGACTTTCTCCAGAAGAAAAAATATCATCAGACATACTGTGAAAATGTCCTTGCTCTGTTAAACATCATTTGGCAAATATTTAAAAAGTAAAAACAATTCAAAGGGGGGGCTAATAATTCTGACTTCAACTGTATATATATATGTATATATGTATATACATGTGTTTTTTTATCTCTATGTTTATCTGTATGTTTTTACATATATTTGAAAAAAAAATAAAAAAAATAAATAAAAACAGATGCTGAAAGCATGAATTAAAAATAATAATAAAACCAATAATTGCAATAAAGAATTTCTAATGTGTGCTGCGCAGCGAGTAGCAAGAAGGTTTCTGGTTCGAGTCCCCGCTGGGCCAGTTGACATTACTGTGTGTAGTTTGTATGTTCTCCCCATGTTGGTGTGGGTTTCCTCTGGGTGCTCCGGTTTTCCCCATAAGTCCAAAGACATGCGCTATAGGGGAATTGGGTAAGCTAAATTGTCCATAGTGTATGTGTGTGTGAATGAGTGTAGGTGTTTTGATGGGTTGCAGCTGGAAGGGCATCCGCTGCTTAAAGCATATGCTGGATAAGTTGGCGGTTCATTCCACTGTGGCGACCCCTGATGAATAAAGGGACTAAGACAAAAAGAAAATGAATGAATGAATGAGTTCCTAATGTTTTTATTGTATTATTAAAATTACTGTAAAAATACGGTTCTATTCAACTCACATTTCACCCTGAAAGCATTTAGCACAGTCTCCACATTTATGTATATAAATAAAACCTCTGTTACCGCTGTTAAAGTGCATACTTGAGAGTGTAGTAAAAAAAGGGCTTTGAAAATGCAGTAGAAAAAGATGATGACTGTTACAGATTATGGCAGTGCACACAGACTGGTAGGCTACTATATGTTGATTCAAGTGTAAAAGTACACAAGGTGGCACGGTGGCTCAGTGCTTAGGAAGAAGGTCGCTAGTTCAAGTCTCGGATGGCTCAGTTGGCATTTCTGTGTGGAGTTTGCATGTTCTCCACGTGTTGGCGTAGATTTCCTCCGGGTGCTCCGGTTTCCCCCACAGTACAAACACATGCGCTATAGGTGAATTGTACGAATAAAACTGGCCGTAGTGTATGAGTGTGTGTGAATGCGAGTGTATGGGCGTTTCCCAGTACTGGGTTGCAGCTGGAAGGGCATCCGCTGCTTAAACATATGCTGGAGTAGTTGGTGGTTCATTCCACTGTGGCGACCCCTGATAAATAAGGGACTAAGCCGAAGGAAATGAATGAATGAATAAAAACACCTGCTGTTCTGTAAAGAATATTGTTTGGTTTATGTGTGGTGTTTGTGTGTTATAGGAGTGTACTCCATTCGCTGTCATTGGCAGTAATACAGTGGTGGAGGCCAGAGGTCAGAGGGTCAGAGGTCGTCTTTACCCCTGGGGTATTGTGGAAGGTAAGTGTTCACCTGAGCACACAAACATAGAGATGAACATATATAACACAGCATGTAGTTCTGTTTGTTTGTTTTTTTCTGTTTCTGACTTTGCTTTTGTGTGTGTTGTATTAGTGGAGAATCAGTCTCACTGTGACTTTGTGAAACTGAGGAACATGTTGATTCGCTCTCATATGCACGACCTGAAAGACGTGACATGTGACGTGCATTACGAAAACTACAGAGCTCACTGCATCCAGGAGATGACCAGGTGTGTGTCACTTCAATGATAGTGTTATTTATTTATTCAAATTCTAACCTACCTGATAAAAGTCTTGTCGTGGAACCCAGTTGTACGAGCTACACATAATAACTTGACTTCTAGTTGATCATTTGGAGAAGTGGCAGAAGGTTGATTTCTTTCTGATGAATCATCTGTTGAACTGCATCCCAATCATCAGAAATACTGCAGAAGACCCAAGATTCTCACAGAAATCTGTTTGGTGAGGGAAAAATCATGGTTTGGGGTTACATTCAGTATGGGGGCGTGCGAGAGATCTGCAGACATCGGCAACATCAACAGCCTGAGGCATCAAGACATTTGTGCTGCCCATTACATTACAAACCACAGGAGAGGGCAAATTCTCCAGCAGGATAGCGCTCCTTCTCATACTTCAGCCTCCACATCAAAGCTCCTGAAAGCAAAGAAGGTCAAGGTGCTCCAGGATTGGCCAGCCCAGTCACCAGACATGAGCATTATTGAGCATGTCTGGGGTAAGATGGAGGAGGTATTGAAGATGAATCTAAAAAACTCTGATGAACTCCGTTCAATCAATGCCATTCCAGATTACTTTATTAATAAGTGATTTGAGTCATTGCAGAGATGTATGGATGCAGTCCTCCAAGCTCATGGGAGTCAGACACAATATTTATTCTTTTTCCACTGCAGCATGACTTTATATTCTATACTGGACATTATTTCTGTTAAGTGACAAGACTTTTGTCTAAGCAAAGTCAGACCTTACTGTCCTAATTAAATAATTCAAAATCAAGACATGATCATATTTTATTTTGCTAAAATAAGTGTAATCTAGAGGCCTTTGCCTTTCATATAAGCCACTTCTGATACCAAATGATCAACTAGAAGTCAAGATATTATTTGTTGTTACTAAAACTTGGATAGGTGACAAGACTTTTGTCAGATAGTGTATAGGTTTTATTGAAAGAAAATATGTTTTTGCCTGCGAAATCACGTTGATGCTGTTAACCTGAGGCTTCTGTCAGATGACTTTGAATGCTATATGCCGCATGATATTGGAAAAAAATCGGACATTGCAATATTTTATATTTCTGCGATATGAATATATTGCAGCAGAGGACTTCAGTAGCTCTATTTTGAATGAGATCATTCATTTAGATTGATTGGAATAATTTTTTTAGCAAAGTGAATCAAACCAATTGCAATCACAAATAAATAAGATAGAGCAAATATAAAAGTCTAACAAGCAGTGCTTTATGGTTTTCCGGAGAGTCAAACGGTAGTCAGATGTTCAGGTACAGTAACTAAATAATCAAATGTAATTCATTCATTCATATTCTTTTCGGCGTAGTCCCTTTATTAATCAGGGGTCGCCACAGCGGAATGAACCGCCAACTTATCAAGCATATGTTTTACGCAGCGGATGCCCTTCAAGCTGCAACCCATCACTGAGAAACATCCGTACACTCTCATTCACACACATACACTACGGATAATTTAGCTTACCCAATTCACCTATACCACGCGTCTTTGGACTTGTGGGGGAAACTGGAGCACCAACTGCCAACTGACCCAGCTGAGGCTCAAACCAGCGACCTTCTTGATGTGAGGTGACAGCACTACCCATTGTGCCACCGCATCACCCATCAAATGTAATGTAAAATGTAAAATAACACTGTACAGTCTTCATCGCTGAGCAACTATAATCCCAACTCAACATTGCAGATCCTGCGATGTGACTATTTCGAATGCACACATTGCGATCTCGATTCTGAAATGATATATTGTGCAGCCTTACTATATGATTAGATGTAGCTATGATCTAGTGTATAATCTCCTAAATAATGTGGTACTTTTACTTTTATCTGTTATGTTTATTCAGTAAACTTGCACAGGATAACCGTACGGACAGTCCACTACCCATCCTGCCTCTGCCGACACCGGACGTAGAGACAGAGAAACTCATCAAGATGAAGGACGAAGAGGTAGAAAATAATTTGGAATTATTATATTACAGCCGTCAGTTTATTTTACAGATGCATCGGTTTCATTTTTATGGCCTGTTTATTCATTTATTCATCATGGTATCTATGTTAAAGGTGCAGTATGTAAGTTTGACACCCAGTGGTTGAACTAGGTATTGCACTCCTGGATCATAATAAAAGTACGCTGGGATGCCAGATTGTGTACAGGAGCGAGTGATTTAAACTGTGTTCTAAATAAAAGCAACGACACGCGATAGAGAGAATATTTTCCATATTAAAAGGAGTTTTTGTCCTAACCAACACCTCGAATTGATATATTAGAAATGGCTTCTATTTCTCACAGCTGAACAACAGAAACCTATGACAGCTAGATCACCTCAGGTAAATCTCGTGTGCTTTATTCTGTGCTAAATGCTAACAATGCGAGTTTGAATGCATTTTACATGGCATTTGTTGCCATATACTGAAAGCAGAAAGTTCACCTCAGATCTTGAAAATACAATAAACCGTCTGAAATTGAACTTTAGAACTAAACACATATGAGTGATTCAGCATCTACATTGATGTTAAAGTGGGTTAACATGTATTAAATAGATTCTAAACCTTACCGTTTCGTGAGCGAGTGCATATTCTGTGCTTCTGAAAGGCTGTATTTACATTTCTGCCGTGTCTCGTCTGGTGCAAACAGCCAAATAGCTGATCACTGCCTCTCTCGTCACAGCGTGTTGTTGCTCACCTAATGTTTACGTTCGTAATATTTATGTAATTTGCTAATTAATAACCTCATGTGGAACTGCATCTGTCTCCCATACTGTTCTTTTTGGTCACGGACGCATGCTTTCAGAGTCTTTCTGAATGAATGAATGAAATACGCTGTTTTCCAACAAGGCAACCCAGGGTGCTGACATATAATTGGCTAAACTGGCATCGTGCATATGAAATTTATCTAAACAAAGACAGCGTTCCGGCACGGAAAACCCATTTTCAAAGCAGAATATCTTACTTCAGCATTGTTTTTCAGTTAAACAAGTATGTTCACTTGGGATGTTTCTTAAATATCTGCACACATATTATGGTATTTTTATGCTTTAGAAGAGTCAAAAACTTACATACAGCACCTTTAATGCTACTAGCTCACACTTTTTCTTTAGGTACTACTTCATTTTTAGAAACCGGTTCTTGTTACATACTGGTATTCATTTGTCACATGTTAGTTCTTATTCTTAATATACAGCTATTCATTCACCAGGAAATATTCTCATACTAGTACTCGTTCATTAGTTGCTAGTTCTTATTTATTAGATGCTAGTTCTCATACTAGTTCTTATTCATTTGGCACTAGTTCTCATACTAGTTCTTATTCATTAGGTACTCATTCTTTAGATACTATAGTTCTTATTCATTAGATACTAGTTCTTATTCATAAGATACTTGTTCATTAGATACTATTGTTCTTATTCATTAGATACTAGTTCTTATTGATAAGATACTTCTTCATTAGATACTATAGTAGTTATTCATTGAATACTAGTTTTCATGCTACTTATTCATTGGGTACTCGTTTATTAGATACTCTAGCTCTTATTCATTAGATACTAGTACTTATAATAGTTCTTTTTCATGAAGTACTCGTTCATTCTATACTATAGTTCTTATTCAGTAGATACTAGTTCTTATTTATGAGGTACTTGTTCATTAGATACTATTGTTCTTATTTATTAGATACTAGTTCTCATGCTAGTTCTTATTCATTAGATATTCCTTCATTAAATACTATAGTAGTTATTTGTTAAATACTAGTTCTTATTCGTTAGATACTAGTTCTTATTTATGAGGTACTTGTTCATTAGATACTATTGTTCTTATTTATTAGATACTAGTTCTCATGCTAGTTCTTATTCATTAGATATTCCTTCATTAAATACTATAGTAGTTATTTGTTAAATACTAGTTCTTATTCGTTAGATACTAGTTCTTATTTATGAGGTACTTGTTCATTAGATACTATTGTTCTTATTTATTAGATACTAGTTCTCATGCTAGTTCTTATTCATTAGATATTCCTTCATTAAATACTATAGTAGTTATTTGTTAAATACTAGTTCTTGTACTAGTTCTTATTCATTAGGTACTCATTCTTTAGATACTATAGTTCTTATTATTGTAATGAAGTTTCACGGCCACCTGGCCGCCGGGAAGAAAGAGGCGGAGAACCGACAAACTTTTAATAAGTTTTTTTATTAATAGAAGTTTTTTTATTAATAGCTCCTCACGGACACTGCCGTCTAAATCAAAACAAACGGACGGCAGCTCCTCACGGAGACTGCCATCAAACTGAAAACAAAAGTAAAACAATCTGTCCGGCCCGGTCCTCTCTCTCTCTCTCCTCTGCCATCGTTCCTCCTCTTATAGTCCAGAGCTCCTTCCGTGGGATTCGAGGCAGGTGTGCGCCACAGGTGTTTCTCATCTGTGGCGGGCCTTGTTTCATTCCCACGGCTCTCGGCCACGCCCCCTCGCCAAAATACTATAGTAGTTTTTGTTAAATACTAGTTCTCATACTAGTTTTTATTCATTAGGTACTCATATATTATATACTACAGTTCTTATTCATTAGATAGTAGTTCTTATTCATAAGGTACTCCTTCATTAGATACTATAGTAGTTATTCGCTTAATACTAGTTCTCATACTAGTTCATTAGATACTTATTCGTTAGATACTATAGTTCTTATTCATTGAATACTAGTTTTCATGCTACTTATTCATTGGATATTTGCTCATTAGATATTATAGTTCTTATTTATTAGATACTAGTCCTTATACTAGTTCTTATTCATATAGTACTCGTTCATTCTATTCTATAGTTCTTATTCATAAGGTACTCCTTCATTAGACACTATTGTTCTTTTTTATTAGATACTAGTTCTCATACTAGTTTCTTATTCATTAGATACTCCTTCATTAGATATTATAGTAGTTATTCGCTTAATACTAGTTCTCATACTAGTTCATTAGATACTTATTCGTTAGATACTTTAGTTCTTATTCATTGAATACTAGTTTTCATGCTACTTATTCATTGGATATTTGCTCATTAGATATTATAGTTCTTATTTATTAGATACTAGTCCTTATACTAGTTCTTATTCATATAGTACTCATTCATTCTATTCTATAGTTCTTATTCATTAGATGCTAGTTCTTATTCATAAGGCACTCATTCATTAGATACTATTGTTCTTATTTATTAGAAAGTAGTTCTCACACTAGTTCTTATTCATTAGATACTCCTTTATTAGAAACTATAGTGATTATTTGTTAAATACTAGTTCTTGTACTAGTTCTTATTCATTAGGTACTCATTCTTTAGATACTATAGTTCTTATTCATTAGATTCTAGTTCTTATTCATAAGATACTTGTTCATTAGATACTATTGTTCTTATTTATTAGATACTAGTTCTCATACTAGTTCTTATTCATTAGATACTTTATTAGATACTATAGTAGTTATTTGTTAAATACTAGTTCTTATTCGTTAGATACTAGTTCTTATTTATGAGGTACTTGTTCATTAGATACTATTGTTCTTATTTATTAGATACTAGTTCTCATACTAGTTCTTATTCATTAGATACTTCATTAGGTAGTATAGTTATTTGTTAAATACTAGTTCTCTTACTAGTTCTTATTCATTAGGTACTAGTTCTTATTCATTAGGTACTAGTTCTCATTCATTAGGTACTTGTTCATTATTATACACTATTGTTCTTATTCATTAAATACTAGTGCTCATAATGCTACTTATTTTATTCAATAGGTATTCATTCATTAGATACTATAATTATTATTCATTAGATACAAGTTCTCATACTAGATCTTTTTCATCAGTTACTCATTCATTAGATACTATAGTTCTTATTCATTAGATACGAGTTCTTATTCATTAGGGATTCCTTCATTAGATACTATAGTTATTATTCATTAGATACAAGTTCTCATACTAGATCTTTTTCATAAGTTACTCATTCATTAGATACTATAGTTCTTATTCATTAGATACGAGTTCTTATTCATTAGATACTCCTTCATTAGATACTATAGTTCTTATTCATTAGATATAAGTTCTCATACTAGATCTTTTTTATCAGTTACTCATTCATTAGATACTTTAGTTCTTATTCATTAGATACTACTTCTCATACTAGTTCTTATTTATAAGGTACTTGTTCATTAGTTAACTTAGTTCTTATTCATTAGATATTAGTTCTCATACTAGTTCTTATTTATATTAGTTACTTTAGTTTTTATTCAGTAGATACAAGTTCTCATACTAGATTGCTTTTTCATCAGTTACTCATTCATTAGATACTAAAGTTCTTATTCAGTAAATACTGAATGCATCTTTTAGGAAAAGAGCGATGTAGTGACGAGTGTTTCGCAAGACTGTAGTTTCTCTGATCCATCGTTTAAACCGCGTTAGTTATAACGTTAAACGTCCATTTTTTTTTTTGAAAGCCTACTTTTACAACTTTGACACATTTAAACCACTGCAGAAATCTTCTAACCAACAGGCCCATGTCATATACAGTAGGCTACAGACACATTTCTTGATAAATAGCCTACTATAAATTAAAAGCATCAACGTATGCTATATATTTTTGTTTTCACAAGCTTTGGAGACGTACCATAAATTCCACTTTTAAATAATAGGTCACCTATAGCTTTCGTCATGAGCCAGGGATGCGTTCAATATAGCATAAATGTTTTCAAAGTGCACTACGAAGGGAGCGCAATTGTCAATATGAAGATCGCAAAAACTGAACTGTAAAAATACTTTGAAAGCAAATTACACCAAAGAGAGATGACCTTAATGAGTTTTTTTTTTTTTAATCATTCCAAGTTTAAATGTTGGAATGTTTGAAAGTAATAGGGCATAGGGAGGATAACTGGGAATAGAACACAACCAGGAACTTGCTTCTAACTACAGCTCTAGAGGTGTAGTTGCAAGCGTACAAGTTTGCGACGCTGTTTGCGAATGTTCGTTGGAACGATGGATTTGGGAAACACCAAATCAATGAACTATGTTTGTAATGACGAAACTTGTGACCTTAGTTGGCTAAAGATGGTTTTGTGCAACCCAGACTCAGTTTGAAAACGTAGTCCCGTGGACGTTTCTGGAGACCGCGAAATACGTCCCGGGAGGCATGTATTTTTGCAGTTTTAGTTTTTGCAAATCCTTGAGAGGCCGCTGTGTGCGCTTTTTCACATCTCAGATTTCTCTCGCGATTGCCGTTCGCGCCCACTGTTCTCGCGTAAACCCACCAGAGGCCTTTGTCTTTCTGACTGAATGGGCCGGCCGGTGTCATGAGAAATTGGGTCCCCCCTGACAATTGGGTCCGCCTAGGACCCTGGGTGATCCTATTGGTTTACTGGAGTTGTATTAGGTATAGTTTGTAGTGCCTGATTAATATATATATATATATATAATGTGGCATGTGTTGTGGCATGGAGAATTTGTCTTTCGTGCTTTTATGTTAGACAGCGTACAACTTGCTCCCACTTCTTGTGTAAATATATAATGTTACATATAAATACATAAAAACATCAAAAAGGCATCATTAAATGTTTAGAACTGTTTCAATTATTTTAACTATGCATGTCAATCAACTGACTGACCCACCCTCCTACTTCCCTAAACCCAACCAATTTTATCGATTGACCCGCCCACCCACTTAATTCCCTGAACCCAACCAACGGTTTACAAAAGCCGTCCAGAAAAGTTGACCCCGTCGTCGTGGTCAACTCCTCTCTGCGTCTCAAGTCCGCTGACATAACATGTCGAGCTAACGGGACAAACTGGTCGCGGTGGGAAAACCCTCCACAAGGAGGTGAGCGGTCAGCTGGTGAGCGCGAAAAGGAACGACGTCATACCGACCCAGAGCGTTCGTTTAAAAAAAACAAAATGAAGCCATACGTACCTCCGGATACATAATTCGCGGCCTCCAGAAATGTCCACGGGACTACGTTTTCAGAATGAGCCTGGCTTGGTTTTGGGAAATGCACCCCAGATCAATTGGGATAAATCTAAACTAATTATAATGCCATTTTTTGAGTCGTTTTCTTGCTGATGTTTTGTTTTGTATGTGCAGCTGAAGAGAATGCAGGAGATGCTGGAAAAGATGCAACAACAGATGCACGAGAAAGACCAGTGATACACACACTACACACACTACAGCCTCACAGCACCCTTCAGATGTGAATGTGCATTTAAATGATACTGTACAACTATCATATCTACAGCTCTGCTCATCTGCTCGGTGCTTCTGTCTGCTGGATCAAATATGGCGTCATGTGATTCATCATGTGGTAAATACTGAGGAACGTACATAAACCAGTGTAACTTAAATTAACTTCTAAAGGTATCTAATTTATAAATATGTTTTTTTATTATTTGCTTAGCCAGATGAATGGGTGTGTATGTGAGAGTGTTTTCTGAAGCAGTGCAGGGTTTATTCATATGTGTTTGAGAGAGATTGATGCCTTTTGCTATGAGTATGTTGGCGTTTTATTTTTGCAGTGAATGTGAGAATACAGTTATGGTTTTCAATAAACATACTCGATCCAGACGGATGGTTTTTGCTTGTTTTATAACAGTAATAATCAGAATACGATATATTATTATTATCAGTGTTAATGGCCTTTAATAATTTAATAATTTATATTATTATGTCAGTTGTTATGTAAATCTTGAAGTAAAGCTTGCTAATAAATGTGAATAATGTAAAAGATGTTGCTGTGTTTGTTTCAAATGCACATGATTGATCGGTATTTGTTGACTTACGGTACAATGTATTTACTTGAAATTAATTTGAGATGAAATAAAATAGTGCAATGTTTCTCATTTAGTTTAGTTTACCTTGCACTGAAATGTTTTACTAAAACTAGAATCTATTTAAAATATTTTCTATATATTTAAAAATATATGTTTTTATTTATTTATTTAAATAATAATATATAAATAATATAAATTAATAGTATTTAAATATATTTATTTATTTATTTTAAAAAATACATATATAGTATTTTAAAATAACTAGATCATTCAGATGAAAATAGAAAACGTAAATATTAAGTAAATAATTATTACTTGAAATAAATTTGAGATTAAATGAAAAGTGATATTGCTCATTTTAATTTAGTTTAGCTTTAACTAAATTAGCTTTAAACTCATTTTAGTTTAACTAAAAATTAGAACTGAAATCTATTTTAAAATATATATTAATTAAATAATTAATTATTAAAATAAATGTATTTTTAAATGTATTTATGGTTGTTGCTAGATTGTATATGGTTGTGGCTGGAAGTTAACGAGAATTATTTATATTATTTATTAAATTTCCCATTTATTGTATTTTATTAACGTCTACCCCCACCCCAACCCTAAACCCAACCATCACAGTAATGTAAAAACAGTAGTTGTACCGAGTATTATTTATGCTGTCTATTAAATGACCCAATAAAAAAAATTTTAACACCTACCCCCAACAACCCTAAACCCTAAACCCAACCGTCACAGTACTGTAAAAATATTAATTATTGTTATACACTGTCATAAAAATGGTACTATATTTGATGTACATATCGCACTTCCGGCCGGCCGCGTATCCGATCTAGACTTTAACTGTATTTATTTATTTACTTAAATATATTTAAGAATATATTTATTTAAATAAATACAAAAATATATATTTCAATATTTAAAAATAAAAACTAGACCATGCAAATGAAAATAGAAAACTTAAACATTAAGTAAATAATTATTACAAAATTAAAGCAATATTTTAATCATTTTAATTTAGTTTAACTTGTACTCAAAATTTAAACAAATCTATTTTTAAAATATTGTATATTTTAAAAAATATATTTATTTAAATGAATACAAAAATATATATACTTCAATATTTAAAAATAAAAACCATTCAGAGGACAATAGAAAACTTAAATATTAAGTAAATAATTATTACGTGAAATAAATCAGAGATGAGATAAAAAGAGCAATATTTCTCTTTTTAATTTAGTTTAACTTGTGCTAAAAATTAAAACTGAAATATGTTTTAAAAATATATTAAATAAATAAATCAATAAATAATCATTTAAATAAATAAAAAAAGTATTTTTAAATGTATTTTAAAAAATATATTTAAAAAAATATTTATTTAAATAAATGCAAATATATAAACATAAATATTAAGTAATAATTGTTATTGAAATTAATTTGGGATTAAATAAAAAAGGGCGATATTTCTCATTTTAGTTTAGTTTAACTTGTGCCAAAAATTAAAACTAAAATTTTAATAGATTTTAAAATATATTTATTTATTTTTTAAAAAAAATATATATATATATTCAGTATTTTAAATTAACAACTAGATCATTCAGAGGACAATAGAAAACCTACATATTAAGTAAATAATTATTACTTGAAATAAATTAGAGATGAGATAAAAAGGGCAATATTTCTCTTTTTAATTTAGTTTAACTTGTGCAAAAAATTTAAACTGAAATATGTTTTAAAAATATATTAAATAAATAACTAAATAATCATTAAAATAAATAAATAAAAGTATTTTTAAATGTATTTTTTATTATATTTAAAAATATATTTATTTAAATAAATGCAAATATATATATATATATATATATATATATATATATTCATTCATTCATTTTCTTGTCGGCTTTGTCGCTTGCGGGGTCGCCACAGTGGAATGAACCACCAACTTATCCAGCACGATTTTTACTTAGCGGATGCCCTTCCAGCCGCAACCCATCTCTGGGAAATATATATATATATATATATATATATATATATATATATATATATATATATATATATATATATATATATATATATATATATATATATATATAGCTTGTGCTAAAAATTTTAACTGAAATCTGTTTTAAAAATATATTAAATAAATAAATAATCATTAATGTATTTTTAAATGTATGTATTTATTTAAATAAATATATTTCAAAATATATCTATATAAATAAATGCTAAAATAAATGTTTCATTATTTTAAAATAAAAACTAGATCAAATGAAAATAGAAAACTTAAATATTGAGTAAATAATTATTACTTGAAATACATTTGAGAAATAAAAAGGGCAATATTTCTCATTTTAATTTAATTACTGAAATCTATTTAAAAATATATTGTATATATTTAAAAATATATATTTATTCATTTAAATAAATACAACAATATATATTTAAATATTTAAAAATAAAAACTAGATAATTCAGATGAAAATAGAAAACTTAAATGTTAAGTGAATTATGAAATATTAAGTAAATAAGTCAATAAAAGTGAATAATTATTTCATTTTTGTTTATTTTGGGAATATAAATATTCACAAAAATTATGTGAAATGTTGTCTTATACTAAAACAGCAGTAACAATTAATCAAAAATGTCAGAAGGGTTATAAATGATTTATTATATTGTCTAATACACATTTAGTCCTACTGTAATCCTACTATTTTTATTTTAAATAAAGGCATACGATATAAATTTAGCAATAAAAATGTTAAGAATGTAATGCATATAATATAATGGATAATATATATATATTATAATGGCATAATATAACGTTATCTACGGTGGTAGTTTAATTGTGTTTTCCTGTTTAAGACACGAAATTAATTTAAATATAATTATGTAATCTTTAAAATACATTGCTGTGTTTTGGATACTGGATGAGTTTAAATTTAATGATATATTTTATAAAACAATACAATATGTTGTAATTTTGGGGTGGCACGGTGGCTCAGTGATTAGCACTGTGGCCTCACAGCAAGAAGGTCGCTGGTTTGAGTCCGGGCTGGGTCAGTTGGCATTTCTGTGTGGAGTTTGCATGTTCTCCCCATGTTGGTGTGGGTTTCCTCCGGGTGCTCCAGTTTCCCCCACAGTCCAAACACATGCGCTATAGGTGAACTGAATAAACTAAATTGGCCGTAGTGTATCAGTGTGAATGTTAGAGTATATCGGTGTTTCCCAGTACTGGGTTGCAGCTGGAAAGGCATCCACTGTGTAAAACATATGCTGGAATAGTTGGTGGTTCATTCCACTGTGGCGACCCTTGATAAATAAGAAACTAAGCCAATGGAAAGTAAATGATTGCTGTAATTCCGCTGTATGTTTCAGATATGCAGAATATGTTTCTGGATGATTCTGGGAATGTAAATGAAGACGGGGAAAGATGACGCAGTATAAAAGAGTAAAAATGTGGCATGCTTCCTCTGTGTGTGTGTGTGTGTGTGTGTGTGTGTGTGTGTGTGTGTGTGTGTGTGTGTGTGTGTGTGTGTGTGTGTGTGTGTGTGTGTGCGTGTGTGTGGTTATTTTATCAGTGTGTCCCAGCTGTGTGTGATCCTGCAGTCTTAACTCTCCTTCAGGCTGATACTGACACACAGGCTTTACTGACGCTGGTAAGTACTTCACTTTTACTGCACACAAAATTACATTCATCTCACATTTAAACATCACACAATATAGTTTTATAGCTTAAATCTAATGTATTCTTGATTTACGCCATTGTTAATGAAATATTAATATTAGATCATCTGTTTCTGGTCACTAGCTGTTGCAACCTCAGTGAACTCAAAGGGTGGTAAACACACACACACACAGGTATTAAACTGAGTAGTACAGTTGAAGTCTGTAATATTAGTCCTGTGAATCTTCATTTCTTTGTTAAATATTTCCCAAAAGATGTTTAACAGAGCAAGGAATTCTCCACAGTATGTCTGATAATATTTTTTCTTCTGGAGAAAGTCTTATTTGTTTTATTTCGGCTAGAATAAAAGCAGTTTTTAATTTTTTAAACACCATTTAAGGTCAATATTATTAGCCCCCTTAAGCTATATTTGTTTTTCATAGTCTACAGAACAAACCACTGTTATACAATGACTTGCCTAATTAACCTAGTTAAGCCTTTAAATGTCACTTTAAGCTGTATAGAAGTGTCTTGAAAAATATCTAGTCAAATATTATTTACTGTCATCATGACAAAGATAAAATAAATCAGTGATTAGAAATGAATTATTAAAACTATTATGTTTAGAAATGTGTTGAAGAAATCTTCTCTCCATTAAACAGAAATTGGGGAAAAAATATTACATATATATAATTATGCTGGTTAAAATGAGATAATTTAATATTAATTGATTTTAATTTAATTTTAAATTAAATTGTGGTTTATTACCAAGTGTACTTGCACATGCAATGTTTTGTGGTAAATGAAGCTTCTAGTGCACACAAAGAAATTATTTAAATAATACGATTAAGCTGAAGAGGTAGTGAAGTGTAACACAAATGTAATGTAATCATTCATTCAATAATTTTCCTTCAGCTTAGTCTCTTTATTAATCAGGGGTCGCCACAGCAGAATGAACCGCCAACTTATCCAGCATATGTTTTATACACAGTGGATGCCCTTCCAGCTGCAACCCAGCACTAAGAAACATACACACACACACACACACACACACACACACACACACACACACACACACACACACACACACACACACATGTTTGTTTTTGTGAAAAGTGGGTACATTACATAGGCTTGCATTCATTTTATACAGATCAAAGCGTATATTATATTGCCCTCACCCCACCCTACCCCTAAACCCAACCATCACAGGAGACAGTGTACAGCTTTACTCCCTGAATAAACTCATCCTGTGTGATTTAGAAGCTTTTTGAGAAGTGAGGACGTCACCAATGTCCTCGTATTTCACCTGCTTTTTGTAATACCTGTGTTATACCTATGTCATTATACAGATTTGTGTCCTGATATGTCACAAAAACACGTACACACACACACACACACTACAGCCAATATAGTTTCTTCAATTCACCTATGGCGCATGTGTTTGGACTTGTGGGGGAAACCGGAGCACCCGGAGGAAACCCACGCCAACACAAGGAAAACATGCAAACTCCACACAGAAATGCCAACTGACCCAGTCGGTACTCGAACCATCGACCTTCTTGCTGTGAGGCGACAGTGCTAACCATTGAGCCACCGTGGTGCCCTAATTAAATTTTTTAAATGATGTAAACTAATTATCAGACTATAAAAGAACTAATTATTACACAAACAGTTGAAGTCAGAATTATTAGCCCTCCTGTTAAATGTTCATTCTTTTACATTTTTTTCCCTATTTTCTGTTTAAGGGAGAGAAGATTTCTTCAACACATTTCTAAACATAATAGTTTTAATAACTCATTTCTAATAACTGATTTATTTTATCTTTGCCATGATGACAGTAAATAATATTTGACTAGATATTTTTCAAGATACTAGTATTCAGATTAAAGTGACATTTAAAGGCTTAACTGTTCACTGTTAATTGCAGTTAAGGCAGGTTAGGGTATGGAACAAAATCAGTGCCAAAAGTATTGAAATAAAAAGCTTGTCGAATAGCACTAACTGAAAAAAATAATACACTGAATTAACAACTGCTTGCTTTTTAATGACTTGAATTGCCGGGGTTTGTAATTTAGGTCTTGAAATTGAATACGGCTGTTTATTTAAGCTGTGAATATTTCAATTCAAAACACAATTTCATACCTAAATTCAATACTTCATATTCAACTTCCAGATTTCACTTCCAAAATATTCAATTGTGTTTAAAAATACCAAGTATAATAATCAAGAGGCAATTTTCAGCTCATTTTATTTCACTTCAAAAATTTGCTTCCATAAATTCAGTTGTTCAAATTCGGCTGTTAAAATTCAACATTACGTCCAGGAACTGCAGGAAAAGCAATAGACTGCAGATTGAAATCTTAAATTGCTTCATCTCCACCTGCTGGTAAAAAAAAGGAGAGCTCTGGAGATGGTGAGTCTGTGATCTGTTGCTTTTCCTGCAGTTCCCGGATGTAATGTTGAATTTTAAATGCCGAATTTGAACCACTGAATTTTTGGAAGTGAAATAAAATGAGTTGAAAATTGCCTCTTGATTATTATACTTGGTATTTTTAAACACAATTGAATATTTTGGAGGTGAAATCTGGAAGTTGAATCAGAAGTATTGAAGTATGAAAATGTGTTTTGAATTGAAAAATTCACAGCTTAAATAAACATAGATATATACACTAGATATCGCATAGGGACCCTGTGCATGCGTCAATAGCGCCGCCACATTGGTACAGTGCTTCTAGGACAAACGTCATTCAACCGCACTAGTCAAGACAGTGTGACAATGTGAAGATGCTGGACTTTAGCGCTGTGTACGGGTGTAGTAACGAGCAAACAAAGAAAACAAAGCACAAAGGCAGAACATTTCATAGGTAAGATTTAGTTTTTAATGTTTTTGTATGTTATGAACTTTTGTGCTTAACAAGTAATGTTATTGATGATAATACAGTCTCTTGCTGCATTCACCATAATGCAAAGTAGCATCAACTCGCGCTAAATTCTAGACTTATGCTAGTTTTGTTGAATAAAATAAGCAAACAATGTTATGAAATATGACAAGAAGACGCTGTGCTGCCAGAAACTTGTATTATTGTCGGCTAAGTGAACGAGTCATTCATAACGGAGATTCATTCACAAACAAATCGCTCCCTCCGTCAGAATGAGAAGTGAAAGCAGGTGAGGGGGTGAGTTTCAGGACACGGATTAGATCAAATTAAACAGGGAAGGAGGGTAATGCATTTCCATGCACACAAACACACGCTCTTTGTCAGGAATGCTCATGCGGTCACATACACCAATGTAGAAAAGTGATGTAAAATTATAATATTTCGTAATTTAAAAAAATATTTGCATACTGACCACCGGGGAAAACTCCCGATCATAGATATATGTGTATATGTGCATTTCTCTGGCTTTGGATGGCCACAGTCCTCCACTTCACCTTGGTCCCGCATTCATTTCAAAGGAGCGCTACCCTGTACTAAAATGGCGGCTCTATTGACAAATTCCTTCTAATAGACAACAGTAGGGTAGGCGACATCTAGTGTATATATCTATGTTAAATAAACAGCCGTGTTCAAATTCAGGACCTAAAAATACAAACCCAGGCAATTCAAGTCATTAAAATGTACGGAGACCCGGAAGTGACGTGATAGTGGGAGACAAAAAAATGGGTGGGAGAAAAAAAAACAGTGATAGGAAAATATATATATTTTTTAAAGTTTTTGCGTTCCCTCGCAAAGATTGCGTTCCCTGGCAAAAATGTTTTGCGAGGGAACGCAAAGATGTTTTGCGAGGAAACTGTTTTTCCACAAACACTTCCTGTTCACTTCATACATGTCAACCCTCCCGTTTTTGCCTGGATTATGCCGTATTTTACAATTCTATCCTGCTATCATCATATCATTCAGTATTTTCCCATATTTCTCATGTAATTTTAATCTTGAATGCATGCTGAAATGAATAAAAATATGTCTGCATTCACTTTCTTTACATTAAAGCTGTGCGTCGATCATCACCCTTTATATGCAACTTCTGAATCAGCGAATGCATGTATGAGCCAATGACTGGTATAAGCGCTGACTGACAGAAGCGCTCCGTATGATAAACTGATCCCAGATCAGCTTCTGTACACGCCATTTAAAGAGGAGCGAAAGTGCAGGACATTTTGGGATATTCGGGTGTATGTTTAAACAAGACAAATACTTAATAATATGTAAACATGTCCGTCCTGCGTGTTTTATTTTAAACACACCTAATGACAAACTAATGCACAAACAGTTACGAAAGCAATGGAATTCTTTCATTATAGATCTGTGCATTATACAGTGACACCACTGTTATCAAATACAAAACGAGAGATTCATTTGCTGCTCTTCACTTGTTTGATAACAGAGGTGTCACGTTAAATGGCGTGTGCAGAAGCTGATCTGGGATCTGTTTATCATACAGAGCGCTTCTGTCAGTCAGCGCTTATACCAGTCATTGGCTTATATATGCATTCGCTGATACTGAATGATATGATGATAGCAGGATAGAATTGTAAAATACGGCATAATCCAGGCAAAAATGAGAGGGTTGACATGTATGAAGTGAACAGGAAGTGTTTGTGGAAAAACATCTTTGCGAGGGAACGCAAAAACTTTAAAAAATATATGTTTTCCTATCACTGTTTTTTTTTTTTCTCCCACCCATTTTTTTTTTCTCCCACCCATTTTTTTTTTCTCCCACTCAGTTTTTTCCCCCACCATCACGTCCCTTCCGGGTCTCCGTAAAAATGTCACCCGTTGTTAATTCAGTGTATTATTTTTTTCAGTTAGTGCTATTCGACAAGCTTTTTATTTCAATACTTTTGGCACTGATTTTGTTCCATATTAGGGTAATTAGGCAAGTCATTGTATAACAGTTGTTTGTTCTGTAGACAATCAAAAACAAATATTGCTTAAGGGGGCTAATAATATTGACCTTAAATGGTTGGTAAAAAACAACAACTGCTTTTTATTCTAGCCGAAATAAAACAAATAAAACTTTCTGCAAAAGAAAAAATATTATAGGAAATACTGTGAAAAATTCACAGGAGGGTGTATAATTTTGACTGTATAATAGTGACATCAGTGAATTATATAAAATGTTAAAGATTTTTTATTGAACTTAATTTTAATATCCAATGACTGAGCATTAAATTTGTATTGTGTTTCTATGCCTTTATTGAATGTGTTTTTTAATGCATGCTTTTATCTAAGTCTTCCCAGTTCCCTTACTTCCTCCTCTAATTTCAGATAAGCCTAAACATCTATTCAGTCTTTTTCAGTTTAGCACTCCATACATGGCACCAAAAAAGGCAATAAATATGCAACAATACCATATTGTGTGTAAAAGAGGACTCGAACACAGATCCATACCATCAAACAATCATATATTTATTTTTCAAATAATTCTCAAGTTTTATTTTATGGAGCAAGGAATTTTTCACAGTATTTGCTATAATATTTTTTTATTCGGGAAAAAGTCTTAATTGTTTTATTTCAGCTAGAATAAAAGCAGTTTTTATTTTTTTATTTTTTTAAAATCCATTTAAGGTCAATATTATTAGCCCCTTTAAGCAATATTTGTTTTGGATTGTCTACAGAACAAACCACTGTTAAACAATTACTTGCCTAATTACCCTAATTAACCTATTTAAGCCTTTAAACGTCACTTTAAGCTGAATATTAGTATCTTGAAAACTATCTAGTAAAATATTGTGTACTGTCATCATGGCAAAGATAAAATAAATCAGATATTAGAAATGAGTTATTAAAACTATTATGTGTTGAAAAAATCTTCTCTCCGTTAAACAGAAATTGGGGGGAAATATACACGGGGGCTAATAATTCTGACTGTAATAAGTCTGACTTCAACTGTATAGTGACTGGTGTGTGTTTCTTCAGTGTGTGTGTGTGTGTGTGCTGGTATGAGGAGTGTTGTGCTGGCGTTTTTCCTCAGTGTGATGGCTGCAGTGGTTCAGGGCTCGTGTCCTCATGTGTGTTCGTGTTCTGCTGGTGTTGTGGACTGCAGTAACCGCGCTCTCACCACCGCCACACTGCCCTCATCCTTCCCAGCATCCACCACTGAACTCCTGCTGAATGAAAACCATCTGACGGCTCTGCCCGCCGGCCTGCTGGATGCTCTGCCTGCCCTGCGCCGTGTCACCCTGCACGGAAACCCCTGGGCTTGCGACTGTGCCATTCTTTACCTGAGAGGCTGGATGCTGAAACATGGCAGCGATGCATCTGTGCGGTGAGCAAGAGTGTTTTAGTAAACTGAAACAAATCTATTCGTCAAAAAATAATGAACTGAAGTAAAATAAAATATCCATAATAAATGAAAAAATAACACTACATAAAACTAACTGAAGTCAATGAATTTAATTTAATTGAAATAAAATAATAATAACTTATGGAGGCCTGTTCCTATGAAAGCCCGTTTCCGCCACTGAATGATAAAAAAAAAAAATCAATAAAAAAATAAATAAATAATGATGAAAAAAAAATTATAAAGTCAGAATTCTGAGTTATAAAGTCAGAATTCCGAGTAATTAAGTCAGAATTGCGAGTTATAAAGTCAGAATTACGTGTTATAAAGTCAGAATTCCGAGTTATACTGTAAAGTCAGAATTATGTGTTCTAAAGTCAGAATTCCGAGTAATTAAGTCAGAATTGCGAGTTATAAAGTCAGAATTCTGAGTTATACTGTAAAGTCAGAATTACGTGTCATAAAGTCAGAATTCCGAGTAATTAAGTCAGAATTGCGAGTTATAAAGTGAGAATTGCGAGTTATTAAGTCAGAATTCCGAGTTATAAAGTCAGAATTCTGAGTTATACTGTAAAGTCAGAATTACGTGTTATAAAGTCAGAATTCTGAGTAATTAAGTCAGAATTGCGAGTTATAAAGTCAGAATTGCGAGTAATGAAGTCAGAATGGCGAGTTATTAAGTCAGAATTCTGAATTATAAAGTCTGAATTGCGAGTTATAAAGTCAGAATTCTGAATTATAAAGTCTGAATTGCGAGTTATAAAGTCAGAATTCTGAATTATAAAGTCAGAATTGCGTGTTATTAAGTCAGAATTCTGAATTATAAAGTCAGAATTGCGAGTTATTAAGTCAGAATTCTGAATTATAAAGTCTGAATTGCGAGTTATTAAGTCAGAATTCTGAATTATAAAGTCAGAATTGCGAGTCATTAAGTCAGAATTCCGAGTTATAAAGTCAGAATTCCGAGTAATTAAGTCAGAATTGCGAGTTCTAAAGTGAGAATTGCGAGTTATAAAGTCAGAATTACGTGTTATAAAGTCAGAATTCCGAGTAATTAAGTCAGAATTGCGAGTTCTAAAGTGAGAATTGCGAGTTATAAAGTCAGAATTACGTGTTATAAAGTCAGAATTCCGAGTAATTAAGTCAGAATTGCGAGTTCTAAAGTGAGAATTGCGAGTTATAAAGTCAGAATTACGTGTTATAAAGTCAGAATTCCGAGTTATACTGTAAAGTCACAATTACATGTTATAAAGTCAGAATTCTGAGTTATAAAGTCAGAATTCCGTGTTATAAAGTCAGAATTCCGAGTAATTAAGTCAGAATTGCGAGTTATAAAGTCAGAATTCCGAGTAATTAAGTCAGAATTGCGAGTTCTAAAGTGAGAATTGCGAGTTATAAAGTCAGAATTACGTGTCATAAAGTCAGAATTCCGAGTAATTAAGTCAGAATTGCGAGTTCTAAAGTGAGAATTGCGAGTTATAAAGTCAGAATTACGTGTTATAAAGTCAGAATTCCGAGTTATACTGTAGTCACAATTACATGTTATAAAGTCAGAATTCTGAGTTATAAAGTCAGAATTCCGTGTTATAAAGTCAGAATTCCGAGTAATTAAGTCAGAATTGCGAGTTATAAAGTCAGAATTCCGAGTAATTAAGTCAGAATTGCGAGTTCTAAAGTGAGAATTGCGAGTTATAAAGTCAGAATTACGTGTTATAAAGTCAGAATTCTGAGTTATAAAGTGAGAATTGCAAGTAATAAAGTCAGAATTCCGAGTTATAAAGTCAGAATTCCGAGTAATTAAGTCAGAATTGCGAGTTCTAAAGTGAGAATTGCGAGTTATAAAGTCAGAATTACGTGTTATAAAGTCAGAATTCCGAGTAATTAAGTCAGAATTGCGAGTTCTAAAGTGAGAATTGCGAGTTATAAAGTCAGAATTACGTTTTATAAAGTCAGAATTCCGAGTAATTAAGTCAGAATTGCGAGTTCTAAAGTGAGAATTGCGAGTTATAAAGTCAGAATTACGTGTTATAAAGTCAGAATTCCGAGTTATACTGTAAAGTCAGAATTATGTGTTATAAAGTCAGAATTCCAAATAATTAAGTCAGAATTGCGAGTTATAAAGTCAGAATTCTGAGTTATACTGTAAAGTCAGAATTACGTGTTATAAAGTCAAAATTCCGAGTAATTAAGTCAGAATTGTGAGTTATTAAGTCAGAATTGCGAGTTAAGTCAGAATTACGAGTTATAAAGTCAATTCTGAGTTATAAAGTCACAATTTTGAGTTATAACGTGAGAATTGCGTTATTAAGAATTCTGAGTTATTATGTCACTGGTTTTAGTCTCGGCTGGGTCAGTTGGCATTTCTTTGTGGAGTTTGCATGTTCTCCCCATGTTGGCGTGGGTTTCCTCCGGGTGCTCCGGTTTCCCCCACAGTCCAAACACATGCGCTATAAGTGAATTGGGGAAACAAAATTGTCTGTAGTGTAAGAGTGTGTGTCAGAATGAGAGTGTATGGGTGTTTCCCAGTGCTGGGTTGCAGCTAGAAGGGCATCCGCTGCATAAAACATATGCTGGATAAGTTGGCCGTTCATTCCGCTGTGGCTACCCCTGATGGATATGAATGAATGGTTTTCAGAATTGATAAACACACTCTGTGGCGAAAATGTCACAGAGCAGCGACGCTTCTATATGGTGAACATGATTACTTTAGTTAACGAAAACTGAAACAAACTATTGGTCAAAAATCATTTAGTTAACTGATATAAAATAAAATATACATAATAAAACTAACACTAAATGAAACTAACAGTTTTAAATACTGAAAATTTAATTGAAATTAAATATTTATAATTAGTAAAAATTTGTATAATTAATAAATGCATATACAGCGTGTGTGTGTGTGTGTGTGTGTGTGTGTGTGTGTGTGTGTGTGTGTGTGTGTGTGTGTGTGTGTGTGTGTGTGTGTGTGTGTGTGTGTGTGTGTGTGTGTGTGTGTGTGTGTGTATACACACAGTTGAAGTCAGAATTATTAGCCCCCCTTTGAATCTTTTTCTCTTTTTTAAATATTTCCCAAATGATGTTTAACAGAGCAAGGAAATTTTCACAGTATGTCTGATAATATTTTTTTTTTCTGGAGAAAGTCTTTTTTTTTTTAAACACCATTTTAAGGACAAAATTATTAGCCTCTTTAAGCTAATTCTGTTTTTATACAATAACCTGCCTAGTTACCCTAACCTGCCTAGTTAACCTAATTAACCTAGTTAAGCCTAAATGTCACTTTAAGCTGTATAGAAGTGTCTTGAAAAATATCTAGTCAAATATTATTTACTGTCATCATGACAAAGATAAAATAAATCAGTTATTAGAAATGAGTTATTAAACTATTATGTTTAGAAATGTGTTGAAAAAAATCTTCTCTCCGTTAAACAGAAAACAAACGGGGGGCTAATTATTTAGGGGGGCTATTAATTCTGACTTCAACTGTATATATATATATATATATATATATATATATATATATATATATATATATATATATATATATATATATATATATATATATATATATATATATATATATATATACAGTATATATATATATATACAGTATATAGTGCTCAGCATATATAAGTACACCCCTCACAAATTTATCTTTTAAATTTGTGCATATACATTAGATTAGTTACTGAAGCCAAATCTGGAGCTTATTTAACAAAATAACTTACGATAACGGTCCAAAAACTAGTACAGCCAAATTTATATGTTATAGAAAAATATTATTATAAAAAATATTAAATACAGGGCAACGCAGTGGCGCAGTAGGTAGTGCTGTTGCCTCACAGCAAGAACGTCGCTGGGTCGCAGGTTCGAACCTCGGCTGGGCTGGGTCAGTTGGCGTTTCTGTGTGGAGTTTGCATGTTCTCCCTGTGTTTGCGTGGGTTTCCTCCGGGTGCTCCGGTTTCCCCCACAGTCCAAAGACATGCAGTACAGGTGAATTGGGTAGGCTAAATTGTCCATAGTGTATGAGTGTGAATGAGTGTGTGGATGTTCCCAGAGATGGGTTGCGGCTGGAAGGGCATCCGCTGCGTAAAATCGTGCTGGATAAGTTGGCGGTTCATTCCGCTGTGGCGACCCTGGATTAATAAAGGGACTAAGCCGACAAGACAATGAATGAATGAATATTAAATACAAATTTAAAAAAATAGGAAAAATCAAGAAAAGCAAACAAAATGAAAAATTTTGTTGAACTTTTGTAGGTTGTAATATTTTTGCGATATTTTGCTTGACTTTAATTCTATTATCTTTCAATTTCTAAATGTGTTTGGAGACAAAAATATTATTTTAATAAATATATAAATATATCTGGGGGCTGTTCCATAAACCAAGCTTAGAGAAAAAGCCAGGCTTGTTTTGGTAAGTCAGGTTTAATAATGGCGGATTCGGTTTCATAAATCAAATTTACGATAGTTCAAACTCAGTTACTATGGCAACTTATGCTGGGAAACTAGCCTGGTCCAGGGCAGGCTAACTCTCAGGCTAAGCCAAGTTCAAGCTTAATCAAAGTAATGTTAACATTCGGCTGCCGTAATTTGATGCCATTTTATTTCACTTAACCTCTTAATTGTGATTAAAACTTTAGTCACTTAATAGTAAATAAATAAATATATATATATATATATATATATATATATATATATATATATATATATATATATATATATATATATATATATATATATATATATATATATATATATATATATATATATATATACACCAAATATCTTTAAGAATAGAACGATATATACATTTAAATTAAAATAAGTTATTGCAAACAAAACAAATACAAACTACAACATTTCGATTTTTTTTTTTTTTACCTGTGTATTAAAATTTTACTTATTTTCCCTCAACATATTAATTTGGGTGTACTAATTTTTGGACTGTGATCTTCAGTTTATTTGTTGTTTTGCCTTTATTTTAAACTTAATGTGCTGAAGTTAAAGGGCCATGAAACCCCCCTGTCTCAGCAGGGTGTTTTCACACCTCTAGTTTGAAAAAAGTCAGAAAAGTTGGGCGTGTCCAGCTCTGGGAGTGTGGGAGTGTCGGGGGAGGGAAAGAGGGTAAGATTTGCAAAGAAGGGAGTTTCCATTTGGCCATGTGCTGATCACAGCTTAATGTGCTGAAGTTAAAGGGCCATGAAACCCCCCTGTCTCAGCAGGGTGTTTTCACACCTCTAGTTTGAAAAAAGTCAGAAAAGTTGGGCGTGTCCAGCTCTGGGAGTGTGGGAGTGTCGGGGGAGGGAAAGAGGGTAAGATTTGCAAAGAAGGGAGTTTCCATTTGGCCATGTGCTGATCACAGGCAAAACAAACACACAGAAGCTGATTTGATGCCACACGGCGAATGGGAGAAAAAAAAATCCTCCGCATTTCTCTGTAACTTATGTACTCGGTAGGTAGCGTCAGAAAGCCGTGTGTGTATAGACTATCCTGTCACAAAATGCAGCGAAAATCCTGCACGACGGGAATAGTTTGTGTTTACATGTTTACACTCGGAGAGCAGCATGTACAGCGGATCTTTCAATTTATAATATTGTACTGTAATATTGCAGTGATATTAACATACTGTAAACTTAGTAACTAAATCATTTTGACTGAGGCATGTCTTTAAAAACTGAAAGAGCACTGCTGACCATACGACCAACTTTGCAATCTGGGTTAAACAAAGAGCACTGCACTGCACACACTTACCTAATCTGTAGCGACAGGACAATCAAACTGGAGCTGTGTCTTTTTATTAAAAGGAGACGAGCGGCAAATCCGGATTTCACCATTTCCAGAACGCATTTCTGTCGCGTGTCGCGTGCACTGTAATCCACACGTGAGTCCAGCAGCTCTCTCATAGAGGGAAAATGAAAACAAAACCTTCGTTGCAGCACATTAATAAACGCAGCACACTAATAAGCGCAACACCGACGGCCCGTGTCTCCAAATTCTTGTTCTTTCACTTGTTTTAGCAACACAACGTGGCGTCTCTCTGCCTTCTGAACAGGTAAACAGTCTCCGGAGCTATCATGCATATTTTGAAGTTTCACGTCATACACAATAGAGCGCGCTGATTGGTTTGAAGTGTTGGTTTGGTGTTTCGTGACCCTTTAAGCACATTTTGTATGTTACAGTGAGCCTACTGTGTGTTAACTTTTCCTTGCAAGCAACAATTGGCAGTAAGCGCGCATTCTCTCTCTCTCTTTCTCGCACGAGCACGCAGTCAAGCACAATTTCAGTGTATTGCGACAAACATTTATGTTAACATTAATAGGCCTAGATAATGGTCTATTTTCTTATTGAGACGATCTGCAGTTTCGTGTCAGCTTCTCTCTTGCTTTGTTGCAAGCTGTTGTTTTTTGATTATTATGTTTAAATTATTATATGTTTAAAACCAACGCGGCTCGCTCGCTGTAAACAGCTGGGTCTCATTTCTCAGCTCTTTCATTTCTCGTAGTTGCCATGGTAGCACACAACATAATTAACGCATCTATGCTCGACCGTCAGGGTTTCGCGACAGTAACGTGCACCAGCAGTTATCTAGATTATTTAAACCGAATTTAGATTAGTTCAACTTGCTGTCATGGAACCAATTTAAGCATAGACATTTAGTTTGGCTCACTGAAGTCAGGTTTTTGACTTTAATCCCCACTTTTCTTTTTATGAAATAGCCCCCTGTTTTGTTTAAATGCACCAAAATACATTGCCTATATTCACTGAGAAATGGATCAAAATATTCATTTTTAAAATGGGGTGTACTCAATTATGCTGAGCACTGTATGTGCACCTCTCAAACTGAAATCATGGCAGATTACAGTCCTCTTACAGGGCATTTGTTGTCAAATTAGAACAAATTTCTGAAGTGTAAATAAACGTAGAAATGTAGCACGCTGAGGACACCTGTTTGTTACAACCTGCAACTACAACAAGAATAACAAAAACTGAAACCTATATGGATTTTCATTACCTGTGACAAACTGCAAGCTTTCTATGTATATACAGTATATAAAGTTTTATATATAAAGGTTTTAAATCTTCTAAATGAGTATTTTGTCACTGTTTTGGAGCACACTAGCTCATAGATACCCTTAAGACTTACTTACTGAAACTAACATCTAAAAAAGCATTATTTTAAATTCATGGCACCTTTAAAAATGTGTGTGTTTCAGGAACGTGTCGTGCAGTTCTCCTGCTCACCTGCGGGGGCGCCTGATCGTGTATCTGACGGAGCAGGAGCTGCTGAACTCGTGTCGGTACTGGCTGTGTAATTTAGCTCTGGCATCTCAGATCAGCCTGTTGGTCTTCATTGGCGTTCAGGCGCTCCTGCTGGCCTTAGTCATCCTCTTTCTCCGCCGGTTCGAGCGGCTCACCGAGGAGGCACGGCGTACGGCAGCCGAGAGCTTCACAGTGGAGGAAAACGCAGATCACAACAGCGAATACGTCATGCTGAAGGACAGGAGCATGTAGAGCTGCGATCACTGCGTATAGCATATAATTATAATGATATATATAAGTCTCCATTTTACATTCATTTCCTTTTGTATTGCCTAACACTTTTCCAAAGTACTTAAAGTTGTAAGTTAAAGGGATAGTTCACCCAAAATGAAGTACAAATGAGACCATATTAACCATATTGATTTTGTTAGCTCACATTGCTAGTTTTGTGTTGAATTAAAATCATCTGAGCATGTCAATAATAATAATTAAAAAAAAAAAAACATAGTTTGCCCTTGTAATCTTTAATTGAAATCTGAAAATGCACTTCCTATTTGTTTTGAGTTCAATTCTGATGGGGTGTTCACACCAGACACGGCATGCGCGAATAAATCATGCTATTCACGTGTAAATAGACACGTGAACAATGTGAGTTTACTCGCTTCATTCGAGCATCAAATTCGCACGTGAAATTCACTTCACAATGGACGCAGATTCGCGTCATGGGCAGGGCTTCTGTCTGCCCGGTGACTCCAGCTTCGTAGCTAAATGGCTAACATGGATTTTATTGAGAGAGTAGCTGTGTTTATGTGCTTTAGGAAGGTTGAAAAACAGTGTAGATTTGTTCGGCGCCGTGTCTGAGTCCACTAGATCCTTTCAGAGATGCACCCAGCTCTGTGAGTTTATCTGCTCCTCCAGAAACTATATCTGGATAATGGAGGCTTTCGGCGGTGCCTGCGACTGAACCGAGCCCAGTTTGATGAACTGTTCTTCGATGTCGGCAGGAGGATTTTCCCTCGGGACACCAACTGCAGGCGCTACGTCATAATCACGCCCCTACAAGAGCAAGCTCCTGATTGGTTAACATGGCGCGAATGTTCGCTAAAGTTCAGATTTTCCAACTCGAGTAATTCGTGCGTTAAGCGCCTCAAACGTGCAAAACGCTCAATTCTCACCGCGTCATTCGCTCGAATAGCATCATTCGCGCCACCTCACTCGCACGAATAGCACCGCAGGATGTCTATTTGTGTCTTTGCATTGACTTAACATGTAAATCACTCACGCTTGACACTTCATCTTCTTCTGGTGTAAACACACTATCAGATTAGGTCTGTCTGAGAGGTATTGGGTGTGGCTAACATAATTAACCACGCCCCTCAAGCTGTCAGTTTTGACAACAAAGAGAAATGGCGAGGAGGAGGAGTTTGATAGGTTGTAATAACTCTCCCCAAACCCTTTTCCCATTCTTTCTAAATAAAATGCCTACTTTACTACATCCAATCAGCTTGCAGTAGAAAAATAAGCCACGCCCACTTTTTTTTTCCTCATTTAATTCAATATTCCGTTTCTCTAGGAACTGAAAAAAAATGGTTGCAGCTTCCGGTTCATGTGGACTTTAAGCTCTGCCATCATTTACTCATCCTCCACTTGTTTCAAACCTGTTTGAGTTCCTTTCTTCTGTTGAACACAAAGGAAGATATTCTGAAGAATGTTGGGAAAAAACAGCCATTGACTTCCACAGTATATTTTGTTTCTACTATTTATGTCTGCCTGCTTTTTCCAACATTCTTCAGAGTATCTTGTTTTGTGTTCAACAGAAGAAAGAAACTCATGAAAGTTTAGAACAACTTGAATGTGAGTAAATGGTGTGGAAATTTTCATTTTCTGGGTGAACTGTCCCCTTTCATGCAGACTGTTTACTGTAAATGACCTAGTTGGGGATTGAAAATTAGAACGAAATTAATTTCTTTTGCACTTGTCTATTTGTAAAACATTGATCCACTGGTCACAACCAATTAAAGTATTTTGCTGTGTATTTACTGATACATGTGTGTTTTAATTATTATTGATTCATATATCTTTTTTTATTGCTTCCAGTTTAGTTCAATAATAAAAGGGTACAGCATCGGCAATTAGAGTTTTATTGATATTAATGTTCATAATTATTATAAGAACTATGCTATATAATGGAGTTTGCATGTTCTCCCTGCGTTCGCGTGGGTTTCCTCCGGGTGCTCCGGTTTCCCCCACAGTCCAAAGACATGTGGTACAGGTGAATTGGGTAGGCTAAATTGTCCGTAGTGAATGAGTGTGTGGATGTTTCCCAGAGATGGGTTGATGGAAGGGCATCCGCTGCGTAAAAATGTGCTGGATAAGTTGGCGGTTCATTCTGCTGTGGCGACCCCGGATTAATAAAGGGACTAAGCCGACAAGAAAATGCATGAATGAATGAAAGCTATATAATGCATTCATTTTCTTTTCGGCTTAGTCCCTTTATTAATCCGGGGTCGCCACAGCAGAATGAACCGCCAACTTATCCAGCAGATGTTTTACGCAGCGGATGCCCTTCCAGCCGTAACCCATTCCTGGGAAACACCTATACACTCCATTCACACATATACACTACCGACAATTTAGCATGCAAACTCCACACAGAAATGCCAACTGACCCAGCTGAGGCTCGAACCAACGGCCTTCTTGCCAGGGACGGACTGGGACAGCATTTTCACCTGGGAAAAGTTATTGAAGATCAGGCTATTGACAATATTTTCTGATTCATTACATGATAAAAATGAATATCCAAAATCCCCTCAGTAAAAATTATTTAAATGTAGCATGTCAACGAACGCTTTGATAAAGTAAGCGTTATTTATGAACATATGAAACGATTCAGGGGCGACGCAGTGGCGCAGTAGGTAGTGCTGTCGCCTCACAGCAAGAAGGTCGCTGGTTCGAGCCTCGGCTGGGTCAGTTGGTGTTTCTGTGTTTCCCCCACAGTCCAAAGACATGCGGTACAAGTGAATTGGGTAGGCTAAATTGTCCGTAGTGTAAGAGTCTGTGAATGAGTGTGTGTGTGGATGTTTCCCAAAGATGGGTTGCAGCTGGAAATAAATAAATACAACTACCTATTCAAAATTCACTTAAAAAGTTTCTCTTAGTGAAAGTTAAAAAAAGTATGAAACCCGGAACCTTTTATCGGACATCAAGCTCGCCGGCTCCATTTCACAGTTGCACAACATCACTACAGAACCAACACGTGAGTTTTTATTTCTTATCTTTTTCTGCTTTAAACATTGAAATCAGTTCATTACATGTATTTTTATTGCTAAATATATTTCGCAGTGATCCTTAATACTATCGTGGATATTTGATAATTAAAAGTTTGTCAGCGATAGTGTAGTTTTTAATGAATGTCAGTCAGGCAGCTGATCTCGAGGTGTGTAAACACTGACATCCAGCAACACTTATAACATGGTCCGTGTGTTGATATTATAACACACACAGCATGCTTCACTCAGATAAAACTAGTGGTTAAAATTTGTAATTTATATTTATTAATAACGTGACATAAATGATTGTTCAGTACCATTTGTGGTAAAGTTTGTTGTATATACGCACATTCGCACTTCCTCCTCAATATTATAATTTCAGAAAAGTATTCTTTGAAAATTCTAAAGAGGGAAATCATATTAGCCGTCATTGACTTTCAAAGTACAACATGTTCACGTTCAGGTAAATAGTGCTAATGTTGAGTTGAAGCCAGGGGCGATTGTAGGATGTTCATTTTAGGGGGGCTCAGCTCCTTAGAAGAAAAAAAAAATTATATATATATATATATATATATATATGTATATATATATATATATATATATATATATATATATATATATATATATATATAAATATATATATATAAAGCCTAATATTACATTTATAAGTAGTAATTTAACAATAATACACTTAAATGTGTTTGTTTAATATGGGTTGTATACAGAGATGTATAAAGTACTAGAGACCCAGACTTAAGTAAAAGTACAAGTGCTCTATCAAAAAAGTGACTTGAGTAGAAGTTGAAGTGCTCTTTAAGCATCATACTTAAGTGGAAGTACTAAAGTAATCAACATTTTTTGTACTTAAGTATTGCAAGCAGTTTATTTAAAAAGTTACTACTCAAGTACTGAAAGTAAAAGTACAAGTATTGCGTTATGTAGTTATTTACAAAAAGCAGTCAAAAGACATATTGTTTTGTTTATTTTAAATATCTTTTTTGGGGCACAGGATTAAGCAGAACAAAAAGAACCATGGTTTACGATTTATAATACAAATAAATAAATATATATATTTATTGCAGCATGATATGAACCGCGGGTAGCTAACGGTAGTTAACTTATCTAGCTCTTATGGATAGCTCAGACTGCTGTTTTGTGTATTATATTATCTTTAACTTGACATGTTTTTTCAAATCTGATGGTAGAGTATGCACTTCATTCTATGTGAACTGTCTTTCACTCCGACAAATGCAAACATTGGCTCTAAATAGGGTCACGGGTGGTCTTTTTTCCTCATCGCCACGAACAGTTGAAAGTGAAGGAGTTGAAGGTGGAATTTCTGGGTTTTCCATGTCTAAAACAAACTAAAGTGCTCTCAATGCAGGCAGGCATCGACTGATCAATGAATGATTGATTCGTAACATTTTTATAATAGTAATGAGTAACTATGCAACACATTAAAAATCTACTGGAGTAAAAGTATTCACCTCATCGAAACCATGTATTGAAGTAAAAGTAGAAGTAGGAGAAAAAAACAATACTCCAGTAGAGTACAGATACAGCCTTTTAGTACTTAAGTACAGTAGTGAAGTAGTTCTACTTTGTTACTATACATCTCTGGTTGTTTACTAGTATTCCACTGTATTACATAGAGAGGCATAGCCATGAGTTCTGAATAAGCCAAATAGGCTCAACCCCCCTGTTCATCACTTTCTATATTCAAGTGCATTTTTTGCTTTCATGTATTCAATAAATAATCTGCCACTTTTCTAATTAAATGCCATGCATATCAATATATATATTTTAAACTTACAGGCTAATTCACATATTTCACGATCTGAATGATAATAATAAATAAGAAGTATTTTTTTAATACTAGACAACACTTGATGTTTCTATCTCTGTCAGTGACTCAGTGACAGTTAAAACAGGAGTACATTCTCTAAGTGGTTCTGTCACTGTTTAATCCTTTCTGTGCAAGACTGTATGGTATAGTTAATGCCACACAAACTGTAAAGTGTTTAATATTGGTAGTCCATTGAATTAAAATAGCAAAATGCTGGAGGAAACAGCTGTGCTGATGAGGTGAGTGCTGAGAAAACCCGACTGCTCCTCCTAGACATTGATATACAGGTGATACAAGGTTATCCATATCAAAGAACTGCAAATAAGCAGATATTATAACAATTTATCAATAAACACACACCTCGTTCTCTCGCTGTCCACGGCTGTGGTTTGCTGATCAAATGAAAAACAAAAGACGGGGAGGAGCCAAATTCTGCCGCCGTTTTCCTATCAAATTTAAAGGGGACTGAGGCGATAATTTAGTGTAAAGTTTATGAGCTAATCCCAAATGTTTTAGGGGGGCTGAGTAGAAATATAGGGGGGCTACAGCCCCCCTAAAATAGGCGTAGCAACACCCATGGTTGAAGCCATACTTGCATGCGATTTCAGACCGAATATTTAAATTAGCATGGTAAACAACCATTTTGAGGGATGTAAACAAAAACAATGGTCCCAATGTGTTTCCTCTTTTACATTTTTAATTTCTATATCTTCCGAGAACCCAAAAAGAGCCACATATAGGGATGGGCGATATGGCCTAAAATCCATATTGCGATATACATTGCAGCCTCTTGCGATAACGATATATATTGCGATATATAAATTATAATAGAACCATTTCAGAACAGGTTACATAGACCCTTAGGAAAGCCAAACTGCTATTTTTTTTAAGAAATAAAGAAACGTTGCATGTCATTTTGAGAACATTTATTGTGCAAAAGCAAAACTGTAATTAAACAACACAATGTTGCAGATAAATAAACTAAATGTAGTGCCTTTCAGAAAGAAAGACTTTTCTTTTAAGTCCTTGGTTCCTAAATGCCAAGTTGCAGAGAACAAAAAAACTGGTGTTTAGTTAAGGAACTTACACTGTACTGAAATTACTTCCAGTATTAAATTAGTCAAATAAAATTGTGTATTGCAGATACTTTAAATAAAAACATATTTATAACCTGCAGCCTAAGGTAAAGCATTTGATTTTGAACATTTTGTTCTCCTAATGAAATTAAAACTGGTGTCTTGATCTGCTCTTTCTCTCTCTCTCTCTCTCTGTCTGCTGTAGTGTTGGTGCTGCTGAGAGATTGAGACGCACCAGACAAAGTTTGCTTATAAAGTAATGCAAAAATGAATACAATTAATATCGAAAGCGAAAGCAGATTCTCGGACATGTCCGGGGAAAATGTATTGTCACCCCAAATAATGAGCTGGATCAGTCTATTTAGTCTTCGCGCTCTTCTGTATCCAGCGCGTCTCTGTGGGTCTGCATGTAGAGCATGCGAGTCTGTGGCAGAGTGTTCTCAGTTTCTCGCGAACACAGAACCGGGCCGCCCCAATAATATATCGGCCGCAGCCAAATGGTCGCACTGTTGTTTATTCAAGATGATGCGTTGCAGCCGGCTGCAGCTCGTTGCTCTTAATTTCGCGGGTAGATTGCGTCATTAAACATGCATTATCGCGATAGTGCAATAGAATTAGAATCTCTATCGTAGGCCAATTTTGTATCGTTTATATCGCCCATTACTAGCCACATATTGATAATGTTATGATAGCTGTTTTAACATGAAGTTATGATTGAATTGCCTCTTGTTACAGTTATGAAATAGTTTGATAACAAGCAGGAAATGTTCATGGGCCAAAGATATCACCGCATTGAAATGGTCTATAGCAGGGGTCAGCAATCTCGTTCCTGGAGGTCCGGTGCCCTGCAGGGTTTAGCTCCAACTTGCCTCAACACACCTGCCTGGGTGTTTCAAGTATACCTAGTAAGACCTTGATTAGCTTGTTCAGGTGTGTTTGATTAGGGTTGGAGCTAAAATCTGCAAGACACCGGACCTCCAGGAACAAGTTTGGTGATCCCTGGTCTATAGGGACCGTGTCACTAGTTGTCACTGTTCAAAAATGAACGAATGTGTGAATATAAAACCAACTTTACCTCAATTTTAGTAATGTGTACTTCTGTCATGCAGCAGAGTTTTTTTTTAAACCCACAAGTAGAGTTAATTTTAAGTTCAGTTTTTCTGTGTATGGGCCCTGTCGTGTTGTTGACAGACTGCCGATCTCCGTGTTTGGATGTGAAGAGTTAATGTGGCCATGGGCAGATTGAGAAAGAAACACAACTGGAAAGGCAGACAGCAGAGCACATCTGTGCAGACAGCAGCCGCAGACCGACAGACCAATGTGCAGGTGGAGATACAAGGTAAGATGCTCCTTTTCTTGAAGGGATAGTTCAATAAACATATCCTCTCCGTTTACTCAACACTCGAATGATTCTAAACATTTTTGAATTTCTGAAGAAGATATTTGATCAAATGTTAGTAAAAAGGCAGCCATAGACATTAATAGTAGGAACAACAGATACTAGTGGAGTAGTAAATGGAAGAAGAAAGAAGCTCAAACAGGTTTTAAATAAATGGAGGGTGGGTAAATAAACATTTTAGTTTTTGGGTGATCTGTTCTTTTAATCTCCATGATGTCGGTTTATTATTTGCAATGCACTGAATGGAAACGTACAAAAATGTGTACCCAGGGTTTCCGCGGGGTCTTAAAGTCTTAAAAAGTCTAAAATTTAAAAATCTAAATTTAAGGCCTTAAAAAGTCTTAAATTCGCTGTTCTAGGTCTTAAATATTTTTGCACAGGTCTTATTTTTCCGATGTCCATGTAACGCTACATCTAATGCTCATTTAAATAGTTTTTTGTTGTTGTTGCTTCGTTTTCGTGGTGTTGTAGTCCTTTACTTCTCTAGTCCAAATGTAATTTGCGGTATTACAATTACAAATAAGACCAACATGCTTTCTGATCAATCAGATTTCGGCTGGCACCGTGAACAGATTTTGGGTGAACAGTTCGTGCGGCGCCGCACTTGATTTGAGTTGAATATAAAACACTTTGAAGAGATTTTGTCTGAAACGGGTACGACTGTACACACATCTTAACGATCCGTCCATGCGTGATCATAGAGATAACCAGATGACCAATAATTCTTGGCTAGAAATCGCAACAGCAGTGGGAAAGGAGGAAAGCTTTTGTAAAAGTTTGGAAAAACCTGAGGGATAAGTTTGTTAAAACAAAAAAAATATGCCATGGCAAAAGTGGAGACCCGGGTGGTTAATAGCTACAAACTAAAATGAAGTGACAAATTATGTCTTTGATAACTGGAAAAGATTATATGAACCTATCAGTTTACAATATACTGATGGCCAAATTCTGGGCTTTATTGGTGATAATGGTCAGGAATGTTGGACCACTATTGCCTTTTTAGCCTTTATAGGACAGAAACTAGCCAGACAATAATGTGTGAATTGTTGAGTGGGCAAAATTAAAAAAAAACGTCAGTATTTTAAGTAAGTTTTTTTTTTGCTTTTATTCTTGCCATAATAAAAAATATAATTGTAGAGCAACCCATGATCTGTTGTCATTGATTTTTAACTTTAATAGGTAGAACTGTCCGAGATATGATCAAAAGCAAGTGATGCATCAAAGTTTGATTTAAAAAATCTTGAATGGTTATTAAAACCTTTATAATCATTATAATAAATTATAAAAATAATAAAAAATAATTAGTTTTAAAATCTTGGACGATATTAGTGATATGACATAGTTCCGGAAACGTACTACTTCTCTGTTTATCCGTCTGACTTTACGGTGGGTTTCTTTTGACCGGCCCCTGTCGTTTTAAAGAGTATCACAACAGCGAATGCATCAAGTATAAACGCCTCGTCCGTTTCGTGAGGTGCGCGCACAGTCAGCGGAGGTGCGCGATGCGCCGCCAGCGAAAGTATAAATCAGCCTTAAGATGTTTTTTTTTGTAGTTCAGTGGTCCATCTAACCTGTCTTCAGTACTGTTCAATTTAAAAACATTTATTTGACCATTAATTTTGTGATTTTGCATTTTCTCTCGCGTGTTTTTAATATTGTGATATAGGTCTTAAATTTAACACTTAATTCTCTTAAAAAGGTCTTAAAGTCTTAAATTTGACATTATGATATCTGCAGAAACCCTGGTACCATACTGTACTGAACCGCTCCATGGAAACTGCCAAAAGAGGAAGAAACAAGAGTCATTTAATACTGAATAACAGCCTTGGAAAGGTGAAAACGAAAATTTTCCAAGAAAAGTTTCCAAGATTTAGGTTTTTTTTTTTTTTTTTTAACTAGAAAATGTTTTTATTTTATGTAAAATACATTAAAGGTGTAGTTTATCTTATATTAAAATAGTCCACGCTTCACAAATACTGATGTCCATATGTTTTTATTTATTGAACACTGTAAAAACTAAAAAGACAAACAAACAAACTAATCCGTTTTACACACACAACACACATCAAAATAATATACAAACAATATTTCCTTTACTGTGTTGGCCTGATAACCAGCAGTAGAATAATCAGGAGCGTTTAACATGTGTCTGCGTTGAGGTCTCACCATGCTGTCTATTAGAGCTGCACGATTAATCAAAAAAAGATTGCGATCTCGATTCCACCCTACACACGATCTTAATTCAACTTTTCTACGATTCATCAAATTATATTTTCACGGTCAGGAGAGAAGCGTAAAAGCGGTCGCACAAGTCTTCACATTGTTTTATATGCGCTGCTCAGCAACATGGACATCTCAAAATGGTGTTAAAAGTGTCACATACTTTATTAATAAGGTATTATTCACCCAAAAATGTAATTTCTGTCTTTATGTAATGATGTATTCACGGCCGCGAAATCACACATGAGCTGACACACTGTGTGTTTACTACCGAGAGAATGTGTGCGTGCGGCCGCCAATGATGTCTGCTTTAGTGAACAGAACCTGCATGCTTTGAATACCAGGTAATAAAGTTGTAAATAACGTTTAGTTTCTTGCAAACTGAACTCAAAATGACGGCAGCCATGACATGAGCCGCACTCGGCAGTGAAAAGTAAAACCAAAACCACGCACATCATTTAAGTGGTCTCATCGCATTTTAAAGTTCATCCTCTTTAGAGGTGCCCAAAGGAGTGCCGCAGGGATCAGTATTAGGGCCTATATTATTCTCTATCTACATTAATAACTTGTGCGACAACCTTCCAAATGCCTTTTATTATCTGTACGCTGATGATACAGTGATTTACTGTTGCTCTCCTTCACTTTCTCAGGCCATACAATTTTTACAGTCTGCTTTTAATATCGTTCAGTCTCGTCTTAAGGATCTAAAATTGGTTTTAAATGTGGACAAATCTAAATTAATGATTTTCACAAATTGTCCCACCCCTGTGCAGAACCAATCGTTAAATACCACTGCCCAAGGTGAACAAATAAATTTAGTGTCCAGCTATAAATATTTAGGCTTTTTACTTGATCAGGAGCTTTCCTTCAAAGAACACGTAGGAAATTTGGTTAGAAAATTGAGAGTTAAGCAAAATGCATCCTGCTTTTCTCTTAAAGCTCGTAAACATTTGGTGTCTGCAACAGTTTTACCATTGATTGGCTATAGTGATGTTTTATATATGAATGTTTCAACCAAATGTCTTCAGCCTTTAAACTCCGTTTATCACAGCTCTCTGAGGTTTGTTACAGGCTGTCAGAGACTTACTCACCATTGTGAACTGTATGCCAAAGCTGAGTGGCCTTCTCTAAATGTAAGAAGGTACACCCACTGGATGACTCTGGTCTACAAGGCTCTTCTGGGACTGGTGCCTTCATACCGAAGTTCCCTTCTTCATAAGTCAAAAAGCCAGTATGCCCTACATTCAAGTGAATCTTATCATTTGACTGTTCCCCGGGTTTGAACTGAAATAGGGAAGCGAGCCTTTAGTCAAGCCGCTCCCTCATCCTGGAATACTCTTCAGTCTGAACTAAAAATGTCTGAGCTCATCCCAATTACATCTTTTCACTCTATCCTTTTTAACAAACAGCAACAGTCCATTTCTCAATGTATGTGTTTTTAATATATTGTAATGTGGTATAGGTATGAACTACTAAACTATTTTTATATTGTCTTAATTTTCTATTTATTATTAATATGATTATAATTGTCGTGTATTGCGGACCCCTTGGCCAGGTCACCCTTGTAAATGAGATCTTGATCTCAATGGGTTTTTATCTGGTTAAATAAAGAAACATATAAAGTTATAATTACGACAAGCATTTGATATGTTTTTCTTTCATGGCGAACACAAAGTGTTGTGAATGAAAATAAATGTTTACTGGGTCAGTATAACTACTCTAGCCTATATAATGTTAAATATAATGCAAGAGGGAATCTGATTCAATTCAATTCAATTCATCTTTATTTGTATAGCGCTTATACAATGTAGATTGTGTTAAAGCAGCTTCACATGGAAGATTATAGTGAATTGAAACAGTGTCAGTTCAATTTTCAGAGATTAAGTTCAGTTCAGTTCAGTGTGGGTTAATAATCACTACTGAGAGTCCAAACACTGAAGAGCAAATCCATCGATGCGCAGCTCTACAGATCCCGAACCATGCAAGCCAGTGGCGACAGCGGCGAGGAAAAAACTTCACCAATTGGCGAAAGTGAAGATCTTCTGTGGCCAAACGTCTTGTGCAGAGCTGCAGTCTAGGCGCAGCAAGGTGGACCTCGGTGAAGACTCGTCTGTCCTTGGAGCATCACAGGAATCAGTCTCATGCTCTCACTCCATGATGACCACCACAGCGGTTGCTCAGGATACGGCCTGGTCCAGAAAACCTTAGGATCATCTCGTCACTGGTCTTGGATCGCATCAGTGGCACTGCATAGTCTGAGGGCCTTGGGATGAGTACCCCCAGGTGGAAATACAGAATAAGGAGAATAATTAGCGTAGCTGCTGTTCATAGTGTATATAAACAAGGAGCAAAATCCTGTGTGGGGCACATCATGCGTCATACCGCTATGTGCTGCACTGAGTGTACGCTTTGCTAAAAAGATAGGTCTTTAATCTAGTTTTGAAGAGCGAGAGTGTGTCTGAGCCTCGGACATTATCAGGAAGGCTATTCCAGAGTTTAGGGGCCATAAATGAGAAGGCTCGACCTCCTTTACTTGATTTTGCTATTCTAGGTACTACTAGAAGCCCTGAGTTTTGAGATCGTAAAGAGCGGGTTGGATTGTAGCGAGACAGGATGTTGGTTAGATAAACAGGAGCTAGATTATTTAAAGCTTTATAGGTAAGGAGTAATATTTTAAATTCAATACGAAACTTAACAGGCAGCCAGTGTAAGGAGGATAAAATTGGGGTGATATGATCATATTTTCTAGACCTGGTTAGAACTCTGGCAGCTGCATTTTGTACTAGCTGAAGTTTGTTAATAGAGGATGCTGGGCAACCAGCAAACAGAGCATTACAGTAATCCAGTCTAGAAGTCATGAAAGCATGAACTAGCTTTTCTGCATCTGATATGGATAGCATACTTCGCAATTTAGCGATATTTCTCAGATGAAAGAAAGCAGTTTTTGTGACATGGGAGATATGATTTTCAAAAGTTAAATTGCTGTCTAATATGACACCCAGATCTTTTATAGTAGAGCTAATGCTAACTTTGTATCCCTCTAATTGTATCCCTGATCATGAAAATCGTGATCTTGATTTTAAGAAAAAAGTCGTCATTCTCATTTTAGCCAGAATCGTGCAGCTCCACTGTCTATACCAGGGCTATTTAATTGGCGGCCTGCGGGCCAAGTTCCGGCAATTTGTTCCGGCCCTCCAAATAGTGTGACCAAGACATCAAAAATAAATTTAGTTCAGTCGAAAAACGGCCGCTATAGTTATGAAGTGACGTGTGTCTGTTCAATACAGCACAAGCTGCAGTTGAAGGCTGCGCAGAGTGTGAGTCACCTGACATTAAGCGTGAGCAGCCAAAAACATTTGGATACTTAAGGCTGATTTATACTTCTGCGTCAAGCGCATGCGTATGCTACGGCGCAGCCTACGCGTGGACGCATAGCCCTGGCTGTAGCCGTCGGCGCCGCTGACGCGCACCTCTCAAAAAAAATGTGCCTACACGTCGCATAGCGCAAGCTCTGTGATTGGTTGGCTTGGTAGCGCTGACGAGTGTGGACGGAGGTAAGAGCTGCGCAAGCGCGATGCAGCGAGTGTTTATAAGTGTGGAGTCTCGTGAAGGAGCTCCAGAAGGAAACTTTGTTTTGTGTTTACCTTATGATTAAAGTTGTTGCACGTCCGCCGATTCCCGCCTCAAAATGAGTGAGTTTGAGCCATTTGTACATTAAGGTAGCATTCAGAAAAAACAAAACACCAGCGAAGAAACTCGACACAGAGGAACATAAACATCTACTGCCAGCTAGCGTTTCAGAAGTGTTATTGCAGAGCAACAGAAACAACGCACAGAAGTATAAATGCAAGGCTACGCGCATTGCATGGGTCACGGCGATCACTTGACGCAGAAGTATAAACCTGGCTTTAATCCTAAAGGCTTCTCCACGCCGCATTTCTGTTGCACGGAACGAAACTGCTGCAACTAAACCAAGTTATGCCACCTGTGTGCTAGTTTAAAGTTCTGAACTTATACACCAAGGCTAATACGCACACACACTGGATTGGCCGTTCACATATCACGTCTTTTCCACGTGCAAGTTTGTTATTTCCAATGTAAGAATATATGCCAATATGCGTGCGCAGGTGGAGCGATGCGCTCGCACCTTCCAGACGCACCGAGCAGAAATCATCTTACGCCGTAGCTGTGAGAGTTGTGCGTGGGTTTCAGTGCGATGTAAACAAAAGATATGTTAGATGAATTATTACAGATTATTAAAATGATTGTGTGTATGAACGCAGATGATAACAACAGTTCATTTAAATACTTACCTAATATAAAGCTTAAATTTACATTAGAGGCGATAACCGTGAAACCATGATTATTCTTCAGACTATATAATCGTACAACCAAAATCTATAATTATTGCATCTCTGTTACACAGTTTGAATGAAAACACAACATATGAATGTGTCTGAATGTAGAAGAAGCCTACTTAAGCAATGCTCTGCTTTTGTTCTGCTTTGAAATTCAACATTTGAATGTTTGTAAAAAAAAAAGCCTATTGTACAATGCAGTGATGTTATGTACTTTCAAAATACAATATATTAACATTTTAATGTAGAAAAAGCCAACGTGGGTGTCTTAAGGAGCAAAACTGGCCCCCATGACAAACTAATTGAATAGCCCTGGTTTGTACCAACTCTCGCAGGTTAAATTAATCAGGGAGGATCACATGACCTCGGTCTCAACCCAACCGGAAACAAGGAAATTTCCAAAATAAACAAACACTGATAAACATGCAAATAATGAAATACGAAAGCTTAACCAACATAAAATACAAGCTAAACGATTAGCGTCAGCTACACATTTGCTCACCATCAAGTGGCTTTAAACTTTTAAGTTATGAACTTAAATGAACACATTTTTGAAGATTGTTTGAAACTGCATTGACATCCATAGTAGGAAAAAATAATAGGGTAGTTACCAACTGCCATAGTAAATAGTAAAAGTTTCCAACATTTTTCCTACTATCGTCTTTGTGTTCAATAGAAGAAAGAAACTCAAAAAGGTTTGCGACAAATAGAGGGTGTTTTTTGGGTGAACTATCCCTTTATTTGTATCTACATTCTCACAAATGCAACATCAATATGATATTGTTTTTGTGTTCTGTGATTCTGTACAGATGGAGCTGTGCTTAAAGGAGTGGATGACTGTAATGCTCTGGTTCTGCCTGCCACCAAAACCAAGAAACTGAAAGTAGAGCGGCCCGTAACCAAGAAAAAAGCCCTGACAAAGAAACAGAGGAAGAACCTGGAGAAAGTTCTGGAGCAGAAAGACAAGAAAGCACACGTAAGGGAAAGGAGAGAGAGAGCCTGTGAGATTGATCTGTCTGCACTAGACTTGAGAATAATTGTTTGAGAAATTTATTCAGAGATTTTTATAATCATAGCTATTCTCTTTCAAATGAACTGTGAGCTTCGTTTTTAACAGCAGACGGCGTTCTAGACACATTTTTAACAGCAGTTGGGGCTGTAGGGTAGTTTTTAACAGCAGTTGGTGCTCTAGGCTAGAGTTTTAACAGCAGACACTGCTCTAGGCTAGTTTTTAACAGCAGGTGGTGCTCTAGGCTAGTGTTTTAACAGCAGACGCTGCTCTAGGCTAGTGTTTTAACAGCAGACGCTGCTCTAGGCTAGTGTTTTAACAGCAGACGCTGCTCTAGGCTAGTGTTTTAACAGCAGACGCTGCTCTAGGCTAGTGTTTTAACAGCAGACGCTGCTCTAGGCTAGTGTTTTAACAGCAGACGCTGCTCTAGGCTAGTGTTTTAACAACAGACGCTGCTCTAGGCTAACGTTTTAACAGCAGACGCTGCTCTAGGCTAGTTTTTAACAGCAGGTGGTGCTCTAGGCTAGTGTTTTAACAGCAGACGCGTTCTAGACACATTTTTAACAGCAGTTGGCGCTGTAGGCTAGTTTTTAACAGCAGTTGGCACTCTAGGCTAGAGTTTTAACAGCAGACACTGCTCTAGGCTAGTGTTTTAACAGCAGACGCTGCTCTAGGCTAGAGTTTTAACAGCAGACACTGCTCTAGGCTAGTGTTTTAACAGCAGACGCTGCTCTAGGCTAGTGTTTTAACAGCAGACGCTGCTCTAGGCTAGTGTTTTAACAGGAGACGCTGCTCTAGGCTAGTGTTTTAACAACAGACGCTGCTCTAGGCTAGTGTTTTAACAACAGACGCTGCTCTAGGCTAGTTTTTAACATCAAGTGGTGCTCTAGGCTAGTTTTTAACAGCAGGTGGTGCTCTAGGCTAGTTTTTAACAGCGGACGCTGCTCTAGGCTAGTGTTTTAACAGCAGACGCTGCTCTAGGCTAGTGTTTTAACAGCAGACGCTGCTCTAGGCTAGTGTTTTAACAACAGACGCTGCTCTAGGCTAACGTTTTAACAGCAGACGTTGCTCTAGGCTAGTTTTTAACAGCAGGTGGTGCTCTAGGCTAGTGTTTTAACAGCAGGCGGCGTTCTAGACACATTTTTAACAGCAGTTGGCGCTGTAGGGTAGTTTTTAACAGCAGGTGGTGCTCTAGGCTAGAGTTTTAACAGCAGACTGCGTTCTAGACACATTTTTAACAGCAGTTGGCGCTGTAGGCTAGTTTTTAACAGCAGTTGGCACTCTAGGCTAGAGTTTTAACAGCAGACACTGCTCTAGGCTAGTGTTTTAACAGCAGACACTGCTCTAGGCTAGTGTTTTAACAGCAGGTGGTGCTCTAGGCTAGTTTTTTAACAGCAGGTGGTGCTCTAGGCTAGTGTTTTAACAGCAGACACTGCTCTAGGCTAGTGTTTTAACAGCAGGTGGTGCTCTAGGCTAGTGTTTTAACAGCAGACGCTGCTCTAGGCTAGTGTTTTAACAGCAGACGCTGCTCTAGGCTAGTGTTTTAAGGGCAGACGCTGCTCTAGGCTAGTTTTTAACAGCAGACGCTGCTCTAGGCTAGTGTTTTAACAACAGACGCTGCTCTAGGCTAGTGTTTTAACAACAGACGCTGCTCTAGGCTAGTGTTTTAACAGCAGACGCTGCTCTAGGCTAGTTTTTAACAGCAGGTAGTGCTCTAGGCTGGTGTTTTAACAGCAGACGCTGCTCTAGGCTAGTGTTTTAACTGCAGACGGTGCTCTAGGCTAATGTTTTAACAGCAGACGCTGCTCTAGGCTAGTGTTTTAACAACAGACGCTGCTCTAGGCTAGTGTTTTAACAACAGACACTGCTCTAGGCTAGTGTTTTAACAGCAGACGCTGCTCTAGGCTAGTGTTTTAACAGCAGACGCTGCTCTAGGCTAGTGTTTTAACAACAGACGCTGCTCTAGGCTAACGTTTTAACAGCAGACGCTGCTCTAGGCTAGTTTTTAACAGCAGGTGGTGCTCTAGGCTAGTGTTTTAACAGCAGGCGGCGTTCTAGACACATTTTTAACAGCAGTTGGCGCTGTAGGCTAGTTTTTAACAGCAGGTGGTGCTCTAGGCTAGTGTTTTAACAGCAAGTGGTGCTCTAGGCTAGTTTTTATCATCAAGTGGTGCTCTAGGCTAGTTTTTTAACAGCAGGTGGTGCTCTAGGCTAGTGTTTTAACAGCAGACGCTGCTCTAGGCTAGTGTTTTAACAGCAGACGCTGCTCTAGGCTAGTGTTTTAAGAGCAGACGCTGCTCTAGGCTAGTTTTTAACAGCAGACGCTGCTCTAGGCTAGTGTTTTAACAACAGACGCTGCTCTAGGCTAGTGTTTTAACAACAGACGCTGCTCTAGGCTAGTGTTTTAACAGCAGACGCTGCTCTAGGCTAGTTTTTAACAGCAGGTGGTGCTCTAGGCTAGTGTTTTAACAGCAGACGCTGCTCTAGGCTAGTGTTTTAACTGCAGACGGTGCTCTAGGCTAATGTTTTAACAGCAGACGCTGCTCTAGGCTAGTGTTTTAACAACAGACGCTGCTCTAGGCTAGTGTTTTAACAACAGACGCTGCTCTAGGCTAGTTTTTAACAGCAGGTGGTGCTCTAGGCTAGTGTTTTAACAGCAGGTGGTGCTCTAGGCTAGTGTTTTAACAGCAGACAGCGTTCTAGGCACATTTTTAACAGCAGGTGGTGCTCTAGGCTAGTGTTTTAACAGCAGGTGGTGCTCTAGGCTAGTGTTTTAACAGCAGACGGCGTTCTAGACACATTTTTAACAGCAGTTGACGCTGTAGACTAGTTTTTAACAGCAGTTGGCACTCTAGGCTAGAGTTTTAACAGCAGACACTGCTCTAGGCTAGTGTTTTAACAGCAAGTGGTGCTCTAGGCTAGTTTTTATCATCAAGTGGTGCTCTAGGCTAGTTTTTAACAGCAGGTGGTGCTCTAGGCTAGTGTTTTAACAGCAGACGCTGCTCTAGGCTAGTGTTTTAACAGCAGACGCTGCTCTAGGCTAGTGTTTTAACAGCAGACGCTGCTCTAGGCTAGTTTTTAACAACAGACGCTGCTCTAGGCTAGTGTTTTAACAACAGACGCTGCTCTAGGCTAGTTTTTAACAGCAGGTGGTGCTCTAGGCTAGTGTTTTAACAGCAGACGCTGCTCTAGGCTAGTGTTTTAACAGCAGACGCTGCTCTAGGCTAGTGTTTTAACAGTAGACGCTGCTCTAGGCTAGTTTTTAACAGCAGGTGGTGCTCTAGGCTAGTGTTTTAACAGCAGATGCTGCTCTAGGCTAGTGTTTAACAGCAGACGACAGTCTAGGCTAGTTTTTAGTAACAGGCGGTACTCTAGGCTAGTTTTTAACAGCAGATGGCGCTCTAGGCCAGTTTATTACTGCAGATGACACTCTAGGCTAGTGTTTAACAGCAGACGACACTCTAGGCTAGTGTTTTAACAGCAGACGCTGCTCTAGGCTAGTGTTTTAACAGCAGACGCTGCTCTAGGCTAGTGTTTTAAGAGCAGACGCTGCTCTAGGCTAGTTTTTAACAGCAGACGCTGCTCTAGGCTAGTGTTTTAACAACAGACGCTGCTCTAGGCTAGTGTTTTAACAACAGACGCTGCTCTAGGCTAGTGTTTTAACAGCAGACGCTGCTCTAGGCTAGTTTTTAACAGCAGGTGGTGCTCTAGGCTAGTGTTTTAACAGCAGACGCTGCTCTAGGCTAGTGTTTTAACTGCAGACGGTGCTCTAGGCTAATGTTTTAACAGCAGACGCTGCTCTAGGCTAGTGTTTTAACAACAGACGCTGCTCTAGGCTAGTGTTTTAACAACAGACGCTGCTCTAGGCTAGTTTTTAACAGCAGGTGGTGCTCTAGGCTAGTGTTTTAACAGCAGGTGGTGCTCTAGGCTAGTGTTTTAACAGCAGACAGCGTTCTAGGCACATTTTTAACAGCAGGTGGTGCTCTAGGCTAGTGTTTTAACAGCAGGTGGTGCTCTAGGCTAGTGTTTTAACAGCAGACGGCGTTCTAGACACATTTTTAACAGCAGTTGGCGCTGTAGACTAGTTTTTAACAGCAGTTGGCACTCTAGGCTAGAGTTTTAACAGCAGACACTGCTCTAGGCTAGTGTTTTAACAGCAAGTGGTGCTCTAGGCTAGTTTTTATCATCAAGTGGTGCTCTAGGCTAGTTTTTAACAGCAGGTGGTGCTCTAGGCTAGTGTTTTAACAGCAGACGCTGCTCTAGGCTAGTGTTTTAACAGCAGACGCTGCTCTAGGCTAGTGTTTTAACAGCAGACGCTGCTCTAGGCTAGTTTTTAACAACAGACGCTGCTCTAGGCTAGTGTTTTAACAACAGACGCTGCTCTAGGCTAGTTTTTAACAGCAGGTGGTGCTCTAGGCTAGTGTTTTAACAGCAGACGCTGCTCTAGGCTAGTGTTTTAACAGCAGACGCTGCTCTAGGCTAGTGTTTTAACAGTAGACGCTGCTCTAGGCTAGTTTTTAACAGCAGGTGGTGCTCTAGGCTAGTGTTTTAACAGCAGATGCTGCTCTAGGCTAGTGTTTAACAGCAGACGACAGTCTAGGCTAGTTTTTAGTAACAGGCGGTACTCTAGGCTAGTTTTTAACAGCAGATGGCGCTCTAGGCCAGTTTATTACTGCAGATGACACTCTAGGCTAGTGTTTAACAGCAGACGACACTCTAGGCTAGTTTTTAACAGCAGACAACACTCTAGGCTAGTGTTTAACAGCAGACGACAGTCTAGGCTAGTTTTTAGTAACAGACGGCACTCTAGGCTAGTTTTTACCAGCAGACGAGACTCTAGGCTAGTTTTTAAAAACCGATGGCACTCGAGGCTAGTTTTTAGTAACAGATGATGCTCTTAAACACTTGCCTAGAGCGCCCTCTCCTGTTAAAACAAGCATAGAGCGCCCTCTCCTGTTAAAAAACTTGTCTAGAGCATTGTTTGTTGTTTAAAAGTAGTCTAGAGCGCTGTCTGCTGTTCAAAATTAGCCTAGAGGGCCATTTGCTGTAAAAAAAAAAAACCCAGCTTAGATTGTTGTTTGCTGTTAAAAACTAGCCTAGGTTCCCATAATGCTGTTAAAAACTAGCCTAGAGTGCTGTCTGCTATTGAAAACTAGCCTAAAGCGTAGGGGTGTAACGATACTACAAACTGAACCGAAATATCGCGATACACCAACCACGATATGTATCGCGAAACTCTCACGCCCCCTGCTGCCCATTGCTGAGGTTGACGTCACTTGTCTCTAACTAATTGAACCAAACATCTTTATTTTATCACATTTGATTAAATTGTATCAGTAATGATGAGCTTTTGTTCTAAATATTATATTCTAAAGTTAGTATTTTCCAAGGTCATGTCATGTGACTTGAGTGAGCGATCACACTCGATTACTACTGTATATGCAGGATGGCTGCTTCACATATATTGAGATTGCAGATCCCCCAAACACATTTAAGTCTCCTGTTTGGGAACATTTTGGTTTTCCAGTGGAGTACTGGAATGGAATTCGTGTCGTAGACAAAGCGCACACTATCTGTCGTAGCTAACTGTTTCACGAAACTTAATAAGGAATAACATTTAAAAAATGTGGTAAATTTCACAATGTGAGGGGGTACGCAAAAGACACTGACAACAGAACCGGCAACAAAAGGGATTTAACACCTTACCTCGCTAGAAACTGATGAAAAGAAAAAAAAAGTTTTTCAGCGCCGTATTCTTCCCTATACTAAACTGTAGAATAAAATAAATACAAAGATGACGTTCACCTCTTACCTGATGTCTTTAACAATACATTTTCTACATGTTTGCAAAATGGAAGTCGTAAGACATCTTCCCTATCCACCTTACTCTGAGAAAAGAGTGAACTTGAGGAGGTAAAGCTCAATATGACGGGAAAGAGCTGAGCCAAAAAGCAACAAACAAATAAATCGAAATAAAAGTGTACAAAAATCACAAAATTTCTCAAAGTGGGCAAAACTAATGCAAAATAATTTTACCCACACGAAAGTTAAGCAAAAACAACGAAATTCATAATCATGTTAGCAAACTACACGAAAAAAGAGATCAAAGGAAAATGCGCTCTCCTCCGCTTTTCCTGATGGCCTTTTTATATTCCCGCGCCACGTTGCCCAATGATGATAGATCGGTCTCCTGACCAATCAGCTGTCGTGAAGGCGGACCTACAGAAATGACAGGCATGGAGAGAGCGAGCAAGAGAGAGAGAGAACGGGAGGCAAAAATACAACCAATATACTGCTACAACCGTAACATTAGTTTCAGACAAAACTGCAATGTATTTTACTGGTGAATGTCATGTACAAAACACTTTACAAACACATTATATGTATATTTTTTCATTAACTTAAATGGAAACCTATCTATCCAAATCTATCTATCTTGCACTAGTCTACACTGCAGTTATTTATTTAATTTTAGTTTACTTTCTTAAGATGGCTGCACTAAAGAGAATTGTTTTTTTCTGGTTAGTCTATATTGGAGGTATTTATTTAATGTTTGTTGTTTACTTCGGTATCCTGACTGTACTAAAAATGTGATGCGAAATTAATAACGAAAAAGTTTTGTTGTTCTTGTTATTAAGTGAATCTATTGTTCCTTAGCATTGCTGTTAAGATGACATCAACCCTAAACCCACAGCAAACAGAAACCGAACCGAACCGAATCGTGCCTTTGATGTATCGTTACACACCTACTAAAGCACCATTTGTTGTTGAAATTTAATCTAGAGCACCATCTGCTGTTAAAAACTGAGCTCAGAATCAATTCAAGAGCGAATAGCGATGCATTTTAAAAGTCTCTCAAATGATGATTGATTTTGTGTTTCTAAATCTCCACAGAGAGCAGAAGTATTATCTAAGCTAGCTGAGGTTCAGCTGCCTGAGGCGGAGCTTAAACTTCTGTACACCACCTCTAAACTCGGCACTGGAGGAAAACTCTACCACATCAAAGAGTAAGACCTCACACTCTACAGGATTGCCTTAAAGGGACAGTTCACACAAAAATAAAATATCTGCCATAATTTACTCACGCTTGACTTATTTACAAACCTGTTTACATTTCTTTCTTCTGTTGAACACAAAAAAAGATATTTTGAAGAATGTTGGAAACCGGTAATCATTGACTACCATGCATTTGTTTTTTTTTCTGCTGTTGTTGATTGTCAATGGCTACCAGTTTTCTTTGAAATATCTTCTATTGTGTTCAACAGAAAAAAGAAACGAAGGATAGTAAATAGTAAATGGTTAGTTAATTTTGATTTATGGGTGGGCTATTCCTTTAACACTGGTGGTGAGTACTTTGTAAAAAAAAATTCTGTTTTTTTTTTTGGTGTGTGCTTGCAGATCTGTGAATGAAGGTCAGGATGGAGGTTCATCTACGGTCAAGATCAGCAGTTTGAGCGGTGCAAACAGAAAGAGGAGAAGAGCAGCGGATGAAGAGGAGGAGGAGGAAAATGAATCTGAGAAGTTTGACTCCTCTGATGATGATGATGATGATGATGATGATAGTGAGGAATCAGACTCATCCGAGGAAGAGGTGGAGAAAATCTCTGAGGAGAAACACACAGAAGAGCAGCAGCAGGTGCTGAAAGAGGAGACTAAACCGAAAGAGGCAGACATGAAGGAAGAGAAGAAAGAAGAAACACGGAATAAGGAAGACTGTAAACCTGCAGTTTTCATTCCAGTGGAACGACTGCCAGAGATTCAGGTATAGAAATATACAGTCTTATGCAAAAATTTGGCCACCCCTGATCATTTCGTAATTGCAAGCCATAGCCTGCTGGCCTTTCAAATCAGCAATTTAATTTGGATATATTTTATACCCTATGGAAAAAGCAACAATTTTTTGGACGATGGACGATGGCATCGTCTATCGCCCAACCCTATTTGAACTATATACAACAAAACCCGAGATCCACCTAACAGAAAGTTAAATTATAATAAAAACAGTAATAATAGGTACAAAATCAGGATTGAAACTAGGGATGTCCCTATCAGATTTTTTTTGCCTCCGAGTCATTTGATTTTGTGTATCTACCAAAACGCGATCCGTTACTCCTATAATACATAAAAAAAAAAAAGAATAAAGAAGAGCGAAGAAACAGATCCAAGATGTTCCTTATTATTTATTTAATTCACCTTATTTTAACATTTACATATCTCACAGTTTGCTATGGCAATGTTGTCGTCATCAACTTTGTAATTTCTCCAGACCGCAGACATACTCGCGCTTTCTGCTTCAAGCTGCTACCCTGTTCTACTTTGCCGGCATTTAACCAATAGTGTCTCTGCAACAAAGTGATGTCATGGCGCATGCGTTGCTGTTTCTGTGTGAGGTCAAAAAAGAGGTCTAACTCTGTGTCACCGCATAACTATAGATCTGTTTGAAAATAATGAGAATGTATGTGTATACATGTAAATTTGAGTCCTGATCGGGAGGTAACATCCGATTCCGATCGAGTCTGAATCTGCGTGATCGAACCCGATTTTTAATCATGTGATTGGATCTGGACATCCCTAATTGAAACAAATCTGATGCAGTCTCTCTTGTATTTGACCAGAATTGTACAGTTTTCTTGCTGGCAACATTTATTTTGGCTGTAGTTTATTCCAAACTAATAATGTTGTAATCAACATTTGTGGTTCAAAACCTTTCATTAGAGTTGTCCAAAAACTAGTGAGCAACACCCATTTTTGCCTGAACTTTTTTTGATTCATAATGTCAATCCAAATGTTGAATACTGTATAGTACAGCCCTAGATCTGAATGTAGGAAGATTGGCTTCATGTTAGGACTGAATCCTGGTTATATTCTGCTGCAGTTTTTGCTTTTGGTTTGTTTGTAATTCTTGTATGTGAACCGCAGGAGGCTCGTCTGCGGCTGCCGGTTCTGGCCGAGGAGCAGATCATCATGGAAGCCGTGAAGGATCACGAGTGTGTGGTGTTGTGCGGAGAAACAGGCAGTGGCAAAACCACACAGGTGCCTCAGTTTCTGTATGAGGCCGGATTTGCCAGGTAACAGTCTGTGTCTGTGGTTCCCATTTTCCAACTCAGGGCTCACTAAACAAAACTCACATTTCCCCACTGAACCCGCTATTTGTGATGGGTTGTTAGTTTACTTAGACACAAGACCGTTAAAGGCATAGTTTACCCAAAGATTATTTACTCACCCTTCAAATCTTTGCGTTTTGTTCTTTTTTTGAACACAAAATAAGATATAATGAAGGTAGCTGAAAACCTGTAACCATTGACTTCCATAGTATTTGTTAATTCTGCTATGGAAGTCTAAGGTTACAGGTTTTCAGATTTCTTCTTAATGTCTTATATTGTGTTTAACTGAACAGAGAAACTCAGAAAGGCTTGTAACCACTTAAGGATGAGTAAATAGTTGTAATTGAATAAACTGCAAAGCTGACACAATTAAGAAAATGGGGAAACCCAAAATCCATTCAGATGCTATAAGTTGGTATAGATTGTCAACAGATCAAGATAGAGTGGGTTCAATCCTTTACAAGACAGAGTTTTCCACAATATTGAAGTTTTGCCCTAGTCCTGCCCAACATTTGTGATTTGAGCAAATAAAAATGTGTCCTTATTGATTGTAACTATATGCAGGGTTCGTACGGGTGCTGGAAATCCTGGAAAATGCTTGATTTTCAATATAGTGTTTTCAAGGTTAGAAAAGTGCTTGGATTTTGGACAAAGTGCTTGAACCTGGTTAAATTTGAAATTGCAGGACTCGAAGTTATAACCGTTTTGGTCGCATATACGCCGTAATTTTATCTATGCAAGCTTCACGCAGAATGCATATTTGCACTTAACGCCAAACGCAGTGTTTAAAACAGTTGTCATGTCAACTTGCTGCAGTAAACAAAGCCCGCAATGCCTGCCCCGCCTTTAAGCTCTTCTGATTGGCCCACTGCTCTTGAACTGAACGCGAATGGATTGGTTAATATCAACTGTCAATCACTCAGTTCAGATGACAGAGAGCTACAGCCGCGAGCCGCGAAAATGTAAAGGTCTGGATACAAGAGAATGAAAATAACACTCGTTACAAATAACGGCACATCTGATCAGTGATCATGTGGTGAATGTTAATCCAGCATTTACACTATTCGAAGAGGATAAAAGACTGGTGTTAAAGTCCGCTATGAAAGTGACTAAAGCCATTCACTGTAAAGCCTGAGGGACAGAGTTTGCAGGTAACTTAACGTTTCCCACACATTTTAAGCACGAAATGTTCTGTTTAATCCTTCATTTATTCATCACGATGTTGTCAGTCAACTGCTGCAGCGCGTACACCATTACAAAAGGACCTGCATTCAGTAAGATTAAAATATTGCAACTCATGAAAAGACTGTTATTGCTGTTAAAATGAATGAATGAATTAATTGATGAAAGCTTACAAACTATGGTTTCCATATTTTTTGACTGATTTTCAAAACAGTTGATATAGAAGCAGTTGATTAATTTGCAGCAAGATTATTCTCAGACTCATAAGGATTTCATTTGTTACATGAATTTTGAATAGCAATGCACATGAAATATTATGAACGACTGGTCTTGAACGTTTGGTACTACACCCAAACAAAATCTGACTGTAAGCTCATTTTTGAGATATCAACTTTACGTAGAAAGAGACCAAACTTAAAAAAAAAAATACTTCATCCAATAACTGAACTTTATTTTTTCTTTTACCATTTTTGGGTGAACTATCTCAATAAATCTATGCTCTAAAGCAGGGGTGTCAAACTCAGATCCTGCTTCAACACACTTACCTGCAGGTTTCAAACAAGCCTGAAGGACTCAATTAGTTTGATCAGGTGTGATTAATTAGGGTTGGAACTAAACTGTGCAGAGCTCCGGCCCTCCAGGAACTGAGTTTGACACCTGTGCTCTAAAGTATTCAACAATTTAAGTTGAAATGCCATATTGTGTTTTATTAAAATAGCACAGTAGATTTAAATGTGAAAAAGTACATACAGCATATATAAACGTCATTTACCGCGGTTGTTTATGCTGGAAAAGCATAAAAATGCACCTTGAAAGTGCTTGAAAAGTGCTGCAATTTGAAGTTGGAAAAGGTGTAAGAACCCTGTATATGGCCTTAAAGCAGGGGTGTCCAAACTCGGTCCTGGAGGGCCGATGTCCTGCTGAGTTTAGCTCCAACTTGCTTCAACACACCTGCCAGTAAGTTTCTAGTATATCTAGTAAGAGCTTGATTAGCTGGTTCAGGTGTGTTTGATTAGGGTTGAAGCTAAACTCTCCAGGACAGCGGCCCTCCAGGACCGAGTGTGGACACCCCTGCCTTAAAGGGATAGTTCACAATTTACTCACTATTTACTTACCCTTATATGGTCCCACACCTTTATGAGTTTCTGTTAAATTTAAAAGAAGATAATTTGAAGAAAGCTGAAAACCTGTTGACTTCCACAGTAGAAAAAAAAACGAGTAAAGGCTGAGTAAATAATGACAGAATTTTCATTTATATCTCCTGTAATACCATCAGGTTGAAACCACTGGTCTATGTTATCTGTCTTTGTGTGTGTGTGCACGATGTGTGTTTGTTGTCTCTCATGGTTTTTGTGTGGGTGTGTTTTTTTCAGCTCTGGTGGGATTATTGGTGTGACGGAGCCCAGGAGAGTAGCGGCGATCAGCATGTCGCACCGTGTGGCCACTGAGATGAACTTATCCAGCGGGTAAATCACTAATATTGTCATAGTTTAAGATCACAACATCAAAAGTGTCTTCTAAAGCATAAAAATACCATAATATCTTTGCAGATATTTAAGAAACGTGCTAGGTGAACATGCTTGTATAGTTCAATATAGACAATATAGTCAGATTTTCTTTCTTTTGGTCTCTACAACCAGCCCACAGCCAGTTTACCCAATTATATTGGTGGAAAACGCATTGTATTTCATTTCAGTCTAGAAGGCTGCCTCAGTATACGCGAGCGTGGCTGAAAATGCGACTTCTAGAGGACAGCAGCAGCCTCAGAAATGCAGATGCAGACTTGGTTATAAAAAAAATCCACATGAGGTGGTTCTTAAGTAGCAAATAATATAAATATTACAACATAAACATTAGTTGAGCAGCTTAAGCCTAGTTTACACTACATGATTTTAAGCCCGATTTGAGCCCGATTTGGAAGTTAACGAGCTCGCCGACAGATCGGGCTATGAAAGGGAAAAAATCTGAGGGTGCTCGGCGCTCTGCTGTCTTTATGTGTGAACTACTGAACAACGCATCAAAGTGGCTCGCTGATGCTTCATCTAGCATGCTGAATATTCCAGAACAGTCAGCAAATGAGAGAGCATATCAGCATGAGCTGAATGGCCACTGTGCTCAGGAGCTCAACAGAAACAACTGTGATTGGCCAGAATGGGCATCGATGCACTCGCTTCATTTTGCGTTAACACAGACACGAGAGTAGGCTACATTAACAGTGGAACTAGAATTCTGTAACTATTAGAATTACCATACTGGCGTGCGTTTCCCAAACAACGACGTTACTCACGGCTGAACTATCATAGTATGATGCATTGTTTGGGAAAAGAACGATGTAGTGACGAGTGTTTCCCAAAACTCGTAGTTTGAACCACGTTAGTAATAACGTAAAACGTCCATAATCATGCTCTAAACGGGGTGGTAACAACTTCTTTAGTAAAGAACGCACATGCATTTAATAAAATCCAATATTAGTTTTGGTAAAAACTCGTTTTCCATATTAATTGAAATATATGTACACGTCAGATATAGGGCCTGTGTTTGCTTGTACAAATATTATTGAGAACATTACATATTCTATTATAAATTAACATAAAATCACTTACAAAAGCTAACACATATTCTAATATCATATATAAATCATATAAATAAATAAATAATGAGGCTATTTATTAAGAAATGAAATTTAATATTTATTATTTATTAGGAAATGAAAACAAATCCTACTTTAATAATAATATTAATGATGATGATGGTTATGATGATGATGAGGGTGACGATTATTATTATTATTAAGTAGGATATTGTTTATTTGTTTTTTATTTTTTGGAAAAGTCTACTTTTACAATTTGACACATTCAAACCACTGGAGAAATGTTCTAACCAACAGGCCCATGTCATATACAGATACTTGATAAATAAAGTACTATATATTAAGAGCATTAACATATGCTATGTTTTTTGTTTTCACAAGCTTTGGAGATGTAACATAAATTCTGCTTTTAAATAATAGGTCATTTATAGCTTTGGTCATGAGCCATGGCTGTGTTCAAAATGACATCAAGTTTACAATTGCGTTCCCTTCGCAGTGCACTTTGAAAACATTGAAGCTAAAACTGAACTGTAAAAATATTTTTAAGCAAATTACACCTAAGAGAGATGACTTTAATGCTTTTTTTTTTTTTTTTTAATCATTCCAAGTTTAAATGTTAAAATGTTCTAAACGAATAGGGCATAGTGGGGATAACTGGGAATAGAACATAGCCAGGAACTATGTTTCTAACTACAGCTCCAGAGGTGTAGTTGCAAGCATACGAGTTTGCGATGCATTTTGCAAATGTTCGTTAAAACGATGGATTTGGGAAATGCCAAATCAACAAACTATGTTTGTAACGACATAACTTGCGACCTTAGTTGGCTAACAACGGTTTCCGGAAACGCACCCCTGGTCATTCTGACCGTTCTCATATAAGACGTCATATTGTCACGTCATATTTACATTCAAAACTTCTATTGAGATATTAAAATTAAGCTTTGAATGTTTGCCATCATATTTTATGACACCATTACCCTAAAAATATGATCTTTTTTTGGTAATACAGTCTATAAATATGTAGTTAAGATACTGGAACACGCAAAGGTCTGGGCCTCGCTTTCATTTTCACTTTCATAAACAGGAGCTATTTCGCAGCACAGAATATTCATTCATTCATTCATTCATTCATTTTTTTTTTCGGCTTAGTCCGTTTATTAATCCGGGGTCGACACAGCGGAATGAACCGCCAACTTATCCAGCACATGTTTTACGCAGCTGATGCCATTCCAGCTGCAAACCCATCTTTGCGAAAGGCACAGAATATGCTGTTTTGAAATGTATATCTGAAGTAAATGTATGTTTTTGCTGTCAGAAAGTTATGTTTATGTTAGCAGGAAGTTGCTAGGAAAAAAAGGCACACAAATTTAAAGGTAGAAATGCTCAGTTCTTTACTGTTTTGTAATTTAAAAAAAATAACAATGTTAGAAAGAAATACACAGATATTTAGGAAACGTCAGGGTGTTATAGATATGTTAGTTTTATTTCAAAGAGTAATTAAATAAAAAAAATAAAACTCTCTGACTGCATCTTTAGTTCTAGTGTTAAAGCCACATCTATCCACTTGAACCTTGCAGATGAGCGATTGATCCGCTGATGCATCAGCTGACTGGCGATATTTTTAAATGCTCCCTTGAGAGCTTGAAACGCTGTCAGTGATGTCATCAGCACACAAGCAGCCAATAATGTTCAGCTTTTTCTGACGGCTCCTCCCTCAATTTCATTGGCTGTGGTTTGGTAGCTTGACTGAGCTGTTGGGGAACCAGTTGTTGTCAGGTTATATAGTGTGTGACCCCCCTCTTGTGGATCATTTACGTAGTGTCGCGTAGTGTAAACACCACATCGATTAAAACAGTGTTTCTCAACAATGTTCCTGGAGGACCACCAGCCCTGCACATTTTCCGTGTCTCCTTAACCAAACACACCTGATTCAAATCATCAGCTCATTAGCAGAGACTAATAGACCTGTAATGAGTGTAACAGATAAAGGAGACATGCAAAACATGCAGTGTTGGTGGTCCTCCAGAATCATGGTTGAGAAACACTGCATTAAAAGACACAAAAGCAAGTCATGTAGTGTGAACGGCACAGCAATCTGCCGATGTTTGAAGTCATGTAGTGTGAACTAGGCTTTACAGTGTGAGGCTTGATTGTCAGGCGCACTCGCTTCTGTCTGTGTTGTCAATCTGGCAACCTTTGTTTGTGTGAACATTTATTTATTTACATACCATACACCGTGATTAGAAACTGCTTTATAAATAAAACACATACCAAAAGTATTCTATTATTAGACAGAGCTATTGAACAAAGACTAATGAAAGCAAAAACAGAGTTGGCATAATGAAAGTCCCATGAAAAAACCCGCTGTTTTCAACCACTAGGTGTCAATCCTACATACTGCACCCTTAAAAGTTTAGTTTACCCCAAGAATTAAAAGTATCCCATGATTTACTCAACCTCAGGCATCCTATCTGTATATATACATTAATTTTTCAGGATTATTTTACATATGATCTTAGAATTTTCCAGCTCGACAATCAGCTTTTTTTAAGATTTATTTTTGGCCTTTTTGCCTTTACAGGGTCCCTGCGGGTCCTTAAAAAGTCTTAAATTAAAATCCGGGAAATTAAGGTCTTAAATTGTCTTATATTTACCATAAAGTTGCTGTAGGTATTACATTTTTAGCCGGTCTGCTTAATGCCGATAGGGAAGAACAGCGGTCCACCATAAAACATCTAATAGTTAATCAATTTAATATGTGTGAAACAGGAGTGAAATGACAGTCTCCGTGATTTATTAGCTTATTACGGTAGGTCGGCTACAGAGGCTGACGTCGGCCTGCGTCACCTGCGTGCTGCCATTAAGCCTAGCTGGCAGTAGGTGTTTATGTTTCTCTGTGTCGAGTTTCTTTGCTGGTGTTTTGTTTTTTCTGAACACTTCCTTAATGTACAAGTGGCTCAAATTCGCTCATTTTGAGGCGGGAACCGACGGACGTGCAACAACTTTAATCATAAGGTAAACACAAAACAACAGTCTCCATCCGGAGCTCCTTCACGGGACTCCACACTTGTAAACACTCGCTGCATCGGGCGTGCGGCTCTCATCTCCACCCACACTCGTCAGCGCTACCAAGCCGACCAATCACAGAGCTTGCGCTACGCGTACGCGTTAAATTTTTTGAGAGGTGCGCGTCAACGTCGCCGTAAATAAATATAAACACACACACACACACACTGAGAATACAGCAGGGACCAAGATGGCAGAACTTATCACTAAATCGAATTCCATTAGAAAAAGAGAAGGGAGTTGGTGGACCTAGATGGTGAAATTGAGAAGATGAGAAGAGAGATGCCACATGTCTTGAGGAGAATTTGGGATGTTACAAAACTTTCTCTCATTGAAAGTCATGTAATAACATTAGTGTTTTCTAAGTTATGTAGATTATTTGTCAACATTTTGGCTTGTGAGAGGCTGTTTTGAGGACTTTCATTATTGAGCTTATGTTCAGTATTCTATTCTATATGGTTCCTTCATACAAGGCATTGTGTTGTTTAGTGTAATCCAACTTATCTATGTTATGTTGGCTCTGTTCTACATCACAAATGGAAAAATTTAAAGTTTTGATTTCCATTGTAGGAGGCAATAAATTGAGTAACCTATTCCAAAGAAATTATGACATTTTTGGGTCTTAAATTATATTTGTTGAGGTCTTAAAAAGGTCTTAAAATGCATAAAATTTTACTTTTAAAATTGTGCAAGAACCCTGCTTTATTAGATAGGACAGTATTGAGATAGGAAGCGAAGTTGGAGAGAGAGAGATAGGGGGGTAGGGTAAGGAAATGTCCTTGAGCCGGGATTCCAACTCGGGACGCCCTGATGTGCTACTGCACCATATGTCAGCACGCTAACCACTAGGCTATTGCGCCGACACAATCAGCTCTTTTTGTCAGCAGTCCAAAACAATTGTACTTTAATTTTGTATTATTTTATGATCATTTGAATGCATTATTATTGAATAAATGTGCTAATCTTTCTACGTTCTTTCCCCGGTTGTGTGTAGTGACCAGCGTTTCCATTCATTTTTAAATTAAAAATGATTTTCATGTCGACTTTTTGACGTTGACACTGTCTCTGTATGTGTGTGTGTTGCTGCAGTTATTTTTAGACCCTTTACAAACATCCTTTTTTAATGTCAAGCTGAAGTCAACTGAAATGATGTGTGTTTGTGTGTTCAGGGTGGTGTCTTATCAGATCAGGTACGAGGGGAATGTGACAGAAAACACAAAGATCAAGTTCATGACAGACGGTGTTCTGCTGAAAGAAATTCAGAGGGTAACTCACATGCACAAACACACACCAGGTATTATATAATACACAATGTGCCATGCAAACAGTGCATTGGTGTCCATACAAGTGTCCAGCAGTGCTAGTTTCAGAAGTATTTCTCCCATTTTTCTTGTTCTTGTAGGAATTTCAAAATGTCTACAAGGGATTTATCTGAATATCTTTCAGAGATTGAAAGATTTGTGAGTTGGTGTGATGATAACCTTGTAGCTTTGAATGTCAGTAAGGCCCCGTTTACACTAATATGTTTTAATTATAAAATGGCGTTTTAGAATGAAAACAATCCATGTCCACGCTGGCGCTTCACCTAGCGTTTTTAAAAAGATCTCCGTTCATACTATACCGCTGAAAACGCACATCACGTGACCACACACACACACCGGCATGCGCTGCAGCGTATGCGCGTGTCTGAGCTTCAGGCAGTCAGCAGGTGCTTTGAGCACACCTCCCCGGGTAAGAGCAGTGCAGGTTGGACAGTTCTTCAAGGATCTTCCACTGGATTTCATCTCACTATAGCTGTCAAACATGATATTTAATTCATCGTGTCTCTATCTAATGGTCTTTTGGATCTATTATTTGTTCTCAGGTAATGTGTTTTGGCTGAGCGCAAAGATAAGCTAATATATTAATTAATGTAACCACGTACACTGATTCTGCACATTTGACTGATTGCTTGCATTTATTTCCTATAATGTATAAACTTATTGTATGTTATACTTTTATAATGGCCATTATTGATTATTAATTATTAATTAGTATTTTAAAATAAATTTATTTTAATGTACAATTCATGCTATTAACAAACCTTTAACTAAGACTTTTAGCTCAAGAAACAACTAATTATCTGCTTATTTAGGCATTAGATATTGATTCGGGATGTTAAATAAGAACTTATTAGGGTTGTCAAAATTAATTGTTTCTTCGATGCACCGCGATGCATACGGTATCAATTCGGTATCGGTTCAGTAATGATCACAATTCACTGCTTGTGAGTTTGCTGGACAGTCTTTGATTGACAGGGAAGTACATCGCAACTCAGCTAGGTAAAAATGAAAGCTGTAAACTCACTCTCTCTCTCCTTTGACCTGCTGGCGTGTTCATGAGGTAACGTTTTATCTCCTCTCTCGGCTGTTAAAACAATAACATTACTTGTGGATTCAGACACAAGCGTGTCTGCAAAGCGAGTTTTCTCCACCACATCACCGTCTATAGTAGGGATGTGCACAATTATATGATTAATCGAACGCAGCAGCGACGATCGAGCATGAAAACGATGATCGATTGGCTCTAAAATTAAATGACTTTTAATCTTTCTGATTGGTTATGCTGGTATTTGGGCGCTAGTTTGATATTTGATTGGTTATGGCTGCAGGGAGTTGCGGTCTAGAGATGAGACCTAAGCGCAGATCGAGTATAGGGGTTCACACATCAGAAGCGCCGCTTTCTATCAGGGTACACAGCGGTGCCCAGCCACGACTCGGGACACTGTTCATATTTCTGCCGCGCCACAGAGCGCCATTTGAATAGACTTCGCACTCTGCTTTCATCAGAGCATGGGATGGGCAAACTCGGTCCTGGAGGGCCGGTGTCCTGCACAGTTTAGCTCCAACTCTAATCAAACACACCTGCTTATAGATTTTTAGTGATCTTGAAGACACTGATTAGCATGTTCAGGTGTTTTTGATTAGAGTTGGAGCTAAACTATACAGGACACCGGCCCTCCAGGACCGAGTTTGCCCACCCCTGATGTAGACTGACTGATCGTTTTCATAAAAATATGTAGTCCTTCCTTATGTTAAGTTTTATTAGCCATGCATGGTAAAATATTCAGGCTGTTTTTGTTTTAAGTTTAAGCAGCATTGTTAAATTAGGCTGGCTTTATTTTATTTACCTCCACCGACTGATCATTTTGAAAGAAATGTTATTTTAACTAATCTTTAAGTTTTATAGCTGTGGTAAAAAAATATTCAGGCTATTTTTATTTTAAGTTTACGCAGCCAAATTATGTAAGCTTCTAATTTTAGTTAGGCTATGTGCTACTTAACAGCCGTTTGGTTAAGTTTTGGTGAATCTTTATTTTTGCGAACCTTTTACAAAAAAAAATAACTTTTTTGATCCACATCTGTTGTGATGCTGCTGAAGTAAAATATTGTTTTGGTAATAATGTCAGTTGAATAAAATAACTGAACTGCAGAGTATCATATGTGTGTTTTTATTGTTGTTGTCAACAATATAGAAAAAGGAAGGTTATAGTTTTAAAAACGGATCCAAAATATTTATAGAAATAATAAGACACACATTGAAGGGGATAATACTGTAAAATAACTTTGGTTTCTTTTTTTCTGCGCGGCTTCAGTTGCCGTTGATTTAAAACACCCTGTAACGGGAGAACCGCATCCATACTTTCTGGTTGGCATGTAGTTTAAGCTCACATGCATTTTGTGTAGATAAACACAATTTGTAATATAACATTTTCATATTGTGCCTCTAGGCTTTATGATTAATTTTTTTTTTTACAATCTGTCATGTAGAAAACATACATGCCGCACGTCAGTGGCGGTTCTAGTTTAAATGCCACCCTCGGCGAACCACCTGCTTTTAGAAATGTACTTAGAAATAAATAAAATTATTATTATACGATTATTATTCTAAATAAATAACAGAAATCAATCCTAAATGTAACTGGAAAAACTGTAGACACAACTTGAGTTATATGCTAAGATCTCTTAAGAATTTTTTTGCTTGAATATTAAAGACAATTCTATAGAATACAAAAAATAAATATTTTATGTAATTATCTGTAGTCTTAGACCCGACTCATGGCTGAGAATTAATGTTATTAAGTCTTACCTCCCTGATTCATCATCTCTCCTTTCTGCTTCATAGCCATATAGTCAAAATAAGATCATATTCGTATTTTATCAGCGTGCATGTAAACAACTGGTATTCACACCGGGTGCAGAGCAGCATGTGAGGCGCGCGGGAATGGTTTTCTGCTCGCATGCATGCGTCAGTTTGCTTTCACCACCTTTGTTTCGGTTGCACATAGACAATAACAAACTTGCACATGCAAAATACGTCAAATGTGAATGGCCTCTAACATCTTTATTCTGGGAATATTACTTAAAATGAATACACTTACATAAAGTAAATCATAACTCAAAGCTGTTACTGGGGCTCGTTTTCTTTCACATCGTCTCCCCGTGCCACCCCCCAGCAAGATGCCACCCTGGGCATCGACCATATTGCCCATGCCTAAATATGGCGCTGCTCACACTTCTTTAAATGTTTACGGTGTTAACCAATATTGATGGTGATTTTTAATAACCCAACAACGTTGATTTAATTGTTTTCTGAATCCTTTCATAGTTTTATCAACAACATTTTTAACAGGGGTTTAAATAAAATATATATACACACACACACACACACACACACACACACATATATATATATATATATATATATATATATATATATATATATATATATATATATATATATATATATATATATATATTTTTTTTTTTTTTTTTTTTTAATTGAATGTTATTTAATTCTCGCTATAAGGCACACACGCCCCCGCCTCTTTGCTTAAACCCCATCCCCGATACTTGTTTGTCAAACCTGTGGATTAATCAAAATGAAGAATGGTCAGAAATGCCCATCCCTAGTCTATAGTGGATCAGCTGATCGCCGCAGCCATTTAGCATCAGTGTCCGTGTCAACAGCGACAGAGTGGCGCTGACCGTTAGAGCCAATCACAGCCTTTTCTGTTGAGCGTGTGATCAATCATAGGCGTTCAAGCGGGATAATATTTACATTAGTTTATTTGCTTTAAATGCTCATGTTGTTCTGTGCAAGTACTTTAGTTTTGTTTGATACATACAAAAAGAGTGTTTTCTTTGAGCAGGTAAAATTAAAGGTACAGTTCATATATCTTACTGCTTGTATTAAAGGACAAAATTGTATTAGAAATAATATATAAATATAAATAAATGATAAATTTTAATACAAGAATTATTTTGTTGTTAAGTAAAATATCAAATTGTTTATGGAAAGCATCGTCAATGCACCGTGATGCACTGAGATGTCGAATTGAACCGAATCAATGTCATGATAATCGTAACCGAACCGTGAGACCAGTGTAGGTTCGCACCGCTGGAACATACTTTATAAATGCTAATAAACAGTTAATATCTTAATAATAGACCTCTAATAAGCCAGTACTAAATGATGTGAATTATTTAAAACTAAAGTGTTGCTGACATTAAAATGATTGTTTAAACACATAAAAAACACTGAACATTTATTTACAATAAAGTTTTTGTTGTTTTACCCATTTAAAGTAATCTTTTCTGCAGCTTGGGTCAATATCGTGATAATATTGCATGTCTTGATACAAGCTTTAGCAGTTATTTGCAGAAAATACTGTTATACTGTCATAAGCCTAATCTGTTAGATTGAACGTGATGCTTTCTGTCATCACCTTTCTCTTGTTTTTTTCAGGATTTCCTACTGCAGAAGTACAGCGTGATCATCATAGATGAGGCTCACGAGCGCAGCGTTTACACTGATATCCTCATCGGCCTCCTCTCTCGCATCGTTCCGCTCCGCAACAAGGTAAAACACTTGATCATGCATGGTGGTTAGGACTGCACAATTAATTGAAATGTGTTTGAGGTTGCAATTCAGCAAAAGCTGTGCATCTCACGCGCATGTTGTAAGGGAAGCACGGCTCTGTGCGAAATAGTAAATCTACTCCAAAGAGCAGAGGGCACTCTTGTGCAGAAACACCAAATACTTCACAAAGAAGAGACGAAAGGTGTATTAAAATTGCCTTTTGGTGCATCTCAGTCAGCACCCTTGTTCACTGCTTTTATACAATTTTAAGTGCTGTCTTGATCCCATAATTCTTCCTGTGCACTGAACGTTTGCACCCTGAAAAGTCCCACAATGCACCATAAAAATCAGGGCACATCGATACACTATGTGCACCCTTAACGGAAGTTCGAAAGCGCAAAATATGAATCGTATGACCCAAATCACCAAACCAAATCGCAAACATTTTTCTAAAAAGAATCTGTTGTTTATTTATTTTTTACATGAAAGAACCTAGCTAGATAGATTAGGAAACATCTAGCAAACATTTATAATTGTTTAATAGTTGCTGGTATATGAAACAGTCTTAATACAGAAGCTTTTCAGAAGCTTTTCAGAATCAGTTTTATTGCCAAGTGTGCTTCACACACACACAAGGAATTTGTTTTGGCTACAGAAGCTTCCAGTATACATAAAGTGACAAGTGACCACACAAAATTAAGTGTGAGAAAAAGAAAAAGGCGATAAACATTAAACAGAGATGCAGTTAGTCAAAAAGATCTGGATGTTGAATTGTATGTACAGATTTATTGTAAATATACAGGTTGTAAGGTGCTGTGTACCAATGCGAATGGAGAAAGTACTGCATTGTATATTGTTATAAGGTGTACAAGAGCGTATGAGAATGTATTGCACGATTATTGCCCAGTAGGGGAATATTTAACTGTTCATGAGGTAGATGGCCTGAGGAAAGAAACTTTTCCTGTGTCTGGCTGTTTTTGTGCTTGGTGCTCTGTAGCGCCGACCAGACGGTAACAGTTCGAACAGGTAGTGTGCTGGGTGTGAGGCGTCCAGAGTGATTTTGCGAGCCCTTTTACTCACTCTGGAAGAGTACAGTTCTTGAAGTGTAGGAAGGGTGGTGCCAGTGATTCGTTCAGCAGTCCGGACTATTCGCTGTAGTCTACGGAGGTCAGTTTTGGCAGCTGAGCTGAACCAGACGGTGATTGAAGTGCAGAGGATGGATTGGATGACAGCCGAGTAGAATTGTACGAGCAGCTCCTGTGGCAGGTTGAACTTCCTCAGCTGTCGAAGGAAGTACAGTCTCTGCTGGGCTTTCTTCACAATAGAGTCTATGTGAATGTCCCACTTCAGATCCTGAGAGATGGTGGTGCCCAGGAACCTGAATGACTCTACTGCAGCCACAGTGCTGTTCATGATGGTGAGTGGGGGGAGTGCAGGGGGGTTTCTCCTAAAGTCCACTATCATCTCCACTGTTTTGAGCGTGTTCAGCTCCAGGTTGTTGTATCTGCACCATAAAGCCAGCCGCTCCACCTCCTGTCTGTATGCAGACTCGTAACTGTTCTGGATGAGGTCGATAACAGTAGTGTCATCCGCAAACTTCAAGAGCTTAATGGAGGGGTCTAAATATATGAAAATGATTAGTTCTTTTATTGTTTATAAACTGCAGTTTTGAAAATGTATAATGAGGATGTTCTCATGTCACACTGTGTGTCCCTATGTGTAGTGAACCAACTTATCAGCGCCCTTACTAGTACCCGAATTCATGCACACGACCTACTGATGAACGGCCTCAGTAGGGTGTTGATTGAGACTGAGTATTAGATTAAACGTGCAGACCTAGGCTGCGTCCGAAATCGCATACTTCCCTATATAAAGTACGCTAAGAACAGTATGCGAGCCGAGTAGTATGTCTGAATTCATAGAATTCAAAAAACATTATGCGAGAAGTACCTGGATGACCAACTACTTCTGAAGTGTGCATCCGATAGAAAATGCACTATCCCATGATGCACTGTGAGAGAATTCATGAATGACAGTGAAGTTCCATTCATACTATTCGCATTCATACTGTATAGATAGTACTTTTCTAATGGTTGAGCAGTACAATTAAATTCAAATGCAGTACCTATTGAGTATTATGGCTCGTTTCCACTGACTGGTACAACGTGGTGTACGACAGAGAGTTTCAGTCGACGTCATTCTCACTCGAATAAATGTCTACAGCAAAGCCGTACAGGTCGTTCACATATCATACTTCTCACAAAACAGATGCTTTAAACATATAAATGCTTATTACAAACCTTTCTATGAACATGATTTGATTAAAACTGCGGATCAATGATAATAGCCTACTGTAACGTCTGCAATTATATAAAATAAATAAATAAATGCAACATATATGAACACATACAGACCCTTACAGTCTCCGATGTTACCAATTACAGAAAACTACACACAGCATACATTCAGTCCTTATTTGGGTTCAAAAACAACACGCAACATAGCCCACAGTCAGTGCAAACCTCCCATCCGTGTTTGTAACCTCTGTTAGAGAGTAATTCCGTCATTCCCAGTTCATAATAGTCCAAAATTCGATGAACTTGGTAGTTTGTTTGTGATTCAGGTTGCTGAAACAATTTGCTCCTGTGTTTTGTCGGGCTTCTTTTTTTTCGTGCTTCACTCTCGCGTTTGTCCTTTTCTTTTCTGAAAGGATCAGACGTAGAAGATCCTTCAATAATCACACACACGTTAAAATCATCAGCTCAAGAAGTTGTTATATCAAACATAGACGCGATCGCGAACTCCCTGGAGAAAGCGAAAAAACGCTCGCACTTTTAGACGCAACAACAGGACACTGCAGATTTTGTTCTTCTTGGCTTTGTGGCTGTACATCAAGACAAGACAAGGTTTGTTTGAGCTCGGGTCATCCATGGCTCGTTAATATATGCATATAGTTGTCTCGGCTGTGTATTAAAAACATGGCGGTTCCTTTGTTTTCATTCTGGCTAGCTCCACGAGATCGTGACGTCTCTCTGTAACCAATCAGCGTTCAGCTGCGTGTGTAGCTCCGCCTTTTGGTACCCTTTCTCGTGTTTGGTACCCTTTCGAAAGGGTGCCGAAAAAGTGGTTCGGTTCGGTATGCCTTGTGACAGTGGAAACGGCCATAAAAGCGTACTGAACCGTACCGTACCACTCAGTGGAAACGGGCCATTAGGCGATTTCAGAAGCAGTCCTAGCTTAGCACTTTAGCATGTCTGTAATGCCCTCTGCGATTTACAGAAAGGCTTACCCATGAAGCTGATCATCATGTCGGCGACGCTGCGTGTGGAGGATTTCACTGAGAACAAGAGACTCTTCAGCTCTCCTCCACCCGTCATCAAGGTCAGAGTCTTCAAGTTGTCTATTTTTATGATTCACATTTTTTCATTTTCTTTAATAATTTAACAGTACCATCAGTTTGCACATTTTTACATCCTTTTAACATCCCGTTTCCCTTCTCCCCAACAGCGTCATTTACAGTAATTAGGTGTTGCTACACTGTTCAATTACACAGTATTTTACTGTAATATGAACTGTATTTTGCTGTAGGACAGTTATGCTGTGTATTACTGTATTTTAAAGTTGCATTGTGAAAACTACTGCATATTTTACAGTAAAGATAAACATTACTGTAAATACGTATACAGCAATATAAATGGTGCTGTAAATGGAAATACAGTATTTTTGCTGCAATTTATTTACAGTAAGTTACTGGCGAACTGCTGCCAGTGAGTTAAACTGTAGATTCCACAGGAAATTGTTAACACAGATAAATAATATAAACGCAAGCAAAAAAAAACAAACTCGCATACAAAAAAACAACAATAATAATAATAAATAAAATAAGTATTCTTTTGTTCAAGTTTTCTCTAAGCAAATGACTGATGAGTCTTATGATGTATGATGAAAGCGCTGTTGTCCAATGTATGATCATCATAACCCTGGTTTTTGTGTTTGTATTTAGGTGGAGGCCCGTCAGTTTGCTGTCACTGTTCATTTTAATAAGCGCACACCAATGGACGACTACACTGGAGAAACTTTCCGGAAGATCTGCAAGATTCACCGCATGCTGCCGCCAGGTACGTTAAACACACATACTGCAGATGATAAACTCTTAAAGCCGGATGATATGTACAGAAAAACACTTGTCAAATATTTCCCAAATGATGTTTAACAGATCAAGGAGTTTTTTTTCACAGTATTTCCTATAATATTTTATATATAGTTTTTAAAAAGTTTTAAAGCCATTTTAAGGTCAATATTATTAGCCCCCTTAATCAATAATATCTTTCAATTGTCTGCAGAACAAACCACTGTTATACAATGACTTGCCTAATTACCCTATTAAGCCTTTAAATGTCACTTTAGCTAAGTGATGTTTATTTAAAAACAAATATCAAGAGGATCATGTGCTTATGATTGTTCTCAGCGGTTCCAGCATCAGCTCACCACTAATTATCCAATCAGTTGATTCCTAACTCACAATAAATAACCAGAGCTTTCTTATCTTAATATCTTCGTTCTGAAGAACCCCCGCCCCCACCCAACCCTACTTTCCCTCCTTTTCAAACGGGCGACACGGTGGCCAGTAACTAGCACTGTTCCCTCACAGCAACAATGTCTCTGGTTTAATCCCCTTCTAAACCAGGGGGCATTTCTGTGCGGAGTTTTGCTTGTTCTTCCCGTGCTCGCGTGGGTTTTCCCCGGGTTCTCCGGTTTCCTCTCACAGTCCAAATAACAAGCATCCTAAGCAATTGATGACAAGATTTTATACCCTAGCCAAGCTCTAAGCGAGTACACCTCTTTACAACCATCCATATATGACACTTAGCTACAAATAAGCAAGGAGGGAGTCATCGAGATCTACCTGAGCTCAAACTCCCCTCTCGCCCTGCAATAGGAGGGAGCCCAGGGCTCGAGGATCTCATAAGCTCAGGGCTCTCTCCCAGGACAGCATGCCAAACAAGCTTTATTTTCAATCATCAGCTAAGTGTGAACTCTTGAAATACTAGTATCTTAAATAATACATTCATTCATTTTCTTGTCGGCTTAGTCCCTTTATTAATCTGGGGTCGCCACAGCGGAATGAACCGCCAACTTATCCAGCACGATTTTACGCAGCGGATGCCCTTCCAGCCGCAACCCATCTCTGGGAAACATCCACACACTCATTCACACTCATACACTACGGACAATTTAGCCTACCCAATTCACCTGTACCGCATATCTAGTCAAATATTATGTCATCATGGCAAAGATTAAATAAATCAGAAATGAGTTATTAAAACTATTATGTTTAGAAATGTGTTTAAAAAAATCTTCTCTCTGTTAAACAGAAATTGTGGAAAAAAATATATACATGGGGGCTTATAATTCAGGAGGACTAATAATTCTGACTTCACCCACATGTGTGTGTTGCAGGTGGGATTCTGGTGTTTCTGACGGGTCAAGCTGAGGTTCACTCTGTGTGTCGGAGGCTGAGAAAAGCTTTCCCTTATAAACCAAACCGAGAGCACACAGGTACACACTGAATTATTAGATTCAATAGCTATGTTTCCATCCAAAGATGCGAATTTTGTGCGCAAAACTGCAATATCACATAAAAGATAAAACGTGTGAATAAAGTAGCGTTTCCATCCAATGAGTCAAAGAGATCCAAATCGTCACTTCCTGATTAACTGGCGCCAAATATCAAAAGTAAAAACAGAATTTACTGTGGTAGGAAAAGCTGCGTGAATCTTTTCTTTATTTAATAAATGACTTGCGCCTGAGAGGACCATGACAACATGCAATGAACATGTGGTGGCATTTGAAATCGTGAGACGAGGAGCACAGACGCTCTTGACTATTCTAGAAGTAGTTAACCACATAATAACACTAATACTGAAATTGTTAAGGCATTTTAGAATGACCAAAACAACATTTCAGATGTTTTACAATGTGCTTAGCCTGCTGGTTTGTCCATTCACAGACATTTTTATAGTCAAATGATCTCTTATAACAAAATCACATGACTTTTTTTAATGCGCATACTGAAATTTGTTCGGTAAAAGTGTTTCCATCGCAGTTTATGCAAATTTTTTCTTATCGAATAAAACGATTATTCTTTTCAGTTATGCGCATGTTTTTATGTGCATTTTTAAGATTTATGTGCATCTTGGCGTTTTCATCAACCATTTTTTTATGCACTTATCCAAAATGTGCATAGAAATAGGTGGATGGAAGCATAGCTAATGTTATCTAATTATGCTTTATTTGATGTTACTTTTCATGTGGTGTGTTGATGTACCCGTTTGTGAATGCAGAAGGTCTGCAAAGTTAAAAAGGTCAGAGTTTGCTTAGGCCCCGTTTACACTAATGCGTTTTCGTTTTGAAACGGCGTTTTAGATCAAAAACGATCCGCGTCCACACTAGCGTTTCATCTAGCGTTTCTAAACTTATCTCCGTCCACACTACTCCACCAAAAACGTATATCACGTGACCATTCGCGCACTCTGGGCATGCGCGTTCAAGTATAAACAGGAAGCATGTGTCTCGCTCGGCATTTGGTTATTGTTAGTCAACAAACGCTGGTTGACTGATGAACGCGAGCGATTAGCGAGTGCTCGAACAATAGCTTGCCTCTTGCGAATATATGCAGCTGCTGTAGTAAAAAAGGCAGAGTTTAACTGCACAATGGCGCCTAAAACGGACAATAGTGCAAACAACGCTCCCATTTCTGTGTCCATGTTGTTGTTTACAGTGAAGGCTGGTCTGCCGTCTTCCGGTAGCATTATAGTCACGTGATAGGGGCTTGACGAATAAGGGAAGGATACGCAGTGACCCAAAAGCCCCAATCAGGTAGCGAATCTCAGCAGCCCTGCCTCCGTTTTCAGATGTCTCTGTTTTTCCCCATCCACACTGAGACGGAGCAGCAGCGGTTTAGAAGGAAAACGACCCCTCCAGCGTTTTCAAAACGCTCCGTTTTCGGGGCTCGAAAACTCCGGCGTAGTGTGGTCGGATGGCGTAACCGTAGCAAAACTAAACGGGGCCTTAGAGTCAGTAATGCAGTTTTACTTCCTGTACAAACCTTTGTAACAAATGTGCTTAAATCTGTATTTAATAAAAATTTACAATGTATATTTTGCTAGCATACATGTTTATTAAAGTAAATAATCCCTGCAAGTTATAGATCATTCATAGACAGATACTGGAAGAAGAGGTAATTCTATCTTAATGTGACTTCCTGGCTAAATAAAGTTATAACAGTAGATGCTGTGAGAAAAGAGATGACAATTATATTATTGTGGAATTCTTGAAAAACATTATATAATAGTGACTACTGAAGAACAACTCATCATAAATACCTATTGAAAACAAAAAATATATATGGTCTTTTTATTTTTTAGATGAAATGAAATGGTCACCTTAAATTAAAAAAAATACTAATTATGCGTTTGTTTTTCAGATATGACGGAAACAGAAGAAGATATGAAGAAGTCAAAAAGAGCAAAGAAGAAGAATGTGGTATGAAAACGATCGCTAGCTAACTGCGTGTAATATTACATTCGAGTACTATTTCATTAGAGACTACATTAGTAAACTACCAAACAACAGTAAACTGACAAATATTGCAGAAGTACTGGTCTTTGTTAATCTAGGCAATGTAAACTGGTACATAAAATTAAAAAGTTTTCTAGTAAATTCATTGTTGGCTAACGTAAACAACAGAATTTATATTGTCTAACATTAACAATGATTAATTTATAATTGCTGTAAACAATATTTTGCCTTTTTTGTTTTCAACTAAACTGAGCGCCACTTTATGAACTCTTATAAACTAGACACTAATACATTTATTGTTGCGTCCTGTTTCACATACAATTTATTCAAATAGTATGCAGTATTTTCTGTGTGTTTAGAATTAGGGATGCATCGTATGGACATTTTTGCCATTATCAATAACCAATAACTCTATATATTTGGAAGCCAATAGCATGTATATATATATATATATATATATATATATATATATATATATATATATATATATATATATATATATATATATATATATATATATATATATATATATATATATATATATATATATATAATTATCTTTTTCTTTGGTACTTCATTTTTCTTAATATGTAATAAGTAATATGCTGTGTTTTCTGTGCATTTAGAATTAGAGATGCACCGATATAGAAATTTTAGTCAATATCAATAACCGATATTATATTTGGAGGCCGATATATAAGCCTTCTTTTCTTCGTTATATTTTCTTTTCTTTTGGAATAGTATGCAGTATTTTCTGTGTATTAAGAATTAAGGATGCATCGATATGGTAATTTTTGCCATTATCGATAACCGTTAACTCTATATATTTGGAAGCCATCAGCCAATATATATATATATATATATATATATATATATATATATATATATATATATATATATATATATATATATATATATATATGTATATATATATTATATTTTTCTTCTTCATTTTTCTTTTAAAATAGTTTTCTGTGCTTTTAGAATTAGAGATGCACCAATATGGAAATATTGGTCGATATCGATAACTGATATATTATATTTGGAGGCAGACATATATAATAGTGGTGGGCCATTATCGGCGTTAATGTATAATGACTCTTATTGAAAAAAAAAAATATCGGCGTTAATCTATTCTCAAAGTTGGGTTGGGAGCTGCGTCTATTCTACGCAAGCTATGATGACTTTCACCTTGATATTTTAGCGCGGATGTATACCTGACCGGTGAGCAGTCTGACAAAACAGTGCCCTTCTGAATCAAATCAGCAGGAGGCCTGACTTTAACTGCAGTTTGGCAGTTTCACTTTAACTCATGAACATTTAATTTATGTCGCCGTGAGAAACTGGGGTATTAGACGCAAATAAGGAGTAAGGAGTGGTGAGAGTGTTATGGAATTTAATAACACACGCCAAATGGTAAGAAAAAACTACCGCATTCCACGATGTGTGTGTGTGTGTGTGTGTGTGTGTGCGTGTGTGTGTGTGTGTGTGCGTGCGTGCGTGCGTGCGTGCGTGCGTGCGTGCGTGCGTGCGTGCGTCGTGCGTGCGTGCGTGCGTGCGTGCGTGCGTGCGTGCGTGCGGTCCTTTACTGACAGCCGCGTGTGGATCTTGTGAGAAAATATGGCGAAAGGTCCTAAAGACCGCGGTGTTTACTTCAACAATGCCACTAATATCTGCATACTCCACGTCTTAATTCAATTTCTGTTTAGTTCAGTGATGACTTTAGTCAGATTAAGGTCATCAAAAATCGCTGTTTGGAGCTTATGTAGGCCTACAGTTCACAATTCATGTTTAACTGAATAAACACTTAGTAAACACAAGTACATCTTATTGAACATCATTTATTTTCATCACCAATTATCATAGTAGAACACATATTCTGAATGCCTTCGGCAGAATTCAACTGAGCCATTTTATTCTAGATTAATTCCAAGATTAATCTAGATTAAAAAAATTAATCTATGCCCACCTATAATGTGTGTGTGTATATATATATATATATATATATATATATACTTATATTTATATAACTTATATTTATATATACGCTTCTTTTTCTTCTTTCTTTCTTTTCTTTATTTCTTTTAAAGTAGTTTGCAGTATTTTCTGTGCTTTTAGAATTAGAGATACACCAATATGGAAATTTTGCATTATATTTGGAGGCCGATATATAAGCCTCTTTTTCTTCTTTTCTCTATAGCTGCGTCCCAAATGGCACACTATGCACTTATCCACTATGAGCTTATGCACTTACACACTCAACAGCGTAGTATATGAATGTAGTGTCGTCCCAAATGGAACACTAATGATTTTTTACTAAGTGGAAATTCAAACCGTTTCCCTGATGACGTTTGACGGTTGCCAAATTAGTGAAATAAATGACCAAAGTACCAAATATTACCTGCCATGAATATAACCGCATTCACCATCGGGAGGCGCTATAATCACTCTTGTAGGAGAATTTCGCTTCCACAATCCAAAACAAATAAAGTTATCCAACATGTGCGCCCGATAGCTCCGCCCCTTCCGCTACGTGGGCAAAACTGCAGTCGTTGAGTGTGTGAAGTGTCCATCATTCCATACTTCATTTTACCGGCTGAACGAGTGCATCATCCGGGTAATTAAAGTGCACTTATCATTTTTAGAGTTTTCAGTGTGAACGCACTACTTACACTATTCATACTACAAAATGGCGTAGAATAGTGCGTAAGTATGCGATTTGGGATACACCTTATTTCTTCTTTTTTTCATTACATTTTCTTTTCTTTTAAAATAATATGCTGTATTTTCTGTGCATTTAGAATAAGAGATGCACTAATATTGCAAATTTTGGCCAATATCGATAACCGATATTACATCTGGAGGCCGATATATAAGCCTCTTTCTTCTTTCCTCTTTTTCCTTTGTTTGTTATATTTTCTTTTAAAATAGTTTGCAGTATTTTCTGTGCTTTGAGAATTAGGGATGCACCGATATGGAAATTTTGTCAAGTAATGGTAACCGATATTATATTTGGAGGCTGATATACAAGTCTCCTTTCTTTGTTTCTTCATTGTTTTATTTTTTTCTCTTACAATAGTATACAGTATTTTCTGTGTATTTAGAATTAGGGATGCACTGATATGGGAATTTTGTCCAATAACGATAACCCATATTATTTTTGGAGACCGATATATAAGCCTCTTTTTCTTCTTTCCTCTATTTCTTCCTTTCTTCATTGTTTTTTTTATTTCTTTTAAAATTGTATGCTGTTCTTTGTGCAATTAGAATTAGGGATGCACTGATATTAGATGCAATTTTGGAGGATATCGATAACCGATATTATATTTGGAGGTAGATAACCAGGCCCGGATTAAAAATTCAGAGGCCCCTGGGCACAATGTCTTGTAGGCCCCCTACCTGGCCGCACCCCTATAGTTGAAATAAAAAATAAGATTAATAAAATATTTTTAACCAAATTAATCTATAATGTATTGTCCGCATTTTTAAAATAAATGATATACAGTACATATATTTCTAGTCTACAAAGATTTAACTTATTTTTAAAGCATTTAAAGCACACTTTGAAAAAAACAATACTAATACAACTAGCGAAAATTAATGGATTTTAATATACTTGTTCAAGATCACAGAAGTAGTACTAAAATTTATATTTAAGGGTATTTTTAATGTATAACTTCTACAAACTTACTGTATAATGCATATGATTTGGATATAACACCTCGCCAATCCAGTTCTATGAATCTGAGTCTTCCATAATACACACACTTGTTAATGTTTCCTACTTGTCTTCCTCGTGATGAAGAGTAGGCAAAATCTGATATGTAGTGTGAGAAAAAAAAGAACGTGTTCATCAGACACTGGATTCGAACCGGTTTCATGATTGATCGCATCATAACATGCTGCCATCCGCTTTACAAGCTACGTTACTCAACTAGCTCATTCCAACGAGGTGCACTATTTGCACTTTGCCTAAATAGACACTACAAAATCGGCATTTCCCCCCCTCTCGCAGGGGCCCCAAGTGCGCACGGGCCCCTGGGCCTGTGCCCATAATGCCCATTGGTTAATCCGGCCCTGTAGATAGCTGATTTATAGGCCAATAAAAAATGTATATAAATGTCTCTGACCATGATTACAAAAACAAAAGGTAAACAGCTGATTTTATTTTAAAACCTTAGCTCAAGAAAAGTTCGAACTGATCGCTAAAACTCACATTTTCTCTCCAATGGCATCTTGTACTGTACATGTGTATTCTTGTAATGCCACAGAAACGACACTCAAAACCCTGCTGCAAGCAAGTGAAGTGGTTCAAATATTTGACCGTTAATCATAGTATTAAAAACAGTTTATTGGCCGATATCAATACGGTCACCTATATATTGTGCATTCCTAGCTTTATAAGTAGGCTCAATTCTCAACACAGTCTCTCTGTCAGTCTTTACCGAGGATCAATCTGGATAATTACTCTGCTCTGCCTGTGGACGAGGGTGATGAAGACCGTCAGGCCGGCATTGATGAAGATGATGGTGAGGGTTCAGACCTGGAGCTGGAGTTGGGGGATCATCCAGACACTGATCACGGTGAGACACTCTTACATGTGCAGCTCCGAACATTCACTTCATGTTCTGATGGAGAAAAATGATGTCGCAGGAGTGTGTGGAGTAATGTAGAAGTATAGTTTGGGCTTTAGAGTGATCTGATGTGTTTTGTGTGCTCAGAGGAGAAGGCCGATCCGTCCATCCCGCTGTATGTGCTTCCGCTTTACTCTCTGCTGGCACCTGAGCAGCAGGCAAAGGTTAGTACTTCGAATAATCCTCAGAACAGAATTGTTTTAAAGAATTTAAAATAAAAATGTACTCACTATTTACTCACTTAAAAGTTATTCCAAACCTTGGAGTTCTTGTTTCTTTTGTTAAATGCAAATTAAGATATTTTGAAGAATGTTGGAAACCTGTAAATATTGACTTCCTTAGCTTGAAAAACAAATACTATGGAAGTCAAATATTTCCAACATTTCTCAAAATATCTTCTTATGTGTTTGAAACAAGTAAATCCTCACCCCAAATCTATGCCCTTAATTTTTTCTACATAAATGAAACAAAATTAATGGAGATATGATTGATTTGATTTATTTTGATTTAAAAAGGAGAACTTTTTCTTAATGTAACAATATAAATACAAACACTTTTCTGTAATGTAACAAATATGGTTGAGCAATGTCGACCTATTTGGCATCGTACGATGTCTAATGTGAAACATCGCGATGGACGATAGCATCGTCGCTGTAGGCAGCGGGGAATTCATAACGAATTAATTATTTGTAGCCTACCGTTTCAACTACCTGACCCGCATGGTCTTTGTTTTACCCATAACCAAATCATAAATAAATAAAGATACAGGGAGTGCAGAATTATTAGGCAAATGAGTATTTTGACCACATCATCCTCTTTATGCATGTTGTCTTACTCCAAGCTGTATAGGCTCAAAAGCCTACTACCAATTAAGCATATTAGGTGATGTGCACCTCTGTAATGAGAAGGGGTGTGGTCTAATGACATCAACACCCTATATCAGGTGTGCATAATTGTTAGGCAACTTCCTTTCCTTTGGCAAAATGGGTCAAAAGAAGGACTTGACAGGCTCCGAAAAGTCAAAAATAGTGAGATATCTTGCAGAGGGATGCAGCACTCTTAAAATTGCCAAGCTTCTGAAGCGTGATCATCCAACAATCAAGCGTTTCATTCAAAATAGTCAACAGGGTCGCAAGAAGCGTGTGGAAAAACCAAACCAAAAACCAAGGCGCAAAATAACTGCCCATGAACTGAGAAAAGTCAAGCGTGCAGCTGCCAAGATGCCACTCGCCACCAGTTTTGCCATATTTCAGAGCTGCAACATCACTGGAGTGCCCAAAAGCACAAGGTGTGCAATACTCAGAGACATGGCCAAGGTAAGAAAGGCTGAAAAACGACCACCACTGAACAAGACACACAAGCTGAAACGTCAAGACTGGGCCAAGAAATATCTCAAGACTGATTTTTCTAAGGTTTTATGGACTGATGAAATGAGAGTGAGTCTTGATGGGCCCGTGGCTGGATCAGTAAAGGGCAGAGAGCTCCAGTCCGACTCAGACGCCAGCAAGGTGGAGGTGGAGTACTGGTTTGGGCTGGTATCATCAAAGATGAGCTTGTGGGGCCTTTTCGGGTTGAGGAAGGAGTCAAGCTCAACTCCCAGTCCTACTGCCAGTTTCTGGAAGACACCTTCAAGCAGTGGTACAGGAAGAAGTCTGCATCCTTCAAGAAAAACATGATTTTCATGCAGGACAATGCTCCCATCACACGCGTCACAATACTCCACAGCGTGGCTGGCAAGAAAGGGTCTAAAAGAAGAAAAACTAACGACATGGCCTCCTTGTTCACCATGATCTGAACCCCATAGAGAACCTGTGGTCCATCATCAAATGTGAGATTTACAAGGAGGGAAAACAGTACACCTCTCTGAACAGTGTCTGGGAGGCTGTGGTTGCTGCTGCACGCAATGTTGATGGTGAACAGATCAAAACACTGACAGAATCCATGGATGGCAGGCTTTTGAGTGTCCTTGCAAAGAAAGGTGGCTATATTGGTCACTGATTTGTTTTTGTTTTGTTTTTGAATGTCAGAAATGTATATTTGTGAATGTTGAGATGTTATATTGGTTTCACTGGTGAAAATAAATCATTGAAATGGGTATATATTTGTTTTTTGTTAAGTTGCCTAATAATTCTGCACAGTAATAGTCACCTGCACACACAGATATCCTCCTAAAATAGCTAAAACTAAAAACTACTTCCAAAAATATTCAGCTTTGATATTAATGAGTTTTTTGGGTTCATTGAGAACATGGTTGTTGTTCAATAATAAAATTAATCCTCAAAAATACAACTTGCCTAATAATTCTGCACTCCCTGTAAGTTACACACAAATGACCATCTGTCAATCACTTTTTCTGCAGGACTTTGGCATGAATAGGCAGAGTGATCTGTGTCGTTATAATGGCGTCTACAAAATTGGCTGGTAAAAAAGGTGCACAACCAACAGGAAACAACCAACAGTATCTGAGGTTTTCACTAAAATTACTAAGTACATGTGTGAAAGCAAAAGACTGAAGCTATGTACTGATGCTGTGACACGTTATCTGATAGATTCAAAAGACTGAAGAGTCATTAGATGGAGAAAAGATTAATTAAATATCACGTTTAACAACTATAGTGAGACGCGATCCAGCGGTACATCCTTGATAAACTGTCCGACGTGCACTGCTCTTTTGGGCTCCTCTGACTGCCTGGAGCTCAAACGAGTGCATGACAGTGTGAGTGTGTGTGTGTGGTCACGTGATGTGCGTTTTCAGCGGTATAGTGTGGAAGGAGGGCTTTTCAGAAATGCTAGATGAAACGCCAGTGTGGACGTGGATCGTTTTCATTCTAAAAGGCCATTTTAGTGTGTATTTTTTGCGAGCGGTTTGCTGCTGCGACGGGGGCGGGGCGGAGGATTGCGATGCCGGCTCAGCATCGTGTTGTCTATCGGCCATCGGCGATGGACGATGATATCGTCTATCAACCCAACCCTAGTAACAAATGCATTTTTGTTTTTAACATTAAGGAGATTTATAGATAGGTTGATGGTGTATAGATTAATAGATTGGTTATTTATATATTTATAAAAAAATGTACTGTATACTGTACAGTTGAAGTCAGAATTATTCGCCCCACTTTGATTTTTTTTTTTCTTTTTTTTTTAAATATTTTCCAAATGATGTTTAACAGAGCAAGGAAATTTTCACAGTATATCTGATAATATTTTTTCTTCTTGAAAAAGTCTTATTTGTTTTATTTTTGACTAGAATAAAAGCAGTTTTAAATTTTTTATGAACCATTTTAAGGTCAAAATTATTAACCCCCTTTGAGCTATATATTTCCCTTGATAGTCTACAGAACAAACCATCATTACACAATAACTTGCCTAATTACCCTAACTTGCCTAGTTAACCTAATTAACCTAGTTAAGCCTTTAAATGTCACTTTAAGCTGTATAGAAGTGTCTTGAAAAATATCTAGTCAAATATTATTTACTGTCATCATGGCAAAGATAAAATAAATCAGTTATTAGAAATGAATTATTGAAACTATTATGTTTAGAAATGTGTTGAAAAAATCTTCTCTGTTGAACAGAAATTGGGGGGGAAAATAAACGGGGGATAATAATTCTGACTTCAACTGTAAGTAGTGCATTATTCATTTTTTATTATTATTTTTATTGTAATTTTTATTTATTAATTTTTTTACCCCAAAATTTTCAAGACTTTATGATTTGTTTACTGTTTGTAATGTGTCTCAAGATTCGATCTGTAAAAATATATATTTTTATTAAAAATGGATTAAAAGTTATATTGTATGACGTTTTACTAATTTATGTTTGTTAAATTCTGTTTGTAATGTGTCTCAAGATTAGATCTGTTAAAAAAGAATTATTAAAAAATGAATTAAATCATTTTGCATGGCAGTTTACTAATTTATGTTATGTTCTGTTTGTAATGCATCTTGCTTTTTGTTTGGACAAATGATGGTAATATTCTGCTAAATGTATTAACGTTAAGGCCCGTGCACACCGAGACGTTTTTTGCTCGCGTTTTCCATTGGCGTTTAACGCCTCGTGACTAAATAAAGGGCGCCAATGTGAAAGCGGCTGGCGCAAAAGCATCATTTAAAAAAAAAAAACGCCTCATGCTCGTTTTTTTGTTTTGATGCGCCGCGTCAAAACCCTCTCCACCAATCAGATTGCCACTTTTGTTCACGTGCACGAGGCTGCTGAAATTTGGGTTTGAATCCGGAAAAACGTCTTGAAAAACACTGATGATAAACGCAAATGAAAAGCGTCCCGATGTGTACGTGCTTTTAGACTGGTTTAACAAGAGATATAATACATCATTTATTAATTTCATTAATTAATTTATCGGTTTAAAGATATCGACCTAATTTGGTGTTTAAACCTTTAATTGTCATTTTTATTTATTTATTTATTTATTAATTTTTACCCAAAACCTTTTCTGGACTTTCCAAAAATATTTTTTTTTGCATGACATTTTTAATATATTAATAAAATATATATTATAAACATTATACATTATATTGGGGCAACGTGATGGCTCAGTTTAAGCACTGTCGCCTCACAGCAAGAAGGTCGCTGGTTCGAGTCCCGGCTGGGTCAGTTGGCATTTCTGTGTGGAGTTTGCATGTTCGCGTGGGTTTCCTCTGGGTAGCTCCGGTTTCCCCCACAGTTCAAACACATGCGCTGTAGGTGAATTGGATGAACTAAATTGGCTATAGTGTATAAGTGTGTGTATGGATGTTTCCCAGTACTTGGTTGCAGCTGGAAGGGCATCCACTGTGTAAAACATATGCTGGAATAGTTGGCAGTTCATTCCGCTGTGTAGACTACTGATAAATAAAGGGGGAAAAAATGAAATGAAATGTATTATATATGACATAATTAAGGTTATATGTTAAATTCTGTTTGTAATGGGTCTCGTTTCTTGTGTATGTACAAATGATGGTAATATTCTGCCAAATGTAATAACATTAGACGGACCTTATGTATAAAAATAATGTTTATAATTGTTGTGGAATCACCGTTTATAATCTTCAGCTCACTGTAATTTGTTGTTAAAGTCATGTTTGTGTGTGTGTGTTCAGGTTTTTCGTCCTCCTCCTGCTGGATCTCGTCTGTGTGTCGTTGCGACTAACGTTGCAGAAACGTCTTTGACAATCCCTGGCATCAAGTATGTTGTAGACTGCGGTCGAGTGAAGAAGAGGTTTTACGACAGAGTGACCGGCGTCTCCTTCTTTAAGGTCACGTGGATCTCACAGGCCTCAGCCAATCAGAGGGCAGGAAGGGCGGGAAGAACCGAGCCGGGCCACTGCTACAGGTCAGAATTTCATGTTTACGTGACATTGTAGCCAAAAACTGACATTTTTCATTGCGTTTTAAAAAAGTTTTAGGTCTATACAACAAGTTTTTCAAAAAAATCTGTGTGTGTGTAGGCTTTACTCGTCTGCTGTGTTCGGAGATTTCAGTTTGTTTTCGGAGGCTGAAATCACACGGCGTCCCGTCGAAGACCTCGTTCTTCAGATGAAAGATCTCAACATTGAGAAGGTTTGCATTCATATTGTTTTATAAATCACACATGAACACTTATGTCAAGTTCAGGCTACTTTTCTTTGCATGTTTCAGATGACAAATCCACTAGAGGGCACTGTCTACATTTTCTGTGAATCTGAAATGTATCACTTAGGGTGTGTTTTGTTGCATGTTTCAAATGGCAAATCTACTAGAGGGCGCTGTTTACATTTTTGCAAATCTGTAATGCGCTAATTGGGGTGTCTTTCGTTGCACGTTTTGGATGGCAAATCCACTAGAGGGTGCTGTCTATGTTTTCTATGAATCTGATTCCATTCCATTAAAAATCATAGACACGTTTAAGTTGTTTTGTGGTATTTATTTGGTGTTGCTCAAAAAACTGCATGAAAATAATCCTTTATTTGTCGATGATGTTCCTGGAAATATCATTAGCGTGAAAAGGAACAAAAGTTGATTGCCTCACACTGCCCCCTAGTGTTCATTTTACATACAAACTGCAGTCAAATGTACGTTGAAGTTGCGTTTCCAAAAATGTAAGATGAAGCACCTATTTCCTATGATCCAGTGTTGCTTCTGTTCCAGCATGACAGGTTGTGGTTTTGTCTTGTGTGTTATTTTAGGTTGTGAATTTCCCGTTTCCCACTCCTCCATCTTCTGAGGCTCTGATTGCTGCTGAAGAGCTTCTGATCTCGCTGGGAGCGCTGGAGAAACCGGCCCGACATGGACGGTACCGTTTCATTCAGATGAATTTGAAATTCCTTTTATTTAAAGAGCACCTATTATGCATTAAAACGGGTCATATTTCGGTTTTATGGGTCTTCAACAACATACTGATATGCATGCAAGGTCAAAAAACACTTTCATGGTCTTATAATATGCATTTATTTTTACCTAATTGTCCCAGTGACTCCCATATGAATTGTTCAGTGATTCATTTGTTCCCAAACCCCTCCTTAGCGCGAAGCTAATCTGCGCTGATTGGACCGATGGCAGCCTGTTGCCATTGGTCGACAGCGTTCAGCCCGAGACACGGTTTATCAAGCCCCCGGGTCGCCAACATTGGTATAGGATCCGATCGCAGCAGACGTCGAAACACGCTTCATAGTGAAACTTACTTACACCACAGTAAACAGTAACCGGTTCTCAACAGTGTTATTCAGGCACCTCACCCCCGAAAGCAGTGCAGTTAAACACCACAAACGCAAAAGCAGCACGCGTCGCGTTTTCAACGTGGCATTAGACGAGATATGGGAGTATAGAGTTAACCTGATACAGTGCAAGCGATTACAAGTAACAACACAATTAAATACATACTTTACAAGCTAGAGAAAACAAGGAGACAGCTATTTACTTACACTTATGACGTGTCATGGGCCAGGTCTGATTTCATTAATTATCTTTCATTTTGGAGCTTTTCTCCCTTCTCAGCTGTAGATCATTTCTATTTGCAACCATTGCAGTGGCATCTCTTGTGTGAAGTGTTATATGTTCTCAGGGCTTACCTGTACATCCCCAGCCAGGGGGGTGTAGCGCTCCTCCTCTGTCCTCTGACAAGCTATCTTTGCGGGCTCCCATGTGCTTACCCTGAGCCTTCTTTCCAGTGCTGTGCACCAGCCCAAAGCCTAGCGTACCTAATAAACTGGCCTTATTTTGCACGCGTTACCAAATTTCATTGTATTCTGTGACCCTAGTAGGCGCTTTTCTCACTGTTTGGCTTGAACTGGCTCCCACAGGCGGATTGGACATGCAAACAGCTTTCATAGCCTACTCTCACGTGAATGCGCTGAAATGAACTGTTCAATACTAGTATCTATAAAATCCCTTGTATTTCACACAGAAAAACTTAATGTTCTTTAAATGCAAACAACATTGCAAACTCATGACTTCAGGATCTGTTTGTATTTGCTGTGTTAGTGAGTGGGGCTTATGTTTCATATCCACGTCACGCCGAAACGGCTAAAGACTCGTTATCAAGACTATTTATTCCAACCACTATGAGTCGACTCTTTTTTTTAGATGAATCAATAGTTTTAAACACTGTCCACTTTCAGATTTAAGCTTTAGCTGGATATTTCACTTCACTTAGAGCTGTTACACACTACATAGAAGGGCATTTTCAAAAACCCATAATAGGGGCTCTTTAACAGGGACAATGCTCATTAATCAACAGTAAACTGTTAATCACACAACCAATAAGAGAAATGAACCAGTGCCTCGGTTAAATATTTGCTGCCAGTTGTTTGTTTTTCACGTGCACATATAGAACTGTGTCATCAGCATACATCTGAATATTAATAGTAGGACAGACTTATGGGAGGTCATTTTTATACAGACTAAACAGGATAGGGCCCAAAATGGATCATTGAGGAACTCCACAATTACTGACTCGTTATACTGATTGACTATTACCAAGGCGCATATGAAGTCATCCACATTATAGTCTCTGATGAAAAAATAAAAGGTGTGAGCTTTGAGAGGAGTACCTCATGATTTAGGGCGTACTCACACTATGCTATCCGAACCGTGCCCAGGCCCGTTGCCTGGATCGTTTGAGAAGTGTGAGTGCTCTGAATCGGGCTCAGTCGCGGTTCAGTTGGGCTCAGGCGCGGTACGCTTGCAGTGTGAGTGCAAGCGTGCCTAAGCCCGAAACTGAAAGCGAGACGTGACTTTTAAGGGACTGTTTGATATGGATCAATTAATCATTCATACTGTTCAATGAACGCAAAGTGTCGTAGTTTATTAAAGACGCAAACCCCTCACTGCACGACAGCTTCAGCAAACCTCTTAATTCCTGCAGCAGGAGGAGTTTATGAGCGTCAAAAGTGGCTCATCTGTTCGGCTAAATATTTGACTGCATGTCACCGCATATCAAACGACTTAAACGATATAACTAAAGAAATCTCCACTGTGCTGAGCGAGAGCGCTTACTGAACAGCGCATCATCGATGACGTAAGCGTGCCCAGGCCCGAATGTAATGTGAGTGCGGGCCGTCGGGGGAGACGGGAGGGGGGACAAGCGTGCTTTGGCCAGGTTCAAGGCAACTGTACATAGTGTGAGTTTCGCCCTTACTGTGTCAAATGCCCTTTTTAAATCTAAAAAACTGCTTCTATTACTCCACCTCTGTCAAGTTTGGATTTCATATTCTTTATAAGATAACATTTAGCAGATTCGGTTGAGTGATTAGTTCTAAATCCAAACTGCATTGGATGTAAAGGGGTATCTTCCGCATTCAAGTAAGCAATCAATTGCTGTGCTACCCATTTCTCTGCTACTTTGGCAACTGTAGACAATATACTAATCGGCCTATAGTTTTCTGTATTTGTTTGCTCGCCAGCTTTAAAAATCTGTGTCACTATGCCTGATTTGCAAGCATCTGGGTATATGCCTTGTGTAATTGAAAGATTTATTAGATGGGTGATAGTGCCAGCTAGTATATCCTTGTATGTTTTTAAAAACAGAATCTAATCCATAAGCATCTTTTGCTTTTGAAGTTCTAAGTGAGTCTATAATGTTTAAAACATCAGATTCAGATATATCATCTATTTAAAAAATTGGCTTGGGGATTTCCAAAAATCTAATTGATTTGATTAAACTACTAGAATTACCATATTTTATCCATAACCTACAGAAGATTAAAAAAAATAGTAGTTAATGGTTACATTTTAAAAAAAACTTCATGCAAATAAAAAGCTATCAGCCTTTTATTTAAAAAAAATAATAATATATTTTTTTCCATTAGATTACAACCCCTGGGGTGTTTACATTTATATTAAAGGACCACAAAACCCCCCTGTCTCAGCAGGGTGTTTTCACACCTCTAGAAATGTGTTAAGAAAAATCTCCAGGGGGGGCTAATAATTCTGACTGTAACTGGAAAGGAATATATGAACCTATCAGTTTACAATATATTGATGCCCAATTTCTAGGCTTTATTGGTGATGATGTTCACGAATGTTGGACCATTATTGCCTTTTTAGCTTATAAGTAGAGGACAGAAACTAGCCAGACAGTCATGTGTGGATTGTTGAGTGGGCAAAAGTAAAAAAAAAACGTCAGTATTTTTAGTAAGTGTACTTCTTTTTTGTTTTTATTCTTGCCATAATAAAAAATATAATTGTAGAGCAACCCATGTTCTGTTGCCATTAATATTTATCTTTAATAGGTAGAACTGTCCGAGATATTAACAAAAGCAAGTGATGCATCATTTAGATTTAAAAAATTTAGATTAAAAAAATCTTGAACGGTTATAAAAATCTTTATAATAAATTATAAAAATAGTAAAAAACAATTATCCTGAATGATGTTAATGATATGACATAGTTCCGGAAAGTTTATTTACTAGCTAATAACCTTCTCATTATCTATAAAATGAAACTTCTGAACCTAATCAGAGGAGCCTGATGCTCATTTACAAAAAAAAGAGGTCTGATGGATTTAGAGGGTTTTGCATCTGAACTCTTCATATAAATATATTAGATTAATATATACACTTTTGCATAGTTTTGTTTCTATCACATATAATATATGTGTATATTTTATGTATTATGTACAGGGAGTGCAGAATTATTAGGCAAGTTGTATTTTTGAGGATTAATTTTATTATTGAACAACAACCATGTTCTCAATGAACCCAAAAAATATCAAAGCTGAATATTTTTGGAAGTAGTTTTTAGTTTGTTTTTAGTTTTCGCTATTTTAGGAGGATATCTGTGTGTGCAGGTGACTATTACTGTGCAGAATTATTAGGCAACTTAACAAAAAACAAATATATACCCATTTCAATGATTTATTTTCACCAGTGAAACCAATATAACATCTCAACATTCACAAATATACATTTCTGACATTCAAAAACAAAACAAAAACAAATCAGTGACCAATATAGCCACCTTTCTTTGCAAGGACACTCAAAAGCCTGCCATCCATGGATTCTGTCAGTGTTTTGATCTGTTCACCATCAACATTGCGTGCAGCAGCAACCACAGCCTCCCAGACACTGTTCAGAGAGGTGTACTGTTTTCCCTCCTTGTAAATCTCACATTTGATGATGGACCACAGGTTCTCTATGGGGTTCAGCTCAGGTGAACAAGGAGGCCATGTCATTAGTTTTTCTTCTTTTAGACCCTTTCTTGCCAGTCACGCTGTGAAGTTCTTGGACGCGTGTGATGGAGCATTGTCCTGTATGAAAATCATGTTTTTCTTGAAGGATGCAGACTTCTTCCTGTACCACTGCTTGAAGAAGGTGTCTTCCAGAAACTGGCAGTAGGACTGGGAGTTGAGCTTGACTCCATCCTCAACCCGAAAAGGCCCCACAAGCTCATCTTTGATGATACCAGCCCAAACCAGTACTCCACCTCCACCTTGCTGGCGTCTGAGTCGGACTGGAGCTCTCTGCCCTTTACCGATCCAGCCACGGGCCCATCAAGACTCACTCTCATTTCATCAGTCCATAAAACCTTAGAAAAATCAGTCTGGAGATATTTCTTGGCCCAGTCTTGACGTTTCAGCTTGTGTGTCTTGTTCAGTGGTGGTCGTTTTTCAGCCTTTCTTACCTTGGCCATGTCTCTGAGTATTGCACACATTGTGCTTTTGGGCACTCCAGTGATGTTGCAGCTCTGAAATATGGCAAAACTGGTGGCGAGTGGCATCTTGGCAGCTGCACGCTTGACTTTTCTCAGTTCATGGGCAGTTATTTTGCGCCTTGGTTTTTGGTTTGGTTTTTCCACATGCTTCTTGCGACCCTGTTGACTATTTTGAATGAAACGCTTGATTGTTCGATGATCACGCTTCAGAAGCTTGGCAATTTTAAAGAGTGCTGCATCCCTCTGCAAGATATCTCACTATTTTTGACTTTTCGGAGCCTGTCAAGTCCTTCTTTTGACCCATTTTGCCAAAGGAAAGGAAGTTGCCTAATAATTATGCACACCTGATATAGGGTGTTGATGTCATTAGACCACACCCCTTCTCATTAAAGAGATGCACATCACCTAATATGCTTAATTGGTAGTAGGCTTTCGAGCCTATACAGCTTGGAGTAAGACAACATGCATAAAGAGATGATGTGGTCAAAATACTCATTTGCCTAATAATTCTGCACTGCCTGTATATCAAAACATTATTTTGGATGCTCTTTTATTTAGGATGATTAATCTTTGCACAACACTATTAACGTATCATAATATCATTTAGGTGTTATAGAAATATAACATTCTGCATTGTAAGTTTACAGTATGTTGCACATTTATTTTTGGTTTCTTTGTTTTGAAAAATATGGAAATTTGGAAATATGTCAAATAAATGAAATGTGCCGCAACTGTTATGAATGTGTTCTCAAATTTTTAATTACATAATGTTTTTTGTATTAATTTATGTTTAACTTTTCTTTTCTGTCTCTCTGTCTGCACTGTAGTCTGGGTGAGATGGAGAAGGCACGTCTGTCGTGTCCCATCAGCCCTCTGGGTCGAGCGATGGCCGCATTCCCTGTAGCGCCTCGCTATGCTAAGATGCTAGCGCTGGGCCGCCAGCAGGGCTGTATGCAGTATATCATCACCATCGTGTCCGCCATGACCGTCAGAGAGATCTTCGAGGATTATGACAGGTCATTCATATCACACATTTACCTGACATCAGTTTATATTAGAGCTGTCAAACCATTTCATTTTAACTGTCAGATTAAAATGGCTCATTTGAATTCTGCCGAAGCCATTCAAAATATGTGTGCTTCCCAAATAGTGACTAAAGTAAGTCTTTGAGAACGGGTTTCTCAATCCAGGTGGTGCATTAGACCAGGGGCTCATCTCCTGTTTCCAAAATGCATCACAAACTGCTTGAGAAACTGTTCTACTATGATAATTGGTGATGGAAATAAATGATGTTCAATAAGATGTACTTGTGTTTACTAAGTGTTTATTCAGTTAAACATGAGTTTTGAACTTTAGGCCTACATAAGCTCCAAACAGCGATTTTGATGACCTTAATCTGACTAAAGTCATAACTGAACTAAACAGAAATGGAATTAAGACGTGGAGTATGCAGATATTAGTGGCATTATTGAAGTAAACACCGCAATCAAACTATTACCGTCATGTAGGACTTATCGCCATATTTTCCGACAAGATCCACACAGACGGCTATCAGTAAAGGACCGCAGAAACACACACACACACACACACACAGTGAAATGCGGACGTTTTTTCTTTCCATTCGGCGTGCGTTATTAAATTCCATAACACTCTCACCAGTCCTTACTCCTTATTTGCGTCTAATACCCCAGTTTGTCACGGGGGCATGAATGAAATGTTCATGAGTGAATGTGAAAGTGCCAAACTGCAGTTAAAGTCACCCACAATTACAGGAAGCTCTTACATGAAAGCACTTCACGTAAACACCGTCATTATGTTATTGTCGATTAAGGCAAATAACTAGATTACAGATGTCCATGTAAGCATACTCAGTAGTGTCTTTGAAGTAAGTGAAAGATCCAGAAGGGCATCCTGCTGATTTGATTCAGAAGGGCACTTTTTTGTCAGACGGCTCACCGGTTTGACTTTCATTCACCGTCATTCATTTTAAAAAGCACCCGCTCCATTTTATTTGTACATGTTTTACTTGAACGCAGAAACTCTACAGGTGCCTGATAGTTAGATGTGGAGCTAACATTAATCAGATTCACTCTAGTGACCTGCATCCATGTTAGCACGTCACGTTTGATGTGGTCATTTCACAGTAGGAATACACACAGGTTCGAAGACTCGTTCTCGCCACCTACAGTGCAATTCGGTCAGGTATACATCCGCGCTAAAATATCAAGGTGAAAGTCATCATAGCTTGCATAGAATAGACCAGCTCCCAACCCAACTTTGAGAATAGATTAACGACGATATTTTTTTATCGCCGATAAGAGTCTCGCGTTAATGCCTATAACGGCCCACCACTAATATATTTACATATGAATATAAACTATTTATTATTTATATGTATATACACAAAAAATACATATAACACACAAATACATTTTGTAAATATGAACTTTTATTTTGGATGAGATTGTTTGACAGCACTAGTTTATATACACTAGCGGATAGTGAAATCAGTACGATTTCTTAAAGGGCACCTATTTTACCCCTTTTTTAAGATGTAATATTAATATTATGGTTCTTCTGAGTGTGCCAGTTTAGGTTCAGTTCAAAACACAATTCAGATTTTTTATTATAATGTGTTAAAAAGTGTCATTTTGGGGGCGTGTACACAGTTCGTCGTTTTAGGGGCGTGTTGGTTCACATGAAAATTAGTTTAGACTTCCCGCCTAACTTAACAAGGGGGCGGAGCCAAGAGCTCCCCCGCTGTGTATGGCAACAGACAGGCAGACAGAGGGAACGAACATGAATGAGAGGACCAGCATTCAGCTGTACATGTACGACTCGGACACAGACCAAGCAGAGACTACAAAATCATTTGTGTCTTTGTATAGTTTTACAGCCAACTGTGTGCTAGTTTAAAGCTCCGAGCTTGTAGCCTACACTGAGACTAATAACCAAGCACACTGAATTAACTTTGACTGAAGGGCATCACACACCGGATGCGCCGCGCCGCGGTTCGCACATGACCGTTGAAAGTATCGCACACTTGCGGCACCGGTGTGTGTCCCCTGATAGAAACTTTTGTTTAGAATTCAGAAATCCATGCCGCTGCGTGTCGCCAAGCGGCGCTTCTGGTGTACGACCTGCTTGAGGCTATAACTAAAGTGCGTCATACACCATATGCGCTGTTTAGAGCTATGACACGGCACACCAGACGTGCACATTCGCATGTTATTTAAAATGAAACTATTCAGATAACGCTCTGTGGCGCGGCAGAAATATGGACAGTGTCCTGAGGCGACCTAGGCGGCAGAATAGTAAGCGAACCCCCCGGTCCTCACTTTCATCCGCGACACCCACCACCCCCTCCCTCCCAGTCCTCATTTTCATCCGCGACACCGCGAAATGCATGGTGCTGCGCGTCGTTAGTTCGTTGTTTCCAATGGAGGGACGAGCACGTGAGGCAACGCGCTCGCACTTTCCAGCTGCAGTTTCCAGTTAAGATGACAGGGAGCTTCTGTGACCGTGGGAAATGCAAACCGCTGAAGTTTAAGGAAGACGCAATGAAAAGTACACATGTATGCAAACACTGGCGCCGAGGACAGCGATAACGTGGTGAATACCACTCCAATTGGTCCATCGTTTTTATGTTGTTAAATTGAAAAAAAAGGACTGAGTGTGTTTATATTAGTGCTGGGCCGTTAACGGCGTTAACATGTTGCGTTAACGCGAGACTCTTATCGCGCGATAAAAAAAATATCGGCGTTAATCTATTCTCAAAGTTGGGTTGGGAGCTGGGTCTATTCTACGCAAGCTATGATGGCTTTCACCTTGATATATTACCGCGGATGTATACCTGACCGGTGAGCCGTCTGCTCTATTGAATCAAATCAGCAGGATGCCTGACTCTAACTGCAGTTTCACTTTTCATTTATTCCTTCGTGACAAACTGGGGTAATATAGACGCAAATACGGAGTAAGGACTGGTGAGAGAGTTATGGAGTTTAATAACGCATGCCAAATGGTAAGAAAAAAAAAACTTCCGCATTTCGCGATGTGTGTGTGTGTGTGTGTGTTTGTGTATGTGTGTGTGCAGTCCTTTCTGACAGCCGCGTGTGGACCTTGTCGGAAAATATGGCGAAAGGTCCTAAAGACCGCGGTGTTTACTTCAATAATGCCACTAAAATCTGCATACTCCACGTCTTAATTCCATTTCTGTTTAGTTCAGTGCTGACTTTAGTCTGATTAAGCTCATCAGAATTCGTTGTTTGGAGCTTATGTAGGCCTACAGTTCAACATTCATGTTTAACTGAATAAACAGTTAGTAAACACAAGTAAGTAAACACATCTTATTGAACATCATTTATTTTCATCACCAATTATCATAGTAGAACAGTTTCTCAAGCAGTTTGTGATGCATTTTGGAAACATTTTGGAGATGAGACACTGGTCTAATGCGACACCCGGCTTGAGAAACCCGTTCTCAAAGACTTATTATTTGGGTAGCACACATATTCTGAATATCTTCGGCAGAATTCAAATGAGCCATTTTAATCTAGATTAATCTAGATTAATTTTAAAAATTAATCTAGATTAATCTAGATTAAAAAAATTAATCTATGCCCACCTATAGTTTATATCACCCCAATATGACGGTCTATACACTATACCTACACATATGTCTGTCCAAACAGCTTGAAAAGTAGATTTTTCACCATAGATGCCCTTTAATGTTTTTAAAACTTTAAGGGTTTAACTCTCACTAAAGCTGTGTTTATTTGATTAGATATAAATTCAAAACTCTAAAATTGTGAAATATTATTACTTTTTAAAATAACTGTTTTCTTATTGAATGGAATTTAAATGATTTATTAATGATTATTAAGGCTGATTTATACTTCTGCGTCGAGTGATCGGCGTGACCCAAGGCGCCTGCCTTACACGTAGTCGTGCATTTATATTTCTGCGTGCTGTTTGTGTTGCTCTGCAATAACACTTCCGAAACGCTAGCTGGCAGTAGGCTTTTATGTTCCTCTGTGTCGAGTTTCTTTGCGAGTGTTTTGTTTTTTCTGAACGCTTCCTTAATGTACAAATAGCTAAAACTCGCTCATTCAGAGGCGGGAACCGGCGGACGTGCAACAACTTTAATCATAAGGTAAACACAAAACAAAGTTTCAATCTGGAGCTCCTTCACGCGACCAGACACTTGTAAACACTCGCTCCATCGGGCTCGCTGCTATCAGCACCACCCCACACTCGTCACCTCTACCAAGCTGACCAATCACATAACTTGTGCTCCGCGTCGTTGCGACGTGTAGTTACATTTTTTAGCCACGTTGAGGGCTAATAGACTGCGTGAAGGTTGCGCCGGACCATATGTGTGCGCTTGACGCAGAAGTATAAATCAGCCATTAGTATTATTAGTGATTCAAAGCTGAATTTTCATCATCATTACTTTAATCTTTAGTGTCACAGTTCTTCAGAAATGATTAATATAGGTTGATTTTCTGATCAGTATTAATTGGTACCCAGTTATTAATAATTATTCCTATAAATATGTCGAAAATGTTTTTGCTTTATCTCTGTGTTTTTCTGTGTGTTTCAGACCTGCGGGCAGTGAGGAGGAGAGCGTGAAGATGAGCGGGAAAAAGGCCCGATCAGTTCAGATGAGGAGGTTATGGGCAGGACAAGGAGCGTCTCTTCTGCTCGGAGATCTGATGGTTCTACTTGGTAATTGCATTTCTAAAGTTCATCTCAGATGTTCAGGCTTAATGTGAGATACAGAAACCTTTTCTTTTTTTAATACATTTAAGTTATTCTTTTTGTATTTTGATTTATTTACATGCTATTATTTTATTATTATCAATATTTTGAATTGGCTTTTATTTGTACATTCTACATATGTCTACACACTAAAGATTATATCATACACATGGATAGACACATTTAAAAAAATAATCATATGGATCCTTTTGGAAAAAAATTATTGGATTAAATTAAATCTGTAAAATTCATTGAAAAAATTATTGTGGCATCTATTATAACTAAAGACTGGCAAATTAAAAGTTTGACTTATTGGCTGAATAATAAAGCACATCAGTTGAAGCTGCTCATTAAAATGTATATGGTGTAAATAGTTCTCTCTGTCTGCCTTTGGTTTATGTGTTTGCTGTAAATGTTGTGTTTAGGAGCTGTCGGTGCTTGTGAATTTGCGGGTCTCACGCCTCAGTTTTGTGAGGAAAATGGGCTTCGTTTTAAAGCAATGCTGGAAATCCGAAGACTACGAGGACAGCTGACTAATGCAGGTACACACACACGTGTGCTTTTCCATTCCTGTTATTTCTTTTGTGTCGGATTTAAGCACAAATTGTTGAATATTCGATATGCAATCTTTTTATTTTAATGACCCCCCCCCCCCACACTATTTATGGTCATTAAAGGTGCAGTATGTAAGTATGACACCAAGTGGTTGAACTAGGTATTGCATTACTGGATCAAAACAAATGCAAGCGCAGGTTGCCAGTTTGACGACCGACAGGAGTGAGTCTGACGATCGAGCCTAAAGGCTGATTTAAATCGTGTTCAATATAAAAGCAACGACACACAATAGAAGAAATGTTTTCCATATCAAAATGAGATTTTGTCATAACAATCGCCTCAAATTGATATATTATGGCTCGTTTCCACTGACTGGTACAGTACGGTACGGTTCGGGTCACCTTTATCAGGCTTGTGTTTCCACTGCTAAAAGGGTACCAATGGTACTCTTTTGGTGGGTGTGGTGTACGACAGAAAGTTGCAGTCAACTCATTTTCACTCGAGAAAATGTCTACAGTAAAGCTGTACGGGTCGCTCACATATAATATGAGAAGCACTTCTCACAAAACAGATGCTTTATACACATAAATACTTCTTTATAAATGTTCATTACTAACTTTTCTAGGAACATGATTTGATTTATAACTGCAGATCAATGATAGTGCGAAATAGCCTACTGTAACGTCTGTAATTATATAAAATAAATAAATAAATGCACCATATATGAACACATACAGACCCTTACAGTCTCCGATATGTTACCAATTACAGAAAAACTACACACAGCAGACATTTAGTCCTTATTTAGGTTCAAAACAACACAAAATATAGCCCAGTCAGTGCAAACCTCTCATGATTAAATGTGTCTTTAATCTTCAGCAGCACGTGTAGCCTCTTGTTAGAAACTAATTCCATCATTCCGAGGTCATAATAGTCCAAAAGGTGATAATAATAGTTAAACATGGCAGTTTGTTCACGTTTGCTGAAAAAATAATGTACTCCTTTTTTTCCGGCTTCTCCTTTGTTTTTTCGCGTTTGTCAGTTTCTGACAGGATCGGGTTTCAAAAGCACGTCAATAATCAAGCGCACGTTATAATCATCAGCTCAAGAAGTTTGTGATTTTTAAATATGGACGCACGGCGAGCGCAAGCAAGAAAGCGAAACCGCTCACACTTCAGACTGGCTTGTAAAAAACTACGAGGCGCAGGGTAAAATCTGCTCTTCTTTTTGGCTTTGTGGCTGTTCATCAAGACGACGGACAAGGTTCGTTTGATATATATAATTAGTAATTACGCCGTAATCTCTCTCGGCTGTGTATTAAAAACATGGCGGCTTCTTTGTTTTCATTCTGGTTTGTTGCGTGAGTGAATGACGTATCTCTGTAAACCAATAGCATTCAGCTGTGCGTCTAGCTCCGCCTTTTGGTACCCTTTCTCATCTTTGGTACCCTTTCGAAAGGGTGCCGAAAAAGTGGTTCGGTTCGGAACCGTACCGCACCACTCAGTGGAAACGGGCCATTAGAAACAGCTTCTATTTCTCACAGATAAACAACAGAAAACTGACAATGCTTACCTCAGCTACACCTCATGTGCTTTATTCAGTGTTAAATGCTAATAATGTGAGTCTGAATGCCATTTTACAGGACATTTATTGCCATACTACTGAAAGCACCAGCAGATAGTTCACCTCAGATCTAGAAAAATAAAATAAACCATTTGAAATTGACTCTTTAGGACTAAACACATATCAGTGATTCAGCATCTACGTTTAATAATGTTAAAGAGCTTGAATATGTATTAATTAGATTATAAACCTTACCATTTTGTGAGTGAGTGCATATTCTCTGCTTCTGAATGGCTGTATTTAAATTTCAGTTTCAATCTCATCACCTAGCGTGTTGTTAGGACACGCGGTTACAATGTAACCTGCTCACCTAATGTTTACGTTTGTAAAATTTTTATTATTTGCTAATTAATAACCACCTTATGTGAACCTCTGAACCTGCGTCTCATTTCGGAGGCTGCTACTGTCCACCAGAGGTCGCATTTCAGTCACGGGCACATGCTTTTAGAGGCTTTCTGAATGAATGAATGAATGAAACGCACAATTTTTCCAACAAGGCAACCTGGGATGCTGAAATATAATTGGCTAAACTGGCAATGGGAGGGTTAAAGGGGCCAAAACAAAGACAGACGTTCCAGCACGGAAAACACATTTTCAAAGCAGAATATCTGACTTCAGCATTGTTTTTCAGATAAACAGGCATGTTTCTTAAATATCTGCAAACATATTATGGTATTTTTATGCTTTAGAAGAGTCAAAAACTTATATATATAAAAGCACATTATTTGAATTTTGGAGGAGAAAGCTTAGTTATGGATGTGACATGTGAAATTGCCAATCAAATATAATAGTTTGAAAACACTGACAGAGACATTTGAGTATTTTTACAGTTCTGTAAAATACAAGCCTACACAAAAAACCTAGGTAGTAGGAGTGTCAAAATGAATCGTTTCTTCGGTGCACCGCGATGCAGACGGGGACAATTCGATATCGGCTCAGTAATAATCATAACCAGTTATTATGTACTGACGTCATTTATCTCCTATGCGCGATGTCACAGTAGAATACTATGGCGAAGGAGGCAGAGGGCGAGTAAATAAAACGCTCCTACTACTTAAAAGGTAGATAATTATGTACAGTTCAACTGCTTGTGGGTTTGCTGGAAAGTCTTTCATTGACACTGAAGAAGGTACAGCACAGCCTGTGGTGCGAGTTTTCTCCACTGTGTCTATTTTGGATTACCTGTGATAACCACATATTACGCGCATATAGACTGTAACCGCGGCTGTTCTTCCCGCGTCACTCATCGGTGAACATCGCTTTCATTTCTAAAGCCAATCGCAGCCCTTTCTGTTGAGGGGGTGAAGACAATGACCAGTCACAGGGGTGTAAGACCTCGCTTAACAGCGCTCAAAAAGCAAGCGGGATAATATTTACATTAGTTTATTTGCTATAAATGCTCATGTTGTCTTCTTTGCATGTGATGGAGTTTTGTTTGTAACATTCAAAAAGAGTGTTTTCTTTGAGCTGGTAAAATTAAAGGTAAAGTTTATATATCTGACTGCTTGTATTAAAGGACAAAATTGTATTACAAATAATATATAAAATATGAATATATTTATAGATTTTAATAAAAAAAAATTCTTGTGTTGTGAAGAAAAAAACTAATTATGTATGGAAAGCATCGTCAATGCACTGTGATGCACCGAGATATTGAATTGAACCGAATCGATGGCATGATAATCGTAACCGAACCGTGAGACCAGTGTAGGTTCACACCCCTACTAGATAGAGTTTTGCTATTTTGGTAAAAATGTATTTTTTTTTCATGGCAAGGTTGTCATTTTCATTGAATTGCTCGTTTGTGTTTCAGTGAATGCTGTGTGTGCTGATGCTGATGTTTACATGGATAATAAGATGGCTCCTCCGACAGAGGCTCAGGTGTTGTGTTTGCGACAGATCGTGTTGGCCGGTTTAGGAGATCACATCGCTAGACGAGTGCAGGCTGAGGAGCTGCTCGACCCCAAGTGGAGAAATGCATACAAGGTGCTGCAAATTAGCTTCTGATTCACATCATGCATCCATTGCTGTGCTGAAGTCAGAATTTTTAGCTCTCCTGAATCATTAGCCCGCATTTCTTTTATCTTTGTCATGATGACAGTACATAATATTTGACTAGGTATTTTTTAAGATGCTAGTATTCAGCTTAAAGTGACATTTAAAGGCTTAATTAGGTTAATTAGGCAAGTTAGGGTAATTAAGCAAGTCATTGTATAACAGTAGTTTGTTCTGTAGACAATAGGAAAAAAATATTGTTTAAAGGGGCTAATAATTTTGACCTTAATGTTTTTAAAACAATAAAAAACTGTTTTTATTCTAGCCGAAATAAAACAAATAAGACTTTCTCTGGAAGAAAAAATATTATAGGAAATACTGTGAAAATTCCTCGCCCTGTTAAATGTCATTTGGGAAATACTGGAAAAATAAAAACAAAATTTACATTTTTGTTAGTTCACACCAGATGTATTTAAGTTACAGTGAAGTAAAAACAAAATTTACATTTTTGTTAGTTCACACCAGATGTATTTAAGTTACAGTGAAGTAAAGATTAAAAAAAAAAAAAAAAAAGAATTCAAACTACATAAATATATCTATTTTTCCATCAAACATTGTGTATAAAAAAAAACAAAAAAAAAAACAACAACAACATTATTTACTGACTATTTGCCAACTGTGTGTGTGCGACAGACTCCTCTGCTGGATGATCCAGTGTTCATTCACCCGTCATCTGCTCTTCACAAAACACTTCCCGAGTTTGTGGTTTATCAGGAGATCATGGAGACCACCAAGATGTACATGAGAGGTGTGGGATTATACTTGCTCTTACATGCAGTTATAGTTTTCTTAATTGAGGCATTTCAGAATCATGAACAATCTCATTGTGCTTACCATTCCAGCATGACCTTTGAACTGTTATATTTGTTGTAATAATAATATTAAGAGTATAATTTGGTTAATAAGTTGCTATTAAGTTAACAATAAATGTCTTATTGATTTAGTTTCTAGTTTTATTACTAATTTCACAGTGGACCAAAGATATACAGTGCATCCGGAAAGTATTCAGAGCGCTTCACTTTTTCCACATTTGTTTATGTTACAGCCTTATTCCAAAATGGATTAAATTCATTTATTTCCTCAACATTCTACACACAATCCCCCATAATGACAATGTGAAAAAAAGAGTTTTTTAAATAGTTGCAAACTTATTAAAAATAAAAAAGCTGAAAAATCACATGTACATCAGTATTCACAGCCTTTGCCGTGAAGCTCTAAATTGAGCTCAGGTCCATTCTGTTTCCACTGATCATTCTTGAGATGTTTCAGCAGCTTAAATGGAGTTCACCTGTGGTAAATTCAGTTGATTGGACATGATTTGAAAAGACATACACCTGTCTATATAAGGTCCCAGTGACAGTGCATGTCAAAGCACAAACCAAGCATGAAGACAAAGGAATTGTCTGTAGACCTCAGAGACAGGATTGTCTCGAGGCACAAGGCTGGGGAAGGTTACAGAAACATTTCTGCTGCTCTGAAAGTTCCGATGAGCACAGTGGCCTCCATAATCCGTAAGTGGAAGATGTTTGGAACCACCACGACTCTTCCTAGAGCTGGCCGGCCATCTAAGCTGAGTGATCGGGGGAGAAGGGCCTTTAGTCAGGGAGGTGATCAATAACCGGATGGTCACTCTGTCTGAGCTCCAGCGTTCTTCTTCTGGACAACCATCTGTGCAGCAATCCACCAATCAGGCCTGTATGGTAGAGTGGCCAGACAGAAGCCACTCCTCCCCTAGTATTTGCCAAAAGGCATCTGAAGGACTAAATTTAGGAAACTAAATTCTCTGGTCTGATGAGACTAAAATTGAACTCTTTGGAGTGAATGCCAGGCGTTACGTTTGGAGAACAGCAGGCACCGCTCATCACCAGGCTAATACCATCCCTACAGTGAAGCATGGTGGTGGCAGCATCACGCTGTGGGGATGTTTTTCAGCAGCAGGAACTGGAAAACTAGTCAGGATAGAGGGAAAGATGAATGAAAACCTGCTTCAGAGTGCTCTTGACCTCAGACTGGGGCGACGGTTCATCTTCCAGCAGGACAATGACCCAAAGTACACCGCCAAAATATCAATGGAGTGGCTTCACAACAACTCAGTGAATATCCTTGAGTGGTCCAGCCAGAGCCCAGACCTAAATCCTATTGAACATCTCTGGAGAGATCTGAAAATGGCTGTACACCGTCGCTTCCCATCCAACCTGATAGAGCTTGAGAGGTACTGCAAAGAGGAATGGGCAAAAATTCCCAAAGACAGGTGTGCCAAGCTTGTGGCATCATATTCAAACAGACTTGAGGCTGTAATTGCTGCCAAAGCTGCATCAACAAAGTATTGAGCAAAGGCTGTGAATACTGATGTACATGTGATTTTTCAGCTTTTTTATTTTTAATAAATTTGCAACAATTTAAAAAACTCTTTTTTCACATTGTCATTATGGGGGATTGTGTGTAGAATGTTGAGGAAATAAATTAATTTAATCCATTTTGGAATAAGACTGTAACATAAAAAATGTGTAAAAAGTGAAGCGCTATGAATACTTTCCGGATGCACTGACTGTACATACATTCGTTGACAATTGTCAGTTTTTCTTAATTTACTAAGTATGATTCATTTTCACTTTTATTTAATTTTATATTTGATAATCTACAAGGCGTAACATTTCTTCGATAGTGAAAACATTGTAATTTAGGGTAAGATGGTTTTTTTCCCCCATAAAATTACAGTTGGTTAGAACAACAGATCCTTTTATATGTTGTGATATTGAAAATGTGTTATTCCCCCAAATATAGATTTTTAAACTTATCAATAACTTTTTTTATGCAAAAAGAAAATAATTTTCGAATGTTTTTTTGTTTTCATAGTTGTGTATATTTATACATCTATATATTTTCAATAACATATACATACATACATACACACATATATATACTAAACACTGAGCAAAGGGTCTGAATACTTAGGACCATGTGATATTTCAGTTTTTCTTTTGTAATTAATCTGCCAAAAATGTCAACAATTCTGTCTTTTTCTGTCAATATGAGATGCTGTGTACATTAATGAGGAAAAAAATGAGCTTAAATGATTTTTGCAAATGGCTGCAATATAACAAATAGTGAAAAATGTAAGGGGATCTGAATACTTTCTGTACCCACTGTATGCGTGTTCATTCATCATTACAAATATATCATTAATATAAATCAGTTCAAATGTGATTACTTGCAGGTGTCTGTGCTGTTCAAGATGATTGGATTCCCAAGCTCCTCCCACAATACTGTCACTTCAGTGCTCCAGAAGAAAGCCCCGCCCCCCGTTTTTGTCCTCTGATTGGCCGAGTGAAGTGTCATCAGCAGAGCACCTTCTGTAAGAGCCGCTGTCCTCAGTCTGAGTTCACTGAGGACACAGCCGTTGTGTTTTAATGATGTGTGTGTGAAATGGGTCACATGATGTAGGTGTGTCTCTTTTCTCCACAGTCAGAGTCAGTTGGAAACTTCCTGCCATTGAGATGGATTATCCAGAGGGCCTTGAGCGTTACAAACTGTTTGCAAAGTTTTTCCTGGAGGGCCAGGTGAGGGCCGTGTGGGTGTGTGTGTGGGTGTAAATGTGGGAGAACAAACCAAAAACAATATTTACAGTTGTTCTTTCTATAATCTAGCACTATAAAATCAGTTTAAAACCATGGTAAAGTTGCTCATTATGAGAAAATGAATATTAAAAAAATATATAAAGTTGCATCAAAAATGTTTGTATTTACACTTACTTTATTGGGTACACCTGTCCAACTGCTCGTTAACGCAAATTTCTAATCAGCCAATCACATGGCAGCAACTCAATGCATTTAGGCATGTAGACATGTTCAAGATGATCTGCTGCAGTTCAAACCGAGCATCAGAATGGAGAAGAAAGGGGATTTAAGTGACTTTGAACGTGGCATGGTTGTTGGTGCCAGACGAGCTGATCTGAGTATTTCAGAAACTGCTGATCTACTGGGATTTTCATGCGCAACCATCTCTAGAGTTTATAGAGAATGGGCTGAAAAAGAGAAAATATCCAGTGAGCGGCAGTTCTGTGGGCACAAATGCCTTGTTTATGCCAGAGGTCAGAGGAGAATGGTCAGACTGGTTCCAGCTGATAAAAAGGTAACAGTAGCTCAAATAACCACTCATTACAACCGAGGTCGGCAGAAGAGCATCTCTAAACACACAACATGTCCAACTTTGAGGCAGATGGGTTACAGCAGCAGAAGACCACACCGGGTGCCACTCCTGTCAGCTAAGAACAGGAAACTGAGGCTACAATTTACACAGGCTCACCAAAATTGGACAGTAAAAGATTGGAGAAACGTTGCCTGGTCTGATGAGTCTCGATTTCTGCTGCCACATTCGGATGGTAGGGTCAGAATTTGGCGTCAACACCATGAAAGCATGGATCCATCCTGCCTTGTATCAACGGTTCAGGCTGGTGGTGGTGGTGTAATGGTGTGGGGGATATTTTCTTGGCACACTTTGGGCCCATTAGTACCAACTGAGCATCGTGTCAACGCCACAGACTACCTGAGTATTGTTGCTGACCATGTCCATCCCTTTATGATCACAGTGTGCCCGTCTTCTGATAGCTACTTTCAGCAGGATAATCCGCCATGTCATAATGCGTGAATCATCTCAGACTGGTTTCTCGAACATGACAATGAGTTCACTGTACTCAAATGGCCTCCACAGTCACCAGATCTCAATCCAATAGAGCACCTTTGGGATGTGGTGGAACAGGAAATTCTCATCATAGATGTGCAGCCGACAAATCTGCAGCAACTGTGTGATGCTATCATGTCAGTATATGAAGCAAAATCTCTGAGGAATATTTCCAGTTCCAGTTCTGAAGGCAAAAGGAGGTCTACCCGGTACTAGGTATACCTAATAAAGTAGCCAGTGAGTGTATAATTTAATCCGTCATTCTAGGATTTTAGTAGACTATATATATTTGAGGTTCAAAATGAGTGAATTATGTGACTTCTTTTCTCAAAACTTGTGGGATTATTTGCATCAATTCGTCTGTTTTGCTATGAAAATACACAAATCTTGTCAAATTTTCAGAGGAACTGTTTAATATAATTTTGACTGTACATTTATCCTGCTTATTACATGACTAGGCTGCATTTATTAGATCAAGAATATGTTTAAATTGTGAATTTTTATTGCAATATCAAATAAATAGTTTACATTTTAATGTTTTAAAATGTAATTATTCCTTTGGCACGAAGATGAATTGTTAGCATCACATGTGCTCGAGAAATATTTACATAATATTTGTATTTTATTTATTTATTGTTTTTCTTTATAAAACTGTCATTGTTTTTCATGAGGATTGTTTGATTTATATGAAGTTAAAAAACATTTTTAGTTGAAATATGAATCTTTTACAATATTATAAATACTTTTGCATTCGCTTTTGACTGATTATTTGCATCCTTAATGCATAAAGATATTAAATTATGTTTTGTTATCTATTATAATATTTTATACATGAAATTAAACGGTTACATTAAATTAAAATCAAAAAGTCGTACTGGTTTAAGATTTGAAGAAATGGAATAAAGTGCTGCAGTGATGCCATTTATTCATATATAAATAAATGATTTTGCTGTAGAGAAGAAATTATATTATTCCCATCTGATTTTCTGCAGGTTTGTCCCAAGATTCAGAAGTTCAGCTCTTGTTTACTGTCATCACCCTCAACTATGCTGAAGACGTGGGCCAAGTGAGACCACACACATGCACAGATACACACACACACACACACACACACACACACACACACACACACACACACACACTTTGGTTTTGTGAATTATGGGGACATTACATAGGTTTTCATTGGTTTTATACTGTACATACTGTATTTTCTGTTGCTCTAAACCCAACGCTTTTATAAACTGTGTGCGGTTTTACTTTCTGATAAAACTCATTCTGTGTGATTTATAAGCATCAGCAATGTCCTCATAATTCACCACCTTCTTGTAATACCTGTGTCATTATATAGATTTGTGTCCTGATATGTCACAAAAACATGCACACACACACACAAACACACATTATCTTTAGTATAGAGTGTAAATGTGTGTTGACTAATCTAACGCTGTTGATGTCAGGCTGCAGCCACGGACTGAAGTTCTTCTGACGGCGCTGGTTTCAGAGAAAGCAGACAACATAACGTCTTTAGAGGCTGCATGGAGGAAAAACGAAAAATGTAAGCTGTTATGCGCATGAAAATTATTTGGCATCATCCTTTGGAAAATGTGTGGGTTTTATTCACTAGATTTCTGCAAGATGACTGATGGTTTCTTTGGTTGGAAATAAACCATTTCACACTGTGTAAAAGCTCCAATCAACTACAGCGTGGCAAAATATGTAGTTTTAGCCTCAAATTGACAGAAAACAAAAGCTAAATATCTGAAAGAAATATATTCCAAATTTGAAGTTGATCTCAAAAATATTGTCTTTCAATAAATTTTGTAGATTTAGTTTGGGTGCAGTACCAAACATGACCACCAAATGACATGCACTTACCATGGGCACCCCCTTATGTTTCATTCACATAAACTGTATTTTTTCATAATTTTGACAATATTTGTGAGATAGAGCTAACATTTTAAGCTGTATGGGAAGTTTATTGGTATTTGATTTGAATTTAGCCTCTAAAAAGCATTTCCATGTGAATTGCTATAGCAAAGTAATGCTTTACTACTCTGATTATTCTTGATCCAAATTAATAAATAACTATTGCTCTGTAATATTTATCAAAAGTGAATTACAAGTTATGCAAACTAGACATGTTAAGCTTTCAAATGACATATAGTTTGTCATGATTGATCTTTTGCTTGGACTACAATATTATAGTTTAAAAATGTAAACGTAAATGGTTCCACAGGTTGTACGATGACAGTAAATGCGTTTTAATCTATTACTCTTCCTACATAACAAAATAAAATATGTATTCTGTACACTTTTCCATTGATATATAGTTTGTCATGATTAGATTAGGATTTAATTGCAAAAAAAGTGATGTAAATATAAGCGTCCCTGTGGTGGGACTGTGACCGTTAAAGACTTAAAATCATAAAAAAAAAAAAAAGATTTATTTTTGGCCATTATTAGTTGGAACTGTAATCAGACATGAAGCAAAGTGGGAGAGAGGGTGAGGGTAGGTTGGGAAATGTCCTCTGAACTCGGAGCGCTCTGAACTGCTACTGCACCATGTGTCGGCGGGCTAACCACTAGGCTATTGCACCGATAAATCATAATTTTATTAATTGTGAATAAAGCATGATTTCAGGAAACATTTACAATAACAAAAACATGTACAATAAATAAATAGATTTTGTAAAAACTGTATATCACTTTACATATGGGTCATGAATTTAGGTTTTATATTTATTTAAAGTTCTATGTGACTTAACTTGATGTTTTAAGTAAATTTAATGTCATGGCAGCAACGTTTTTTTTTTTCAACATTTTTCAACATTAATTATTAGACTAATTGTTTCATGATCATCAAATCAGAATATAAGAATTATTTAAGAAAAATAATGTACGGCTAAAGAGCTTTGCATCACAATAATACACTTTTTATAAAGTATAATCTCACTGTATTAAATGGACAGTTTAAATTGTTGTAACATTTCACAATTTTACTGCCTATATTTTATTATTCAGTAAATGCGTTCATTTGATTAATTGATTTTAGTGATGCTCATTTCGGTTAATTTTGCCAACCGACAACCGCCTCTCGTTAACCAAATATTAATCGATAACTGGTCAGATTAATATTAAAATATTATTTAGTTAAAAAAAAAATTGACGTGCCTATTTTGTGACACATTAAATATTGCATTTTAAAATACTGATTTATTTTAACATGCGAACAGCAGCATACAGAACACCAGAACATCTTTACGCACCTGCAGTGTTTTCAGCAGCATAGAAAAACTAAATAAACTAAACAAAAAGAATAAAATAAATAGTCCTGCTCTAGATCTTTTTCACTTTAATGACAAATTTAGATTACAAAACGAAAACACTGACTGAATCCTTTTTAAGAACCGGCATAGGCTGTTTGTCCAATCATGTTTTTTTTCTTTAGTCAAATTAAAATATTAGGCTACCTCAGATAGATCGCATCATGGAAAATATGCATTTAATTAATGTTCTGCTGTTGTTATTATTATATCACAAAACCTCTGTCAACATTTTTTAATAGAAGTCATTAGATTAAAGATTATGTCTTAATTATGAATATGACTTATTTCCTCTCTCTCACTCGCGGTTCATCTGTACATGCTGCATGTAATGAAAGACAATGACAATGAACCTTAAGGCTCATATGTTGACTTTTAGTAAAGTATAGGCTACATAGCATATAACAATTTTGTTGTTTACATATGATATTGCATTAATTTGCATACATGTTGTATAAGCTGTAAAATGAAAGCCTCAGTTTGGTGCGAAGTTATTCATTATGCAAAGCTCAAGAAAATCTTTGGATTTATTTGATTGGTAGATTAGGCTATGAAGGCTATTTTAAAAATTGATATATAAGAACTATTAATAACTGTAATTTTCCAAATGGAAAAAGGTTGAATTGTTGGTTGTAGCCTACACTACATCATCAATAGCCTGTTTGTTAAGTTTATGACGCGGCTCCATGCAGCACAGAGGCCATCAGCATTAGCGCTGGTTTGTGTCAACTCATCTGTGTCAAACTGTGACCAGAAATATCCCTCTTTCATTTTGCTTCTTTGGCAAAATGCATCTGTAGGCACATGTGGTTGCACGTGTTACTATCCCTCGAGTTAACAAATATGTTGCACATTTAGGGGACGATCACAGCAAACACACTTTTACATTCCAAAAACTTGAGGCGCACCACACTGCCTTTTATGTTGACAAGATAAAAAGAAGGTGCTTTTTTAAGCTACTAGGAAACGACTGAATCAGCTGAACTGTATTGTGTGTGAGTGTTGCTGTCAATGTTGTTAGAATTGTAATTTTTAATAACATTTATGATATTCAAGATCTGTAAAGAAATACAGCTCTGGATAACTCTGGAAACAGCGACTGAAGTCTCTCCTCCATCATTAAAATGTAATGTAATGTAATGTGTATTTATATAGCGCATTTATTGTGTATGGCCATACACCCAAAGCGCTTCACAATCATGAGGGGGGTCTCTCCAGACCACCACCAGTGTGTAGCATGCACTTGGATGATGCAACGGCAGCCACAGGACAACGGCGCCAGTGCGCTCACCACACACCAGCTATTGGTGGAGTGAAGAGACAGTGATAGAGCCAATTCAGTGGATAGGGATGATTAGGAGGCCATGATGGGTAAGTGCCGATTGAGGGACTTTGGCCAGGACACCGGGGTTACACCCCTACTCTTTACGAGAAGTGTCATGGGATTTTTAATGACCACAGAGAGTCAGGACCTCGGTTTAACGTCTCATCCGAAAGACGGCACCCACCGACAGTATAGTGTCCCCTTCACTTTTACTGGGGCATTAGGATTCACACAGACCACAGGTTGAGCGCCCCCTGTTGGACTCTCTAACACCACTTCCAACAGCAACCTAGTTTTCCCATGTGGTCTCCCATCCAGGTACTGACCAGGCTCAGCCCGTCTTAGCTTCAGTGAGTAACCGGTCTTGGGCTGCAGGGTGATATGGCTGTGGCTCGCCGTAGTCGTCTTGACAACAAAAACCCTGCTGCCACCTCAAAGATAACCCAGCCTCTGCTTTCATTCGACTGAAGAATGAAAAAGACGCGACTGAGGTGACATGCTTTTTCTCTCGAGCACACAGCGTGCAACTGCAAAACGCAAGGCATGCAGGGCACATAAGCAGCGCGTAAAACACTCCCAGCCGTTAGTAAACCATTCAAAAGATGCGCCTCTCAACGCAAAAAGCGCGTTTACTGTGATCGCTCCCTTATGCAGCCAAACTTTAAAAATATATAAAATAATATTTTTTAATCGTTTATCTGATACCAATAATCGCTTACAAACGCACCTTTTCGGTTAACGGTTAATCGATTATTTTGAGCATCCTTAATTGATTTCTTTTCCAACTTTTAAGTAGTTGTGTGTAAATATTTTCCCAAATATTTCTCAATATTTCCCCCCAAAAATATTGGTAATAAATATTAAATTAGTATTTTTAGCCATATCAACGTTCGAATCAAAGTGTGTAACGAAATAAAAATGCCTTTATTTCTCCTCCTAGATCTGCTGTCAGCGTATTGTCAGTGGATCCCAGAGTCTCTTCATGAAGAAGTCAGTAAAATCTGGCCGCCGATCGAACAAGCAGACACTCGGTGACCTCTGACCTTCTGAACCCTGGACTTTTATTCATGAACGCGAGCAGTAAGACATTGTTGATACACAGGATCATTCTCTGGCCAGCTTCCAGCGTAAAACCATGTTGCCTGAAAACCTGGACTTTTGTAAACACATCTCCACACACCCTGACACCAAAACAAATAAATTCATCATCTTTTTTTAACGACCTGGTGTCTCCATGCTGTCTGTTCTGGCCTTTATCGCACTGAAGAGTGTTTGCTGACAGCATTAAGCATCGCTAGTGTTTTTGCTCATATGTGATCATATCTTTAACAGTACTGTATGCGTGTCTGCATCAGATATCACCAGGCATGCGTACAGGTAGGGCTCAACCTGTGCAGAACAGGGTTATTTTAGTAACCAACAACTAGTGCTGCATCCCAATTCACATACTTGTACTACATCCTAAAAGCATGTACTTTGTTAAAAAGGAAAAGTTTATATACTTTTGAGTGTGTAACACAAGAGTGTGCAAGCTTTTGTTTTATGTTAAATCTACTTAAATCTGTAAAAACAAGTTAACTTAATTGATTAGGACAACATGAAAGAATTGTGTGGAACCCAGCATGTTTTACAATGTATTCAATTCAATTCAATTTTATATATAAAGCACTTTAAAACAACACAGTTGACCAAAGTGCTGACAATAAAGCGTACAACAAAACATAGCAAATACTTTAAAAATAAATAAATAAGTATAAAATGTCAACATCTTACGCTGTGCTAAAAGCCAAACTGAACAGGTGGAAGAGGCTTGTCTAACATACAACGGCAACTCATTCCACAATTTTGGTGCAGCCACAGCAAAAGCCCGATCCCCTCTGAGCTTTCGACTTGTCTTGGGCACACACAGGAGGAGCTGGTCGGCTGACCTGAGCGAACAAGAAGGTGTGTAGGGACAAAGAAGCTCAGAGAGGTAAAGGGGAGCAGCACCATTCAGACACTTAAAAACAAATAAAAGTAACTTAAAATGGATCCTGAAATGCACGGGCAGCCAGTGAAGAGATGATAAAACCGGGGTGATGTGCTCGTATTTGCGTGTGCCAGTTAAAAGACGCGCAGCTGCATTTTGAATGAGTTGCAGACGAGAGATAGAGGACTGGCTCACCCCAAAATAAAGGGCGTTGCAGTAGTCCAGGCGGGAGGTTATAAAAGCATGGATTACAGTTTCAAAGTGCTTGTGTGATAAAATGTGCCTAATTTTGGCCAGTTGCCTTAAATGAAAGAAGCTAGAGAGAACAACAGACCGAATCTGGCTTTCAAGCTTTAGTTCAGGATCCATTTTAAAACCCAGATTCACAATCTCTGGCTTACAGAAAGGTTCAAGATCATTCAGGCGTACAGATTGAGCGGTATTGGAGCTGGGGCCAAACACCATCACTTCAGTCTTAGAATCATTAAAATTGAGAAAGTTCAGTGCCAACCAAGATTTAATGTCCTTTAAACATGAGTCCAGTGCATTTAGGGGAAGGCCATCTGTCCTTTTAAGGGGAACATAAATCTGACAGTCATCAGCGTAGCAGTGAAAGGAGATGCCATGTCTCTTCAGAATTGATCCGAGGGGAAGTAGATATAAAGAGAACAAAATTGGGCCAAGAATAGATCCCTGTGGAACTCCATAAGCTAGTGGAGCACAGGAGGACTCACAATCACCTAAGCGCACAGAGAAGGTTCGGCCTTCCAAGTAAGACCTGAACCATTCCAAAGCCACACCTTTTATGCCAACCCAATGTTCCAAGCGTGAAAGTAAGATGCCATGATCGACAGTGTCAAATGCAGCTGTTAAATCTAAGAGGACAAGAACCACACAGTCACCAGAATCACATGATTAAAGAATATCATGTGATTGTAAAAACAGTAATGTAAAAACAGTAATTATACAGAGTATTATTTATTAAATTACCCAATTAATTATATTTTATTAACTTCTACCTTCAACCCAACCCTCACAGTAATGTAAAAACAGTCATTTTCATGCTATTTATTGAATTACCCATTAAATTGTATCTAATTAACGCCTACCCCATCCTTAAAACCAGTCCTCACAGTAATGTAAAAACAGTCATTATTATTGTACAGTTATTGTATTGTTCTAATAATCTAATTATTTACTCCCACACATGCACACATTATTAAATTACCCGATAATATTATTTTATTTAATCTCTACCCCAACCCTAATGGGTTCCTCCATATACTCTGTATTACTTCAATAATAATTAGTGTTTTTGCATTACTGTAAGGGTTTGGCCTTTAATGTGTGGCGGGACAAAGAGGGAAAATATACACACGGATGTAACAGGTGAAAGCCCCAGAGGGTTGTTTATTTACAAGTGAAATCTGGTGTGTATGTGAGAGAGTGCGATCTCCGTAGTGCTTCCTTCAGTCCCAGAAAAGTGTCGTGCTTTGGTGGCGGTGATGTTGTTGTGGTAGTTCTCGGGTCTGTGAAGGGGTAGCAGCGAGGGGGCGGGGAGTACCAGACAGCCACTTGATTCTGCGAGGTAAAACAGAGAATAGTTAGCATGGAGGTTTCTTGTCAGAATCCACTCACTCGCTTGTCCTCTCGTGCTGTCTATATAAGTCTCTTCATGAGCAACCGGTGTGGCTGATTGGGCTTGAGGATTGTGCAGCTGGAGTGCATTATGGACAATGGCGACGGGGAATTGGATGACTCGCCACAAATGTCTTCCCCAACCCTAACCCCAACTCTCACAGTAATGTAAAAACTCTAATTATAACGATAAATATTTATTACATTACCCATTAATTGTATTTTATTAACTCCTTCCCCAAATCTCATAATAATCCGTCTTTCAGATGAGATGTTAAACCGAGGTCCTGACTCTCTGTGGTCGTTAAAAATCCCAGGATGTGCTTCGAAAAAGAGTAGGGGTGTAACCAGGGTGTCCTGGCCAAATCTGCCCACTGGCCTCTGTCTATCATGGCCTCCTAATCATTGGCTGCATCTCCTCTCCACCAATCAGCTGGTGTGTGGTGTGCGATCTGGTGCAATATGGCTGCCGTCGCGTCATCCAGGTGGATGCTGCACACTGGTGGTGGATGAGGAGATTTCCCCCCCAATATGTAAGGGCTTTGAGTGCCCAGAAAAGCGCTATATAAATGTAAGGAATTATTATTATTATTATTATTATTATTATTATTATGTAAAAGCAGTAATTATACTGCGTTTTACTCGTATTAATTATTAAATTAGCCATTTAATTGTTTTTTATTAATGCCTACCCTAACCCCTAGAGAAATGTAAAACAGTAATTATTGGTGTACAGTAATTGTATTGTTCTAATAATCCAATTATTTACTCACACACACACACACACACACACACACACACACACACACACACACACACACACACACACACACACACACACACACTGTTACATTTTCTCATTAATTGTATTTTATTTAATGTCTACCCTAACCCTAATGGGTTCCTCCGCATACTCTGTATTACTCCAATAATAATGACTGTTTTTACATTACTGTAAGGGTTTGGCCTTTAATGTCTTCCCCAACTCTCACAGTAATGTAAAAACTGTAATTATAACGAGAATTATTTATATTATTACATTACCCATTAATTGTATTTTATTAACTCCTTCCCCAACCCTCATGATAATGTAAAACGGTAATTATACTGAGTTTTACTCATATTATTTAATAAATTAGCTGTTCAATTGTATTTTATTAATGCCTACCCTAACCCTCAGAGAAATGTAAAACAGTAATTATTGGTGTACAGTAATGGGCTATATGCACAGCTAGTGTTTTTCAGCCAATGATGAACTTTCAGTGAAGGGTTTATGTGACTATTTTTAATTTTATAAGGACTGACTGAAATGAAAAGTTTGTGTGCATATACCCCATTGTATTGTATTAATAATATACAGGGTGTCCGCAGGGTCTTAAAATGTCCTAAATTTCAAAAACTAAATTTTAGGCCTTAAAGCTGGGCTATTCAATTGGTGGCCCACGGGCCGAACCCGGCCCCTGAGGCAATTTGTTCCGGCCCTCCAAATAGTGTGACCAAGACATCAAAAATAAATTTAGTTCAGTCGAAAAACGGCTGCTATAGTTATGAAGTGACGTGCGCCTGTTCAATACAGCACGAGCTGCAAGCTGCGCAGAGCGTGAGTCACCTGACATTCAGGGAGTAGCGCGGGCAGCCAAAAATATTTGGATATGTTTGTAGAAAAGGCCTTTCGTACTATGCACTGATATCGTCAAAAGGGATGCAACGATTAGCCGATTTCACTATTAACTGCGCTTTAATTCGTCACAATTAATCGTAAAGGCTTCTCTAAGCCGCATTTCTGTTGCAGGGAACAAAACGAAACTGCTGCAGTTAAACAAAGTTATGCCAAGTTGCCAACTGTGCCCTAGTTTAAAGTTCCAAGTATGTACACTGAGGCTAATACGCCCGCACACCAGATTAACTATAGCAGCGGCCGTTCCCATATCACGTCTTTTCCGTTTGCAAGTTTGTGTTTCTAATGTAAGAATATATGACAATATGCACACACAAGCGGAGCAACACGCTTGCGTCTTTGCGGGGCTCACGCAGTAGAAAACATCTCACGGTGAGAGTTGTGCGTGCCTTTCAGTGCAGTGTAAACAAAAGATATGGAAGACAAATTAATATTAAGATGATTATGTATGCATGAACGCAGATGGCAACAACAGGTCATCTAAATAGCTCACCTAATATAAAGCTTGAATTTACATTAGACCTGATAACCGTCAAACCATGATTATTCTTCAGACTATATAATCGTACAACCAAAATCTATAATTGTTGCATCTCTAATTGTTATGGAGTTCAAAAAATAACATATGCATGTGTCTGAATGTAGAAGAAGCCTACTTCAGCAATGCGCTGCTTTTGTTCTGCTCTGAAATACAACATTTGAATGTTTGTTAAAAAAAAAAAAAAAGTATATTGTACAATGCAGTGATGTTATGTAGTTTCAAAATACAAGATATTAACATTTTAATGTAGAAAAAAGCCAACGTGGGTGTCTTAAGGAGCAAAAATACAACATATGGGCGCTTATATTCCTGTTGTGTTATCACTCATATAGCAAGTCACTCATATCTCTCCGGCCCTTCGTTTGGGATGCTTTTCATGAACCGGCCCCCATGACAAACTAATTGAAAAGCCCTGCTTTGCAGTCTTAAATTCACAGAAATATTGTGTTATGTCTTAAATCATTTTAAACAGCTCTTAATTTTAAAAGTTGTGAAGTAATGTTACCCAGTCAGGTCGAAACCCATTCAATCACCAACAATCTATCTAAATTATATATATATATGTATATGTATATATATATATATATGTATATGTATGTGTGTGTGTTTTTTTTTTTATTGCAAAAAGGTGATATTTTACAACAGCTGTTAGACATTTTACAGTATTTTTTTTTATTAAATTCCCTAATCCATTCATTCATTCATTCATTCATTTTCTTTTCGGCTTAGTCCCTTTATTAATCTTGCCAACTTATTCAGCATATGTTTTATGCAGTGGATGCCCTTCCAGCTGCAACCGATCACTGGGAAACACCCATATACTTTTATTCACACACATACACTACAGACAATTTAGCCTACCCAATTCACCTGTACCGCATGTCTTTGGACTGTGGGGGAAACCGGAGCACCCGGAAGAAACCCCTGCAAACACGGGGAGAACATGCAAACTCCACACAGAAATGCCAACTGACCCAGCCGAGGCTCGAACCAGCAACCTTCTTGCTGTGAGGCGAGAGCGCTACCCACTGCTGCCCAATTCCCTAATCAGGAAAAGAAAACTAAAAACAATTACACAATTCCTCCTGATAAAAACAGCAATATATTACATAATCTGTCATTTACACAAAAACTCTTTACAGAAGAAAATGTGAGTGGTCATAATATTTATAAAAAGGCTTGAAGCGTGAGGTCTTATAACAGAAACGCATTAGGTTGAATAGGATTTATACTCAATTCATTTGGATATTAAATATATTATTTTGATTATTCCTGTAGTTTTCTTCATAATAAATATACTTTTAACTATGTTAAACTTGTCATTAAAAAAAGAAACGTTGAAAAAAAAGTCCATACGACTAGAGTTTTCTTGTTTTGACACATTAAAGTATGTAGTTAAGAAGTAACTACATCTGTTTTTTTCCAATTCCATTGGTCCAACAGGGCCAGTGTTTAGCCCCGTATAATAAATCTAAAGTCTAAAAATAAAATCTAAATAAATCTAGTCTAAAATGTCATTCATTATGGTCTTAAAAAGTGCAGAAACCCTGAATATAAGTAATCATCATTAACCTCCGGACACAGATGTATACCTTCTAGACCACAGGTGTCAAAGCCAGTTCCTGGAGGGCCGCAGCTCTGCACAGTTTAGTTCCAACCCTAATTAAACACACCCGATCAAACTAATTGAGTGCTTTAGGCTTGTTAGATACCTACAGATAGGTGTGTTGAAGCAGGGCTGCAACTAAACTCTGCAGGGCTCCGGCCCTCCAGGAATTGACTTTGACACCCCTGCTCTAGACTTTACCACATCAACCCACTGAAATACCCAGCAACTTTTAGTTCACACAGACTTTAATGTCAATAAAGACCTTGGTAGCACTTTATTTTGATGGTCCATTTGATTATTAGTAGACGGTCTGCTTAATATCTGTTGATAGTGTTCCTTCAACAGACCTTTAAAGGGCCACGAAACCCCCTGTCTCAGCAGGGTGTTTTCACACCTCTGTTTTGAAAAAAGTCAGGAAAGTTGGGCGTGTCCAGCTCTGGGAGTGTGGGAGTGTCGGGGGAGGGAAAGAGGAAAAGATTTTGCATAGAAGGGAGTTAACATTTGGGCACGCGCTAAGTTTGACAGGAAAAACAAACACACAGAGGCTGATTTGATACGGCGAATAAGAGAAAAAAATCCTCCGCATTTCTCTGTAGCTTATGTACTCGGTAGGTAGGTAGCGTCAGAAAGCCGTGTGTGTATAGACTATCCTGTCACAAATTGCAGCGAAAATCCTGCACGACGGGAATAGGTTGTGTTAACATGTTTACACTCGGAGAGCAGCATTTAAACAAAGGGCACGGCACTGCAAACACTTACCAAATCTGTAGACAGACAATCAAACTGGAGCTGTGTCTTTTTATTAAAAGGAGACGAGCGGCAAATCCGGATTTCACCATTTCCAGATGAGAAAAAGCTCTCGGGTAAAAATGTTCCTTACAAACGCGTTTCTGTCGCGTGTCGCGTGCACTGTAATCCACACGTGAGTCGAGCAGCTCTCTCATAAAGGGAAAATGAAAACAAAACCTTCGTTGCAACACACTAATAACACCTACGACTCTTGTCTTGAAATTCTTGTACTTTCACTTGTTTTGGCAACACAACGTGGCGTCTCTCTGCCGTCTGAACATTGTAAACTGGTAAACAGTCTCCGGAGCTATCATGCATATTAATGAAGTTTCACGTCATACACAATAGAGCGCGCTGATTGGTTTGAAGCACGTCTTTCTCATGAATTAATGCCGCACACTCAGATACGTAAGAACGTCCTAGAAAAGACAGACAGCCACTCTCCAGCTGGATTTACACGCAAGTATCTCATGACCGTGACGCAGCTTAAAAAATTTGTTTCAAACCGGAAGAACTAATTTGCTCAAAATAACGCAAAAACAACCAATTTTCACTTTTTAGTGCAATATATGTGTCCTAATAGTGTTTATAGCAGCGTGGGACACATATATGACTGTCAACAGCTCAAAAAATGTGTTTTGGTGTTTCGTGACCCTTTAACTGACTATAAGAAACTTTGCAAGTACATGTCAGCATACACTAACCCTAAACACAACCTAACAGTCTACTTACTGTATAATCTAATGAGAATTAGTTGGCATGTAGATGCAATGTAACTTAAATTCAACAAACGGACCATCAAAATAAAGTATGACCAAGAACTTTATGATTCTAGATATATTTAGATATACAGTTAATGTCAGAAATATTAGCCCCCCTTTGAATTTTGTTTTCTTTTTTAGTGATTAACAATTTTTATTGATTCTCAGACAGATTTCAGAATACAAGTCTATAAAGAAGAAAATATGGGAGAGAGATTTAAGTTTGACATTTGATAATGAAGAATGGCCTGCAATTCTAAAGAATGTTAAAACATCATCTAGGGACGCTAAAATACGCCTTAAACAGTTCAAGATTATACACCGTTTTTTACTGGACTCCTTTCAGACTTTTTAAGCTCGGGTTAAAAAACACACCTTGTTGCTGGAGATGCAAGATCGAGAATGGTGATTTACTTCATGCTCTATGGTCTTGTACAAAAATTCTGGATTTCTGGAAAAGAGTTCATGAGCACATTTGCTTGGTTTTAGGTTTTCAGATTTCACTATGTCCTAGACTGTTTATACTAGGTGGTTGGACCGACAACGAAATAAAAGATAAAAATATAAAATCCTGGGTCCAAACCAGTTTACCACGGAAGTCCTAAGAGGCCATGCATTAAAATATTTTTTCTCTCGTTTTGTCGTGATCACGACTTAATTATCTCGTGATCTCGACATAACAAAAAAGTTGTTTTCTCGTGATCACAACTTATTTTTCTCGTGATCTCGACATAAAAACTTATGTCGTGATCACGACTTATTTTTTTTTTTGCTTTAATTAATTTATTTATGTATTAATTATTATTATTAGTAGTAGTAGTATAGTAGTAGTAGTAGTATTAATATCTGGCAAATGTCAGGACACCGGCCTTGTGAACAGGGAGAGAATAACTGCAGACGCGCATTCGTGCAACACATTAAAGGCATTCAGAACAGCCATAATATGAGAGCAAACGCTCGTGCTCCTGATTAATGTACATTCATGATTATGTTCATGTATATGATCATTATTTACAATAATTTGCATCAACTGTTACCATTTTAAAGCAACTCTATGGCGCATTTTTAAAGTTGTAAATAATTTGCGGAAAGGATCAAAGCAAGTGCAGGATCTTCGTCATTCTTCATAATTTAATTCATGCATGCAGCAACCTATTTTGCGCCATATAGAGTTGCCTTAAAATGGTAACAGTTGAGGGAATATTATTGTAAATAATGGTATATAATCAAATACGTGAATATAATCATAAATGTACATTAATCATGAATACGAGCGTTTGCTCTCATATTATGGCTGTTCTGAACGCCTTTAATGTGTTACACCAATGCGCGTCTGCAGTTGGGCTATTCTCTCCCTGTTCGCAGAGCCGGTGTAGACTCTCTGGCCAGACATTTGCCAGATATTAATAATAATAATAATAATAATAATTAATACATAAATAAATAAAAGCAAAAAAATAAGTCGTGATCACGACATAACAACTTTTTGTTATGTCGAGATCACGAGAAAACGAGTTGTTATGTCGAGATCACGAGATAACTAAGTCGTGATCACGACATAACAAGAGAGAAAAAATATTTTAATGCATGGCCTCTTAGGACTTCCGTAGTTTACTGATTGGCAGACAAATAATTCTTAGGAGCTGGAAATCAGAAGATGCCCCTTCATTTCAAGAATGGGCAGTAGAACTTGCTAGAATGGCCGCATTTGAAAAAAATGTCATATAAGCAAATGGACAAGCTAAATCTATACTATAAAAATGGTCCAAGTACTTAACCTGTTTGGAAATGGATGAGTAAAAAATGTGTGAGAACTATATTGATCGTGACAGTGTAAATGTGATATGTCAGTGACTGAACTTACCTATTATTATTTTATTTATTTTTTATTGTATTTTATTCAATTTATGGATTCAAGGAGAGCCAAACCAGGACCTTAAAGTCGTAGTTAGGGATTAGGTTGGGTTGGGATTGTTATCAGGGTAAAATGTTGATTCTTTTTTAAATATTTCCCAAATGATGTTTAACAGAGCAAGGAAATTTTCACAGTATGTCTGATAATATTTTTTCTTCTGGAGAAAGTCTTATTTGTTTTATTTCGGCTAGAATAAAAGCAGTTTTTAATTTTTTAAAAGCCATTTTAAGGTCATTATTATTAGCCCCTTTAAGCTATATTATTTCGATACCATCATTATACAATAACTTGCCTAATTCCCCTAACCTGCCTAGTTAACCTAATTAACCTAGTTAAGCCTTTAAATGTCACTTTAAGCTGTATAGAAGTGTCTTGAAAAATATCTAGTCAAATATTATTTACTGTCATCATGGCAAAGATAAAATAAATCAGTTATTAGAGATGAGTTATTAAAACTATTATGTTTAGAAATGTGTTGAAAAATTCTTCTCTCCATTAAACAGAAATTGGGGGGGGGGGAATAAACAGGGGGGCTAATAATTTTGACGTCAACTGTATATAGTCTGTATATATTTAAAATCCAGCTTTAATTTGAGTTATTTGTCTGCAAACATTTTCACACATCTTCAGTATTTCCCCTGAGGAAACACAGTTTGCCTGCGTGTGGTTTAAATGTCACTGTATGCTGCTTCAGCAATAAGAGTTCATTTAGGGAGTAAGATAAGATCTCTCGAATATTTCTCAACCCGTCGAGTGAGATTCTAACATCTGCCCCTCCCGATGATGATGATGCTAATAATGATGATAATGTGCTGTTACCACACAGAAAACCAATCTCTAAGAGTCTGATTCTCTGTGCTTTCAGGAGCTTTGTTCTGTTTGCCACTGAAACTCTCCATCCAGTTTCTGTTCTCTGATTTTATTTTATTTTAACTTTCAGGCAAAACATGAAGCAGCTGTGGAGATCTTACATAACAGAGGTGTTTGTGAATGGCCTGAGGTTTATACAGCTCAAACCTGATTCTGATTTCTGACACATTTCAGCTGAGAAATGTCAGGCATGGAGAGTTACTGCAGGACTCCTTCGATACAAAGAGGCTTTGAAATCAAGGGAAAAAAAGCTTGCTGAGTTGCGTAGGTGTGTGAGGGATTGTATAATGCGCTACATCAATTACTCCCACACACACATAAGTGCACACACTTCTCCTTAAGTAGTTAATTACGCAGCTCTTTGACTTTACCTGGAAATCTTGAGTCATCCATGAGAGTCTAAGAGTATTGTTCGGAGCATAATAATAAATCAGAGCAATTCTGAACATTTATTTTAATTTATGATTTTTATGGCAAATTACAATAAAAAGAGACGTAAAACAATTACATTTTGTAAAAAAAATATATAGATAGTATCAACTTAAGCACATACAATGAAGTAAGAAACACACCAACAAATAAAAAGGTTTATAATAGTGTGTGTGTGTGTGTGTGTATACACACACAGTTGAAGTCTGAAATATTAGCCCCCCTGTTTATTTTTTCCCCCAATTTTTGTTTAACGTAGAGAAGATTTTTTCAGCACATTTTTAATCATAATAGTTTTAATAAGTCATTTCTAATAACCGATTTATTTTCTCATTGCCATGATGACAGTAAATAATATTTGACTAGATATTTTTCAAGACACTTCTATACAGCTTAAAGTGACATTTAAAGGCTTAACTAGGTTAATTAGGTTAACTAGGCAGGTTAGGGTAATTAGGCAAGTTATTGTATAGGGATGGTTTGTTCTGTAGACTATCGAGAAAAAATTAGCTTAAAATGTCCTTAAAATGTCTTTAAAAAAATTAAAAACTGCTTTTATTCTAGCCGAAATAAAGCAAATAAGTCTTTCTCCAGAAGAAAAAATATTATCAGACATACTGTGAAAATTTCCTTGATCTGTTAAACATCATTTTGGAAATATTTCAATCAAAACAAAATCAAAGGGGGCTAATAATTCTGACTTCAACTATATATATGTATATATATATATATATATATATATATATATATATATATATATATATATATATATATATATATATATATATATATATATATATATATATATATATATATATGATTTTTTTTTTTTAACCATTTTTTCTTTTAAGAAAATTAAGTTTGAAAATGAGTTTAAAAAAAGCTGTATTTTCATAACAAAAGTTTTTTCAATGGTTGTAATTGTTTAAGTGTGTATTTTTCACATATTACTCTTTCTGGATTAATTTAAAAAGTTGTTATCATGTTTTCAAGTTTTGTAATAGTCTTTTTTGATATTTGTGTTAGTTTTTACTTCTTTTAAGGTTCTGGTTTAGTTTTTAATTCCAGCTAAAACTTAGATATCCAGGCAGACAGGTGATTGTCAAAAACTGGAAATCTTCTAGTAGACCCCCGATGTTTGAGTGGATCTCAGAGTCCGGACGAGTTGCAGCTTTTGAAAAACTTTCCTACAGTTTACATGGAAGGATTGAAATTTATTTTGATAAATGGAGAACAGTTCTGAATTTCTGTGACCCACAATGCTAGCAAACATGTAACGAGACAAAATAATAATTAAGGCTATGATATTGGCAACCCCCCACCCTCTTTTTTTTCTCTTCTTAATTTATGGGACATTATTTATTTATTGCATTTTTTTTTTTGTAATGTTCTGCTTTTGTTAATGCTAATAATAATAATTAATAATAATAATATTCATCTGCATTATTTGCAAATAGAAAAAAATATATATTTAATTATGTAAATGGGTCTGTATATAATTTCAGCTAATATATTCATTCATTCATTTTCTGCCGCTTTTCTGGGGCGGGGTTGCGGGGGTAGCAGTCTTAAATCAAATCAAATCAAATCACTTTTATTGTCACATCATCAGCAGCACGTGTGCTATGATGAGTGAAAAGCTTAGGTGCTGGCTCCAGACAGTGCGAAATACAGACAGTGTAAATACAACGACAGTGCGAAATACAGACAGTGCGAAATACAGACAGTGTAAATACAACGACAGTGCGAAATACAGACAGTGCGAAATACAGACAGTGTAAATACAACGACAGTGCGAAATACAGACAATGCAAAATACAGACAGTGCAAAATACAGACAGTGCGAAATACAGACAGTGTAAATACAACGACAGTGCGAAATACAGACAATGCGAAATACAGACAGTGCAATATACAGACAATGCGAAATACAGACAGTGCAAAATACAGACAGTGCAATATACAGACAATGCAAAATACAGACAGTGCGAAATACAGACAGTGCAAAATACAGACAGTGCAATATACAGACAATGCAAAATACAGACAGTGCGAAATACAGACAGTGTAAATACAACGACAGTGCGAAATACAGACAATGCGAAATACAGACAGTGCAAAATACAGACAGTGCGAAATACAGACAGTGCGAAATACAGACAATGCGAAATACAGACAGTGCAAAATACAGACAGTGCAATATACAGACAATGCAAAATACAGACAGTGCGAAATACAGACAGTGTAAATACAATGACAGTGCAAAATACAGACAGTGCAAAATACAGACACTGCAAAATACAGACAGTGCAGTATACAACAACATACTCACAAACAACAAGACAATGTAAAATTGGCAATGTTGACAGCGATACGTACTGCAGTATTGTTAGGAGAGAACCCCAGACTTCCCTCTCCCCAGACACTTCCTCCAGCTCCTCCGGGGGGGATCCCGAGGCGTTCCCAGGCCAGCCAAGAGACATAGTCCCTCCAGCGTGTCCTGGGTCTTCCCCGAGGCCTCCTCCGGTGGGACATGCCTGGAACACCTCCCTAGGTAGGCGTCCAGGTGCTAATATATATATATATATATATATATTACACACACAGTTAGCCCCCCTTTAAATTTTTTTTTCTTTTTTAAATATTTCCCAAATGATGTTTAACAGATCAAGGAAATTTTCACAGTAAGTCTGATAATATTTTTTCTTCTAGAGAAAGTCTTATTTGTTTTATTTCGGCTAGAATAAAAGCAGTTTTTAATCTTTTAAAAGCCATTTTAAGGACAAAATTATTAGCCCCTTTAAGCTACGTTTTTTTTTTATATTCTACAGAGCAAACCATCATTATACAATAATTTGCCTAATTACCCTAACCTGTTAACCTAATTAACCTAGTTAAGCCTTTAAATGTCACTTAAAATATAAAATAAATCAGTTATTAGAAATGAGTTATTAAAACTATTATGTTTATAAATGTGTTGAAAAAAATCTTCTCTCCGTTAAACAGAAATTGGGGGAAATAATTAACGGGGGGGGGGGGGGGGGGGGGGGGGCTAATCATTCAGGGGGGCTAATAATTCTGACTTTAACTGTATGTATGTATGTATGTTTTGTTTGGTTTTTTTTTTACCATTTTTTTCTTCCAAGAAAATGAAGGCTATTTTTTAGGACCGGCGAGTTTGAGAAACTAACAGTTGTTATTCAATTCATCAAAGGCTATAATTATGTTTAGGTGTGTATTTTTCACATAATATTATTTTCTGGATTTATTTAAATAGTTCTTATATCATGTTTTGAATTTTTGTAATAATCTTTTTTTGACATTTGTATTAGTTTTTACTTCTTTAAGGTTCTGGTTTAGTTTTTATTTCCAGTTAATCATTTAGATATTGAGTTTAAAATGATTTATATATTATTCGAACATGTTTTTTTGTGCTAATGTATATATTATTATAATATATTAATGTAAAAATATATATTTTATATCATTTATTTTAATAGTTGTATATTTTTTATTTCTGTATTTCATGTTTTAATAGATGATGCAAAAAAATTAGCAAATAATTGCAATTAAAATATCACCACAACAGCAATGCTGTTTTTTATTGTATTTTCTTTATTGTAATACCCATTTAAATGTATGTATTTTCACCTGCACATGCATATAGACCAGTAAAATCCATCCATATAGTTCAGGGGTCAGCAATCTCCTTCCTGGAGGTCCGGTGCCCTGCAGGGTTTACCTCCAACTTGCCTCAACACACCTGCCTGGATGTTTCAAGTTCTTGATAAGCTTGTTCAGGTGTGTTTGATTAGGGTTGCAGCTAAATATCTGCAGGACACCGGACCTCCAGGAACAAGTTTGGTGGTCCCTGATATAGTTCATAATTTATAGCATGAAGAAAAATAAGATAAATGGTCTATTTAGGAAGATATTTAGTTAATCTAAAGTTACATAATTGCATTATTTATATGTTTTATAATACGTTCGAATAAAAAAATGCACCTTTTATTTATAGTGGAATTACTTTATGAAAAAAATTAGTTTAGTAATTTGTTTCTTTCATACTAATATGCATTTATTTTTTATCTTAATAAAATGTTAGGGATATTGTTTTAATGCTAGGATTATTTTATTTAGGCTGCAAGGTGGCTCAGTGGTTAACACTTTTGCCTCACAACAAGGTTTGATGACGTCACTGGTTCAGGTCCCGGCTGGGTCAGTTGGCATTTCTGTGTGGAGTTTGCATGTTCTCCCCTTTTTGACATGGGTTTCCTCCAGGTGCTCCGGTTTCCGCCACAGTCCAAACACATGCGGTACAGGTGAATTTATTCATTCATTTTTTTAGTCTCTTTATTAATCCCACAGCGGAATGAACCGCCAACTTATCCAGCATATGTTTTATGCAGCAGATGCCCTTCCAGCTGCAAACTCAACACTGGACTGTGGGGGAAACCGGAGCACTCGGAGGAAACCCCACCAACACGGGGAGAACATGCAAACTGGATAAGTTGGCGGTTCGTTCCACTGTGGCAACCCCTGATGAGTAAAGTAACTAAGCCGAAGGTAAATGAATGAATAAATTATTATTTTATTTATTTATTTTCTTTTAATTATTTAAATTATTTATACATAGTCTTTCTCAAAAAATTTCCACATCACTTTTTTTGTAAATCCGTTTAAATACACGGCTTAACAGCAATCAAATAGTAGAAATAATTATTTAAAAAGTGCTTAATTTTTTTTAGAACTTTAATTTTATGCATGAACGTTAATTTGTATTTAATGCAAAATTAAATTACTTTTGTAATGACATCATGTTTATAGTGTTTAAATTAATCAGTCAGTTGATAGTTTTTTTTTTTACATACACTATGGACAATTTAGCCTACTCAATTCACCTATACCGCATGTCTTTGGACTTGTGGGGGAATCCGGAGCACCCGGAGGAAACCACCATGCTGCCCTAAGTTAACTTAATATTTTTCAAATTTAAGTAAATTGAACACGAAATAGGCTAAATAAGTTGTCCCCCCAAAAATCTCAACAGTTGTGCTGTTTCAGCTCATTTTAATTTGACGTTGTCATTTGAACAAGCAGCAGAAATATGACTGTATACAACTGTAATGATGTAATTTGTAGCCCAATTAAGTACTTTTTTGATGTAAAGGACCACAAACTGAACAGGCTATAGTATACTATAATATGGTACAAAACAATATTATTTACTATAAATTACCATAGTATTTTTTCATGTAAGTGGGTCGTGAGCCAAGCTTATGTTTGGTGTTTGAGAGTGTGCCCCAACACAACGTTGTTCCAACACAAACCAATTATTCAGTCATTCATTTTCTTTTTCGAATTAGTCCCTTGATTAATCTGGGGTCGCCACAGCGGAATGAACCGCCAACTTATCTAGCACATGTTTTACGCAGCGGATGCCCTTCCAGCTGCAACTAATCACTGGGAAACACCCATACATTCTAGATCACACACATACACTACGGACAATTTTGCTTACCCAATTCACCTGTACCGCATGTCTTTGGACTTGTGGGGGAAACCGGAGCACCCGGAGGAAACAGATGCGAATGCGGGGAGAACATGCAAACTCCACACAGAAATGCCAACTGACCCAGCCGAGGCTCGAACCAGCGACCTTCTTGCTGTGAGGCGATTGTTCTACCCACTGCGCCACCGTGCTGCCCTAAGTTAACTTAATATTTTACAAATTTAAGTAAACTGAACATGAAGTAAATAAGTTGGCCCCCAAAAAATCTCAACAGTTGTGCTGTTTCAGCTCATTTTAATTTGACGTTGTCAATTGAACAAGCAGCAGAAATATGACTGTATACAACTGTAATGATGTAATTAGTATTAGGCTATAGTATACTATAATATGGTACAAAACAATATTATTTACTATAAATTACCATAGTATTTTTTTCATGTAAGGTTTGTGTGGGTCGTGAGCCAAGCTTATATTTGGTGTTTGAGAGTGTGCCCCAACACAAAGTTGTTCCAACACAAACCAATTATTCAGTCATTCATTCATTTTCTTTTTCGACTTAGACCCTTTATTAATCTGGGGTCGCCACAGTGGATTGAACCGCCAACTTATCTAGCACCTGTTTTACGCAGCGGATGCCCTTCCAGCTGCAACTAATCACTGGGAAACACCCATACATTCTAATTCACACACATTCACTACGGACAATTTTGCTTACCCAATTCACCTGTACCACATGTCTTTGGACTTGTGGGGGAAACTGGAGCACCCGGAGGAAACACACGCGAATGCGGGGAGAACATGCAAACTCCACACAAAAATGCCAACTGACCCAGCCGAGGCACAAACCAACGACCTTCTTGCTGTGAGGCGAGAGTGCTACCCACTGCACCACCGCGTCACCTTCCAACAAATTAAGTTATCTTAATTTTTTTAAAACAAATTTAAGTGGATTGAGCATAAAACAAGTAAGTTGTCCCCACAAAAATTTCAAGTATTGTCTTGTTTCAGCTCATTTTAGTTTGGCGTCATTGCTTAAACAAGCAGCAGAAATACTTTTTTGATTGCATATAACTGTAATAATGTAATTAGTAATTAGTAGCATAATTAAGTACTTTTTGCAGTAATCATTATTCATTCTATTTTTCAGATTAGTTCCTTTATTAATCTGGGGTCCTCACAGCGGAATGAACCGCCAACTTATCCAGCATATGTTTTACGCAGCGGATGCCCTTCCAGCTGCAACCCATCACTGGGAAACACCCATACACCATTGCACACACTCACATACATACACTACGGCCAATTTAGCTTATTCAATTCACCTGTACCGCATGTGTTTAGACTGAGGGGGAAACCGGAGCACCCGGAGGAAACCCACGCCAACACGGGGAGAACATGCAAACTCCACACAGAAATGCCAACTGACCCAGCCGAGGCTCAAACCAGCGACCTTCTTGCTGTGAGGCAATTGTGCTACCCACTGCGCCACCGTGCATTTACTATAAATTTACCATAGTATTCATTCATGTGAGGTGTTTGAGTGTGTGTGTGTGTGTGTGTGTGTGTTTGGTAAGAGTTCCAACACAAACCAATTAAGCTAACTTATTTTTTTTAACAAATTTGAGTGGATTAAACATAAGACGAATGTTATCCCTCCAAAAATCAAGAATTGTGTTGTTTCAGCTCATTTTAATATGTCGACCTTTGAACAAGCAGCAAAAATATATATTTTGATTGGATAAAACTGTAATAATGGAATTAGTATTTTTTTTTTAATGTAAATTACCCAAATCTGAATAGGCTATAGTATACAATAATGTAGTTGAAAACACTATTATTTACTATAAATTACCATAGCATTTTTTACATGTGAGGTGTGTGTGGGTCGTGAGGTGTGTGTGGGTCGTGAGCGTATGTTTGGTGTTTGAGTGTGTGTGTGTGTGTGTAGTACCAGGATCCTCCCTATCCTGAGGGCAGTCAGAGGGGGAGGGGAGCGACACTTTTTTTTTTTCTCCCTCCCTCAACATGGAGCTCCGCGTCCCCGCCCTGCGCTGACTCTGGCTGGGGAGGAGCCGGAGGAGGGAGCGGTCCCATCGGGGAATGACAAACTAAAAAGACGTGTTGGGTCAGTCACACCTGACAGCACTCCGAGCACACGACACAAAACCGACAGAAAACAGCAGCGGACACCATGAGGGACACGGCCAAGAAAAACGGAGACCGGAGAAATAATAACACGGGTAAAAAAAACTGTCCATTTTTCTGATTCATTTCAGTCTCCTCCCTCTCTAAACTCCTTCCTTATGTTTCCCTCAGAGTTTTAAGTCGAAAACTTTGTGAAAACTGAAGTAATGCATGCTTAAAGTGAAGTGAAACTCGCTTAAATTGATCGCAGCGGGTAAATAAACATGTTTACATGATGTTAACGTACTTTTGAAGTTTACTTTCACCTTTGAGCCCCTGCTGTGTGGTCCTCATTTTATAATTATATTACACTACAATGGTTAAAACTGGAGTATACCACAGTAATTATTACATTTATCAGTTCACGATAGTTAATAATAACGTTATATTATGTATTACAATATAATATCACAATATACACTGCTAGATTGTGGTTTAATTTACTATAAATAACATAGCATTTATTCATGTGGGGGTTCTACAACTTTAATTTAGGCTATATTGTAGTAAATATTTAAGTATACTACAGTAATTATTACAGTTTATCAGTTCATGATGGTTAATAATATGATATCTTGTAGCACTCATTAGCAAAAGTGTTGTAAACACTACTATTAGCTATACACTTTGCTAGTGTATGGTTCAAAAACACTGCTTAATATAAATTACTGTAGTATTTTTCCATGTGTGGATGTTTGGTGTGTGCATGTCAAGGCAAAGCTTTAATTTAGGCTATATTGTAGTAAATATTTAAGTATAGTACAGTATAATAACGTTTTATCAGTTCACAGTATTAATACTATGGTATCTTGTAGCACTCATTAGCAAAGGGCTGTAAATACTACTATTAGCTATACACTTTGCTAGTGTATGGTTCAAAAACACTGCCTAATATAAATTACTGTATTTCTTCACATTGGGGTCGCGTGTGTATGTTTGGTGTGTGTGTAAAAGAGAAGTTTTCTACAACTTTAAGGTAGACTATATTATAGTATAAACTAAAGTACACTATAGTAATTGTTTAATTTGATCAGTTAACAATAGTTATAATATTGCATGCTGTAGCACTCATTAGCAAAGTGCTGTGAATACAATTGTTATCTATATACTTAGCTAGAGTATTTTTAAAACACTTTATTGTAAATGATCATAGTAATTCTTTGTGTGGGGGTTGTGTGTGTATGTTCGGTGTGTGTGTGAAAGAGAAGTTTTCTACAACTTTAATTTAGGCTATATTGTAGTAAATATTTAAGTATACTACAGTAATTATTACAGTTTATCAGTTCATGACGGTTAATAATATGATATATTGTAGCACTCATTAGCAAAAGTGTTGTAAACACTACTATTAGCTATACACTTTGCTAGTGTATGGTTCAAAAACACTCCTTAATATAAAGTACTGTAGTATTTCTCCATGTGTGGATGTTTGGTGTGTGCATGTCAAGGCAAGGCTTTAATTTGGGCTATATTGTAGTACAAACTCAAGTGTACTACAGTAATTATTTCAGTTGATCAGTTCATGATGGTTAATAATATGATATCCTGTAGCACTCATTAGGAAAGTGTTGTTAATACTACTATTAGCTATACACTTTGCTAGTGTATGGTTCAAAAACACTGCTTAATATAAATTACTGTAGTATTTCTCCATGTGTGGTTGTTTGGTGTATGTCAAGGCGAAGTTTTCTACAACTTTAATTTAGGCTTGTAGTAAATATTTAAGTGTAGTACAGTAATAATTACGTTTTATCAGTTCACAATATTAATACTATGATATCTTGTAGCACTCATTAGGAAAGTGTTGTAAACACTATTAGCTACACACTTTGCTAGTGTATGGTTCAAAAACACTGCTTAATATAAACTACTGTAGTATTTCTCCATTTGTGTATGTTTGGTGTGTGCATGTCAAGGCAAAGCTTTAATTTAGGCTATATTGTAGTAAAAACTCAAGTATACTACAGTAAATATTTCAGTTTATCAGTTCATGATGGTTAATAATATGATATCCTGTAGCACTCTTTAGGAAAGTGTTGTAAACACTACTATTAGCTACACACTTTGCTAGTGTATGGTTCAAAAACACTGCTTAATATAAATTACTGTAGTATTTCTCCATGTGTGTATGTTTGGTGTGTGCATGTCAAGGCAAAGCTTTAATTTAGGCTATATTGTAGTAAAAACTCAAGTATACTACAGTAATTCTTACATTTTATTGGTTCACAATAGTTAATAATATAGTATCTTGTAGCACTCATTAGCAATACTATTATTAGTTATACACTTTGCTAGTGTAGGGTGCAAAAACACTGCTTAATATAACTTACTGTAGTATTTCTGCATGTGGGGGTTATGTGTGTGCGGGTTGTGTTTATGTTTCATGTGTGTATGTTAAAGCGAAGTTTTCTAAAACTTTAATTTAGGCTATATTGTAGTAAAAACCCAAGTATACTACAGTAATTATTACCGTTTATCAGTTCATGATGGTTAATAATATATATTGTAGCACTCAATAGCAAAAGTGTTGTAAACACTATTATTAGCTATACACTTTGCTAGAGTATGGTTCGAAAACACTGCTTAATATCAAATACCGTAGTATTTCTTCACGTGGGGTTTATGTGTGTGTGCGGGTTGTGTGTATGTTTTGTGTGCGTATGTGAAAGCGAAGTTTTCTACAACTTTAATTTAGGCTATATTACAGTAAAGACTCAAGTATACTGTAGTAATTGCTTAATTTGAACAGTTCAGGACAGTTAATGATACAGTATGCTGTAGCACTCATTAGCAAAGTGCTGTAAATACTAATAATAGCCAGTGGTGTAAAGTAGTTAATTATAAATACTCAAATTACTGTAATTTACTGAGCAGTTTTAAAAATGTGTACTTTTACTTTCCCTTGAGTACATTTTTAGTGCAGTATTGGTACTTTTACTCCACTACTTTCCGTCAACCTGCAGTCACTTCTTTATTTTTTCTTGTCTATGGGATTTAGAAACATTAGTCCTGTGATTCCTGACCAATCAAATCGCACATAGAAGGTAAATCATATATATGATGAACTACCTCAAGACATGGGTGATTTATAATTGCAGAAAACTGTTTGGAAGCATTAAAAGTGTCCAGGAAGATGTCCAAAATCGTCACACGAGAATGTGATGAAGATGAGAAGATGACGGACGTTTACTGTATGATGACCGAAATGGCATTAAACACCCAGCAGACACAGGATGTCAACATGTCAGATTGACGTTGTAAACCAACGTTGCATTTTGTTTGGAAATGAAAATCAGGTTGACGTCAGAACTCAATATCAGGCCGACGTCAATATCCAACCTAAAATGAACCAAATATCAATGTCTGATGATGTTACAGCTGAATGTTGGGTGGACGTTACCACTATGACATCTATCAGATGTTGGATTTTAGTTGCCATACCTGACGAATAAGGGCGTGCTTACACTATGCTATCCGAACTGTGCCCAGGCCCGTTTCCCGAATCGTTTGAGAAGTGTGAGTGCTCCGAATTGGGCTTAGGCACGGTTCACTTGGGCAGCCCTGACCCGGTTGGAATAGGTGGGAATGAGCGCGGTTCACTTGGGCCCGAAACTGAAAGCGAGACGTAACTTTTAAGGGACTGTTTGATATGGATTAATTATTAATTCGTACTGTTCAATGAACGGAAACTGTCGTAGATTATTAAAGACGCAAATCCCTCACTGCACCACAGCAGCAGCTTCAGCAAACCTCCTAATTCCTGCAGCACGAGGACTTTATTATTGTTTATAAGCGTCAAAATGGCTGATATTTGGCAAAATATTTGACTGCATGTCGCCGCATATCAAACGACTTAAACGATATAACTAAAAAAATCTCCACTGTGCTGAGCGAAAGCGCTTACTGAGCAGCGCATCATCGATGACGTAAGCTCGCCCAGGCCCGAATGTAATGTGAGTGCGGGTCGTCGGGGGAGATGGGAGGGGGGACAAGCGTGCTTTGGCCCGGTTCAAGGCAACTGTACATAGTTTGAGTACGGCCTAAATGTCAGTATTTGACGTCATATATGATGTTGGTTTAAGACAGGGGTGTCAAACTCAGATCCTGGAGGGCCGCAGCCCTGCACGGTTTAGTTCCAACCCTGCTTCAACAAACTTACCTGCAGGTTTCAAACAAGCCTGAAGGACTCAATTAGTTTGATCAGGTGTGATTAATTAGGGTTGGAACTAAACTGTGCAGAGCTCCGGCCCTCCAGGAACTGAGTTTGACACCTGTGGTTTAAGATGTTGGCTCGACGTTGGATTTTGGTCACTTTCCAACACAACCTAAAATCAACCAAATATCAACATCATTTGACGTTGTTATTGGACAACAAAATAAGGTTGTCCTTCGACGCCTTCTAGACAATGAATTTTGGTCACCTGACATCACAACCTAAATCTAACCTAATATTAACATGATGTTGTGTGCCTGCTGGGCAATAACTAAATGCACTACAGAATGTTACGTTTGCACACATCTACAAATTACGTGTAAGTGCATCAGCTTTCTACAGCGTAATACTCACTACTCCCTACTCTTGAGTACTTTTAAAAAGGGCTACTTTTTACTCATACTTTGAGTAATATTTACAACAGATACTTTTTCTCTACTTGCAATACATTTTTAGGCAAGTAATGGTACTTTTACTTAAGCATGATCTTTCAGTACTCTTTCCACCACTGATATTAGCTATACACTTTGCTAGAGTATGGATCAAAACACTATACTACAAATTACCATAGTATTTCTTCGTGGGGGTGGGGGGAGTGTGTGGGTCATGAGTGAGTTTTATTATCCTACAACAGTAAAAACAAAAGTATACTACAATAAACATTACAGTTTATTTGTTAATGATTGTATGCTGTAGCACTTATTAGCAAAGTGTAGTAAATTCTACAAAATATAGCGTTATACACTTTACCATTATGGTTCAAAAACACTAGTGTTTACTAGAAATTGCCGTAGTTTTTCTACATGTGTGGTGTCTGTGTGTTTGACTATTTGATATGTGTGGTATGTTAAACTACAGTAGTAAAAACTAAAGTATACTACAACATTTGATCACTTCACGTTAGTTAGTATGATGTAGCACTCATCAGCAAAGTGCTGTAAGTACTATAATATATACACTTTACTATTGCGTGGTTCAAAAATTGTATATTCACTAGGGCTGCAGGATATTGGAAAAATCTGACATTGTGATATTTTGTTTTGCTGCGATTTAAATATTGTGATATGAATATAAATTCACCAGATTATTTGAACAGCTCCATTTAGAAGGAGTTTATTAATTTGGATGGACTGCTGGGATCAAATCTTTCTCTTTGCAGTGCATCTGGATAATATATTAAATTACAAGCACATTTAAATACGACAGAGCAAAAATAAAAGTTAAATAAACAATGCTTTATGTTTTTCTGGGCAGCCTAACAGTATTCAAATGCAAAAGCCTGAACAGTCAAGCGTAAAATAACATGGTCATCGTTGTATCAATAATTGTATACAATAATATTTAGTCATATCTATCTTTTAATACTGTATAAATAATTGTTTACAATAATATAACAATAATATTTAGTAATATCTATCTTTTAATATTGTATAAATAATTGTATACAATAATATAACAATAATATTCTGTAATATCTATCTTTTAATATTGTATAAATAATTGTATACAATAATATAACAATAATATTCTGTAATATCTATCTTTTAATATTGTATAAATAATTGTATACAATAATATAACAATAATATTCTGTAATATCTATCTTTTAATATTGTATAAATAATTGTATACAATAATATAACAATAATATTTAGTAATATCTATCTTTTAATATTGTATAAATAATTGTTTACAATAATATAACAATGATATTCAGTAATATCTATCTTTTAATATTGTATAAATAATTGTTTACAATAATATAACAATGATATTCAGTAATATCTATCTTTTAATATTGTATAAATAATTGTTTACAATAATATAACAATAATATTCTGTAATATCTATCTTTTAATTTTGTATAAATAATTGTATACAATAATATAACAATAATATTCTGTAATATCTATCTTTTAATATTGTATAAATAATTGTTTACAATAATATAACAATAATACTTAGTAATATCTATCTTTTAATATTGTATAAATAATTGTGTACAATAATATAACAATAATACTTAGTAATATCTATCTTTTAATATTGTATAAATAATTGTGTACAATAATATAACAATAATATTCTGTAATATCTATCTTTTAATATTGTATAAATAATTGTATACAATAATATAACAATAATATTTAGTAATATCTATCTTTTAATATTGTGTAAATAATTGTATACAATAATATAACAATAATATTTAGTAATATCTATCTTTTAATATTGTTTAAATAATTGTATACAATAATATAACAATAATATTTAGTAATATCTATCTTTTAATATTGTTTAAATAATTGTACACAATAATATAACAATAATACTTAGTAATATCTATCTTTTAATATTGTATAAATAATTGTATACAATAATATAACAATAATATTTAGTAATACCTATCTTTTAATATTGTATAAATAATTGTATACAATAATATAACAATAATACTTAGTAATATCTATCTTTTAATATTGTATAAATAATTGTATACAATAATATAACAATAATATTTAGTAATATCTATCTTTTAATATTGTATAAATAATTGTACACAATAATATAACAATAATATTCAGTAATATCTATCTTTTAATATTTAATAAATAATATAATCTATTGCAGACACTCACATTGTGATATTGATGCTCAAAGATATATTGTTCAGCCCTGTTATTTACTATCAATTACTATAGTATTTTTCATGAAGGGTGTGCGTCGAAGTTTACTTTTACTTGCTTTGAGCTCCTGCTGAATGATTCTCTTTTCTCTCACAAACACGCGTGTAAAAGAGAGTGTTAGATTCCTCGAGCATCAGGCACATTCCTGTCTGTCAGAACAGCGCATTTTTCTCCAGGCGAAGTCAAACCTCCATGAGTTTAAGCTGACAGGGGCGCGTCGATCTGCAGGCCAAACATACTGGAGTTCCATGATCCTGGGAAAATATGCTGTATTGCTAAGGCAGACTTATTGAGTATAAGATTCTGATGGTATGATAACCTTGAATGAAAATATGGTATTGTGATTACTGCTGTAAAATAAGTTCTTTTTAAATGTCTGGGTGAAAAACAGCAACCTTTTTTTCCCCATTGAACACGATATATTTTATTTTAAGAAACTTTTATAATATTTTGGAGCAGTAAACATGACAGGCTAAATCATTAATATCAATCATTGAATTCTGCTGTCTTCATTAGTTTTAAAAACACAGAATTCTTTACAACCTGAAAAGGCATCTTTGGATAACTTTCTTTTCTTTGGATATAGTCACTGCACTGTTCAACTCTATAGTCTAAAATAGTCATAAAAAACCTGTACATATAGCATAGAAACGGAATAACCATTTTGTTTTAAATCCTTGACTTTTCCAAAACGTGGTAAACCTTGAAACCGTTTATCATCCCATGCCTACTATTGAGTATTGCGATCGCAAAAATTTATAGCGATTATAGCATTTTTATAGAGAAAAGCTATTTGTATTATTAAAAAAACTGTTAAAAAATAATCATAGTGAAATAAACAGGAAATAATGGATGTTTGTCAGAAATGTACTAGGGCTGTGCAAAAATATCGATACATCAAACTATCGCGATAATTTCTTTTTTGATAGTGTATCGATAGTCCAACCTCAAGTATTGATTCAAGTTGTGCCAATCGACCTCCTCCTCCGCTCCTGTAGATGTCGCTAACCCGCGATCAACAAAACGGCAAGTAGTACGGTATCAGAAGTAAGCAAGAGTGAGCATGGCGGAAAATATAAAGGTGCCTCCAGCTTTTAGAGCTGACGTGTGGCTGCACTTTGGTTTTAACGCTATACTAGGGAGTCCTGAATTAGACCAAAAAAAAGCCATTTGTAAGCTTTGCAATATATATATAGTTCTCTGTTCAATCACACTGTGCAGTTCTAATGAATTGGAATGGATGGAAAATAAATTGGAGTTGGAATTTAAATTTGTCTGCCGACTTTAGCAAGTTGTCAATATAATGTGACACACATACTAATACAAACTATTGCAATATATAACAATATTCATTGTATCGTAATATACCGTGATATATTTGTATCGTGACCCATGTATCGTGATATGTATCATATCGTGAGGTTCTTGCCAATACACAGCCCTAAAATGTCCAGGTGCAACATTTAGACAGTGTCCCGAACTTGGCGACAAATTTTCAGAAAAGTGACTGGCGACAAATCTAGCGACTTTTATGTGTGTTACTGGAGATTTTTATAGACTCTCATGTGTCCGTACTGTACCGTCACTACTCTTCTCAACCGTTCTCAATGAGCTGCGGGTGATGCCGTCGGTCCCTCTCCCGCCTCAGAGCACTGACATGCGGCTCAGTCCTCGTACAGCAGTCTCTCCCACTGCAGCGTGACAGCAGATCACCCCTCTGCGTTCCGACGGCAAATGATTTAGCAACGGGAGTGTGAAGGTATTTCCATTGTACAGTCAAACCAATCTGCTTCCCCTTTATTTTAACAATTTGATTTGACCGTTTCTTCTTTTCTTGTTCACAATCACAGACATTTTAGTGACAGTTTCGGAACTAGTCTGAGTTTATTACATCTGAGAGATTACTGCAAATTCACTACTCTTCTATACTGATATACTGTATTCAAACAGCAATGCATTTAGTTAAATTGACATGCATATTTAAAGCGTAGTGCAAATATAAATACCCCCTTATTAATCATAGGCTGTTAAACAAACAGAAACGGTATAACGTGATTTTGTCAGTAATATGCAAATTGACGTATGACTTAATCTAGCGACATTTAGCGACTTTTCGGGCAGAGCTTAGCACCTTTTCATTGAAAATAGTTGGCAACAGTGCATTTAGACTCTACGAACGAATGAAAACCTGGGCAGATATTTGGACTCTTATGGTGTACTCAAACTATGCTATTTGAACCGTGCCCGGGCTCGTTTCCCGGTTCGTTTGACAAGTGTGAGTGCTCTGAATCAGGCTGAGGCGTGGCTCAGTTGGTCGGCCCTGGCCCGGTTGGAAGAGGTGTGCTAGAGCACGGTTCGCTTGGGCTTTGGCTCGTTACGCTTGTAGTGTGAGTGCATAGCGCGCCTGAGCATGGAACTAAAGGACTGTCATAGTTTATTAAAGACGCAACCATCCAACCCCCCCCAACACACACACACACACACCGCTGCACCTTCAGCAAACCTCCTAATAAGTGCAGCTCGATGACTTTCATGAGCATTTATGAGCGTCAAAAGTGGTGGATCTGTTAAATGTGTCTCACCGCATCACAAACAACTAAAAATAATAAATAGCAATCCCAGATATACATTACAACATGATTTAACTGCTTGTTTTGTTTGAAATTTTCATCTCAAATATTGAGTTTTTTGCTTCACAATTAAGTGAGAAAGTACCAGCTCTCAGTGAGAGAGGGTGGTGCAAGTACTAGTAACATCCAGTCATCCAGTGCTTGTTAACTGGGGAAGTTGTTTGGACAAGCTCATGCCGGATCAAGCCGAGTCTTGCTGTTAGTGGAAATCTTAGACTCAAAGCTGTGACTCTAATGGATGTCAAAATGTCTGGGGCTTTTTTTTATCATTTCAGTTGCATACATACATATGACCCTTAGAAAAGCAATATGGTGTTACTATAACTTCAGTGGTAATTCTATGGTACTTTGACATATACTGTACAAGTCCAATGTTAGTTTTGTAGGCGGACATAGATTGATGGATACTTTATTCATAAATTCCAGCAGTATCCACAAATAGATAAAAACAATTACAGAATAAATATACAGACATACTCAGATGTGTATATATGCATGTACAGCGCTCAGCATAATTGAGTACACTCCATTTTAAAAATGAATATTTTTCTCCATTTCTCAGTGAATATAGGAAATGTATTTTGGTGCATTTAAACAAAACAGATTTATTAAACAGATTTAATTATCACAATAACATTTTAGTCACCAAACATATTTAGAAATTGAAAGATAATACAATTAAATTCAAGCAAAATATTGCAGAAAAATTACAGCTTTCAAAATTTCAACAATTTTTCTAATTTTTTTGCTTCTCTTGATTTTTCCTCTTTTAAATTTTGTATTATATATTTTCTATAACATAAATTTGGGTGGACTAGTTTTTGGAGCATTATCGTAAGTTATTTTGTTAGATAAGCTCCAGATTTGACTTCGGTACTGACTAATCTAATGCATATGCACATATAATATTGTATAGCTTCCTATTAAAAGTATAAAGTTAAAAGACAGATTTATGAGGGGTCTGCTTATATATGTTGAGCACTGTAAACATGCATATGAAGTGCTATACATTAATCACATGCATACATTATAAAATAAAAATCACTGATAAATTGGCACTATGTATATTTATTTCTAATTAAGCTTTAATTTGAAGAAAATAATTTTGCATGTTGTTTTGTTTTACTTAATGTAACTTGTTTATGCCCTCTATAATATCATATAAAATATTTGTCAAAATTATCTGACAAAAGTATTTTATTTTATTTTTAATTTTATCAATTTGTAATTTTATTTCATGCTTACAAAATGTGTTTTACACTCTGACAAAATGTGTATTTAACATTTTTATGCTGTTTTTTATTGGCATTGGCTTAACTTTTTATAATAATAATAATACAAAATAATGATGATGATGTAGTTAAATATCTAATATACGGATCCTTTAAAAACTAAAGAATAAAGCTGAAGCATACAATACTTCCTATTACCTTTTTTGTAGTAGTTTTTAAAGTATTTATTTTATAAAGTAAATTATTTGTGTCCTGTTTTTTTACAGGTTTTTTTTTTACGTGATTTTTTTAAATTTGATTTTTTTATTATAGTGCATATCCAAAAATCATTCATTAAACCTTTTTTAATAATAATAATGATGATGATGATGATGATGATAATAATAATAATAATAATAATAATAACAATAATAGTAATGATAATAATAAAAATAATGTAGTTAAATTTTTAAATAAACTGATCATTTACAATACAATACACATATAATACTGTCCCTTACCTTTTTTGTAATATTTATTAAAGTATTTATTTTATAAAGTATTTAATAAAGAAAAGAAAAGTGTTTGTATTCTGTTTTTTTATAGGTTTTTACTTTATTTTGTTTTATCTTGTTTTATTTATTTATTTATTTATTTTTATTTTATGTAATAGTGGTTTTATTATAGTGAACATCTCCAAAAAAAAAAAACTAAACATCTCCAAAAAAACTAAAACATAGTACCATGGTCCTATTGTGTTAGTGGGATCTGGGATGGAAAACTTGGGTCTTTCTTCACTTTCTTCCATGACATTTGACCAGATTTCCCAACTCTTTCTCTCTTATGTAACTTTTGTTTTGGCTTGAAGCACATTTTTGAGCTCAAAGTGAAGAATCTGCTCCTGCTTTGCTCTGCAGACGTCTCGTGTTCAGCCAATGGGAGAGGAATCAAAAAAGAGGACGACGGCTCATTTTCAGTGAAGATTCAGGGTGCAGGCGTCGAACCCTTCGAGCTGCAGGTCAGATTTATCACTCTTTATCACTAAGTTAATAGAACAATAATTACCCTAAAAAGCATTGAATTGGTGTAACCTCAAATTTAGCAATCTAGATTGTGTTTAGCAATGCAAATGTGCTCAAACATGGCTGTTAACAGATCATGCAAATATCATCGAATGTTGGATTAAAGGGATAGTTCACCCAAAAATGAAAATTTACTCTGTCTAATCTCCCTCAACCGGTTCCAAACCTTTGAGTTTCTTTTATCTGTTGAACACAAAAGAAGATATTTTGAAAAATGTTGAAAACCTGTAACAATTAACTTTGATTGTAGGAAATACTATGGAAGTCAATGGCTACAGGTTTTCTGCTTTCTTCAGAATATTTATTCATTCATTTTCAATTCGGCTTAGTCCCTTTATTAATCTGTGGTTGCCACAGTGGAATGAACCACCAACTTGCCAAAGGACTTGTGGGGGAAACCGGAGCACCAGGAGGAAACCCACGCAAACATGGGGAGAACATGCAAACTCCACACAGAAATGCCAAGTGACCCAGCCGTGGCTCGAACCACCGACCTTCTTGCTGTGAGGCAATTGTGCTACCCACTGCGCCACCTGGATGCTTATTCAGAATATCTTCAATTCAATTCATCTTTATTTCTATAGCACTTTTACAACGTCAAAGCAGCTTAACGTAGACGTTCTAGTAAAATAAAACTGTGTCAGTCCAGTTTTCAGTGTTAAAGTTCAGTTTAGTTTAGTGTGGGTTAATTTTCGCTGCTGAAAGTCCAAACACTAAGGAGTAAATCCATCGATGCGCAGCTCTACAAGTCCCAAACCAAGCAAGCCAGTGGTGTCAGTGGCGAGGAATAAAATGACCACCAAATGACAAAAGTGAAGGAAAAAACCTCAAGAGAAACCAGGCTCAGTTGGGCATGACCATATCTCCTCTGGCCAAACTTCTTGTGCAGAGCTGCAGTCTAGGCGCCGGAGGCTGGAGAACGCTGGACGTCCATCATGGAGAAGCTGCAGGTGTGAGTAGGTCACTGGCAGGTGATCATGGGATCAATGCGAAGACTCATCTGTCACTGGGTCTTTCAGAAATCAGTCTCATGCTCTCCACTCCTCAATGACCGCCACAGCATCTGCTTAGGATACGGCCTGGTCCAGGGTTATGGAGACCTCTAGAAGTCCTCTATGGTTGGCATCATCTCTTCACAGGACATGGAACACTTCAATGGCGCTTCACAATCTCTAGAGGCCTCGGGATGAGTATGCCCAGGTGGAAATGGAGAATAAAGAAAACAACATCTATTGTGTTTAACAGAAGAAGGGTCTGGAACTATGGAGGACCAGGAGGGACAGTTAGAAATAAAACGCTGAATCAGATGATTGATTGAATAATTGAAGCATTAAAATGTATATAAATAAATCACAATTTAAATGGACAAATAAAGAGACATATTTGAATGTGTTTATTTAAATTGTGTTTTTAAATGTCATTTAATCAAGCAATAAAATGATGCATTTAAAAATAACTTAAATGTATAAATAAATAGATAATTGAATAAAATCATGTTTTAAAACACGGATCAATTAAATAGTAAAAACATATATTAATAAATCATTTTAAATGCATTTATTCATTCGTTCATTTTCCTTCAGCTTAGTCCCTTTATTCATCAGGGGTTACCACAGCGGAATGATCCACCAACTAATCCAGCATATGTTTTACACAGCGGATACCCTTTCAGCTGCATCACAGAACTGGGAAACACCAATACACTCTCACATTCACACACACTCATACACTACAGCCAATTTAGTTTATTCAATTCACCTATAGCGCATGTGTTTAGACTGTAGGGGAAACCGCAGCACTTGGAGGAAACCCACGCCAACACGGGGAGAACATGCAAACTCCACATAGAAATGCCAACTGACCCAGCCGGGACTCGAACTCGCAACCTTCTTGCTGTGAGGCAACAGTGCTAACCAGTAAGCCACCGTGTCGCATAAATGCATTTAATTATGCACAATTTAATTTGGCAAATGATTTTCTCTCTGTGTTTGCCACTCGCTTTTCTTTTTTGTTTGCCACATGCTTCTCTCGAGTTGAAAATAAACCGAGTTAAAAATGCCATTGGACAGTTCACACGTGGAAGCAACCAATTAACTTTCGGCCAAGTTGAGCTAAACGTCAACAAGTTTGAGCTAAAGCCTCTCTCACTCATTGGACAGAGAGAAAACTATAGCTCATTATAGCAGGAGTTTAAAGATGAGTGAAGCGACTCAAATGTTATGGGTTTGTGGATGATTGATTAGCTTTAGCTGATTTCATTCATTCATTTTCCTTCGGCTTAGTCCCTATATTCATTAGGGTTTGCCAGAGTGGAATGAACCACCAACTATTCCAGCATATGTTTCACACAGTGGATGCTATTCCAGCTGCAACCCAGTACTGGGAAACCCCCATACACTCTCACATTCACTACAGCCAATTTAGTTTATTCAATTCCCCTATAGCGCATGTGTTTGGACTGTGGGGGAAACCGGAGCACCCGGAGGAAACTCACGCCAACACAGGGAGAACATGCAAACTCACCCAGGGATACCAACTGACCCAGCCAGGGCTCGAACCAGCGACCTTCTTGCTGTGAGGCAAACCACTGAGCCACCGTGTCGCCCTAGCTGATTTCTGTGAAAGTAATTCTGATCTGTAAACTTTAAAAAAGGAGGACCCACTGCCAGTCGTTGTCTAGAAGGCTGCCTATAATTCTGGTGTTTTTTGTGCAGGTTCATGGGTTCTGGCTGGTCCAGGATGCCATCATGAGTGTTTTGGGCAGAGAAGAGGTGACACCGCGCTCGTCTGTGGCTTTGGCCCTTTCAGGAGTGACTCTGGACCCCATGATGGAGCTCCAGGACATCAAAGGCTTCAAAGCTGGAGTCACTCTCCGTCTAGTGGAAGGTAAACTAGAGGAGCTCTACTTTAGTTCATTTCTAACGGGGGATATGCACAAGGACTTTTTCATTTTCAGTCAGCTCAAGTGCTTCTGATGAACTGTTATGCTATTATAAAATTGTTAAGATCTGATTTTTTTTCAAATCAACAATCTTCACTGCCTGATTGATATACAATATAAAGTGGGTCTCAGATCAGACAAGAAGCACTGCATTGAATTCCATTGCTGTGTGCCATGTCTTTATAATATGGAAATGTATTTTGCCACAGTTTTTTCAGTGGAGTTTCTGCTCTCGCCTGCTGCTATTGACGGTGCTTGCGTTTAGACAGTCTTTATCTTGTTTTACGCTTGAACAACTAAATGTATGCTTAAGTATATTTAACTGAATACATTTTAATTACATTATAACATCGATGCTGAAAAAGGAACTGTATGAAATTGAAAATAGACATTAACCTTTCACCGGATGTTTATTAGTGGCTGAAAAACACTTTTATATATATGTGTATATATATATATATATATATATATATATATATATATATATATATATATATATATATATATATATATATATATATATATATATATATATATATATACAGTATATACATACACAGTTGAAGTCAGAATTATTAGCCCCCCTTTGAATTTTTTTTTTTCCTCAAAAAATTTCCCAAATGATGATTAACAGAGCAAGGAAATGATCACAGTATGTCTGATTTTGGCTGGAATAAAAGCAGCTTTTAATTTTTTAATAAACATTTTAAGGTCAAAATTATTAGCCCCTTTAAGCTATATTTTTTTCGATAGTCCATCGTTATACAATACATTTTTTTTTTACATTAGGGTACCAAATTACCCTAACCTGCCTAGTTAACCTAATTAACCTAGTTAAGCCTTTAAATGTCACTTTAAGCTGTATAGAAGTGTCTTGATAAATATCTAGTCAAATATTATTCACTGTCATCATGGCAAAGATAAAATAAATCAGTTATTAGAGATGAGTTATTAAAACTATTATGTTTAGAAATGTGTTCCAGTGTACTGGAAAGAAAGATTAAAAGCTGTACTGCACATTTATTGTTTTTAAGATGCATTTTTATTTAACTTTTTGGCATTGCCGACTTCAGATTGCACGATTTTCAAAGTAGTCATGTATCAGATGTTTTCACATTACATGACTGTCTGGGCTAGCGTTTCGCCACTGCTGTGTTTACACTGCAAGATGGATCGGTGACGGTGTTTCACACTGCATGACTTTACAATAGGAAGAATCGCCGACAACTTTGTCTGTCGGCAAACTACGTCTCACAACCAAACACATGTGAGAAGTGACATGAAAACAATGCGAGGTCACATTGTATATATCTTTAAGCCTTTAGTTGGGTAGACAATGTACTTTTTTTGCTCACATGGCTTTTCAAGGGAATTAGCAATTTCTCTTTAACTTTTTTTCTTTTTTGACCCGGTTGTGGTATTGCTCAAACAGACATCGACAGACAAGCTCCTGCCAAATTTCCACTAGTTTTTCCTCCGTTTTTTGGGTTCAAATAGACCAAAAATAAGCGCTTTTAACTTCTCCCTCAACCTCTCGCTGGCCTGCAGATACCCATACTACTGGATGCTGCTCTCTTATTGGCTGTAGGTAATCTCACAGATCTCACAGATCGTTCACACTGTGTGATTGTTAGTTACGTGAACCAGCACCGATTTGTCTGCGATTTCTCAAAACCTGACGGCGAGTCAAAATCGGGGCTAAAATCATGCAGTCTGAACTTGGCATAACACTTTACAATAAGGTTGTGTCAGTTAATGTTAGTTAATGCATTTACTAACATGAACAAACAATGAACAATACTAGGGATGGGCGATATGGCCTAAAATCCATATTGCGATATACATTGCAGCCTCTTGCGATAACGATATATATTGCGATATATAAATTATAATAGAACCATTTCAGAACAGGTTACATAGACCCTTAGGAAAGCCAAACTGCTATTTTTTTAAGAAATAAAGAAACGTTGCATGTCGTTTTGAGAACATTTATTGTGCAAAAGCAAAACTGTAATTAAACAACACAATGTTGCAGATAAATAAACTAAATGTAGTGCCTTTTAGAAAGAAAGACTTTTCTTTTAAGTCCTTGGTTCCTAAATGCCAAGTTGCAGAGAACAAAAAAAACTGGTGTCTTTTTAGTTAAGGAACTTACACTGTACTGAAATTACTTCCAGTTTTAATTAGTCAAATAAAATTGTTTATTGCAGATACTTTAAATAAAAACATATTTCAAACCTGCAGCCTAAGGTAACGCATTTGGTTTTTAAAAATGTTGATCTCCTAATGAAATTAAAACTGGTGTCTTGTTAATAAAGGAACGGACACTGTGAATTAGGGCTATACTTCCAGTATTAGGCATGGCTATTTTAAATAAAGAAAATTCTTTCATTCATTCCTTCTGCCCCAAAGTAACACCATCTTTTCTATATAACTTTAATGACCTTCAGCAACAGAATAATTTCTTATTGATTTCTTATTCTTATTTAACAAACAAATTAAAAAAAAAAAGTTTGTTTCTTTTCAGTGAGCACCACTGACAGATCAAATCTGCTTTCTTTCTCTCTCTCTCCCTCTCTCTCTGTCTGCTGCAGTGTTGATGCTGCTGAGAGATTAAGATGCACCAGCCAAAGTTTGCGTATAAAGTAATGCAAAAATGAATACAATTAATATCGAAAGCAAAAGCAGAATCTCGGACATGTCCGGTTGGTAAAGTCTAGATTGGATAGGCAGGCGGCCGGCCGGAAATGCGATATGCACATTAATATAGCGGCATTTTTATTTACTTTCACGTCAAGCGGTCTTTACATTGTTTTGTATACGTTGCTAAGCAATGCATGGCACCGAATGGGGTGAAGTCTAGATTGGATACGCGGCCGGCTTTGCTCTTAATTTCGCGGGTAGATTGCGTCATCAAACATGCATTATCGCGATAGTGCAATAGAATTAAAATCTCTATCGTAGGCCAATTTTGTATCGTTTATATCGCATATCGTTTATATCGCCCATTACTAAACAATACATTTATTACAGTATTTGTTCATGTTAGTTCATGTAAATAGAGTTGTTCATTGTTAGCTTGTTAACTCAAGATGCCTTCACTAATGTTAACAAGCATGAATTTGGATGTTAATAATGCATTAGTAAATGTTGAACTATGATTGATTAATAAATGCTGTATAAATATGGTTAATTTTAGTAAATACATTAACTAATGAAACCTTATTGTGAAGTGTGACCAACATATATTATCCAAAAAATAAAATATATGTTATTAGTTTTAGTTTAAGCTAACAAAAACAACATTGATCCAGTATCTTGCTCAACTGGTGGTCATAAACTACAGGAAAGGGCGTGTACGTTCATTGGTCACAGTGTGTGAACCATGTGTTTTTTTAATGTCCTGGTCCAGCCCTTCCCCTTCATCTGCTTTTTCTTCATGACCAGACACCTCTTTCCAAAACCAGCTTGACCACCTGAAGCCAGTTTAACCAGCTGGTCGGGAGCGAGTTCTGGGTGGTCTTTCAGCCTGGCCAGGTTAAGCTGATCAAGCATCTTAGAGCAGTAATTACCAGCTAGAACAGCAACCAGTCTGATCAGGTTTTAGAATGGAATATATTGGAATAGTATACTTACAGCGAGGAAAATAAGTATTGAAAACATCACCATTTTTCTAAGTAAACATATTTCCGAAGGTGCTGTTGACTTGATTTTTTCACCGGATGTTGGTAACAACCAAATAAATCCATATATGCAAAGAAAACTAAATTAATTAGTTTACAAATGAATTTATATGTAATAAAATGAAATGATGCAAGGGAAAAGTATTGAACACATGAAGAAATGGATGTGTAAAAGCCCAGACAGTAGCTGAAATCTCTCATGCTGCGTCCCAATCCGCATACTATCCATCCTAAATAGTATGTGAAAGTAGAATTAGTATGTCCCAAATCGTAGTATGTTGAAAAGAGTATGCCAAAAGTTCCCGGATGGTTTACTATTTCCGGTCAAAATTTTAAGTGTGGAATCGTCCATACTCTAACCGCTGATATTGCTTACAGTACATTGCGCGTTGGACGTGAAATCGATTAGAACTACAAAACGCGGGTGAAAAGTGTAAACAAACTACAAACATGATGGACGCGCGAGACCAACCGTCAAGCAGAGAGGCTTCGGTAAAGATGTTTGTATGACTGTTAATATCTAGCCCAATGGAGAATATTTAAATAGCGTTGTCTGTGTTATATTTCATCTGCAACAACAATACTGAACTTATATAAAGACGTGTTTGGACATTACCGTCTGAATGCAGAATTATCCAAAGACCTGAGGAGATTTCTCTGCATAAAAGACTCGTGAATGGGAGATTATCCTGCTGCTGCTTCTCCAATAAGGTAGGAAATTAAATACGACAGAAATGTGGATGATTGACAGGGCTCCTAACTAAGCAACACAACGATCTGTGTAACGAGTTAGTAGTATGTCCCAAAGCTTGCATACTTTTCTGTTACACACTCAAAAGTATATATTTTTCCTCCACAAAAAAAGTACATACTTTTAGGTCGTAGTATAAGTATGCGAATTGGGACGCAGCATCAGTAGTTCTTAAGCAACCCTCTGCCCTTCATCAGTGTAAATGATCATCAGCTGCTTCAGTCCAACATCTACATTAGCAGGAGGATGAAGATGAAACCAGAGTGGACATTTCAGCAAGACAATGATGCAAAACACAGCCAAGGAACCTCTAAAATGCTTTCAGAGAAAGAAAATCAAAAAATGAGGGGGGAAATTGAGGTGTTTCTACTAGGGTTAAATTGCTGCTCTGTTGTTAAAGTACTCAACAAATGGATACCATGTGATATAAACTGAAAAACTGAAATCCATTAAAGGTGCTGTATGTAAGTTTTTGACTCTTCTAAAGCATAAAAATACAATAATATGTGTGCAGATATTTAAGAAACATCCCAAGTGAACATACTTGTTTAACTGACAAACAATGCTGAAGTCAGATATTCTGCTTTGAAAATGTTTTTTTCCGTGCCGGAACGATGTCTTTGTTTAGGTAATTTTCACATGCACATGCCAGTTTAACCAATTATAATTCAGCACCCCGGGTTGCCTTGTTGGAAAACAGCATATTTCATTCATTCATTCATTCATTCATTCATTCATTCATTCATTCATTCATTCAGACTCTGAAAGCATGCGTCCATGAGCGAAATGCTACAGTGTAGTGGAAAGTATCAGATGTCAAAATGAGACAGATTCAGTTCCACATGACGTTAATTAGCAAATGACATAAATATTAGGAACGTGAGCAGGTTACATCGCGTGTCCTAACAACACGCTGTGACGAGATTGTTATGAGTGATGAGCCATTTGGCTGTTTGCACCACAAAACACGGCAGAAATTTAAATACAGCCTTTCAGAAGCACAGAATATGCACTCACTCACAAAACGGTAAGGTTTAGAATCTATTTAATACATGTTAACCCTCTTTAACATCATTAAAGGTGAAGTGAACTTTCTGCTTTCAGTATATGGTAATACACGTCATGTAAAATGCATTCAAACTCGCATTGTTAGCATTTAGCACTGAATAAAGCACACGAGGCTTACCTGAGGTGATCTGTCATAGGTTTCTGTTGTTCAGCTGTGAGAAATAGAAGCCGCTTCTAATAAATCAATTCGAGGTGTTGGTTAGAACCAAAACTCCTTTTAATATGGAGAATATTCCCTCAATCGCGTGTCGTTGCTTTTATTTAGAACACAGTTTAAAATCCCTCAAACTGGCAACCCGGCGTACCTTTATTATGATTCAGGACTGCAATACCTAGTTCAACCACTGGGTGTCAAACTTACATACTGCACCTTTAACAATTTTAGGAAAACTCCAAAACGTGTCTGAGCGATGCTGGAGTTTGACTGCATCTATCTATAAGATAGTGGGTCTACAGAAAGAAACATCTTAGAGAGCTTTAATTTAGAGAGGTGAACTTGGTGCAGGATCCTAAACTGTGTTAAACCATGCCTGATACACACAGAACTAGAATGAACTTGTTCCTGTGGTTCCTCCCATTGCCAGCTTTCAATTTCTGCTCTGAGATCCTCTTCCCATGCCATTTTGAGATGCTCTAATGAAACATCACATTCTAACTGTGACAATGTTTGAGATTTTTTAAGATTCATTCATTTTCTTTTCGGGTTAGTCCCTTTAATAATCTGGGGTCGCCACAGTGGAATGAACCGCCAACTTATCCAGCACATGTTTTACGCAGCGGATGCCCTTCCAGCAGCAACCCATCACTGGGAAACACCCATACACACTCATTTACACACATGCACTACAGACAGTTTAGCTAACCCAATTTACTTATAGCACATGTCTTTGAACTTGTGGGGGAAACCCGAGCACTCGGAGGAAACCCACGCCAACACGGGCAGAACATGCAAACTCCACACAGAAATGCCAACTGACCCAGCCGAGGCTTGAACCAGCGACCTTCTTGCTGTGAGGCGATTTTGCTACCCACTGCGCCACCATGTCTCCCTATTTTTTAAGATATACTTAGTTATAAAGTACATTTAAAGGGATAGTTCACCACAAATTAAAATGACCTCATCATTTATTCTCCCTCATGTGGTTTTAAACCTTCGAGTTTTTTTCTTCTGTTGAACACAAAGGAAGATGTTTTGAAGAATGCTGGTTGATGGCACACATAGTAAAAGAAATAATACTATGGAAGGAAACGGTGACATCAACTAGCATTTTTCAAAATATCTTCTTTTTGGCTTCAAGGTGGAGCCACAAAAGTCAAACTTGTTTCCAGTGCATGTTGGACTGCCCTTTGTCACCATTTCTGTTCATAATTTTTATGGACAGAATTTCAAAGTGCAGCCTTGAGCTGGACGGGGTCCGGTTTGGGGACCACAGGATTTCATCTCTGTTATTTGCAGACGATGTTGTTCTGTTGGCTTCATCAAACATGGACCTTCAGCATGCACTGGGGCGGTTTGCTGCCGAGTGTGACGCAGCTGGCATGAGAATCAGCACCTCCAAGTCCAAGGCCATGGTGCTCCACCAGAAAAAGGTGATTTGCCATCTCCAGGTTGGAGAAAGTCCTTACTCCAGGTGGAGGAGTTCAAGTATCTTAGGGTTTTGTTCACGAGTGAGGGAAAGATGGAACGTGAGATTGACAGACGGATCGGTGCTGCAGTAATGCAGTTGATGTATCAGTACGTTGTGGTAAAGAAGGAGCTGAGCCGAAAGGCAAAGCGCTCGATTTACCGGTCAATCCTACTCGCACCTATGGTCATGAGCATTGGTTCATGACCGAAAGGACAAGATCTCGGATACAAGCGGCCGAAATGAGTTTCCTTTACAGGGTGGCAGGGCGTACCCTTATGGATAAGGTGAGGAGCTCTGACACCCGAGAGGAGCTCGGAGTAGAGCCGCTGCTCCTCCGCATTGAGAGAAGTCAGCTGAGGTGGCTCGGGCATCTGTTTCAGATGCCTTCTGGTCGCCTACCTAGGGAGAAGGAAGCCTCGGGGAAGACCCAGGACACGGTGGAGGAACCATATGTCTCAGCTGGCCTGGGAACACCTTGGTCTTCCCCTGGAAGTCTGGGGTTCTCTCCTAAGACTACAGCCCCTGCGACCCAGCCCTGGAAAAGCGGATGAAAATGAATGAATGAATCTTCTTTTGTGCTTATTGCACATTGATTTCCACAGTAAAAATAAATAAATACTATGGAAGGAAACGGGTGATATTGGGTGATAAAATATCTTCTTTTGTGCTTAACAGAAGAACTTGGATTTTGAACAAGTGAAGGGAGAGTAAATACACTTTTGGGTGAACTATCTCTTTAAAAACAACCGAAGTTGAGTAAAGACAGAGTAATAAAAAGATATTATAGAAAAAGAAAGGTAAAATGAGCAAACATGACTATCAAATTAAAAAATGCAACCATTTTAGCAATCATTTCCACAGGGATCAGTTAATTTTTTTTTAGCTATACTGGTTTTGCAACTTCTTGATTACACTGCAAAACCGTCTGATGGCAAACTAATGAGCCAAGTGAGTCACATGGCCCTCATTATGAGCAGTGTGGGAAAATGCACAATGTTATTGCTCATCAGATAAATCAAACGTGCACTTTCACGTTCAGTGGAGCTGGAGAAAGGCCTGATTTTGGGGTTGATAATGTGAGGTGTGTGTGTGTGTGTTTTATAGAGCCGTACTCTCCTCGGTCAGCACAGGCTCATCTGGCTCGTGTGCAGGAGATGCTGAAAGCTGCCGGACCACAAGATGCCCTGCTGGAGGGCCGATCACCTGCTGTACTGAACACACTCACACAAACGTCTGGTGAGAAAGTGCTCGGGAAATAATTCAAGGCACCTACTAAACACTGCTACTGAAATAAAATGGTTATGCTAAAAAAACATACAAAAAAACCCTTGAAGTACTCAGAATTTGCTTGCAAATTTCAGAATTAATTATACAGAAATGACAAGTTACACACTGAAATACATTCGCTTTAAAATAAAAATTTGGAAAACATTTTTTTTATTAATTAATTAATTCTGTTTATTTTTTTTAAATAATCGTATATAAATCATTTTTAATTATTTAAATTTCATTAATTATTAAACTCCTTTTTAAAATATTTAAATTAATTTAATTATTAACTATTACCTATTAATTATTAAATTCATCTATTATTGTTATTTAAACTAATTTATTTCTTTAATTTAACTATTAAACTCATTTTTTAAAATTATTTAAACTAACTTAATTATTTTATTTATTATTAGTTATTAAACAATTTTTTTATTATTTAAACTAATTTAATTATATACTATTAAAATATTTTTTATTATTTAAACTAATTATTTGATTTAATTATTAATTATTTATTTCATTTTTTAGTTATTTAAACTAATTTAATTATTTTATTTTTAATTATTAAACTATTTAAAAAAATAATGTAAACTAATTTAATCCTTTAATAAACTAGTAAACAATTTTTTAAAAAAAATTTGATTTAATTATTAATTATTAAATTCATTTTTAATTATTTGAACTAATTTAAATATTTAATTTAATTATTTATTATTAAACTCCTTTTTTAAAAATTATTAAAACAAATTTAATTATTTGATTATTAACTATTAAACAATTTTTTATTATTTAATCTAATTTAAATATTTAATTTAATTATTAGTTATTAAACTAATTTATTATTATTTAAACGTATTTAATTATTTAACTTAATTATTAATTATTATACTCATTTCTAAAAATTATTTAAACTAATTCAATTATTTGATTTAATTATCAATTTTTAAATAAATGTTTTAATTATTTAAATTAATTTAATAATTTAATTATTAACTATTAAACTCATTTTTTAATTATTTAAACTAATTTAAATATTTAATTTAATTATAGTTATTAAACTAATTTATTATTATTTAAACTACTTTAATGATTTAATTTAATTAATAACTATTAAACTCATTTTTTAATTATTTAATCTAAAATATTTCATTTAATTATTAGTTATTAAACTCATTTTTTTTTATTTAAACTAATTTAGTTATTTAAACTAACGTTAATATAAAAGATAAATGTATTGATTTATTTTGACCCTATATTTGATTAACTTTGTTAACCTAATAATGTTAATCTTTACACTAACCTAATATTAATAGACTAACCTAGCCTCATATACTAACCAATAACCAAATTTCAACTTTCATTGCTGCATTAATTTTCAATTTACATTGCATTGTAGTAAATTATCTTAAATTATAAATGCAAGATTAGGATAATATATTTCCAGTTCTAGCATAGGACAGGATAAATAATTAAATATATACAATCAATATTTCAATAAATAAGTGTTTTTATTGTTTATTTAAAAGAGACAGCTTACTTTATTTTAGAATAGCCAATAAAAATTGTGTTTATGCTACAAATGTTTAAATTCCTGTTGCTCTGTGTACAACCCCCAAAAAAGTGGGGATTTAGAAATTTACTTTGACCTTTATTTGATTGCAGACATTAGAGCAAACATTATTTAATGTGTTCCTTATGATTCGTATTTTCATTTAATTATTTTTATTTTTTAAATATAACCCGTATCCCAATTTTGGTTCTTGCAACACATTTAATAAAAAGTTGGGACAGGGGCAGTTTAGGGCTAGTTATCAGGTAAATTGGTTAAATAATGATGTGGTTTGAAACAGGTGATGTCAACAGGTGATTGTAATTATGATTTGGTACAAAAGCAGCATCCAAGAAAGGTCTAGTTCTTTAGGAGTAAATGTGAGCAGAGGATCGCCAGTTTGACTACAAATACATGAGAAAATTATTGAAATGTTTAAAAACAATGTTCCTCAAAGAAAGATAGGAAGACACTTGGATATTTCACATTCAACAGTGCATAACATCATTAAAGGTTCAAGGAATATGGAGAAAAGAACAAGGGCGCAAGCCTAAGCTGAACAATCGCGATCTCTGATCTCTCGGGCGGCACTGCATCAAGAATCATTAATTTATCTATAAGCGATATCACCACATGAACTCAGGACTACTCTAGCAAACCTTTGTCAAGTACCACAATACATAGTTACATCCACAAATGCCAGTGAAAACTGTACTGTGCCAAAAGGAAGCCCTATGTTAACAGTGTCCAGAAGTGCCGCCGACTTCTCTGGGCTCGGAGGCGTCTGGGATGGACCATCACACAGTGGAAACATGTACTGTGGTCAGATGAATCCGTATTTCTTGGGAGAAATTGACACAGACTACGTTTACATGGACACCAATAATTCGATTTTAATGCGATTAAGACAATACTCTGATTAAGAGTCGACTATGTAAACAGCCATTTTTGATTAATTTAATCAGATTAAGGTCATAATCGAACTAAAGAGAAATCGAATTAAGACATGTGGAGTATGTCGATCTCAGTCGCGTTATTAAAGTGCAGTACATGCATGTAAACAACTTAATCGAACTATTACTGTCATGTAGGACTTTAAGCCGCTTTTGCGACAGGGTAGTCCACACACACACACACACCTACCCAGACACGCACACACACAAGCACGGGTGTTTGACACTCTCTGCACCTACCGAGTCAGTGCAGACCACAGACACCTGCATGGTGAAATGCGGAGGTTTTTTTTTTTCTTCCATTCAGCATGCGGTATGAACTTCCATTAAAACAACACTTCCAGCAGTTCATGGTTGCATCCAATATCTCGTCTGTCACGGAGGACGTACATAAAAAGTCCCTGAATAAAGGTGAAAGTGCCAAACTGCAGTTAAAGTCGACAAATTAAAAATGAAACACTCGAAATTACATAAAACTCCGGAGGAAATGCGCATAGCGCGGTGACGCAATGACGTTAATCGAATTATGTGCTGTAACATGTAAAACGTGATCATGAAAGGAACATTCAAAAAGCAACTCATGTAAACACCTTAGTCTTATTATTCTCTTAATTGGATTAAATCAAATAATTCGATTACTGATGTCCATGTAAACGTAGTCACTGTGTGCTCCGGATCAAGGAAGAAATAGATCATCCAGACTTTTAACAGCAACAATTTTAAAAGCCAGGTCTGTCATGGTGTGGGGTTGGGTCAGTGCCCTTGGCAAAGGTAACTTACACTTCTGTGATGGCACCATTAATGCTGAAAAGAAGACCCCGTACTGTTGCCCACCTTAAGACTTGTTTGCAGGAAGAATGGCACAAAATTACACCTAAAACACTTCATCACTAAGGGTGCTTTCACAACTAGACTTTTGTTCCGGAACCTGGCGCGTTTGCCCAGTTAGCGCGGTTCGTTTGGCATATGTGAACAGGGCAATCGCGCTCGGAATCGCGCCAAAGCAATCGCTCCGAGACCGCCTGAATGAGGTGGTCTCGGCTCGATTGAAACGAACCCTGGAGCGGATCGATTGTAGTGAGAAAGCGATACGATCCGAGCCCGCCTATATCACAGTGTTTTATGGAAATGTAATAGGCATACGGCTATATGAAGAGAGAATTATGAGTAGATTATGAGTCATTCCAGACATCCCAAGTCTCCCGGAAGTTCCGGGAGTCTCCCGCAAATGCACAGAGACTCCCGGATGCCCGCAAACGAATCTCCCGGAAATCACGCGTCTTCCTCCCGGTCCTCAAAATACGTCGTGCACCCTTCTCATCACCCCTCCCCACCGCATCCCTCCTCACTCTTCACACATGTCGCGCGCACGCTGTCAAACACCACCAAACCACCCCCGACAGCTGAGCGGGACTCTGCAAAATAAACCGTGAAACTCTGACCAATGTGAGGAGTGTTTACTCACACGTGACTTGTTTTAGCTCTTTTGGTCCTTTTAGAAACTTTGCCGTGTAAAAAGCGAACCGCGCCAACAACAAAGAGCAACAATGTAACGATTTTAATCCCTGTTTCGGAACAACTGAATCGATTCACAGGTGTGAAAGCACCCTTAGTGTCTTCAGTCCCTAAATGTCTTTTAAGTGTTGTGAAAAGGAATGGCAACATTACAAAGTGGGAAATGCTTTACTGTTCCAACATTTTTTAAATGTGTTGCAAGAACCAGAATTGGGATTCCAGTTTATTTTGAAAAAAACAACAACAATAAAATTCATGAGGAAAACATTAAATAATGTTTGCTGTATTGTCTGCAATGAAATACAAGTCAAAGTAAAATTAGAAATCACTTCTTTCTTTCTTTTTATCTGCGTTCTGATTTGAGGTTGTAGTTTGCTGGTTGAACATACTTTAATAAAAAGTTCTCAAGTCTCAAGAAAATTGCTGCAAATGTGTTTTTACAATCAAAAATGGTAGAGCAGTTATAAATATATTTTTAAATTTATAGCTAGACAAGAGATGCCATTTTGCTGTGGTGAGATTAATGTCAGAGGCATTCAACATTGCCTCTAAATAATTTAGCATGCATTCATTATTGTTATGCCCATGGCAGTGAGACTCTAATTATGTGTTTATATATGTGTATCAGAAGCCCCTCCCACTCTTCACTCATCAAAGAACAGACGGACCAATAGCAAAACAGAGCAGTCTACTGAAGCCCCGCCCCCTCCCGCCTACGTTCTGCCTGGAGTTTCAGAAGTTCCCCTTTGACCACCCTGCTGCCCACAAACACACACTCTGAAGTATGTTAAACAAAACACACACACACACACACACACACACACACAAACCTCTTCTGAGCTCATAATAAACTGGTTCCTCTCCAGGCTCCCAGTTACCTGTTGGATCTGTCCCTCAGCTGCTGGAATTCTCCTCCTGGTTTCCGAAAACTGCAGGGCGACTTTTTTTATATCAGTGTTCACACTTTGGAGGGCAAGCAGTGTGACATCACTTCCTGCCCACGTGGATTTTACCTGAACAGGTACGAGAGTCTGGTTGATTTCAGAACTGCATTCTGCTCTATTTCTGCACTAGAAAGGTGTTTTAATGATTAGTAGTAGTATGTGGTTACAAATGAAAAAAACAACAACTGTTACAACATTTTGTGGTATGATGTACTTATAAAAAGTCCAAATTACAAAATAAAATGTCTGGATTTATTATATTATTGTGAATTTTTAATTGGAAAAATGTGCTTAATTGTTGTGGAAATAATGTTGCAATGACAAAAATGATCAAAGTGCTACAAATAGCATTTTGCAGTTAAGAATGAGCTGATAAATGATAAAGAGCTGTGTTTCTGTGTCTGTGTGTGTGTGTTTCAGATCAACTCTGGATGTGTTTGACCCTCGTCCTGCTCAGTCTACTCCAGTGTGTCACTGTCTGACCGACCTGCTGTCCCACATCAGCCCACAGTTCAAACACACCCTCAGCACACAGCGGCACAGGTAACGCACACACACACACACACACGCATATGAGCAATATCGCACTCGTAGCAGTGCGATGTGGCTGTATATCGGCACTGGTGGGAGGCGTGCGTTGGCTTGAGACCGCAGGTCCCACCACTGACGATATACAGCCATTTTGCACTGCTACGAGTGTGATATTGCGTTTATACAACAGTTCGACGGCACAATCGTGTATAAAAAAGAAAATCAAACAAATACTTTCTTCTGCCATTCATTCACATCTGCAGCTGACGTCAGAACAACAGAAACCATTGCTAGTTCACAAACATCACTTTAGAGCTAGTATTTGAATGATTCTCTAGCATAATGTCTAAAGTGATGACAAAACAGGTGATTTTGTTCACATTTTAAGATTATAAGGCTGAACAGCATGAAATGCCATCAGTCTACAGAGATTTCCCAGTATTTCTCTGTTGCAATCAGGATATCACAATAATAAAGCCAAAGCAAAGCCAACACTACCAGTTTCTGTGGCATAAATACAGCACTACAAAATACAAAAGAGAGAGATTGACTCAGAATGTCATTTATCATGATTTGTTTAGCTGTAGTTCAAAATGTATGCTGAGAGAATGCTGTTCTTCTCCCTCTAAGGACTTATTATGCGGTCTCTGTCGCCATCATGTGGCGGAACGTCAACCATCACTTTCTTTTGTCTGCTCAGACAGGCTGATGGCTGCAGATGCACTGAATTTGATGCTCCAAAATTATAAATATTTAAAATAGGTACTATCCTTATAAATAAACTGCATAGTTGCAATCTAAACAACTACATTCTTGACTAAAAAAGCCTCAAGAATACATGATGTTGTCCAACAGCAGCAATATTTGTCAAACTGTAGAGTGTCCTCTGCTTGTTGCTGTATGTGGGCGGAGTACAAGGGTGAAGGATTAAGAGGCTGGATGGGTGCTGCTATTTGCAGAATATCGCATTAGATTCAAGAACCAGACAGAACTGTTGTATACATTTATATACATGGATTTACAGGGACATTCCAAAGGCATAATAACTCAACCCTCACAGAAAACAAAAATTTTGATTGTCAGAAGACCCCTTGTCATTATACCCCTGTGTCATTATACAACTTTGCATCTCTGTAAACCACATAAAGCCCAAAGCATCCTTAAAGACACATCACACCCTGGACATGATACAGTGCATCTGGAAAGTATTCATAGCGCTTCACTTTTTACACATTTATGTTACAGCCTTATTCCAAAATGGATTGATTTCATTTATTTTCTGAAAATTCTACACACAATCCCCCATAATGACAATGTGAAAAAAGAGTTTTTTAAATTGTTGCAAATTTATTAAAAATAAAAAAGCTGAAAAATCACATGTACATCAGTCTTCACAGCCTTTGCTCAATACTTTGTTGATGCAGCTTTGACAGCAATTACAGCCTCAAGTCTTTTTTAATATGATGCCACAAGCTTGGCACACCTGTCTTTGGGACTTTCCTCTTTGCAGTATCTCTCAAACTCTATCAGGTTGGATGGGAAGCAACGGTGCACAGCCATTTTTAGATCTCTTCAGAGATGTTCAATTGGATTTAGGTTTGGGCTCTGGCTGGGCCACTCAAGGACATTCACCGAGTTGTTGTGAAGCCACTCCATTGATATTTTGGCGGTGTACTTTGGGTCATTGTCCTGCTGGAAGATGAACCGACACCCCAGTCTGAGGTCAAGAGCACTCTGAAGCAGGTTTTCATTCAGGATGTCTCTGTACATTGCTGCATTCATCTTTCCCTCTATCCTGACTAGTCTTCCAGTTCCTGCTGCTGAAAAACATCCCCACAGCAAGATGCTGCCACCACCATGCTTCACTGTAGGGATGGTGTTAGCCTGGTGATGAGCGGTGCCTGGTTTTCTCCAAACGTAACGCCTAACATTCACTCCAAAGAGTTCAATTTTAGTCTCATCAGACCAGAGAATTTAGTTTCTTATGGTCTGAGAGTCCTTCAGATGCCTTTTGGCAAATTCCAGGTGGGGAGTGTCTTCTGTCTGGCCACTCCACCATACAGGCCTGATTGGTGGATTGCTGCACAGATGGTTGTCCTTCTGTAAGGTTCTCTTTTCTCCACAGAAGAACGCTCTACAGAGTGACCATCGGGATATTGATCACCTACGTGACTAAGGCCCTTCTCCCCCAATCACTCAGCTTAGATGGCCGGCCAGCTCTAGGAAGAGTCCTAGTGGTTCCAAACATCTTCCACTTACGGATGATGGAGGCCACTGTGCTCATTGGAACTTTGAGAGTAGCAAAAATGTTTCTTTAACCTTCCCCAGCCCTGTGCCTGGAGACAATCCTGTCTCAGAGGTCTACAGACAATTCCTTTGTCTTCATGCTTGGTTTGAGCTTTGACATGCACTGTCAACCCTGGGCCCTTAAATAGACAGGTGTACGCCTTTTCAAATCATGTCCAATCAACTGAATTGACCACAGGTGAAGTGCAGTTAAGCTGCTGAAACATCTCAAGAATGATCAGTGGAAACAGAATGTACCTGAGCTCAATTTAGAGCTTCACAACAAAGGCTGTGAATACTGATGTACATGTGATTTTTCAGCTTTTTTATTTGTAATAAATTTGCAACAATTTCAAAAACTCTTTTTTTCACATTGTCATTATGGGGATTGTGTGTAGAATGTTGAGGAAATAAATTAATTTAACTCATTTTGGAATAAGGCTGTAACATAAAAAATGTGCTACAGTATGAATACTTTCCGGATGCACTGTACAGTATGTTTGAAATGTTACCATCATGGAGACTAAACATGACAATCACAGCCAGGACAAAAAACATTGTTCAATAATCAAAAAACACTTCATGAGTGTAGTTTTGTAGTATTATGTTTTATGAGTTTTCGTTTGAATGTATGTATTACTGCTGCACTTTGACTGGTTGGCACTTTTAAATTTCATTGTCCATGCAAATGGTGCAATGACAATCGACTTTTATTCTAATAAACCTGTACCCACACACATACACCTCTTGTGTGTGTATGTTGACTAAGTGTCTCTGTGCACACAGGCCGTCTCTGCCGGTGGAAGAGTCTTTGTCCACACCTTACCGCACACTCAGCTGGCTGGGCTTCTCCTCGCCACACTCACACAAATCCAGCTTCAGCGGCCGACTGGGTCTTGACCAGGACCTCAACTCCCAGGTACACACACACACACACACACACACACACACACACACACACACACACACACACACACACACACACACATGTTTGTTTTTGTGAAAAGTGGGTACATTACATAGGCTTCCATTCATTTTATACAGATCAAACCGTATATTATATTGCCCTCACCCCACCCTACCCCTAAACCCAACCATCACAGGAGACAGTGTACAGCTTTACTCCCTAAAAAAACTCATCCTGTGTGATTTAGAAGCTTTTTGAGAAGTGAGGACGTCACCAATGTCCTCATATTTCACCTGCTTTTTGTAATACCTGTGTCATACCCATGTCATTATACAGATTTGTGTCCTGATATGTCACAAAAACACGTACACACACACACACACACACACACACACACACACACACACACACACACACACATACACACACACAGACAAAGCGTCCGCGGATCCTTAAGTCTTGAATTCCATAGTATAAAAATAAGGCCTTAATTAATCTTAAATCTGCATTTCAAAAGTCTTAATTCAATCAAAATGACCAGTAAAGATTATTTTGAATTTACTTAAATTCTCTGTCTGTTTGTCAGCAGAAGGAAATAGGCGGAACTCAATAAAATTCACTCTCACAGGGATTTCACTTACGCAAGGCCTGACCAGTGATTCTGCTGCATCCCAATTATTATTATGAACGCTGAGCAAAGATTAATTGCGATTAATTGCATTAAAAAATAAAAGTTTGTTTTGCTAATATACAGTTGAAGTCAGAATTATTAGCCCCCCTTTGAGTTTTTTTTCTTTTTTAAATATTTCTCAAATGATGTTTAACAGAGCAAAGACATTTTCACAGTATGTCTGATAAAATCTTTTCTTCTGGAGAAAGTCTTATTTGTTTTATTTCAGCTAGAATAAATGCAGTTTTTAATTTTTTAAAACCCATTTTAAGGACAAAATTATTAGCCCCTTTAAGCTATATATTTTTTTTCGATAGTCTACAGAACAAACCATCATTATACAATAACTTGCCTAATTACCCTAACCTGCCTAGTTAACCTAATTAACCTAGTTAAGCCTTAAAATGTCACTTTGAGCTGTATAGAAGTGTCTTGAAAAATATCTAGTCAAATATTATTTACTGTCATCATGGCAAAGATAAAATAAATCAGTTATTAGAAATGAGTTATTATGTTTAGAAATGTGTTGTGTTACTCATTTCTAATAACTGATTTATTTTATCTTTGTCATGATGACAGTAAATAATATTTTACTAGATATTTTTCAAGACACTTCTATACAGCTTAAAGTGACATTTTAAGGCTTAACTAGGTTAATTAGGGTAACTAGGCAGGTTAGGGTAATTAAGCAAGTTATTGTATAATGATGGTTTGTTCTGTAGACTATTGAAAAAATATAGCTTAAAGAGGCTAATAATTTTGACCTTAAAATGGCTTTGAAAAAATTAAAAACTGATTTTATTCTAGTCAAAATAAAACAAATAAGACTTTCTCCAGAAGAAAAAATATTATCAGACATACTGTGAAAATGTCCTTGCTCTGTTAAACATCATTTAGGAAATATTTTAAAAAGATATAATATAACAATATAATAATAATTCTGACTTCAACTGTATGTGTGTGTATTATATATATTTGTCAGGTATATGTGATACACACACACATACATAGAAACAAAACTATACAAAACAATTTTGTTACATAGATATTTCAGTTTGTATATAATTTGTATCATATGCATTAATATTAGGCGTGTGATAAGACGCTTACTCCACAGGACATGAGGTTGGGTTCACGAGAACGAGACAAGATGAGATTTTTACACTATTTTTAAGAAATTGTTTTTTATTCAAAACAAAAACAAAAATCACACATTGCAAAACTATTTAGGTGCTTTTTTTTTAAAATCAACTTGTAATGAATGTTATTTTACTTCTATTTTAATGAATTCTTTTCGGTAAAGGGCATGCAAACACTGCAAAATATTTTACTAATAACCTATATGAATGGAAAATAGTTTTTTTTGTTATTTTATGTATTAGCAAAATATTTGCTAATTTGTAAATGAAAAAAAAAAATCACAAAATGCAAAACAATTTAGGTGCTTAGTTTCACTTTCATTCAGCAAGGTTTCATTCATGCCCCCGTGACTCTCTAAGCTACTGGATGCGATCATGTGAATATGAAGTAAGGACTGATAAGAGAGAGTTGTTTTAATGTAATTTGAGGCCCCACACGACTGAAAACAACTTCAGCTTTTCCCGGACAGCATAAGCGTGTGTTCCGTGATGATGAAGGCAGCTATCTCAATTTTTAGAAGTTCAGTGTCTGTGTGTGTCTGGGGTCCTTTACTCACTCCGAAGGTGCAGAGAATAGTGTCAAACAGCCGTGTGTGTATGGCTTAGCCTGTCACAAAATGTGGCTAAATAACGTTAATAATTTGATTGCTGTGTTTACACGTCTGTACTGCACTTCAATAATGCGACTAAAATCAGAATACTCCATATGTCTCAATTCCAGTTGTGTTTAGACGATTATGGCTTTAAGCTTATTTGAAGTGCTATTCCATCGCATTGTAACAAACTATAATGTGTGCAGTTGTAGCATATGTTGGACCTGGCAGCCACTGAACTAAAAAAAAAAGAGGTTATGTCACACTCGCCCAAGCAACTAATGGCCCGTCTCCACTGAGAGGTACAGTACGGTATGGGTCACCTTTATCAAGCTTGCGTTTCCACTGCCAAAAGGGTACCCTTTTGGTGGGCATAGTGTATGACAGAAAATTTCAGACGACGTCATTTTTACTTGAGGAAACTTCTCACAAAACAGATGCTTTACACACATAAATGCTTGTGTATAAATGTTCATTACTAAGCTTTCTATGAACATGATTTGATTATAACTGCAGGTCAATGATTGTGCGAAATAGCCTACTGTAACATCTGTGATTATATTAAATAAATACATGAACACATACAGACCCTTACAGTCTCCGATATGTTACCAATTACAGTAAAACTACACACAGCAGACATTTAGTCCTTATTTTGGTTCAGAAACAACACAAAATATAGCCCACAGTCAGAGCAAACCTCTCATCTGTATCTTTAATCTTCAGCAGCACGTGTAGCCTCTGTTAGAGAGTAATTCTGTCATTCTGAGTTCATAACAGTCCAAAACAGGGGTCACCAATCTCGGTCCTGGAGGGCCGATGTCCTGCAGGTTTTAGCTCCAGACCTAATCAAACACACCTGAACAACCTAATCAAGGTCTTACTAGGGGCGTACTCACACTATGTACAGTTGCGTTGAACCGGGCCAAAGCACGCTTGTCCCCCCTCCCGTCTCCAACGACGGCCCGCACTCACATTACATTCGGGCCTGGGCACGCTTACGTCATCGATGACGCGCTGTTCAGTTTAGGAAGAGAAGCGCTCTCGCTCAGCACAGTGGAGATTTCTTTAGTTATATCGTTTAAGTCGTTTGATATGCGGTGACACGCAGTCAAATATTTCGCCGAACAGATCAGCCACTTTTGACGCTCATAAAGTCCTCGTGCTGCAGGAATTAGGAGGTTTGCTGAAGGTGCAGCTGTCGTGCAGTGAGGGGTTTGCGTCTTTAATAAACTACGACAGTTTTCGTTCATTGAACAGCGCGAATGATTAATTAATCCATATGATACAGTCCCTTAAAAGTCATGTCTCGCTTTCAGTTTCGGGCTTAGGCACGCTTGCACTCATACTGCAAGCATACCGCGCCTGAGCCCAAGTGAATCGCGCTCAGGCCCACCTCTTCCAACCGGGCCAGGGCCGGCCAAGTGAGCACTCACACTTCAAACCACTCACACTTCTCAAACGATCCGGGAAACGGGCCTGGGCACGGATCGGAAAGCATAGTGTGAGTACGTATGCTTGAAACACTCAGGCAGGTGTGTTTAGGCAAGTTGGAGCTAAACCCTGCAGGGACACCGGCCCTCCAGGACCGAGATTGGTGACCCCTGGTCCAAAAGGTGATGATAATAGTTAAACATGGCAGTTTGTTCATGTTTTAGGTTGCAGAAGCATCATTTGCTGCTGTTTTTTTTCCGGCTTCTCCTATGCTTTTTTGCGCTTCATTCGCGCGTTTGTCAGAAGCAATTTAATAATCACGCGCACATTATTATTATCAGCTCAAGAAGTTCTTTATTTCAAATATAGACGCGCACGCAGCTTCCTGAAGAAAGTGAAAACGCTCGCACTTTTAGGCGGCCTCGTAAAACAACAACAGGACACAGCAGATTTTGTTCTTCTTGGCTTTGTGGCTGTTCATCAAGTCGACGAAAAGCTTTGTTTGAGCTCGGGTAGACCATGGCTCGTTATTATATGTATATAATATCACAGTGTAATGTCTCGGCTGTGGCAGTCCCTTTGTTTTCATTCTCCTGCTTCTGCGAGTGCCATATCTCTGTAAACCAGTAGCGTTCAGCTGCGCGTCTAGCTCCGCCTTTTGGTACACTTTTGTCGTGCTAGGTACCCTTTGCAAAGGGTGACCAAAAAGAGCTATGGTACGCTTTGCTTTTAGGTACCCTTTGACAGTGGAAACAGCCATAAAAGTGCACCAAACCGTACTGTACCACTCTGTGGAAAAGGGCCACAAGTAACACATGCAACTCCAAGGCCAGCCTGTGTTGCCAGGTGTGTGCAAAGAACTTGATTTGCAGTTCAAGTCCAATCCTGCCTCCAATCTTCAATGCTAATTTCACCCTTTCGCTCCATCATAACATCACAACTCACGAGACAACTTTTCACCTCAACAAGAAATCTTGTCGCGATTTAATCTCGTGAGATCTCGTCACACGAGATCTTGTCACACCCCTAAATAATATATATGTTTTATATCTAAATATAAATAAACATTTTCTCGAATATATTTATGACTGTGTTTATTTTATATACATAATAAATATACACAGTGCACACGCACATATTATGTTAAAACTAACTCTTATATTGGATTTAATTTTTGCCCAGCACTAATTATTAGTGATGCTCAGATCAGGGTTTTTGCAGCCGATACAGTGTACCGATGCCTTGTCATAGTGATCGGCCGAGACAATGCGATGTCTCAATGTTTGTAAAATGTATCTGTTTTGCCATGATAATTATAAATCAGTATAAACATTTAAGATGTATTGTAATATTTAAGGCGGCAGTAGTGTATGAATGTGAAAGTGTATGGATGTTTCCCAGTACTGGGTTGCGACTGGAAGGGCATCTGCTGCTGTAAAATATATGCCAGAATAGTTGGCGGTTCATTCTGCTGTGGCGACTTCTGATAAATCAGAGACTGAGCTGAAGGAAAATTAATAAATGAATGTAAAATTGAAAATGTTTAGGCTCCTGACTGGAATAAGGAACTTCAAGCAGCCAGAGATCTTCCTCAGAGGAGTCTAGAGGAGAGACTTACGAGGGATCGAGCATTACTGCAGGTCTGACAACACACACATTCAATAAACACAGACTTCAGACGTGATCAAATAAAAATGGGTTCAACCAGATTTCAATTAAATCACAATTGCTTTCATATTTATTATAGCTTTATATTTACGTTAAAATTTTATATTTATTTACATTTTTAAAGGGTTTAAATGTATATATTTTTTTGCATTGCATTTAATTGCATTTTTCATTGAATCTAATTGCGATTTGCACTGCTTGTAAAGCCCTAGTTTGTAAGTATCTTTTACCACCTCTAATCTTGTTGTGCAGGTGAACAGTGCTTTTGTGTGGGCTGTAGCTCAGGCAGCAGAGAAGGTGATTGATGGTTTTGTGGACCCAGTGAACGGCTCTCAGGAGGACCCGGCGTTCCTGTGTGGCGGTGTGTTCATGAGTATGCCTGTGCACAGAGAAGAGTGGCTGGGTGGAGAGCGAGGACACAGAGCCGCTCAGCGTCTCGAGCTGCGATGTGTGCAGGTAGGGTTGTGCAACATGACGGGATCTGATTGTGAACCCTTAAAATATCACCAAATATCCACCTTTTTTCAAAAATATTGTTGTATTGTGCAGCCTTTAGTTTATTTGTTTTACTTGTTTGTTTCCTTTTTGTTTGTTTGTTTGTTTTAGTTAGTTTTTTATTTATTCAATTGTTTTCTTTTTGTTTTTTGTTTGTTTAGTTTATTTGGTTGTTTTCTTTGTTTGTTTGTTTTTGCTTTCTTTGTTTTTGTTTGGTTTCATTTTGTTTAAATTGTTTTGTTTGTTTCTTTCCTTTGTTTGTTTTAGTTTAGTTTTCAATTCAATTCATGTTTATTTATATAGCGCTTTTCACAATGTAGATTGTCAAAGCAGCTTAACATAGTTCTAGTAAAGTCCAGATTTCAGAGTTGAAGTTCAGTTAAGTTTAGTTTAGTTTAGTGTGGTCTAGTAATTTGTTTTAATTGTTTATTTGTTTCCTTTGTTAGTTTTCCGTGTTGTTTGTTGTTGTTTTTTTATTTTGTTTTGTTTAATTTTGTTTTGTTTGTTGTTTATTTTATTTAGTTTAATTGTTTTGCTTTTTATTTATTTGTTTTGTTAGTTTCTTTTGTTGGTTTTTGTTCATTTTGTTTGTTTGTTTATTTGTTTCCTTTGTTTTGTTTTTGTTTTATTTGTTTTGTTTGTTTTATTTCCTTTGTTTGTTTTTGTTCATTTTGTTTCATTTGTTTATTCATTTCCTTTTGTTGGCTTTTGTTCATTTTGTTTTATTTTGGTTTTGTTTTAGTTCATTTGGGTTTTGTTTTGTTTCATTTGTTTTGTTTTGTTTCATTTGTTTTGTTTTGTTTCAATTGTTTTGTTTCATTTTGTTTATTATTTATTTTATTTAGTTTCTTTTGTTTGTTTTTATTTAATTTGTTTTGTTTTATTTTGTTTTTGTTTTGTTTGTTGGTTTCTTTTGTTTGGCTTTTGTTCATTTTGTTTTGTTTAAATAGTTTTGTTTAATTTCGTGTTTGTTTAGTTTGATTTAGTTTTAGTTTTTTTGTTTTTTATTTTATTTAGTTGTTTTGTTTTTTTGTTTTGTTTGTTTGTTTCTTTAGTTTGTTTTTGTTCATTTTGTTTCATTTGTTTATTTGTTTTGTTTTGTTTAATTTGTTTTTGTTTTGTTCGTTTGTTTATTTTAGTTTGTTTTGTTTGTTTGTTTGTTTGTTTTTGTTGGTTTTTGTTCATTTAGCTTTGTTTGTTTATTTATTTCCTTTGTTTTTGTTGTGCTACGTTTTGTTTTGTTTCATTTGTTTCAATTATTTTGTAAGGGTTTTTTTGTTTCTTTTATTTGTTTTTGTTTCTTTTGTTTTGTTTCATTTGTTATTTAGTTTCATTTTGTTTTTGTTTTGTTTGTTGTTTATTTGATTTAGTTTATTTGTTTTGTTTGTTTGTTGTTTTTTGTTCCATTTTGTTTTGTTTGTTTATTTGTTTCCTTTTTCTGTTTTTTTTCCAGTTGTTTTGTTTGTTTGGTTTATTTAATTTTTGTTTGTTTATTTATTTTATTTAGTTTGTATTTGTTTAATTTATTTCCCTTTTTATTTATTAAGTTTGTAAAATGTTTTTATTCATTTATTAGTTTATATTTTATTGCAAATTTTTATTTTGTTTTTTAAAATATAATTTATTTATAAATTGTTTAATTTGATTTATTATTATTTTATTTAAATTGGGAACAGCTTGGCTGTATTGTGGTTCAACAATTAGGAATGTCTCTAAAAACTATCAAGATATGATTTAGGTTTTTCTTATGTTTCAGGCTTACAGTGACCTGGACGCAGACCTCCAGAAACTGCACACGATCCCCACTGCACTGGCAGAATATCGTGGTGTTCGTCTGTCCGCACAGGGCCTGGCACCAGGTCTTCAGGGACCTGAGACGGCAGAAGTCCCCAATGGCCTTTTATACGGTTTCACCGCAGGGCCGCTGGAGAATCCATCCAGACGCAAACTCCTGGAGCTCCTAGCTCAGTCAGCAAAGGCTCTTTCTCTGCAGAGACATGCAGTTGTGGGTTCGACTGGTCATCAGCTGCCTCTCTTCACCTCTGTCGATGCGCAAGGGATTCTGGGGGCCGATGGCCGCTATTACCTGCTGGATGTGTATCGCACGATGCCTGCTGATGCTAACTTTCAAGTGGAAGACGGAGGAGAAGCTGAAACCAAAGATAAGAGTTTTCCGAGACGGTATCCTCACGTTTTGTGTCGTTTACGGCCAGAGCTTGTGAAGGCGTTCATTCAACACAAGTGAGTTTGTTTTATATATACAGTATATATTATTCGCTCCTCTGTGAATTTTTAAATTCTTTTTCAGTTATTTCCCAAATGATGTTTAACAGAGCAAGGAGTTTTTCACAGTATTTCCTATAATATTTTTTCTTTAGGAGAAAGTCTTTTTTGTTTTATTTCAGCTAGAATAAAAGCAGTTTTTAATTTATTTTTAAATCATTTTAAGGTCAATATTATTAGCCCCTTTAAGCAATATTTGTTTTCGATAGTCTACAGAACAAACTATTATGTTTGGAAATGTGTTAAATCTTCTTTCCGTTAAACAAAAATTGGGGGACAAATATATATAGGAGGGCTAATAATTCTGACTTCAACTGTATAAAGTTTATGCAGTGATCAATCGTCCTGATAGACACATCATATATTATGCAAGTGGTTGAGTCTGAGCTTTATTTTTGTAGAGACGCTAAAACAAAATAAAATGAAATGTCTTTTTATGAGGGTTTTTATTGTTAACTAAAACAGTTAGGACTTTTTGTTGTTGATTGAAATAAGGCTGAAATAAAATAAAATATAAATATTTGCTTAAAAATCTGTTGAGTTCTGCAAAAATTATGGTAAATAGCAATAAATAAAATGACTATAAATTAAAACTAGAGCTGAATTAAAATAAAACTTGAAAATATTTTCACATAAAAGAGCTACCAAGAAAACTGTAAATAATTCTAATGAATAAAATAACTTTGAATAACATAAATAGAAACTAAAAGAAAATGTTACATTTAAATTAATCCTAAATAATATTTATAATAACATAAACAAAACTGCATAAAAACGTCAAAAGCAGATATCAAAATTACTAACAAAAATTTAAGCAAAATTAACAAAACCATTAATTAACATTATATTTTTAAGGTTTAAAAATATTACAAGAAAAACACGTAAAGTTTCAACCTAGTAGCTTTTACACTTTACATTTAACTTTGAAACCATATTATTAATCTTTAATATTATTAATATTATTCTTACTTAATCTTCAATACATGTACAGTTTATTGCTCTTTTGGGTGTAGAATTTATATTAATTACTTTTATTATTATTAATTACTTTATTAATTTATTTTAGTTTATCGTTTTTATTATTATTACTACTATTATTGTTATTGTTGGCATTATTATTATGAATATTATTTTTATTTCACCTCCTATATTCCTGTATTTTGTTTATTACATGTCTTTGTGTTATGCTCACTGTGGTATGCTGATCATCTACATCATATTTTTTGTGTTTATTCATTCATTTTCCTTCAGCTTAGTCCCTTTATTCATTAGTGGTCGCCACAGCGGAATGAACCGCCAACTTATCCAGCATATGTTGTACGGATGCTCTTCCAGTTGCAACCCAGTACTGGGAAACATCCATACACACACACACTCATACACTACGGCCAATTTAGGTTATTCAATTCACCTATAGCGCATGTGTTTGGAATGTGGGGGGAAACCAGATCACCCAGTGGAAACCCTTGCCAACATGGGGAGTACATGCAAACTCCACACAGAAATGCCAACTGACCCAGACTTGAACCAGTGACCTTCTTGCTGTGAGGCGACAGTGCTAACCACTGAGCCACAGTGTCGCCTTTTTTGTGTTTACATTATTTCAAAATAAAATAATAAAAAATTGTTGGAAAAAACAACTTTGCAATCAGAGAACTTATTTATCTGTCTTATGAACGTGATTTGCCTGTATATTTCAGACATGCTCAGTTCACGCAGCGAGTGAAGGCTCACCTGGAGGAGAACGGAGGACTGGAAGACGGCATGCAATCTGGTCAGAACGAAAACACGTCTTAATTTATTTATTGTGATATATTAAGTGAAATCAGCTTTTTTTAACTGGAAAGCTCATATGTGTGCATTTGTGTGTCATCAGATGATTCTCTCAACATCGATGCAGTAAGAAAAGCCTGCAAAGATGTGGGATCTGTCAGTGACATCATCTTTGAGATGCGTTTCAACCCCAACGTCTTTTCTCCAGGTCAGGAAAAACTCCTAAAACGCATCTAAATTAAGTGTCATTTAAAGAGCCCCTATTATGGGTTTTTGAAAATGACCTTCCATGTAGTGTGTAACACACATCTAAGTGAAGTGAAATATCCAGCTAAAGCTTAAATCTGGAAGTGGACAGTTTTTAAAACTATTGATTCATCTATAAAAGAGTCGACTCATAGTGGTTGGAATGAATAGTCTTGATAACGAGTCTTTAGCCATTTCGGCGTGACGTGGATATGAAACATAAGCCCCACTCGCTAACACAGCAAATGCAAACAGATCCTGAAGTCATGAGTTTGCAATGTTGTTTGCATTTAAAGAACATTACATTTTTCTGTGTGAAATACAAGGGATTTTATAGATACTAGTATTGAACAGTTAATTCCAGCACATTCACGTGAGAGTAGGCTATGAAAGCTGTTTGCATGTCCAATCCGCCTGTGGGAGCCAGTTCAAGCCAAACAGTGAGAACAGAGTCTACTAGGGTCACAGAATACAATGAAATTTGGTAAATGTGCAAAATAAGGCCAGTTTATTAGGTACGCTAGGATTTGGGCTGGTGCACAGCACTGGAAAGAAGGCTCAGGGTAAGCACATGGGAGCCCGCAAAGATAGCTTGTCAGAGGACAGAGGAGGAGCGCTACAACCCCCTGGCTGGGGATGTACAGGTAAGCCCTGAGAACATATAACACTTCACGCAAGAGATGCCACTGCAATGATTGCAAATAGAAATGATCTACAGCTGAGAGGGTAGAAAAGCTCCAAAATGAAAGATAATTAATGTAATCAGACCTGGCCCATGACACATGTCATAAGTGTAAGTAAATAGCTGCCTCCTTGTTTTCTCTAGCTTGTAAAGTATGTATTTAATTGTGTTGTTACTTGTAACCTCTTGCACTGTATCAGGTTAACTCTATATTCCCATATCTCGTCTAATGCCACGTTGAAAACGCGACGCGTGCTGCTTTTGCGTTTGTGGTGTTTAACTGCACTGCTTTCGGGGGTGAGGTGCCTGAATAACACTGTTGAGAACCGGGTACTGTTTACTGTGGTGTAAGTAAGTTTCACTATGAAGCGTGTTTCGACGTCTGCTGCGATCAGATCCTATACCAATGTTGGCGACCCGGGGGCTTGATAAACCGTGTCTCGGGCTGAACGCTGTCGACCAATGGCAACAGGCTGCCATCGGTCCAATCAGCGCAGATTAGCTTCGCGCTAAGGAGGGGTTTGGGAACAAATGAATCACTGAACGATTCATATGGGAGTCGCTGGGATAATTAGGTAAAAATAAATGCATATTATAAGACCATGAAAGTGTTTTTTTGACCTTGCATGCATATCAGTATGTTGTTGAAGACCCATAAAACCGAAATATGACCAGTTTTAATGCATAATAGGGGCTCTTTAAAAAAATCATCGTGTCTCTTGCCTTCGATTGTAATTCATTTTATTTAGTTTGCACGTGCAAGTATAGATGTTTTAGATTTAGTTTGTTGATTGATTTGTAAAGCACTTTGGTCAACATTTGTTGTTTTTAAATGCCCTACATATAAATAAAAACAAACAAAAACAAATTGCGGAAGGGCATCGGTGCACCGCGATGCAGACGCGGACAATTCGGTATCGGTTCAATAATAAGCATAACCGGTTATTATGTACTGACGTCATTTAGCTCACATGCGCTATGTCGCCGTAGCTTACTATGGTGAGGGAGGCGAGCTGCGAGCGCGAGTATTTACAACGCTCTAACTACGTAAAAACTCTGAAACTGTGCACAATTTCACTGCGTGTGTGTTTGCAGGACAGTGTTTCACTGACACTTACAGCAAAAGCCCCTATTTCACGGCGATTAAGAGAATGAAAGTAAACTCCATTTCTCTCTCTCTCACTGTGGCCCATGAGTGCATCTGTGAAGAGCGCCAGCGTGTAAGAGCCAATCGTAGCCTTTTCTGTTGAGCGCGTGACCAATCAAAGGGGTGTAAGCAAGAAGACAAGGCTCAGAAAGCGAGCGGGATATTTAAATTTTTTTATTTGCTATAGACCATTTCAATGTGGTCATGTCATTGGCCCATGAACATTTCCTGCTTGACGTTAAACTATTTCCTAACTGTAACATGAGGCAATTCAATCATAACTTGATTTTAAATCAGCCGTCATAACACTATTTATCAATATGTGGACCTTTCTGGATTCTCAGAAGCAATGGAAATTAAAAACAGGAAATATGTTAGGACCATTGTTTTTGTTTACATCCCTCAAAATGGTCTAAATGCTCGTGTTGTTTAAAGGTACAGTTTATATATCTGACTGCTTGTATTAAAGGACAAAATTGTTTTACAAATAGTATATAAATATATTTATACATTTTAATACAAGAATTGCTGTGCTGCGAAGAAAATATAAAACTGTGTATGGAAAGAATCGTCAATGCGCCATGATGCACCTAGATATTGAATTGAACCGAATCGATGGCATGATAATCGGAACCGAACCGAATCGTGAGACCAGTGTAGGTTCACACCCCTATTGTACACTATATTTATGCAGGATCTTTTGAAATTATTAAATTTTAGTGAATATTAATATGCTTGGCTCTTAGTTTGCATATTATTTTAGTATGCATGCATGTGATAATCAGTGTTGGGTGAGTTACTTCAAAAAAGTAATTAATTACTGATTGCACAGTGATGGGAATAACGTGCTGTAAATAAACAGCGATACTAACGATGATACTTTTTCAGTAACGAGTAATCAAATGAATTACTGTTTGCCCTGTTACAACGCTGTCACCGTTACTGACAATAAAATGCGCGTTACTATCTTAGACTGTAAAAGATATGGACGTAGTATCCGTGACGTCACCTATAGGTTTCTGAACACTGCAAAAGAAGCTACAAGTAGGCGTGGTCAATCGTCGCCATTTTGTTCGTGCGTCATTGCACTGACCGTGGGATACCAAACAAGGGCGAAGAGGCGGAGAGTGAGCGGAGCTACAGATACCTACTGGCATTTTGCTTAGACCTGGCTTAGACTTTACTTTGGTAGAACGCCTAATACTTTATTACCTGCGACTCGTTTGTGTTCTAACCACATCTGCTTGGTTGTACACTATATCAGTAAAGTGTTTAGACTTTTAAAAACACTGTTGTAACACATTGAGCCACTAAACATTGTTCTTATGAGGTTTTTCTACAGGAGGAAAATGCGAATTACTTCCAAATACTTCAGATATAGTCTGTGTTAGTAAATATAAGGCTATTGATTAAATCCAGGCATAACACTGTATGACAGCGCTTCAGATGACTGTTTTTATAGCCTACAGCTAATCAATCTGACAGATTCTGGAGTGCTTTACAGGTCTTGCAAGACCTAAAGAAGAGACCTAAAAATAATGATAAATTATCTTAAGTAAAACAAATACATTTATAGAGATGGTATATAAGTATATAATTTCACTCACCTGGGAAATGGAGGCAACTTGAACGGTTTGTAAGCACAATTAAGTGCACACAGCATGCTATAGTATCTGATAATTGCAGGAAATAATTCCAAAAGGCAAATGACTGTGTAAAGAAACATTAACCAAAACAAAAATATACGTATATGCCGAGCTCAGCGGCTAATTAGCTGAGGTGACGAGACAGCGAGCAGCGAGACCTAGCTGACACTCAAATGACCACGCCCTTAATTTTGCAGACTTAATCTAACTTAATAAAAACTAAACGGATGAGTTATAAAAAAAATTCCCCCCCTCACAGTTGTCATAAAGGGTAATATTAGCTATATGCACCAAAGCCATCTTTTGTACCAGGCTGTAAACATGTTTTTATCAGCTGTAAAATTGGCCAATTTACCATTGCAGTCAGAAATCATCTGGATTTCCTAAAGCCAGCCCCCAAAGGCGATGCTCTGATTAATCGGCCAAAGAACGGTATCGGCCGATAATCACATTTAATGACTCGATTAGTACTCGCCAATCTGGCCGATCTCATAAACAGATCGCAGGTGTTTGTTTATGAGTTTAGAAGCAGAGGAAGTTGCACAAGTGCTCCCGAATATTATACATAGCCTAAGCCGAAGTAAAATGAATGAATAAAATAGTTTTCTGTAAAGCTGCGTCTGGCCATGTCATGTTCACACCTGGTTCAGGTGTTTTCAATGGTTATAAGAGACTTGTTTGAGGTATTATATGCATAGATATATACACTAGATGTCGCATAGGGACCCTGAGCATGCGTCAATAGCGCCGCCACATTGGTACAGGGCTCCTAGGACAAAAGTCATTCAACCGCACTAGTCAAGACAGAGTGCCAATGTGAAGATGCTGGACTTTAGCGCTGTGTACGGGTGTAGTAACGAGCAAACAAAGAAAACAAAGCACAAAGTAATCACATTTCATAGGTAAGATTTCGTTTTTTATGTTTTTGTATGTTATGAACTTTTGTGCTAAACAAGTGTTATTGATGATGATACAGTCCCTTACTGCAGTGACCATAAGGCAAAGTAGCATCAACTCGCACTTAATTCTAAGCTTATGCTAGTTTTGTTGAATTAAATAAGCAAACAAAGTTATGAAATATGACAAGAAGACGCTGTGCTGCCAGAAACTTGCGTTATTGTTAGCTAAGTGAACGAGTCGTTAATAAAAGAGATTCATTCACAAACAAATCGCTCCCTCCGTCAGAATGAGAAGTGAAAGCAGGTGAGGGGGTGTGTTTCAGGACACGGATTAGATCAAATTAAACAGGGAAGGAGGGTAATGCATTTCCATGCACACAAACACATACTCTTTGTCTGCAATGCCCGTGCGATCACGTCTATCATGTAGAAAAATTATGTAAAATTATAATATTTCGTAATTTAAAAAAATATTTGCATACGGACCACCGGGGAAAACTCCCGATCATAGATATATGTGTATATGTGTATTTCTCTGGCTTTAGATAGCCACAGTGCTCTACTTTACCTTGGTCCCACATTCATTTCAATGGAGCGCTACCCTGTACTAAAATGGCGGCTCTATTGACGCATTCGTTCCAATAGACAACAATAGGCCAGGCGACATCTAGTGTATATATCTATGTATTATATGCAGCATCCTTAATTTATTCTCTTAGGTAAGGCGAGATCTTCCCTTTAGGATCATACTTAAAGGGAAAATGTGCTTAATGCATTATAAAGCTAGAACAGAATCGGTACTCTGTATCGGCTGATCACCATGACAAGGAATTGGTACTCCGTATCGGCTGCAAAAATCCTGAACGGAGCATCCCTGATAATTATAAATCTCAATGCATAGACAATAAAAATTTTATTCTTTAATTATTTCTATTCGAGTTAAATGTGGCCTTTAGCTTGATTTAAAATGAATATTCAAGCATTTTAAATGACAACAAAAAATGATTTTGTTAGCAAACAGAAAAACACTGCAAAAAAGAGAGAAAAGTACAACATTATATGAATGAAAGCGTGAAAAATTTCAAAGCAATGACTCCGTATTTCATACACACCATATATTCATTCATTCATTTTCTTTTCGGCTTAGTCCCTTTATTAATCAGGGGTCGCCACAGCGGAATGAACCGCCAACTATTTCAGCATATGTTTTACACAGCAGATGCCCTTCCAGCTCCAACTCAGTACTGGGAAACACCCATACACACTCATACACACATACACTAAGGCCAATTTAGTTTATTTAATTCATGTGCTTGGACTGTGGAGGAAACCGGAGCACCCGGAGGAAACCCACGCCAACACGGGGAGAACATGCAATATATAACCACCATGTATTGTCATTTACTAATTTCTTGATTCATTATTTCATATGCATATGCAGCTGTCTGACAGTTGTATCCTTCTTTAGTTGAAATACACAATTATTCTATAAAATATATTTAAATAACAAAAATATATATATTAACTTCTCTGTATTGATTATTAGAGGACTAGAGTTTATTATTTTTCATAATATAAAGCAAGTACATTAAAAGTTACTAATTAAATATCCACTGAAAAAGTAAAAGATTACTGTTCATTTTTAGGCTAAGTAATTTAAGTACTTTTTGCAACTAATACCACCCAGCACTGGTCATAATGCTTTAAGAGACTGATTTTATTGTATGTAGGTGACCTAAGATTCCATGCTTTTGAAAGCTGATCTGTGACTGATAAAAAGGCTGTTTATGTAGCAAAAGTTATCAGAGCTAATGCCATCATATGCATCTTTTTTAAAATTTATTTAGAATTAATTTTTTATATATTTTGTTTCCTTTTTAAAAACAGTTCAGAACAAAACAACAACACTAAAAGGAAAATAATAAAATAAAAACACATTTTTAAAGGAACATGGAAGCAAAAAAGACACAATACAAGTGTCAAAGGTCACCGACTACAATATTATTTACATTCGTATTTATCGTTGATAAAATGTTGCTACATAAAATTTTGTTAGGGGTTACGTAACAAAGATCAACAGGCTCCAAATATATATAAAATAAAAGCACCACAATAAAATTAAAACAATACATCTCTTCTCAACCATTTACCCCAGTATGCAGAAATTTTATAGGCTTGTTGTCTCAAGGAAATTGTCAGTACTTCCATGTCATACACCTCTTTAACAATATCATACCATTCACCTACAGATGGAGGATCTTCCTTGAGCCATTCCCTTGTAATTGCCTTTTTGCTAGTTATTAGTAGTGTGTTAAGAAGATATGCATTATTTTTTGGTGTTTCTGCAGAGTAAATTTCCAGGTACATAGTTTTAAAATTACATTCCAGATTCGATCCTATTATTGCATTTATCTCTTTATTTAAATCTTGCCAATAGGTCTGTATAATATTACAATCCCAAAATAGGTGGAAATGATCAGCCAATACATTTCCACATTTTCTCCAGCATTCACCATTTTTTTGATCTCTAGTTTGAAAGTATTTTATTTTAGGTGTTATAAAGAACCTGATTACATTTTCCCAAAAATTCCCACCATGAATCTGAATTAATTGTGATCATCTGTGTTTCCCAAATAGTTAACCATTTCTCATTTGTTATATTTATACTGGCTTCCCTTTCCCATTTGTAATGTAATGTGTATTTATTTATTTATATTTATTTTTATAGTTTTATTTAATATATTTATTTCTGTTTTATATACATTGTTGAGTGTTATCATATGCATCTTAAACATATTTTATTCTTTTTTGCAGCTAAATATAATGAGTGGAGATTAATTTTCAGCATTAAATATTGTTTTCTCTGTCTCTCTCTCTCTCTCGTCTGGTAGGTGTGCAGTTTCCCAGCTCTGAAAGCGACTCTGTGGAGCTACAGAAGAAATTATTGAACGAAGCGGCGTCTTTCATCATTCACAACCAGATACCAGCATTTGTAAGTGATTTTTGGGGTTTTATACACTATTTTCCTTAGTTTAAATTTTTTGTGTTCAGCAAGGATGCATAAAATTGATCATTCATTCATTCATTTTCTTTTCGGTTTAGTCCCTTTATTAATTTGAGGCCATCACAGTGCAATGAACTGCCAACTTATTCAGCATATGTTTTACGCAGCGGATGCTCTTCCAGCTGCAACCCATCTCTGGAAAACACCCATACACAGTCATTCACACACTTACACTACGGACAATTTAGCCTACCCAATTTACCTATAGCGCATGTTTTTGGACTTGTGGGGGAAACCGGAGCATCCGGAGGAAAGCCACGCTAACATGGGGAGAACATGCAAACTCCACACAGAAATGCCAACTGACCCAGTTGAGGCTCGAACCAGCCAACTTTTTGCTGTGAGGCGATCGTGCTACCCACTGCGCCACCGTGAAGCCCCTAAAATTGATCACGTTACATGCAATTACTATAAATACACTTAAGAATTCTCATATAAAGTCATGGATTTTGCAACAACTTGAAGCAGCACAATACTGCATAATAATAATAATAAGAAATGATTTTTGATCACAAGGTGGCTCAGTGGTTAGAACTGTCACCTCACAGCAAGAAGGTCACTGGTTCGAGTCCCGGCTGGGCCAGTTGGCATTTCAATGTGGAGTTTGCATGTTCTCCCCATGTTGGCGTGGGTTTCCTCCGGGTGCTCCGGTTTCCCCAACAGTTCAAAAACATGTGGTATACATTGAGTAAGCAAAATTGGCTTGTAGTGTGTGAGTGTGTGTGTGAATGCGAGTGTATGAGTGTTTCGCAGTTCTGGGTTGTGGCTGGAAAGGCATCCACTCCGTAAAACATATGCTGGAAAAGTTGGCAGTTGATTCCACAGTGGCGACCCCTGATAAATCAGGGACTAAGCCGAAGGAAAATGAATGATTCTTGATCACCAAATCATTATAGAATGATTTCTGAAGGACCATTAATACACTGAAGACTGGAGTATTGATGCTGAAAATTCAGCTTTGCATCATGGGAATAAATGAACATTAATGTGGTTCTGTAGTGTTTTTTATTTGATCAAATAAAGGCGGCAAATAGATGGTTTAAATGATCTTAAATCAGAGCAAAAGAGCTAAATGAATCAGTTTTGAAAATAAATGTTGCATGTGCTGCTGCTGCGTCAAAAAATAACTTCCTTTAATATTTTTAATTATTATTCCCTTAATCTTTTCTTACTATGTTTTTAGTTTTATTGTTTTCCATTACAAATATCAAAATATTTTAAATCAAAATACACCTGCTTGAAAAGCAAATGAATGCTTGAAGTGTTAAATTAATTAAGAAATAATTATTCAAATTAAACGCGTCACATTTTAAATTAAGCTTTGAATTTTGCGCTGAATTGGCTTTTTGTTTTAATCATAAACTTACTTCATGATAGATTCTTCTGGAAACAACAGTTTTTTTTAAGTCTAGTAAAGATATTTGCATTGGAAATGTGCCAGATATGATTTGAAGGAACCATAAAGGTTATTTCCATACTCTACCTTTATGGTTACAATGATTAATTTAGAAATGTTTTTATCAAAAATGACTTACAAATGAGGGCTTTAACCAGTGATTCATTAAAACATGCAAACTAATTACAAGGAAGAACAGTTTCAGACATTGTTTAAGAAAGAAAATGCAAGCCTGAATAGGAAGGGTTAAGGAAACAGGAAAGGTAGAGAAAATATTTTTCCAGATAAAGTGCTCATGGAAAATTCTACTAGTTGGCAAGTGTTTTTTTTTTCCCCAAGTAATTGTATAGCTTTTTGTGTGTTTTTTTTTTTAAGCGTTGTTAATACAATTCATTCTGTTTCTCCCTATATGTTTACATATTGTGATGATATTAAATAGTGCTGGGCAAAAAGTTAACACGATTAATTACATCCAAAATAAAAGTTTGTTTTTTTTGATAATATATTTGTGTGCACTGATTATATTTACTATGTATATATAAATACACGCATGCATATATTTGAGAAAATGTCTATTTATATTTAGATATAAAATATACATGCATATGATACAAATTAGGGGCAACCCAGTGGCGCAGTAGGTAGTGCTGTTGCCTCACAGCAAGAACGTCGCTGAGTCGCAGGTTCGAACCTCGGCTGGGCTGGGTCAGTTGGCGTTTCTGTGTGGAGTTTGCATGTTCTCCCTGGGTTCGCGTGGGTTTCCTCCGGGTGCTCCGGTTTCCCCCACATTCCAAAGACATGCAGTACAGGTGAATTGGGTAAGCTAAATTGTCCATAGTGTATGAGTGTGAATGTGTGTGTGGAAGTTCCCAGAGATGGGTTGCGGCTGGAAGGGCATCCGCTGCGTAAAATCGTGCTGGATAAGTTGGCGGTTCATTCCGCTGTGGCGACCCCGCAAGGGACAAAGCCGACAAGAAAATGAATGAATGAATGAATGATACAAATTATATATAAATTTAAATATCTATGTAACAAAATGGTTTTGTATAGTTTTGTTTTTATGTATCACATTTACAAAATAAATATATAAAATACACACACATTCCCAGTACTGGGTTGTGGGTGGAAGACCATCTGCTGCGTAAAACATATGCAGGAACAGTTGGCGGTTCATTCCGCTGTGGCGACCTCTGATTAATAAGGGACTAAGCCGAAAGAAAATGAATGAATGAAAATGCACAAACATATATTATGTCAAAACAAACTTTTATTTTGGATGCGATGAATCTTTAACCAGCACTAGCATTAACTTAAACCTCAAAATGGTCTTTAGGCATTATAAAGGTAGATATGATTTTTTTTTTTAAAGAAACGCTGTTCAAAAACTAAAATTTTACCATCCCTATACATTTTTTCCCTTTACATTCTTTCAAAAAAAAAAAAAAACCCTAAACTAAAGTATCATCATGCATTTTCAGATGAACGACTGCATTCAAAGCTCTGATGTGCCTATGGATGGAGCTTCATTACGACAAGCCCTTCATCAGAAAGGCATAAACCTCCGTTATCTGGGTCACCTGATCTCCTCCATCAGCCAATCAGATCTCAAACACCAGCTGAGACACATCAAGGTAAGGAAACCATTGTGGATTTGAATGATGACTGAATTCAGATCTTGTACTAATCATACTTTACTGTCTTTTTCAGAGACTGGCGTTTGCAGAGATCGTGGTGCGCTGTGCACAGCGGTTCTTCAGTGGATACATTCAGGTATGTCAAGTCATGTTTATTTTTATACAATGCACATCGTTTCAATGATGTATATATATTTATATGTGTACACTCAGCGGTCACTTTATTAGGTACACCTTACTAGTATCGGGTTGGACCCCCTTTTGCCTTCAGAACTGTCTTAATCCTATATGACATAGATTCAACAAAGTACTGGAAATATTCCTCAGAGATTTTGCTCCATATTGACATGATAGCATCACACAGTTGCTGCAGATTTGTCGGCTGCACATCCATGATGAGAATCTCATTCCACCACATCTCAAAGGCGCTCTATTGGGTTGAGTTCTGTTGATTGTGGAGGCCATTTGAGTACGGTGAACTCATTGTCATGTTCAAGAAACCAGTCTGAGATGATTCGCGCTTTATTACATGGCGTGTTACCCTGCTGGAAGTAGCCATCAGAAGATGGGTACACTGTGGGCATAAAGGGATGGACATGGTCAGCAACAATACTCAGATAGGCTGTGGCGTTGACAAACTGCTCAGTTGGTAGTAATGGGCCCAAAGTGTGCCAAGTAAATATCCCCCACACCATTACACCACCACCAGCCTGAACCGTTAATACAAGGCGGGATGTATCCATGCTTTCATGTTGTTGACACCAAATTATAACCGAATGTTGCAGCAGAAATCGAGACTCATCAGACCAGGCAACGTTTTTCCAATCTTTTATTGTCCAATTTTGGTGAGCCTGTGTGAATTGTAGCCTTAATTTCCTGTTCTTAGCTGACAGGAGTGGCACCCGGTGTGGTCTTCTGCTGCTGTAGCCCATCCACCTCAAGGTTGGACGTGTTGTGCTTTCAGAGATGCTCTTTTTCATACCTCGATTGTAACGAGTGTTTATTTGAGTTACTGTTGCCTTTCTATCAGCTGGAACCAGTCTGGCCATTCTCCTCTGACCTCTGGCATCAACAAGGATTTTACGCTCACAGAACTGCCGCTCACTGGATATTTTCTCTTTTTCGCACCATTCTCTGTAAACCCTAGAGATGGTTGTGCGTGAAAATCCCAGTAGATCAGCAGTTTCTGAAATACTCAGACCAGCCCATCTGGCACCATAAACCATGCCACAGTCACTTCAAAGTCACTTAAATCACCTTTCTTCTTCATTCTGATGCTCTGTTTGAACTGCAGCAGATCATCTTGACCATGTCTACATGCCTAAACGCATTGAGTTGCTGCCATGTGATTGGCTGATTTAGTTTTTTGCGTTAACGAGCAGTTGGACAGGTGTACCTAATAAAGTGACCGGTGAGTGTGTGTGTCTATATATATATATATATACACACACACACACACACACACACACACACACAATTATTATTATTATTTATTTATTTATTTATTTTTATTTTTTATTTTTTTTCAATACTGCGGTTGTGGTAGGTGAGGGGTAATGTACTGCTTTAAATTGTATATGCAAAAACTCAATAAATAAATAGTTTTTAAAAATGTAGCTTGTCTATTGTGTTGTTTAGGGAGTGGAGACGTCAAACCTGTCAGCAGCTGTCAGTCATTTCCTCTGCTGCTTATTGGTGCCACACTTCAGTTCAGCCTCCAATGGGGACGAGTCTAAGAAGCGTTCAAGGAGACGTGGCCGTGGCGGGGCCGGGGCTACAGACAGCGCTGCCTGGAACGCCCTCAGTGGGAATGAACTGTGGAGTCTGATCTGTCAGGACGCGCAAGAAACATACAGACTTAAAGAAGGGTTAGGGTGAGTGGAGATTACGCAATCGACACCAAACCCTTACATGCATATTCTTACAAGTTTTATTCTTGCAGATCAAATGTGGAGCATCTAGTTGAGCAGTATGGACTCCAGAAGATGTCCTTGTTGAGAGAAATGTGCTTGAAAACTGGCATTCAGGTATTGTGTTGAATTATTAATTCATTTTCTTTCGGCTTAGTCTCTTATTTATCAGGGGTCGCCACAGCGGAATGGCCCGCCAACTATTCTGGCATATGTTTTACGCAGCGGATGCCCTTCCAGCCGCAACCCAGTACTGGGAAACACCCATGCACACTCTCACATTCACACACACACTCATACACTGCGGCCAATTTCATTCATTCATTCATTTTCTAGTTGGCTTTGTCCCTTGCGGGGTCGCCACAGCGGAATGAACCGCCAACTTATCCAGCATGATTTTACGCAGCGGATGCCCTTCCAGCCGCAACCCATCTCTGGGAACTTCCACACACACATTCACACTCATACATAATGGACAATTTAGCTTACCCAATTCACCTGTACTGCATGTCTTTGGACTGTGGGGGAAACCGGAGCACCCGGAGGAAACCCACGCGAACCCAGGGAGAACATGCAAACTCCACACAGAAACGCCAACTGACCCAGCCCAGCCGAGGTTCGAACCTGCGACCCAGCGACGTTCTTGCTGTGAGGCAACAGCACTACCTACTGCGCCACTGGGTTGTGCGGCCAATTTAGTTTATTTAATTCACCTATAGTGCATATCTTTAGACTGTGGGGTTACCGGAGCACCCGGAGAAAACCCACGCTAACAAGGGGAGAACATGCAAACTCCACACAGAAATGTCAGGGCTCGAAATTGCGACCATTTTGGTCGCATATGCGCCCGAAATTTTATCTATGCGACCTCAAAATATATTTGGGAGCATTTGTGCGAGTGCATAAAATTGATGTCGTGCGACCAGTTTTCACAGCAAAATGTTCACCACATGCGCAGAATTTAGAGGCATTAAGCATTTTTGCACCTTAAAAACACCAAATGCAGTGCTCAGGAATAGTTTTAAAACTGATTTTTGATCACCAGCCACTGTGACTAGTAGTTTTCCAACATTACTAGCCACTAGGCATGGGACGATAACCGTTTTCAAGGTATACCGCGGTTTGGAAAAGTCAAGGTTATCATACCTCAACATTTTCTCTAATACCGTTTCTAAGGTATGAGTAAGATTTTTTTTATTTACATTTTTTTTAACAACAGCATCTCCAGCAGAAAATATCTCCAAAGATGCCATTTTAAATTGTAAGTAAATCTGTGTTTTTGAAACTAATGAAGACAGCAGAAGTCAATGATTCATTTTCATTATTTAGCCTGGCACGTTTACTGCTCCAAAATATTATAAATGTTTCTCAAAATAAAATATATTGTGTTCAAAGGGGAAAAAACTTTTAGTTTTTTACCCAGACATTTAAAAAGAATATATTTTAGAGCAGTAATCACAATACCGTGATACCGTGAAACCGTGATATTTTTATCCAAGGTTATCATACCGTCAGAATCTTATACCGGCCCATGCCTACTAGCCACTCGCCATTTTCACTAGCCACAGTTGTATTGTTGGGAAAATATATTTTATACATATAAATATGACTTTAACATGCTAAAATTACTTGATTTAGATGTTGCGTTTTCTCCACATGCCTCATTCATTTCACTTTTTGTGTGTCGTGTATGAGCTTGCTAAATGCTCATGAGCAAATGGGTCATGGTTTCATAGTATTACAGTTAGTTTTTATTTCACATAATTTTCAGAGCTCAAAATGAAGGATTTACCAAATTTATCTCTGACCACACCAAACATAAACAATTCATTATTTCTTAGCCACAAATTTTAAATGTGTCAAAACAAGCAAAATATAGCTGTTTACTATACTTTTTATTTAACAAAACATATGCACAGTAATCTGTCCTGACTCCTGGCTAAATCTCCCAGATCACCAGTTAACTAAACATAAATGGGGAGTAATCTCCCATTAAAGCAATGTTATTGTAAAAAATGATAATTAAACCACATTACGCAAAAGAAAGCAGGTAAAAAACATACCGTGTGATAATGAAAGGATTATAACGCACACGGTTAACGTTAGACCCATAAAAAATCGGTATATAATGGTGAAAGCGAAAGCAACCAGTGCTGCTTACAATAATACAAATCTGGAGCTCTTGAAAGGAGCAAGACTGAGGGTGCATGTTCATCACTTTTTGTCTAGAGAAAGAGAACCGATCACATCAGCTGTGTTTCTAGACACAGTTGCTTCACGCAAGGAAACAGGAGCGCGCACGTTTTAAACAGTCGCGCGCATCACTCAGCTGTTAGCGCGAGTGATCATCCACTCATTCGGTATGCATCTGCTTTTTTATTGCTCACGCGAACGCAATTATTTTTTTCAGTCGTGTTGCTTCTCAATTCTAAGATCGCCTTTGCATGCATATTGGACCATCCTTATTGTCGAACCCTGCTTTTATAAATAATTATCCGGGAAAATTATTTTTACCAGCCAAAGTGGCTACTGGGAGTGCCTGTCTTAACCGCCACCACTGAAATCTACCCGCATTTGGCGGGTTGGCGGGTGTTAATGTAAAGCCCTGCCCGCAATGCTTGCCCCGCCTTCAAGCTCTTCTTATTGGCCCACTAGAACAGAACGCGACTGGATTGGTTAATGTCAGCTGTCAATCACTCGGTTCTGACGACAGGGAGCTACAGCCGCCAACGAGAGAATGAAAACAACACTGATAGATTTAGTTTCAGAAAGCACCTAAAGTTACAAATAATGGCACATTTGATTAGTGATCATGTAATGAATGTCAATCCAGCATTTACACTTTTCAAAGAGTGGATAAAAGACTTCCAGTGTTTAAAGTCCGCTCTGAAAATGACTAAAGCATTCACCGTAAAGCCGGAGGGACGGAGTTTTCAGGTAACAGTGTTTGCCACTGAATCTACACATTAAAGCCGAGATGTTCTAACGTTATTTAATCCTTCATTTAATCGTCACGATGTTGTCAGTCGTGCGACTGACACCGCGTTCACCATCGCTAAAGAGCATGCATTCACTGAGATGAAACTAATATTTCAGCTCATGAAAAGACCATTATTGCTATTATGATGACGTATGCAAATAATAAGTTATATGTCAATATCATCTGTGCAATATCAGACAGCACCCGTGAGAACAGCGCAGTTATGATTGTTAATGCAGTTCATCTCATTCACGTCAAGCAGTGCGTGCAGGGCTGGTGAGCGCATGCAGATTTTTGTTTATTTGTTAGTTGTAATTAAAGTGTTAATATATAACAGAATTTGTTAATATTAAACGTGTAGTAACGGTGCTTATAATTTTTGGTGGGTGCGACTAAATTTTGTCTGGTGCGCCTACAGTTTTGAAGTTAGGAGCACCGGTGCTACCAAGGAAAAAGGTTAATTTCGAGCCCTAAATGTCAACTGGCCCAGCCGGGACTCGAACCAGCGACCTGGGAGCTGTGAGGTGACAGTGCTAACCACTGAGCCACCATGCCGCCCCTATTACAATTACAGATAGAGAAAAACTGAAGAATAATAAAATGATTGATCACATGTATATGCATATATCCTAAACAAAATACAGCAACATTAAACAAACAAAAATTGCAAAAAATTAAATTAAATTAAACCCTACAACATTGTCATCTAGACGAATATGCACAATAATATCACAGATGTAAATTTTTTTTATAAAATGCAAATAATTATAGTAAATTGGGAAGAAAAGGGGTAATTCCAGAGGCGTGATGTATTCAGACTTACAGAAACAGTTGGTATTTTAAAGAATATGAACAGCGAACATACTTTACTGTATATACAGTTGAAGTCAGAATTATTAGCCCCCCTGAATTATTAGCCCCCTTGAATTATTAGCCCCCTGTTTATTTTTTTCCCCAATTTCTGTTTAACAGAGAGAAGATTGTTTCAACACATTTCTAAACATAATAGTTTTAATAACTCATTTCTAATAACTGATTTATTTTATCTTTGCCATGATGACAGTAAATAATATTTTAATAAATATTTTTCAAGACACTTCTATATAGCTTAAAGTGACATTTAAATGCTTGGGTAATTAGGTTAAATAGGCAGGTTAGGGTAATTAGGCAAGTTATTGTATAACGATGGTTTGTTTTGTAGACTACCGGAAACAAATTTAGCCTAAAGGGGCCAAACATTTTGTCCTTAAAATGGTGTGAAAAAAATTTAAAATTGCTTTTATTCTAGTCGAAATAAAACAAATAAGACTTTCTCCACAAGAATAAATATTGTCAAACATACTGTGAAAATTTCCTTGCTCTGTTAAACACCATTTGGGAAAGAAAAAAAAAAATTTAAAGGGGGGCAAATCATTCTGACTTCAACTGTAGGTAGCATTTACATGCACCAATCATAAAACTAAAAATACAAACAATAATAATAATTAAACATATCACTAAGATTTTTTTAATTCAGCTCTTTTTATTGATGCTGTTTAATTTGAAAGGGTACTATATTAATATAAAAAAGACAAAAGCACATTGGTTTTAAGGTTTAAGGTTTTAATCTATTGATATAAATCAAAATTAGTCTAGAATCAGTCTGAAAATACAGTAATTAATGCTAGCACTAATAACAATATTAAACAAATAAGACACATAAGAAGGCAAAATAATAAAGAAAACTAAAAAGTGATTCAAATAAATATTTAAATACAAATATATAGTCATATATTATTCAGCAGGGTTCGCACAAGGTGCTTAAAGTGCTTGAATTTGTGCTAATAGAATTAGAACGATGCATGACCGATGACAATGCTAACGGACTTCTTATTTGGCTGTAGTGTGAAGTGAAACTTACTTTTAGAAAAGGTGGAACTTTTTTATTTCTTTGCGACAAGAGAATTATGCTGGAAATGTTTCTGTATGAGGTATTTGTATGATTTATACATAATAGCTGTATCCTGATCTGTCTTAAAGCATCACTAAATTGTGCAGGCATTACAGGTTATAATGTTGTTACATTTATCAAAATAAACAATAAGGTTCTTAAAACACTGCTTAGAAAAATGTATTGTCGTCATATCTCAAATACCTCGAGTGAAACAAAGTCATTTGTTTTATTATTTTATTACCAACAGTGTACTTGTCTTTTTTGTAAAATTATTTTAGTTTATGATCAAGTGTAAAATAACATTTCCATGTGATGTACAGCTATTTAAGAAACAAGACAAGAATGAGCAAATAAGAAAAATAGTGTAAAATATGTAAATAAAAGGCTAAATTTTAAATCTTTTCATCATATACTTTAATTAAACCTTTGAAAGCTTGAGAATATTGTTTAAAAAATGGACAAAAAGTGTCTCTATGGTCTTATAGAGTATGTGGTAGTTTTGCCAGTGCTATTGAAAAAGCTTAATTGATTAGCACCTTTGGAAAGGATCAGATTTCTTATGGCAAAGAAATTGAAAAACTTTGACAAGATTTGGTCTCCTTTTCTCCTCTATCTTGAAAGCGTAGGTTGAATACCCAGATGGTGAAGGTCACATCAACAGTACTGCATAAACTTTAGTCCCAGGGGTGGGGTGGGTTTTAGGGGTTAGACGTTTTGTGTTTTTTGAAAAGTGTACTCTGGGTCTATACGAATTACTTATTTATTTTTATTTTTTTTATGCGTGTTATTTAATTTGTCGATTGCTTTTTTGCAAAAAAAAAAAAAAAACTAGAGATGTTGTAATATTTGCTGTAATGCTGCAATGAATATCTCAATAAAAAACTTTTAAAAGAAAAAGCTTAATTGTCATGAAAGGAAAAATCGACCATACTTCCTTTGTTGGTGCAAATTCCTATGTAGCTTTGTGATTTAAGCAATTAAACCATTCAAGTAAGTTTACACCTAAAATGGGCTGTAATGAAAATCAGATTTTCTTTTCAAAAGTAACTAACTAGTACTCAGAGTAGTTTTTTTAGAAGAGTACTTTGTACTTTTACCTAATATTAGTATTATTTACTAAAATTTGTATTATTTTAGCAGTATAGTAGTATTTTTACTTGAGTACAGAAAAAAAAAATTCACAAGCGCATTTAGTGCAGGTTTATTATATTATTAATAAACAATTAAATAATAATAATTATTATTATTAAAGTTTTTTATTTGTATAAAATCCAATGTTTTTAGGGGTTGCTGAGAATACATTTCAGGTGTTCAATACGTTGCGTATCAGTCTTGAAAATAAAAATAGGTGCTGGAAAAAGTGCTTAAAAGTCCTTGATTTTTATTAGGCTGTGCCTGCATGAACCCTGATTCAGACAACATGCATTAGATTGATTACACTTAAAAAAATAGAAGTATAATGTTCATTTTTTTAAACTAATTTATTTTTTATTATTTTCACCTAAGAATCCTGGAAAACGCATCGGTTTCCACAAAAATATGAAGCACCATAATTGTAATATCTTTTAATAAAAAGCAACATTCATTTTAATTAATTCGTGTAGGGCGACGCAGTGGCGCAGTAGGTAGTGCACGAGCCTCGGCTGGGTCAGTTGGCGTTTCTGTGTGGAGTTTGCATGTTCTCCCTGCGTTCGCGTGGGTTTCCTCCGGGTGCTCCGGTTTCCCCCACAATCTAAAGACATGCAGTACAGGTGAATTGGGTAGGCTAAATTGTCCGTAGTGTATGAGAGTGAATGAGTGTGTGTGGATGTTTCCCAGAGATGGGTTGCAGCTGGTAGGGCATCCGCTGCGTAAAAATGTGCTGGATAAGTTAGCGGTTCATTCCGCTGTGGCGACCCCAGATTAATAAAGGGACTAAGCCGAAAAGAAAATGAATGAATGAATGAATATATTCGTGTAGAAAGCAAATTTTTAATAATCACAATAAAGGCCGCCTAGGTGAGCAAAACTGCTGAGACATGCCATTATAACACCTGTAGAGCACTTTATGATGATATTTTCTGACTTTTCAATCAATGTCAGCAGGAAACTCTTTCTCATTGCTGTGTTTTGTGAATGTCCCGCAGCTTCGTCTCAGAGAATATGCCTTTGACAGCCGTAACAAAGCTCCCATCTCTCCTGATGATGTGCTCAATGTTCTTCCTGTCGTCAAACACATCACCATGACAACCAGCGACGCCACGCGGATGTTCATGGTGGCCCAAAACAGCCTTCAGAAAGGTATTCATCGACCAATATGATAGTATTACATGCTTTTTCTATGATAGTTGCTTGAAGCTTTTATTGTGAAATACAATATTATAATGTTCTTCCCGTAGGTTTGCTGGAGAAGGCGTACGAGCAGCTGAAAGAAGCGTCGTATCTCTTCAGTCGTGTGTGTGATGATCTTCATCCTGAAGCCTGTCACTGTCTCAGTCTGCTGGCAAAAGTAGCCTATGTTCAGGGTCATCCTGCTGAGGTGTGTTATGTGCACTATCTAGGCGTCTTCCTTTCCAGTGTGTCCAAAAGCACAAATAGCCCATATTCAAGGGTTATAGAACTAAAGGGTTACTCAACCTTACTAAAGGGTTTAAACGCAGTTGTGTGGCAACAGTGTGTGAATATAACCAGCTTCTAATGGTAAAATGTTATAAATAAATTTCATTATAATCACACTTGATAAAAATACAGTCTGCAGAAACACTTTGATTGACATTCTCCCTTTGTATGATGTCATCAGAGGGGAAAAGCCCCGCCCATCTCTCCCTCATAAGCATAGAACGTTAGTCTTGCTTCTGAATTTGCCACTATGCTGACACACAGGCATCTGTAGCTCCACCCTCTTTTGAAAAGAGCACAATCTCATTTGAATTTAAAGCGACAGTCATCAAAACGCCACAATTAGGATCAAAGCCTCAAAGGGGCAGATTCAAAGAGTTATAAACATTATTAGTGTGGTATTTTGAGCTGAAACTTCACATACACACTCTAGGGCAGGGGTGCTCAATCCTGTTCCTGGAGGTCTACCTTCCTGCATAGTTCAGCTTCAACCCTGATCAAACACACCTGAACCAATTAATTAGGACCTGCACAGCACTTGATAATTACAGGCAGGTGTGTTTGATATGGGTTGCAACAGAAATCTCCAGGAAGGTAGATCTCCAGAAACAGGATTGAGCACCCCTGCTCTAAGGACATCAGAGTCTTATTTTACATCTTGTAAAATATATATATATATATATATATATATATATAAGTCAAAGTTTTAATGTCAATAAAAAAAAGTTACAATAATATAAGAAAAACATTCGAAATACTCTTTTCTATATACATGTGATACAGAAGATTGAGATAATGATGTTGGAAATTCAGCTTTGAATCACAGGAGGAAATTACATTTTGAAACATATTCGTTTAATAACGACTATTTTAAATTAAATGAACATTTCAGGATATAAAAATGTATTGCATTTTCTTGTCAAATAAATGAAACCTTGGTGAGCAGAAGAGCTTTCAAAATATTAAAGCAGTCTTAAGGATTCTAAACTTTTGATTGGTACTTGTGTTTATACATTTTATAATGAATCCAATATTTTAATGTTAACAATATTATTATTATTATTTTATTCATGAAGGGAACTGTTAGTTTAAAAACAAGTAGTATTTGATTTAACACAAACTTTTTTTCAAAACATTGAAAGAATTGCTTGTTTGTTTTGCATTTTTAAATATTCATATTTAATTCATTCTAAAATTGTAATGCATGCCAGCATTTTTGAGTATTGTTCTCATATTGTTGCTCAGAAGATTGGATGAAGAAAATTATTTACAATTATGCTTTTTATAATAAATGCAATATTTTAAAATTAACAATATTGTTATTTTTAGTTATGAAGGAATTCAGGAATTTTATATATATAATTTTTTTTTTTTTTTGTGCATTGATGGATTTACTCTTCGGTGTTTGGACTTTCAGCAGTGAAAACTAAACCACACTGAACTGAACTAAACTGAAATTCAGCTCTGAAAACTGGACTGACACGGTTTCAATTTACTAGAACTTCAATGTTAAGCTGCTTTGACATAATCTACATTGTAAAAGTGCTATAGAAATAAAGATGAATTGAATTGAATTTAGGCTATTGTCAAGTAAAAACAAGTAGTATATGATTTAAGACTAAATCTACTTTTTAAAACATTGAAATAATTACTTTATTTAAAAATGCAAAAAACAAATCACATTTAATTCATTCTAAAATTGCAATGCATGCCAGTATTTTGTTTTTGAGTATTGTTCTCATTTTATAATGAATGCAATAGTTAAAAATTAACATTATTAAATCTTTTTGGCCCAGTTTCACAAACAGGGTTTAGCTTAAGCCAGGACTAGACCTTAGTTAAATTAGGCTATTTAAGCCACATTTATAAAATCAGCCTTAGAAAAATACATTACTGGTGTGCACCTGTAGACAAAAAATGACACTGACATATTTTAAGACATCTCACTGCAAGTTATTTTCAGTTGAGACAGCTCAAACATGCAATTTAATCCATGACTAGCCTTAAACCTTGTTTGTGAAACCGGGGGTTTATGTATGAAGGGATTTGACAATTTAAAAAACAAGTAGTATGTGAATCTTCTTTAAAAAACATTGAAAGAATTGCAGTTTTTTTTTTTTATTATTAATTATTTTTAACATTTAATTCTAAAATTGTGATGCATGCCAGTATTTAGTTTTTGAGTATTGCTCTCATTTTATAATGAATGCAATAGTTAAAAATTAACAATATTAAATCTTTTTATGTATGAAGGGATTTAGCAATTTAAAAAACAAGTAGTATGTGAATCTTCTTTTAAAAACATTGCAAGAATTGCAGTTTTTTTTTTAATTATTCATTATTTTTAACATTTATTCTAAAATTGTGATGCATGCCAGTATTTAGTTTTTGAATATTGCTCTCATTTTGTTGCTCATTAGATTGCGATGAAGAAAATGATTTGCATTTAAGTAAGCCAAAAGTTTTGTAAGAATTTAAGAAAGAGTTTTGGAATTTAAGTAAGTCAAAATGTTATTACAATGTTGCACACACAACAAACCTATTTGTCCATTTTCTGATCTTGTAGTACATCATTTTATTCCATGTCTGTCCTATAATCTCTTGTAGGCTCGCAGTGTTCAGCTGAGGGTCGTGGTCATCAGTGAAAGAGTTCTGGGCTTCGATCATCCCAACACCATTCAGCAATATGTGAGTCTCAAAACAACAAATGCATGCTCTTCTCCTTCATCATGTAAATCCTTCATAGTTCTGAATTGGGACTTTTAAAGGCTTTTGATTACCTTTTATCTGGAGATTCAGTCATTTGTGTGGCTTGGTGGCTCTTCAGCATCCATTTGGAGTCCGTCAAGGCTCTATTCTTGGCCCAATGCTGTTTTGCTTGTATATGCTCCCATTATGGTCCATCCTCAAGAAATGTAGCATTTAGTTTTGCTAATAGGGGGGTTTTGGATTGGAATTTTAAACTTATAAATTTTTTTTTATTATTAGCTAAGGTTTGTTTAATGTATTTCTTCTGTTTTCAAGGTGTTATTAGCGGTGTATCTGTGTGCCGGGGGTGAAGCAGCTCTGGCTCAGCGATGTCTTTATCGAGCTAAAGTCCTCCTGCTGACGGTTCATGGAGGAGACCATCCATACACTGCAGTCATAGATGTAAACATCAGCAAATGTCGTCTCATTATTATAATCTCGTACTGAAACACTGGTCTGACTGATGACGTTTGTGTGGTTTCCTCCATCAGGCTTCTCTGGGTTTGATGCTTCAGGGAGAGCAGTCATTGCAGTTTCTTCAGAATGCACTGAAGATCAGCCAGTCCTTCAGAGGAGACGCAGACCTCACAACCGCTCTCATGTAAGACAATGAACACCATTTTATCAGGAATCGGAAAGAAATGGAGAATGTGTAGTGATTTATAAAGTGGCAATGCAAGCACTGGTTATGTTTTAAATAAGAAAATCCAAATTATAATGCACATTATTTTAATCAAATAAATGCTTATCTCTCACATACAAGGCTATACCACAATGCATTGCAATGGGCACAATGAAAAGAATAATTTAAGTTTGACAAAGTATGTGATTCACCATTAAAGGCATCAACAAAAAAATAACTTTTTTTTTACATACTGACATTTATTTTCACATTTAATTCTAAAACTGTAATGCATCGGGTTTTGTTTAGATTCCAGCTGACATTAGAGTATTTAGAATATTAAATAATATAATAGTATTTAGAATATTAAATAATATATTATATATGTTATATATGTTATATACGAATCTAATGACAAATGAAATAAAGACAAAACATATATATTATTATTGTATATTATACCAAACAATATACATTTGAAATGGCTAATATTTATGCATGGCTTTGGTATTTAAATTAGCAATAGACTTGACAATAAATATATACAGTTGAAGTCAGAATTATTAGCCCCCCTTTGATTTTTTTTTTCTTTTTTAAATATTTCCCAAATGATGTTTAACAGAGCAAGGAAATTTTCACAGTATGTCTGATAATATTTTTTCTTCTGGAGAAAGTCTTATTTGTTTTATTTCAGCTAGAATAAAAGCAGTTTTTAATTTTTTATGAACCATTTTAAGGACAATATTATTAGCCCCTTTAAAGGGTCACGAAACACCAAAACACATTTTTTGACCTGTTGACAGTCATATATGTGTCCCACGCTGCTATAAACAATATTAGGACACATATATTGCACTAAAAAGGGAAAATTGGTTGTTTTTGCGTTATTTTGGGCAAATTCGTTCTTCCGGTTTGAAACAAATTTTTGTAGCTGCGTCACGGCGATGAGATACTTAGGTGTAAATCCAGCCTGGAGAGTGGCTGTCTGTCTTTTCCAGAACATTGTGACGTATCTGAGTGTGCGGCATTAATTCATGAGAAAGACGTGCTTCAAACCAATCAGCACGCTCTGTTGTGTATGACGTGAAACTTCATTTATATGCATGATAGCTCCGGAGACTGTTTACCTGTTTACACTGTTCAGACGGCAGAGAGACGCCACGTTGTGTTGCCAAAACAAGTGAAAGAACAAGAATTTGGAGACACGAGTCATCGGTGTTGCATTTGTTAGTGTGTTGCAACGAAGATTTTGTTTTCATTTTCCCTCTATGAGAGCGCTGTGTGGATTACAGTGCACGCGACAGAAATGCGTTTGTAAGGAACATTTTTACCCGAGAGCTTTTTCTCATCTGGAAATGATGAAATCCGGATTTGCCGCTCGTCTCCTTTTAATAAAAAGACACAGCTCCAGTTTGATTGTTTGTCTACAGATTTGGTAAGTGTGTGTGATCAGTGCCCTTTGTTTAACCCAGATTGCAAAGTTAGTTTGTATGATCAGCGGTGTTTTTTCAGTTTTTAAAGACATACCATAGTCAAAATGATTGAGTTACTAAGTTTACAATATGTTAATATCACTGCAATATTACAGTACAATATTATAGACTGAAAGATCCGCTGTACATGCTGCTCTCCGAGTGTAAACATGTTAACACAAACTATTCCCGTCGTGCGGGATTTTCGCCGCATTTTGTGACAGGATAGTCTATACACACACGGCTTTCTGACGCTACCTACCGAGTACATAAGTTACAGAGAAATGCGGAGGATTTTTTTCTCTCATTCGCCGTGCGGTATCAAATCAGTTTCTGTGTGTTTGTTTTGCCTGTGAAATCAGCACGTGCCCAAATGGAAACTCCCTTTTTTGCTAATCCTACCCTCTTTCACTCCCCCGACACTCCCACACTCCCAGGGCTGGACACGCCCAACTTTCCTGACTTTTTTCAAAACAGAGGTGTGAAAACACCCTGCTGAGACAGGGGGTTTCATGGCCCTTTAAGCAAATTTTTTTTCCAACTGTTCCAACAGAACAAACCATCATTATACAATAACTTGCCTAATTACCCTAACCTGCCTAGTTAACCTAAATAACCTAGTTAAGCCTTTAAATGTCACTTTAAGCTGTATAGAAGTGTCTTGAAAAATATCTAGTTAAATATCATTTACTGTCATCATGGCAAAGATAAAATAAATCAGTTATTAGAGATGAGTTATTAAAACTATTATGATCAGAAATGTGTTGAAAAAATCTTCTCTCTGTTAAAAAGAAATTGAGGGGAAAAAAATATATATATATTCATTTATTTATTTATTTATTTATCTTTTCTTGATTGGGTTTTATTGCATACAGATTGAGGACATATTTACCACGAGTTTAAAATTTAGGAAAAATTATAGTTAGACTGATATTGCAATATTTCATTTTTCTGCTATACATTTTGCGATGAGTATCATTTTACCAGATGACTTAAATGGCTCTATTTAGGAAAAAAAAACATTATTTAAGAGTAATTGGGATCATTTTGTAGAGCATTTGCAGAATCTATGATAAACAAGCATTGATAAATACAGTTGAGCAAAGATACAAATAAGATTAACAGTGCTTTATGGTTTTTGAATAACACAGTTGAGAACCGGGTTAGGAACTGCACTGTGGTGTTAGTAACTGTACTATGGACCGGGATTCAGGTGGCCGCTGCAATCGGATACTATACCAAAGTTGGCAGCCAGGGGTGTTACAGATTGTACCAAAAAGCTGAGGACTGGGGCGGGGTGAAATTTCAAGAGTTTTCTGGGAGAAGTAACGAAACGGGAGGGTGGCGGGAGATAGGTCTGAAATACAGGAGACTCCCGGGAAAAACGGGAGTGTTGGCAGGTATAACTATACAGTACATCTTACTCCACATTGCAAATCCTGCAATGTGACTATTGCGAATGCACACATTGCGATATCGATGCTGAAATGAATTACCCTACCTGACAAAAGTCTTGTCGCCTATCCAAGTTTTAAAAACAACAAATGATAACTTGACTTCTAGTTGATCATTTGGTATCAGAAGTGGCTTAAATGACAGGCAAAGGCCTCTAGATTACGCTTATTTTACCAAAATAAAATATGATCATGCCTTGATTTTGAATGATTTCATTAGGACAGTAAGGTCTGACTTTGCTTAGACAAAAGTCTTGTCAACTTAACAGAAATAATGTCCAGTATAGAGTATGAAGTCATGCTGCAGTGGAAACAGAATGAATATTGTGTCTGACTCCATTATGAGCTTGGAGGACTGCATCCATACATCTCTGCAATGACTCAAATCACTTATTAATAAAGTCATCTGGAATGGCAAAGAAAGCGTTCTTGCAGGACTCCTAGAGTTCATCAAGATTCTTTGGATTTATCTTTAATGCCTCCTCCTTCATCTTACCCCAGACATGCTCGATAATGTTCATATCTGGTGACTGGGCTGGCCAATCCTGGAGTACCTTGACCTTTTTTGCTTTCAGGAACTTTGATGTGGAGGCTAAAGTATGAGGAGTGCTATCCTGCTGAAGAATCTGGGTCCATGCAGGTTCCAGTAGGTCTTTTGCAGTATTTGTGATGATTAGGATGCAGTTCAACAGCTGATTCATCAGAAAAATCTACCACTTTTCCAAATGATCATCTAGAAGTCAAGTTATTATTTGTTGCTCTTACAATACTTTTGTCAGGTAGTGTATTGTGCAGTCCTAATTTGAAGTTAAAGTTGTGTTTAAAGTGTTTTGTGTTTGTTTTTCAGTCACCACCTGCTGGCTCAGAGACTGTGTGTGTCTGGTGACTACAGACGAGGCATGAACCACGAGAAAGAGGCTCACAGCATCTTCCAGAACAAGGTCCACATTTGAGTCCCAGTGCTGAATTTCTGCTATTAAAAAACATGCTGATGTTCTGACTGTGTTTGTGTGCTGCAACAGTGTGGTGAAGATCATCCTCAAACCAAATGCAGCTCAGACTTCCTGAGGAACATTACCCAACAGGCCGTGCGTGTGGAGCGCTCCATCCGACAGGGCGGAGCAGAGGCGTCTGAAACACCGCCGGAGGTACAGTTCTTGTGCAATAGTCTTTTCTTTTTCAAATATTTCCCAATATCAGACTTCAACTGTAAATTAAGCTGCAAAATGATCTTCAGTAGAGCCGGTGTGTGGAGAGACTTGCTCATTTTAACATGAGCTTTATTTCTCTTCTGTCTGCAGGGTTTGTTTCCTTCTCAGGACACAACACTGGAGCAGCTTGCTCTGGTCAACGGCATACTCAAGACTTCATACAGGTAAACACACTTTTAGGATTACTTGTTAGATTAATGTAAAAATAATTGCAATTCCAGAAAATTATACATATGAATAGTTTTCAAAAACAGATCAATATATATATATATATATATATATATATATATATATATATATATATATATTTATTTATTTTTTTTGCAATTGAACTCTTCAATACTGTACAAACTGTACAATATTTATACAATAAATACGATCAATACCATGTAAAAAACATAATATCTGAAAATGGCTAAAAATTGAGTTATCTGTTTTTTGCAAATACAGTAAGCTCTTAATCCATTTATTTATTAAGCACAATACATCGTCACCTTATAAAAACATGAGTTTGCACTACGAAAATAATTTACAACATATTTGTAGTATATTAAAATCCAAAGAAATATTTTGAAAATCCAAACAATTTATATATATACAGTTGAAGTCAGAATTATTAGCTCATCTTTGAATTTTTTTTTAACATGTTTTTTTAAATGTTTAACAGAGCAAGGAAATCTTCACAGTATGTCTGATAATATTTTTTCTTCTAGAGAAAGTCTTATTTGTTTTATTTCAACTAGAATAAAAGCAGTTTTTAATTTTGTAAAAGCCATTTTAAGGTCAAAATTATTAGCCCTGTTAACACAGCCCTGTCTACAGAACAAACCATCGTTATACAATAACCTAATTACCCTAACCTGCCTAGTTAACCTAATTAACCTAATTAAGCCTTTAAATGTCACTTTAAGCTGTATAGAAGTGTCTTGAAAAATATCTAGTCAAATATTATTTACTGTCATCATGGCAAAGATAAAATAAATCAGTTATTAGAAATGAGTTATTAAAACTATTATGATTAGAAATGTGTTGAACAAATCTTCTCTCCGTTAAACAAAAATTGGGGAAAAAAATAAACGGGGGCTAATAATTCTGACTTCAACTGTATATAGTGCTCAGCATGTATAAGTACACACCTCACAAATCTTTTAAATTCATATTTTTAGTAGGAAGCTGTAGAATATTATAGTTGTGCATATACATTAGATTAGTCAGTATTAAAGCCAAATCTGGAGCTTATTTAACAAAATAACTTACGATAACAGTCCAAAAACTAGAACAGCCAAATGTATGTTATAGAAAAATATTAAATACAAATTTAAAAATGAGGAAAAAATCAAGAGAAACATAAAAAATTTTGTTGAAATTTTGTAGGTTGTAATTTATTTTTCAATATGTTGCTTGAATGTAATTGTGTTATATTTCAATTTCTAAATATGTTTGGTGACTAAAATATCATTTTAATAAATATATCTGTTTAATAAATCTGTTTTGTTTAAATGCACCAAAATACATTGCCTATATTCACTGAGAAATTGAGAAAAATATTCATTATCAAAATGGGGTGTACTCAATTATGCTGAGCACTGTGTGTGTGTGTGTATATATATATATATATATATATATATATATATATATATATATATATATATATATATATATATATATATATATATATATATATATATATATATATATATACAGTATATATATATATATATACACACACACACACACACACACAAACACACATCTATATATATATATTATAGCTGTGGAAAAAATTAAGAGACTACTTGAAAATTCTCAATTTCTTTAATTTTTTTTAGGATTCATCGTAAATGTTAAGTAAAAATGTAATTTTTGTTTTATTCTGTAAACTTTCTTCCAAATTAATTTTTTTTTTTTTTTTATCAGACATTTTATTCATTCTTGGACAACACGATACCAGTTTTGTTTTCTTCAGAACAGTTAACAAATCAATATTTCATGTTATTTACATGAAAATATTTGTTATTCTAACCAATGGGCAACTTATATTTTAAAAAACAAATGCTCAAAATGACAATATTTTTATTTGATATGTGGAAGAAATATGATCAGACCTTTACAGAATTAAACAAAAATTGAGTTTATTAGAGAATGATATATTTTATAGTAATATATAACATATTACCATGAAAATGGTAATAAAAACTCTGAAAATGAATTCCCTGCTTATCAGTAGGGATTAATAGAGTTGCACTGTAGCATTAATCATATAGTAGTTAATTATTAAAGGTCCCGTGAAATTAAAATAATAATTTTTAGATGTTAGTATCAATATATGTTAGTCCACCTATAAGCAAGTGTGGTACAAAACAGTGACAATATTTTCATTTAGAAGAAATAAACAAAAGCTTGCAGTTTGTCTTTTCTGCCTAAATGGATCGACAATTTTCCATAATCACCTCATACTTTGATTTGAGTTTCTCATCAAATCACCTGACCAATCAAATGCTCTCATGTATCTGACATGCCCCGCCCCCTTCAAGGCACTTCTCATTAGATGGGTTTGAGCTCGAACACTCTCACTGGCAAAGCTCTGATAAAAACAAAGCGCTATTGGCGGTTTTTCATAAAGGGGAGGAGCTACTCTGTCCCACCCTCATCATGTTTTAGTTGAGATTATGTCAAGCATCGAATTAAAAGAAAATGGGCATTTCATTGCACTTCACGGAACCTTTAATATTATAAAGTAGTATCAATTGACTTATTATAAATACATTTTATATTTACTATAATTTACATTAGTATGCATAACATTCTGTCAGCTCCAATCAGTATCTAAAAAACTTTAGGATTTGATTCTGAATATAATGCATTGTAGTTAATGGAAACGGCTGAATGCTTTTATCATTGTCGCTTAAGCACAAGAATGATGGAGTTTAAAGAGAAACTGAAAGAGAGGAAAGCAGCAGAAGAGGCGGAAAAGACCAAACAGGAGTCAACCAATGAGAACCAAGCTTCAGAGCCGTCAGCCAATAATGGAGAGGCTACTGATGAAGGAGAACAAGCCAATGGAAATGCAGAACGCCAAACAACAGGAAGTGATGAGGCTTCAGAGGAAACGGACCACACACACATGAACGGCCAGATGGAGTCCCACATGCATAACGGAGTCTCGAAATCTGAAAATGAGGAGGAGAAGCGCCAATCTGACATCACTAATGGGATTCCACCCGAGAGCCAATCAAAATCGAGCATCGTTATGATGTCACCGAGCGAATCAGCAGTGGTGAATGGGAAAGAGTGTGTTGTGAATGAAGAGAAACTGGTTGAGGAATGAGAGTTTGAAGACCAGTTCAGTTTTTTTTACCTGCTGTATAACACAAAAGTCCAAATCACAATCTGTCTTAAAGTCTTAACATGTTTTGACCAAATAAATTCTCATTTCGGTGTGTGAACATTTTGGTTTTTTTTTTTCAGTTTTGTTTGCATTTCAGCTTGATTTGGTGATGTTAGCACTAGTAAAAAATGCACTTTCATTTTAAAGTCAGCGTGAAATGGAAGATGCGACTGAGACCTGTCATTTCTCTGGATTTATTAGCTGTAGGGTTTTTAAAATGTGGTAGCCTGAGGTTCTGTGGCTATTGTTTTTTCAATCGCGCTACCAAAATTCATCTCTGCCAGGGGTGCCCAAACTCGGTCCTGGAGGGCCGGTGTCCTGCATAGTTTAGTTCCAACTTGCCTCAACACACCTGCCTGGAAGTTTCTAGTATACCTAGATAGAGCTTGATTAGCCTGGTTCAGGTGTGTTCAATTGAGGTTGAAGCTAAAATCTGCAGGACACCGGCCCTCCAGTGCTGCGTCCCAATTCACATACTTATACTACGACCTAAAAGTATGTACTTTTTTGTAGAGGAAAAATATATACTTTTGAGTGTGTAACAGAAAAGTATGCAAGCTTTGGGACATACTACTTCCTCGTTACACAGATCGTTGTGTTGCTTAGTTAAGAGCCCTGTCAATCATCCACATTTCTGTCGTATTTAATTTCCTACCTTATTGGAGAAGCAGCAGCAGGATAATCTCCCATTCACGAGTCTTTTATGCAGAGAAATCTCCTCAGGTCTTTGGATAATTCTGCATTCAGACGGTAATGTCCAAACATGTCTTTATATAAGTTCAGTATTGTTGTTGCAGATGAAATATAACACAGACAACACTATTTAAATATTCTCCAGTGGGCTAGATATTAACAGTCATACAAACATCTTTACCGAAGCCTCTCTGCTTGACGGTTGGTCTCGCGCGTCCATCATGTTTGTAGTTTGTTTACACTTTTCACCCGCGTTTTGTAGTTCTAATCGATTTCACGTCCAATGCGCAATGTACTGTGGGCAATATCAGCGGTTAGAGTATGGACGATTCCACACTTAAAATTTTGACCGGAAATAGTAAACCATCCGGGAACTTTTGGCATACTCTTTTCAACATACTACGATTTGGGACATACTAATTCTACTTTCACATACTATTTAGGACGGATAGTATGCGGTTTGGGACGCAGCACAGGACTGAGTTTGGTCACCCCTGATCTACACCATGCACGGCGGGCCATCTAGATAGCCTGTCGAGCAAGGTGTAGAATGATTTTGGTAGCCAGACTGAAAAAACAATAGCCCAGGAACTTTGGGCTACCAGACCCTGCTGTGGTGGGTGAGAGTAAAACATTACACTGTAAGAGTAATTCGTTGCTTTGTAATTAAGTAAACAAACTATGGGCATGATTATAGAAGTTAAGGTTACTTATGCCAAGTTCAGACTGCATGATTTTCAAAGTAGTCGTGTCACGGATGTTTTCACACTGCATGACTGCACTGCACTGCATGCTTTGTTTACACTGCAAGATGTATCGGCGACAGGGTGGTTCACAATGCATGACTTTAAAATAGGAAGAATCGCAGACAACTTTGTCCAAACTACGTTTCACAACCAAACACACGTGAGAAGACATGGAAACAACGTGAGGTCACATAATATATATCTTGTTATTAACTACATAATGACAAAGAAGCCTTTAGTGGGGTAGAAAATGTACTTATTTTGCTCACTTGGCTTTGAAGGGAGCAATTTCTCTTAAACTTTTTTTTATTTTTCGACCCGGTTGTGATATTGCTCAGATGACACGTCAAACAGACAGTGCTTCTGCCAAATTTCCAGGAGTTTTTCCTCAATTTCTTGGGTCCAAATAAACTGAAAAGGAGCGCTTTTAACTTCTCCCCCAATGTCCCGCTGCCCTGCAGGTAACCACACTAGTGGATGCTGCTCTCTCATTGGTTGTAGGTGATCGTTGATGTTATTTTCAATCGGAGCACATTTCACACGGCATGATTTGAATCGCCGACATCTCCAAATATTTAGCATGCCAAATATCTCACGGTTGTCGTCGACTCATCTGTGATTCTCTCAGATCGCGCCTTTCATACTGTGTGATTGTCACTCACGTGAACGAGCACCGATTTGCCTGTGATTTCAGGCATTTGTCGGTGATTTCTCAAAACCTGTCGCCGAGTCAAAATCAGGGCTAAAATCATAAGTTCTGAACTCGGCATAAGTCCAAGTAAAATGAACTTGTTGCTTTTAAGGCAACAGGTTTAATCACTTTTTTAAAGTAACTAATCGCTTTTTACAGTGTTTATTTCATTAATATTCGTTTAGAAACATTAAACAGTCTTCATTTTTTCAAATAAATAAAAATATTGTCATTTAAAGCTATTTATTTTTTCAAATATTGAAAACTGGTCAGATGTTAAAGTTTATTTGTTGTGATTTGGTTATTCCACCAAATATTGATGTTTTTTAAAATTCAAAAATAAATTTTTCAACATGTCTAGAAACATCTTATTTGTTTTTTATTAGGAATAGAAAAATGCTCTAAATTACAACATTTTTATTTTAAAATTGGAAGTTTAGCGTAGTTTAAAGAATAAAATAAAGTACATCTTGCTCAAAACATAAATATAAATCACCCAAGATCAAGCCACATGAATAAAAAAAGATTGTGCTGGGCAAAAGATTAATTGCATCCAAAATAAAAGTCTGTTTTGACATAAATAAACATTTTCTCAAATATATGAAAGTGTGTGCATTTACACACAATAAATATACACACTACACACACATATATTACATTTAAAAATATATGTAAATGATATATACATTTAAATATCTATACCAAAATCTTTTTGGCACAGATTTGTTTTTATGTATGTGTGTGTATTAAATATCCACAATAAATATAATAAACTTGCATATCTTATGTTAAAACAAACAGTTATTTTGGATGTGATTAATTAACAGCTTATATATATATATATATATATATATATATATATATATATATATATATATATATATATATATATATATATATATATATATATATATATATATATATATAAACACTACAGTATGAATAGACAAATAACTCACTATAAGTCCCAAGAAAACGATATACTATACTGAGAATGAAAAACTTTTTTTTTATTATTATTATTGCAATAATAATAATAATAATAATATTTTTATAATAAATTGTAATTAAACTAGTTAACTATAAAAATAAAAAAAACGTTGCTCGTATGTGACACTTTCATCAGTTTTTCTCTCTCTGGATAATCTCGAGATCCTGGCAGTGTTGGTACAGTGGCTCTGAAGGCTCAGTCCAGGTGCATTCTGGTAGTTTGTTGAGATTTTCCAGAGGGAAATGAATGAGTGCGGTGTCATTAAACACGTCCTGGAATCGCTGCGAGCAGGACAGCGGCGTCTCCTCACACACACCGATCATCTGCAAATATCAGCTCAGTCAAGGAAACATCAGCCAACCTCTAAAACTCTCATTTACAGACAAAATACTTTCAACAGTTATTAGTTAAACAACATAACTGTTGTAATTATAGGAGTTTCATAAGACATGGCATAGATACAACATGTGTTTCCAAGGTGAGTGGAAGTTAAGTAAAATGTATTATATAGCACCTTTCACAGACAAGTCACAAAGTGATTCACAGGTTAAAATCCAAGTAAAAATACGTAGCACAAACGTGAATATTTTGAAAAGCTTAATAAAACTGCATTAAGTTTGAAGTCAAGGATACACGTGAAAGGAAGCTGTAGTCTCTCTCCAATTCTCGTTGAAGCATCCTAAGAACAAAAATTGAATCATGAATGAGACTAAAGGGATGAAACTTGCACAATTGAACCTTTTCAATAACATTACATTGTAAACTGCATGCTACAGATCACTTGCTCTTTAACACTAGGCCTCTACCTCTCTTGAATGCCATTAAAACTGTTGCCAATGATAGTCATTTTTTGCAATGTTCGAGGTGTCCAGTTTCTCCACAGCAAGTTGTTATACAGAGCCTTCCCACAATGCATCAGGTAGAACAGGGTGGGTTGATAAACTGCTCGCTTTCCTTCCTGATAATGCAAAGCAGAAAATAACACATCTGACAGAAATGAATGACTTATTATGATTGTGGATGTGTGGTGCACCTCATTTTCAGTCAACACGGTGAAGCCGAGCTCTTTGAGAGCATCACACTCTGATGGCGAAAATACAGGATCATACACACAACAACTGCTCACGGGAATCTGGAGAAGATAACAAAAAACATCTTAAAGGTGACCTATTACGCCTCTTTTTACAAGATGTAAAATAAGTGTCTGATGTCTCTAGAGTGTGTATGTGAATTTTCAGCTCAAAATACCACACAGATAATGTTTTATAACTCTTTGAAACTGACCCTTTTAGGCTTTGATCCTAATTGTGCTGTTTTGGCGACTGCTGCTTTAAATTCAAATGAGCTTTCAAAAGAGGCCGGGGCTATAAACACCTGTGCATCAGCATAGTGGCAGACTAATTTTGGGTGAACTATCCCTTTAATGGTTTTCAAGTAAATCCAAATATACAGTTGAAGTCAGAATTATTAGCCCCCCTGTTTATTTTTCCCCCCAATTTCTGTTTAACAGAGAGAAGATTTTTTCAACACATTTCTAATCATAATAGTTTTAATAATTCATTTCTAATAACTGATTTATTTTATCTTTGCCATGATGACAGTAAATAATATTTGACTAGATATTTTTCAAGACACTTCTATACAGCTTAAAGTGACATTTAAAGGCTTAACTAGGTTAATTAGGTTAACTAGGCAGGTTAGGGTAATTAGGCAAGTTATTGTATAATGATGGTTTGTTCTGTAGACTATTGAAAAAAAATTTGCTTAAAGGGCCTAATAATTTTGACCTTAAAATGTTTAAAAAAAATTAAAAACTGCTTTTATTCTAGCCGAAATAAAACAAATAAGACTTTCTCCAGAATAAATAAATATTATCAGACATACTGTGAAAATGTCCTTGCTCTGTTAAACATCATTTGGGAAATATTTAAAAAAGAAAAATAAATTCAAAGGGGGGCTAATAATTCTGACTTGCATTTTTAATGAGATTGTTATTAACATTAACTTCATTGACTCGCCCATTTTTTTTAAAAAATGTTACATCATTTAAAAAATAAATCTCAAAAATAATAAAAAAATAATTTTATTTTTAATCAGTTTTGTTGTACAATGTAAAAAAAAAACATCTGCAAAAGTAACATTTCTATAATTTTATGTTTTTTTAAAGCTTTTGGGATGCTTTATGGCACCTTGATCTTTCCTCGAAGAACTTTTGATGTTGAAACTTTTAAAGGGGACCTATTATGTCCCTTTTTACAAGATGTAAAATAAGTCTCTGATGTCTCTAGAATGTGTATGTGAAAGCACAAAATACCACACAAATAAAGTTTTATAACTCTTTTAAACTGACCCTTTTAGTTTGTGGTCCAAATTGTGCTGTTTTGGTGACTGTCGCTTTAAATTTAAATGAGTTTTCAAAAGAGAGTGGAGCTACAAACACCTGTGCATCAGCATAGCGGCAGACTAATTTTGGGTGAACTATCCCTTTAACGGTTTTCAATCAAATCCAAATATATGTTACATTTTCAATAAGACTGTTATTAACATGTTTGACTTCATTTACTCCCCCATTATTTAAAATGTTACACCATTTAAAAATAAATCTTAAAAATCTAAAAATAAAAAAGTAATTATCTTTGAAAAAAGTTCTGTTGTACATTGTAAAAAACATCAGTAAAGTAACATATTTCCATAATTTGATTAATGTTTTTTATGTGTTTGAATTGCTTTGTGAGACCTTGATCTTTTCTCCGACAATTTTTGACTCTTAAAAGGGCCATATTACGCCTCTTTTTACAGCATGTAAAATAAGTCTCTGATGTCTCTAGAGTGTGTATGTGATGTTTCAGCACAAAATACCACACAGATAATGTTTTATAACTCTCTGAAACTGACCCTTTTAGGCTTTGACCCTAATTGTTCTGTTTTGGCGACTGCTGCTTTAAATTCAAATGAGTTTTCCAAATAGGGCGGAGCTATAAACACCTGTGCATCAGCATAGCGGCAGATTAATTTTGGGTGAACTATCCCTTTAATGGTTTTCAATTAAATCCAAATATATTTAGATTTATTCAATTTTCAATGAGACTGTTATTAACATGTTTGATTGTTAGACAATTTAAAAATAAATCTTAAAAATCTAAAAAAAAAAAAATAAAAAAAAATACTTTTCTTTTGAAAAAAGTTTCATTGTTCATTATTATAAAACACCCGTAAAGTAACATATTTCCATAATTTAATTCATGTTTTTTTATGCTTTTGAATTGCTTTATGACACCTTGATCTTTCCTCCAACAAATTTTGATGTTGAAAAGTTTAAAGAGGACCTATTATGTCCCTTTTTACAAGATGTAAAATAAGTCTTGGATATCCCTAGAGTGTTTATGTGAAGTTTCAGCTCTAAATACAACACAGATAATGTTTTGTAACTCTCTGAAACTGACCCTTTTAGACTTTGATCCAAATTGTGCCATTTTGGTGACTGTCGCTTTAAATTCAAATGAGATTGTGCTCTTTTTCAAAAGAGGGCGGAGCTACAGATTGTCAGCATAGTGGCAGATTTAAAACAAGGCAAATGTCATCTCTGTGAAAAACTGAAAATGTCAGAAGGCAGGCTATGAAGACTCCAGTGTTCATTTGTGCATCCTAAAACTTCACATTAATAATCCTCTTATTTGCTGACATCATCTTCAGTACGTGAAAACTCTAATAGCAAACAGCTGCTTCTCACTATGCAAATGAGGGAGAGATCATCACTAATAGGCGGGGTTTTCCCCCTCTGATGACACGTACAAAGGGAGAATGTCAATCAAAGTGTTTCTTTTTTTTATTAAGTGTGATTATAAAAAATAGAAATAATTAATTTTGACAATTAGAGGCTGGCTATATTCACACACTGTTGCCACACAACTGTGTTTAAAACCCTTATAAAAGTGATTTCTGCACAATAGGCCCCCTTTAAGATGGACAAATAGTAACATTTAAATAAAAGCGTTATACCTGCAGTGTCTCTAGAAGCAGCAACAGCATGGCGAGCTGAAATCGAGCAGATACACACGACTCAAAGTGACCCAAACCATAGCAAACACACTGCAGAAGAGACACATCTTCATTCTGCTCTGAAGTGCTGGACAGAAGACGCTCGCAGAGGACATCTGAAGAGGTAAGACAGACATGAGGTAATTAATAAAGCTGAACACTTGCACTTTTGCATTTATATGAACTGTAGTGCCTTATAAATATGTTTTTGAACCATACTATAGTAAATTGTATTATACTTCTAACGAAGTCCAGCTAGCGAAGTGCTATGCAGGTAAACCTCACTCCTCTGACCTCTAAAGGTGGTCTAGCGACAGACGCTAGAGACCAGGGTCTTTAGCTTCCTTGTTAGAGCAACTGACTCTCATGCAAAGAATCGTCGGTTTGATCCCAACTCAGACTGGTTTGGGTGCAGTAGGACCAGTGGGTTACATGTGGGGGCTCGTCCGGGATGGGAGTGAGGTTAAGGGCGGTGAGTGTAACGGAGGGCAGCTAGCGAAGTGCTATGCAGGTAAACCTCACTCCTCTGACTTCTAAAGGTGCTCTAGCGACAGATGCTAGGGGTCTTTAACTTCCTTGTTAGAGCAAGCAACTCCCATACAAAGAATCGCCGGTTCGATCCCAGCTCAGGGGTGCGTTTCCCAAAACCATCGTTAGCCAACTAAGGTCGCAAGTTTCGTCGTTACAAACATAGTTCGTTGATTTGCTGTTTCCCAAATCCATCGCTCCAACAAACATTCGCAAACTGCGTCGCAAACTCGAGCACTTGAAGCGACACCTCTGGAGCTGTAGTTAGAAGCATAGTTCCTGGCTGTGTTCTATTCCCACTTATCCCCCCTATGCCCTATTCATTTAGAACATTCTAACATTCAAAGTTGGAATTATTAAAAATAAAAAAGCATTAAGTTAATCTCTCTTAGGTGTAATTTGCTTTCAAATATTTTTCAGTTCAGTTTTAGCGATCTTCATGTTTACAATTGTGCTCCTTTTGAAAACACTGATGTCATTTAGAACACAGCCTCATGGCGAAAGCTATAGGTATATTTAAAAGCGGGAATTATGTTACGTCTCCAAAGCTTGTGAAAATAAAAAACACAGCATACGTTAATTCTATTATTTTATAGTGGGTTATTTATTAAGTTTCTCTGCTGTATATGACATGGGTCTGTTGGTTAGTACTTTCTGCTGTGGTTTGCATGTCAAATTGTAATTTTGTTTTTAATAAATAAACAATATCCTAAATAATAATATTAATAATAATAATAATAATATTAATAATCATCATCATCATTAATATTATTAAAGTAAATATATTTATAATAAATCGCCTCATTATTTATTTATTTATATGATTTATATATGATATTAGAATATTGTTAGCTTTTGTAAATGATTTTATGTTATAGAATAGAATATGTAATGTTCAACTTCTCAATAATATTAGTAAAGCAAACACAGGCTCTATATGTGCCATTTACATAGATTTCAATTAATAGGCCTATGGAAAACGAGTGCATGTCTTTACCAAAACTAATATTGGATTTTATTTTAAATGTGTGTGCGTGTAAAACAATATAATTTGCACAAAGAAATAATGGGGTTGTTTTCTAAAGAAGTTACTCCACCCCATTTAGAGCATCATTATGGGCGTTTTGCGTCATAACTAACGTAGTTCAAGCGATGGATCTGCGACAGAGAAACTAGGGGTTTTGGGAAACACTCATCACTCCATCGTTCTTTTGCCAAACGATGCATCGCACTATGATAGTTCAGAAACGCACCCCAGACTGGTTTGGGGGCAGTAAGACCACTGGGTTACATGTGGGGGCTCGTCCGGGATGGGAGTGAGGTTTAGGGGGGTGACTGTAACGGAGGGCAGCTAGCGAAGTGCTATGCAGGTAAACCTCACTTCTCTGACCTCTAAAGGTGCTGTAGCGACAGACGCTAGAGACCAGGGTCTTTAGCCTCCTTGTCAGAGCAACCAACTTCCATACAAAGAATCGTCAGTTCGATCCCAGCTCAGACCAGGTTGGGTGCAGCAGGACTGGTGGGTTACACGTGGGGGCTCGTCTGGGATGGGAGTGAGGTTTAGGGGGGTGAGTGTAACGGAGGCCAGCTAGCGAAGTGCTATGCACGTAAACCTCACTTCTCTAACCTCTAAAGGTGCTGTAGCAACAGACGCTAGAGGCCATGATCTTTAGCCTCCTTGTTAGAGCAACGGACTCCCATACAAAGAATCGCCGGTTCGATCCCAGCTCAGAACGGTATGGGTGCAGTAGGACCAGGGGGTTACAGTAGTATATATTAAAGCCTTTTTCAGCTCTTCGCATATTGTAGTATTAACTATCGTGAACTAATAAACTGTAATAAATACTGTAGTATACACGGTAAACTGTGGTGTGTTGTAGTACCATATATAACTGTAGAAAAACGTATTAAAGATTTATCTATAGTTGTATTTCTATAGGGCAATGCGGTGGCTCAGTGGGTAGCGCTGTCGCCTCACAGCAAGAAGGATTCTGGTTCGAGCCTCGGCTGGGTCAGTTGGGATTTCTATGTGGAGTTTGCATGTTCTCCCAGTGTTGACCTGGGTTTCCCCCACACCCCAAACACATGCGCTATAGGTCAAGTGGGTAGGCTAAAATTGTCTGTAGTGTATGTGTGTGGATGAGTGTGTATTGGTGTTTCCGAGTGATGGGTTGCAGCTGGAAGGGCATCCACTGTGTAAAACATATGCTGAATAAGTTGGCAGTTCATTCCGCTGTGGCGACACCTGATTAATAAAGGGACTAAGCCGAAAAGAAATTAAATGAATGAATGTATTTCTACAGCAGCTATAGAATTACCACATCATATTAAATAAAGTACTTTACTATAATACAGTCAAATAAACACAGTAACGTTTATAATATATTACTGCAGTGTTCTATTTAGTGTGGATTAGCTGTAATTCAACACCTTTCCATTCCATCCAGAAGGTTTCTCCCCTCAGTTCATTCCTGTGAAGGAGAAATAACATTGATGAGTTTATAAAGTACTGTGTTCAGACTCTAATGTCATAGTACTGAATGATTACCAGATTCACCTTCTTTCCTATGCTAAAATACTCTTATTTAATCTAGACAGTGTCACTACCTGGATTGTTCAAGAGTAATAAAAGCATAAAGACCCTCACATGGCGTTTATTATCTTCTGCTTGTCTATTTTGCTGCCATAAACCTGCTGAGAGTCTAGTTTTGGGTTTGAAACTTGTTTTCCTCTTCTTGCAGCTCCTTTACGACGCCCTGCGACCTGCCAGCCTTCATTACAAGCCATTACTGCTAAAACTCCTCAAAATTCAGACGATTTTACAGTCAGACGGCTCGAAGTACTTCATCAAAAAGGTAAGAACTAGTCAGCCTCCTTATAAACATATTTTGTATTTTTATAGGTGTAAAAATCTCCTAGAAATTTGTTCATATTTACACCGAACACCATATGAGAGTTTTGTGTTACATTTTAATAGTTCCGTCGGAGCGCTGTTCTCAGAATATCCAGTTCCTCCCATACTAGTTTTGTAAAAGCACAACTTATTCGCTAAATATAAAAGTTTATATTTTCTTATCTATAATTAAATGTGTGTTTATGTCAGCTGTGTCGTTAACATTATACAAAATGTTTTTAAAATTCCAATTTTGCTTACTGTCTGTGATGTATTTGCGCGAATCTTTATGCACACGACTGATTTCTCTCTCTATATATTTACTAGTTTACTGTTATTACATTATTATTGTTAATATTATTGGTTGTTTATAGTGTATTAGTATTTTCTGGCACTACCAATCATGAAACTATACTGATCGACCGCTTTAAAAAAATGTGGATTGTGAACAGTATACACGATAAAAATGATGGGTTGTTTTAAGCCAATCTTGGGTCAGAAATAAAGAAGCACAACTGTTGGGTCAATTAGTGTCATTTAAATGTATTTTTTCTCCCCTTTTGAACTTTATGAAAAAGATAAGGTAATTATCCTGGCTGCAGAGTTATTATATTATATTATATTATATTATATTATATTATATTATATTATATTATATTATATTATATTATATTATATTATATTTCATTATATTATATTTCATTATATTATATCTTATTTTATTTTATTATTAAAATTGAGAATGAAAACAGACTGTTCATGACGCGCGCTTGGGTTGTTTGTCGGACACTAGAGGGCGCGCACTCGCTTCTTTCCCGCTTTGAGGAAATCTGAGGAGATTGTGTTTATACTCTTTATTCTCTAAATTAACTAAGTTTCCTTTTAAAATTCGTTTTATTTGAAAGAACAGAATATAATTGATGTCGAACTTTATCGTCTAATCTTTTAGCGGCAAATATTGCACAAGGAGAAATAAAATGAAGTGTGTCATCGAGGGTAATGGCATTAAAGGTACATTATGGCCATTTTATTAAGTAATATCTAAGTAAAACGTCATTAACCGTATTCATTTTAGTTTCTGATGATACATAATTTGTCTGTTTTCCTTTTTTAAGTCTTTGGCAGAGCAATTCATGCACTGTCAAGAATTGGCGATGAAATATGGTTGGATCCACTGGATGATGGGGTTAGTATTGTTGTTAATCTTCAGTATTTACCAGCATTTTTGTTTGATAAAGATATACTATTAGACTTACATTAATTATTGCTAACATTAACCCGAAATAGCAACACTTTATGTCTCCATCAACGTGTAACTTAGTTAATGTAACATGAAGAAATAATAAACAATATGTTTATTACACGATCCTCCCCAAATGTTGTAAAAAGTCGTTCATTTTTAGTTCATGTTAACTCATAGTGTGTCAACTAATTTGTCATCTGTGCGTTTTAACAATATGGGAGAACCTCAAGGGTCTGTTCTTGGCCCATTGTTGTTTACAATGTACATGAATGATCTTCCAGATTGCTGCCCAGGGGTTAACTGCCAGTTATATACAGATGACACATCTATGTGTCTGCTAAAACACCTTGCCGGGCAGGTGAGCAACTGACCCAGGCTTTACAACATATTTTAACATGGCTTGAGCTGTCTCATTTAACGTTAAATGTCAAGAAAACAGTTTCTATGTGCTTCTCTATATATAGGCCTGTAAGGGATCAATTTGAGGAGCTGATTAAAAATAAAGTTATTGAAAAAGTGAGTGAAGTTAAGGATCTTGGCGTAATTCTAGATCATTTATTCATGATCATGTCGCCTTTGCTTTTGGCTTCAGTAATTTTATGTTGAGAATTATAATGTTGTGTATATGTATCTACTTTATTTTTGTAAAGCCTCCTGTGGACAGGTGTTGAGAATTAGCAAGTCTGCTAAAACACTTAAACAAATGCATTTGGTTGTCCAGTGTAATTGTGAAGTCCATGTCAAATAAATAAAGAAAATATGTTGGTTAATAAATGCTGTACAACTATAAAATGTTAACTTGAATATTAATCTGTCAATTTTTCTTTCTGTACAGTTGGCTGTGAGAACTGTGAACTCCTCTCAGTCAGGTTATGCCTGTTTCTGCTTCGCCCCGCTGTTCTTCCAGCAGTATATTCCAGATCCAGACACCAAAGACTCTCAAGCAGTAAAATGCAAATTAAACTTGAAGGTAATGAACTTTCAGAAAGGCAGGTTTATTTTAGGTCTTTAGTGTTTGGACATCGCCATTATTACCTTTACTAATATGCTATAAAAATTACAGACAACAGGACAAAAACAATAGAATATAAAATATGTTTATTATGATATTATACTACACAAAAGTTTTTTTAAAATGTAAGATTATTTTTTTAACAGTTTGCAAGAAGTCTTTTATGTTTACCACAGTTGCATATATTTGATAGAAATACAGTAAAAACAATAACATTATATATACTGTTTTTTAATATATTTAAATAGAATATTTAATACAAATATGAATAAATATGTAAATACGTATGTATATATAAATATTAACGTGTTATATATATACGTTAAGATTAAAGTACTAATGTGTGTATATATACAGTATATATATATGAGCAATTCCATGCAAATGTCAACCTTGCGATGAAAAAAATGAGCTTTTCACCAAAATATGGAAACCGTTTTTAGGTTTTTTGTGTCAGCAATTATTTTGCAGTACTTTACAAATACTCAAAAATGTTTCTGTCAATGTTTTCAAAGTATTATATTTAATTTACCAAAGTCACACAAGTGGCAATTTCACATCTGTCACATCCATAATGGAGAGGGGTCACATCCATAACGACACTTTTTCCTCATAAATGCAAAAATATTACATTAAATAAAATCAATCATGTTTGTTCTATAGTGAGCCAATTCTTATCCTTTTAATTAGCATTGTTTCTTTTGGTTTGTGCAGTTTAATTCACAAAATGTCTACACAGTATGTTGTAGACTGTAAACTCAAAGACTTTTTTGGTCACATCCATAACGCATGTTTATTTTCCTTATTTAAAGTACAAAACATGTTTACAGATTTATGTTTTTCTGGTCCCTTAACTCTGTGGTCAGTTGTTTTGGAAAACATAAACAGATGTTTCAATATAATGTTAACATGTACTTTCTCTGTGAATTTATGTTTTGAGATTTCACTGCAAATGTCACATCCATAACGCTGGAATTGCTCATATATATATATATATACAGTAGTCAACATTTGAAGTGGATCATCACCTTTCAGCAAAGTTGCTCAAAAACTATTGAACAACACTCATTATGGTCTTAGGAAATTAAAACTTAATAATATATATATATATATTTTTTTCATTTATTTATTTATTTTGTTTTTGATGTTTCATGGTTAATTAGATATATGTATACACATACACACCCAGACATATACACTCACTGGCCACTTTATTGTGTACACCTTACCAGTACTGGGTTGGACTTACTTTTGCCGTCAGAACTGCCGTAATCCTTCGTGGCATAGATTCATCAAGGTACTGGAAATATTCCTCAGAGATTTTGGTCCACATTGACATGATAGCATCACACAGTTTCTCCAGATTTGTTGGCTGCACATCCATGATGTGAATCTCCCATTCCACCACATCCCAAAAGTGCTCTATTGGATTGAGGTCTGGTTCGCGTTATCCTGCTGGAAGTAGCCATCAGAATATGGGTACACTTTGGTCATAAAGGGATGGACATGGTCTGCAACAATACTCGGGTAGGCTGTGGCGTTGACACGATGCTCAGTTGGAACTAAAGGGCTCAAAGTGTGCCAAGAAAATATCCCCCCCACCATTATACCACCACCAGCAGCCTGAACTGTTGACCATTTTTCATGCCAAATTCTGACCCTACCATCCGAATGTCACAGCAGAAATCGAGACTCTTTTAATTAAATTAAATTCATCTTTATTTGTATAGCGCTTTTACAATGTAGATTGTGTCGAAGCAGCTTCACATAGAAGATTATAGTGAATTGAAACTGTCGGTTCAGTTTTCAGTGTTTAAGTTCAGTTCAGTTCAGTTTAGCTCAGTTCAGTGTGGTTTATTCACTACTGAGAGTCCAAACACTGAATAGCAAATCCATCAATGTGCAGCTCTACAGATTCCGAACAATGCAAGCCAGTGGTGACAGCGGCGAGGAAATAACTTCACCAATTGGTGAAAGTGAAGATTTAAAAAACCTTGAGAGAAACCAGGCTCAGTTGGGCACGACCATTTCTCCTGTGGCCAAACGTCTTGTGCAGAGCTGCAGTCTAGGCGCTGGAGGCTGGAGAATGCTGGACCTCAGCAAAGACTCGTCTGTCCCTGGAGCATCACTGGAATCAGTCTCATGCTCTCCAGTCCTCCATGACCACCACAGCAGCTGCTCAGGATACGGCCTGGTCCAGGATTATAAAATCTTTGGGATCATCTCGTCACGGGTCTTGGATCGAATCAGTGGCGCTGCATAGTCTGAGGGCCTCAGGATGAGTATCCCCAGGTGGAAATAGAGAATAAAGAAAATAATTAGCGTAGCTGCTGTTCATAGGGTATATAAACGAGAAAAAACCTGCGTGGGGCACATTCATGTAACATGCCGCTAAGTGATGCACTGAGTGTATGCTTTGCTAAAAAGAAAGGTCTTTAATCTAGATTAGAACTGCGAGTGTGTCTGAACCTCGGACATCCTTTACTCGACTTTGCTATTCTAGGTACTACCAGAAGCCCTGAGTTTTGAGATCTTAAAGAGCGGGTTGGATTGTAGCGAGACAGGAGGTTGGTTAGATAAACAGGAGTTAGATTATTTAAAGCTTTATAGGTAAGAAGTAATATTTTTAAATCAATACGAAGCTTAACAGGCAGCCAGTGTAAGGAGGATAAAATTGGGGTGATATGATCATATTTTCTAGACCTGGTAAGAACTCTGGCAGCTGCCTTTTGTACTCGCTGAAGTTTGTTAATAGAGGGTGCTGGGCAGCCAGCAAACAGCATTACAGTAATCCAGCCTAGAAGTCATAAAAGCATGGACTAGCTTTTCTGCATCTGATATGGATAGCATACTTCGTAGCTTAGCAATATTTCTCAGATGGAAGAAGGCAGTTTTTGTGACATGGGATATATCATTTTCAAAAGTTAAATTGCTGTCTAATATGACACCCAGATCTTTTACAGTAGAGCTAACGCTAACTTTGTATCCCTCAAATTGCAGGTAGAGTTGTGAGTACTGATGTGTACAGGATTTAGGCCCAATAAGTAATACTTCTGTTTTGTCTGAGTTTAAGAGAAGAACATTGTTGGTCATCCAGTCTTTAACATCTTTAATACACTCAGTTAGCTTAGACAGTTCAGACATCTCATCAGGTTTAGTTGAAATATATAATTGAGTATCGTCTGCATAGCAGTGAAAGTTGATCCCATGTCTTCTAATAATGTCTCCCAGGGGTAGCATGTATATTGTAAACAGCAAAGGGCCTAAAACTGATCCTTGAGGCACCCAATACTTTACTGGCCTGACTTGTGAAAGCTGTCCATTAATATTCACAAACTGGTAACAGTCATCAGACCAGGCAACGTTTTTCCAATCTTCTATTGTCCAGTTTTGGTGAGCCTGTTTGAATTGTAGCCTCAGTTTCCTGTTCTTAGCTGACAGGAGTGGCACCTGGGATGTGGTCTTCAGCTGCTGTAGCCCATCTGCCTCAAGGTTGGCTGTGTTGTGTGTTCAGAGATGCTCTTCTGCAGACCTCAGTTGTAACGAGTGCTTATTTGAGTTACTGTTGCCTTTCTATCAGCTGGAACCAGTTTGGCCATTCTCCTCCAAACCTTTAATATTAATAATACCCAATGTCTTTAAGTATTATTCATGCTCAGTATATTTACTAATTATCATGTGCTTTAAAAAACAAATATTTTTCAGTGCGTGCTTCCTATGTTTCGCTGTGTGACATGTCGAGAGCGAAGTGTGGACAGATGTGATATAAGCATCAAAATCCCAGACGGCAGAGTGACGTTTCGCTTTCACTGCAGACACGGTTAGTTCATTTGCATGTGAAGTGTGTATGAAACTGCCACTGCATTAATGGAGGGAGAAACAGATTGGTGTTGGCGGATGTAATAACAGGGTGACAGCACACTTCACTGGAACCTCTTCTGTCATGAGGAGATGCTTCATCACAACTTATCACATTTGTTCTAGTCAAGATGTTGACTCTTACTTGTGGGTTTTAGGAATCACCAAAACCCATAATTTGGGGTATCAGGAGTGTGAAGCTTTGCAGGCTGTGTTTCCAGCTCACCTTAGTCCAAATGTCCTGATGGCCCAGTCCAAGTGAGTTGAGCATCACTTCTTTTCTAAAACTGTTTTAGCAAAAAAATCATAAGTGTTTTCTGTTGATGTTTGCTCTGTAGACATTTTATATTTAATTTTTTGGCAGTTTATTCATTTATTCATTCTCCTTCAGCTTAGTCCCTTTATTCATCAGGGGTCGCCACAGCGGAATGAACCACCAACTTATCCAGCATATGTTTTGCGCAGTGGATGTCCTTTCAGCCGCAACCAAGTACTGGGAAACACCCATACATTCTCATTCACACACATACACTACTGTGAATTTAGCACAGTCAACACGGGGAGAACATGCAAACTCCACACAGAAATGCCAAATGACCCAGCCATCGAACCAGCGACCTTATTACTGTGAGGCAAAAATATTTTTTATATTTTTCAACATCAAAAGTAGTTGGAAAAAAGATCTATGTGTCTTAATGCAATTCAAAAGCATAAAAAACAATCACAAATTATGGAAATTGTTACTTTGAATATATTTTGTTACAGTGTAGGACCTAAACTGTTTTTACAGAAAAATATATTATTATTTTTAGATTTTTAATATTTATTTTAAAATATTAATTGAAATTAAATGGGAGGAGTAAATGTAGTCAAACATGGTAAATAATAGTCTCGTTGAAAACGTAATGTATTGAATTATTAAAAATATAAACAAGTTTCAATTGAAGAAAACAGATTGTTTAACCATAAATGAAAGTTTACTCACCATTTACTCACATTCACGTATTTCCAAACCATCATGAGTTTCTTTTTTCTGTTGAACGCAAAAGAAGGTATTTTGAAGAATGTTAGAAACCGGTAATCGTTGACCTCCACAGTAGGAAACACAAATGCTATGAAAGTCAATGGTTACCGGTTTCTAACATTCTTCAAAATATCTTAGTTTGTTAATTTAAATCTACTATTTTATAATATAGGGCGACGCGGTGGCGCAGTAGGTAATGCAAGAAGGTCACTGGTTCGAGCCTCGGCTGGGTCATTTGGCATTTCTGTGTGGAGTTTGCATGTTCTCCCAGCGTTCGCGTAGGTTTCCTCCGGGTGCTCTGGTTTTCCCCACAAGTCCAAAGACATGCAGTATAGGTGAATTGGGTAAGCTAAAATTGTCGGTAGTGTATGTGTGTGAATGAGTGTGTATGGGTGTTTCCCAGTGACGGGTTGCAGCTGGAAGGGCATCCGCTGCGTAAAAACATATGCTGGATAAGTTGGCGGTTCATTCCGCTGTGGTGACCCCAGATTAATAAAGGGACTAAGCCGAAGAGAAAATGAATGAATGAATTTTATAAAATACAAAAGCTAACTTGAATTTTTATTTACTATTTACTACCGATGACAAAGATTTATACATCCTATAATAAATGTATTACTAATTATGGTTTTAGTGTATTAACTAACATTACTTCATTGTAAAATTTTACTGTTTTTCTTTGTTTGACAGGACCGTCCAAAACCATAAGCTGACTCAAAAAGTTTTTTTTATCTCAGACTGTTAGGTGGCATTGTGGTGCATTTCCCAGTTTCACAAGAAGAGGTCACTCTTTCCATTTCCTCTCTTAAAGTCGTCCTGAAGACCTTTTGTGTGGAAGAAAATGGTGAGGAAACTTTTGCCTATGTTTCTAGTAGCGCACCACTATACAGTGATCTTACTGTTGTTGAAGAAGTCATTACTTTATTATCATTTAGCATTCTGTTATGCTTTAATATTAAATAGTGACTAATGCTTCAGTTTCTATTTTTAAAATAGTAGGCAGTGTACAGTACCAAGTAAGCTAGTATTCCATTTTCAATTGACAGTATATTATTGTAGTTTATATAGTTATATATAATTACTGCCTACATTATACATTGTGACCTGCATTTATGTATTCATTTATGCAGTTGTCAGACACTTTTATCTAAAGTGACTTATGTTGCATTGAAGGTACAAAAAATGTGTTATAGTTCTTGCTTGCCCTGGGAATCAAATCCACAGTCCCCACACAGAAATCAGATTTATTTGTTTATTTATTATAACTTTTTTTGTTAAAACTTTGTTTTTTAATCATTCAAGCACATTGAAACAACAATTAACACAACAATTACAGTTTTTCTCAGTGGCTTTGGTGCATTTCTCACAACACTATTTACATTTGCACAACAGTTCATGCATTTCTCAAAACAATTAGTCATTTGTGCACATCATAGTAGCAGTTTCTCATTCCTTCCAACAAATTGCAAATGCTTTTGGACATGCATCAATTGCTTTCATACAACTCTCTGCTGTTTTCTAACATTATCATTTGCTTATGTCATGTCAGTCAAAATTAACTAAACTTGTGGATGCTGAATAGTCATTCCATATTAAACTAACAGTCCTCATTTCATTCCTTGAGTCATTACATACAAAAATGTTGAACTGGTTGTCAAAATCTGTCGAGCAAATTTTATTAAAAAAAATTAAAAAAAATTTTTTTCCTGAAAATGTCTTCTAAATTGAACAATTTCATGAATGATTTACAGACCTGTGATTGTTGTAGGTTCAGTTCCAATATGTACTGCAATATTGTTTACAGTTGTGCACAGCTCTACACAAAGGGCGTTTGTGTTTGTTGTAAATAAGGGTGTATTTATTCATTTACACAATGCTGTGAATAAATTAAAAAAATGTGAAACACACATATTCAGTGTCTTGTACTCAGATACCTCACTAAATGCAGTGATGTCTAACTTTACTGTAGTTTTCAAATGGCTGTGCAAATAGTATATAGTGCTGTCTTGAGCATTTTCAGGAAGTGTCACGGACTTTTTTGCATTGGAATAAATGTCCAGAGTAAACTGTCATAATGAAAACATGACAAAGCCATTTGACTATCTTGTTCATAAACAATGGTGTCAGGACTTTTCATCTTGATGACACTGACACATTCATTGACATGAATACTTGCTTTTGAGGAATGAGCTCTCCATTTTGAGCAAGTGACACGCTTTTGCAGGTTATCAACTAGGTTTTGCAGTTTGTACTAATTGTTTTGAGAAATGCATTAACTGTTGTGCAAATGTAAATAGTGTTGTACATGTATGTTGAATATATATATATATATATATATAAATAACCATTACATATAAATACAAAGTAACATATAAACAAATTTTCTATATATGAAATCCAAACATGAACTTGTATGTCATATAGGATATTTTCATATATTAACATAAATCAGATTTCTATGGGTTTTGGAGTTGCTAGTGCCATCCTCTACTATATGAGCCATAGGAAGGTTACAATTTTACTATATTTATTCCACTATTGAAGTCCGAATTATTAGCCCACCTGTGTATTTTATTCCCCAATTTCTGTTTAACGGAAAGCAGATTTCAACACATTTTTTAAACGTAATAGTTTTAATAACTAATTTCTAATCACTGATTTCTTTTCTCTTTGCCATGATGACAGTACATGATATTTGACTAGATATTTTTCAAGATGCTAGTATTCAGCTTAAAGTGACATTTAAAGGCTTAACTAGGTTAATTAGGCAAGTTAGGGTAATTAGGCTAGTCATTGTATAACAGTGGTTTGTTCAATCAAAAAAATATTGCTTGAAAGGGCTAATAATATTGACCTTAAAATGTGTTTTTTTATTTTTATTAAAACCTGCTTGCATTCTAGCCAAAATAAAACAAATAAGATTTTCTTAGGAAGAAAAAATATGATAGGAAATACTGTGAAAAATTTCTTGCTCTGTTACACATTACTTAACAAATATTTGAAAAAAAACAAAAAAAAAAAAAACAGGAGGGCCAATAATTTTGACTTTAACTTTATATATTTATACTGTAACTCCTGTATCCTCAGATGATCAGACGTGGTTTTATTTGTTTGTTGTCAGACTGCATGAAAGGCATGAACACAGCGCTGATGCTGCACCCAGATGAGCTGGACTATTTTCAGGTTGGAGAGGATTCAGATGTGACCTTCTGCCTCAAAGAACTGAGGGTGAGCGTTTTTAACAAGTAAAGACACAGGATATGTTGTGTATAAGGTTTATTTGCCTCCATGCAAAGATGTTTTATTTGATGTGTAGTGCTGTGGAGTACATGAGGATCTGTACATATTCATTTTTATAGCGGCTTATTTCTGGCCTGCCATGAAGCTGTCTGTGGCTATCATTTTCACTGAAGAGAGTTCAGAGAAAATGTGTCATGCATTCGAACTGAACGTTCTGCAGTGCTCTTTTAACTTACACCCAGATGTAGTATTTAATTTGCTTTGTGTGCATTAAATACATGTTGCACTCCTTTAATTTCATTAGCAGAATAGTTGCATTAAGTAAAACTTTAAAAATCATGTTCAGTGATACACGCACTCACGCATGCACACACATACACACAAATACATTTATTTATTTATTTATTTATTTATTTGTGTGTGTGTGTGTGTGTGTGTGTGTGTGTGTATACATACCATTATATACCATACCAGCATAAATTAGCACACACCCCTTACTGATCTCTTTTTTAAATGAATATTTTCTGTAGGATGCAATACAATAATATATTTGTGCATATACATTAGATTAGTCATTATCGAATCCAAAACTGGAACTAATCTACCAAAAAAACTTAAGATCATTGTGCAAACATTTGTACACCTCAATGAATATGTTAGGGAAAATATATAATACAATTTTAACAAAGAGAATAAATCAAGAGAATCTTGGAAATAAATATAAATAATTTAGTTGAAAATTTGTAACTTGCATTTTTTTTTTGCAATAATTTATTCAAATTTAAATGTTTTATATTTCTATTCCTAAAGATGTTAGATGACCAAACTCCTAATTTAAAGAATTGCTCCAAAATAAATTGTGTATATTCCAAAATTGTATTCTCAGAATTTAATTTAATTTAATTTAATTTAATTTAATTTAATTTAATTTAATTTAATTTAATTTAATTTAATTTAATTTAATTTAATTAGTTTCTGTGTGGAGTTTGCATGAAATTTTATTAAATTTTATTCAAATGTTTTTTGGTAATTTTATAATTGCAACATAATTAAGAACACAAGTTGAATTTATATTCCCTTGCACAGCCTTTGACCCTGATTTTTAGGGAGATCTAGTGCACCAAAACATATAGCTATTTATTTATTTATTTATTTATTCATTAATTTATTTATTTAGTATTGTTTTGTAAATTAAATTTTATTAAATTTTATAAACAATATTTTTTTGATGATTCAATTATTATTATTATTATTATTATTCATTCATTCATTCATTCATTCAGGCTTAGTCCCTTTATTAATCCAGGGTCGCCACAGAGGAATGAACCGCCAACTTATCCAGCACGTTTTTACGCAGCGCATGCCCTTCCAGCCGCAACCCATCTCTGGAAAAACATCCACACATACTCATTCACACTCATACACTCCGAACAATTTAGCCTACCCAATTCACCTGTACCGCATGTGTTTGGACTGTGGGGGAAACCGGAGCACCCGGAGGAAACCCACGCGAACGCAGGGAGAACATGCAAACTCCACACAGAAATGCCAACTGACCCAGCCGAGGCTCGAACCAGCGACCTTCTTGCTGTGAGGCGACAGCACTACCTAGTGTTTTGTAAATGAAATTTTATTAAATTTTATTCAAATGTTTTTTAGTGATTTTAAAATTGCAACATAATTAAGAGCACAAGTTGAATTTGTATTCCCTTGCACAGCCTTTGACCCTGATTTCCAGGGAGATCTAGTGCACAAACATATATTGCATTTTGTCATTTTTAGTTTATTTATTTATTTATTATTATTATTATTGTTGTTGTTGTTATTACAATCGCCTCACAGCAAGAAGGTCGCTGGTTCAAGCCCCAGCTGAGTCAGTTGGCGTTTCTGTGTGGAGTTTGCATGTTCTCCCCGCGTTGGCGTGGGTTTCCTCTGGGTGCTCCGGTTTCCCCCACAAGTCCAAAGACATGTGGTATAGGTGAATTGGGTAGGCTACATTGTCCATAGTGTATGTGTGTCAATGAGTGTGTATGGATGTTTCCCAGTGATGGGTTGCAGCTGGAAGGGCGTCTGCTGTGTAAAACATATGCTGGATAAATTGGCGGTTCATTCCCAGATTAATAAAGGGACTAAGCCGAAAATGAATGAATGAATGAATTATTATTGTTGTTGTTGTTGTTTTGTAAATTTAATGAAATTTAAAAACATTTTTTGGATGATTTTAAAATTGCAACATGTCCAAGAACACAAGCTGATTTTGTATGCCCTTGCACAGCCTTTGACCCTGATTTCCAGGGAGATCTAGTGGCACTGGATTATGCCCCGATAGTACGGACCCTTTTCACGTCTGCGCTTTGGCTGCGTAACTTCTTGGCAGGTTCTCAGTGTGTTTGTGTCAGTCATTGATGCAGTGGGACAGATGCTTGGATTCGGACCAGATAGCCTGTCACAATGAGTTACAGCACTGGACAGCACACTGTGGTCTGTACACACATGACTGACCTTCTCCTCATGCGCTCTTAAATGGGGTCTAGTACATTTGTACTGATCAGTGTGTCCTTTGTGAATAAAATACTGTGTAAATGTGTTTCGACAGGTCCTGTTTCTTAAATTTTGTGCCGGACTTATGATCTTTTAAATCTAGCCGCTTTGCCCAATATTTTAAAGAGGACCTATTATGCAAAAAACACTTTTAGAAAAATGTATTATTTTTATTGTTTATAATCACACTTGATAAAAACAGTCTGCAGAAACACTTTGATTGACATTCTCCCTTTGTACGTGTCATCAGAGGGGCAAAGCCCTGCCTTCGTCTTTCGGATGAGACGTTAAACCGAGGTCCTGACTCTCTGTGGTCATTAAAAATCCCATGTCACTTCTCGTAAAGAGTAGGGGTGTAACCCCGGTGTCCTGGCCAAAGTCCCTCAATTGGCACTTACCCATCATAGCCTCCTAATCATCCCCATCAACCGAATTGGCTCTATCACTGTCTCTTCACTCCACCAATAGCTGGTGTGTGGTGAGCGCACTGGCGCTGTTGTCCTGTGGCTCCCGTTGCATCATCCAAGTGGATGCTACACACTGGTGGTGGTGTGGAGAGACTCCACTCATAATTGTGAAGCGCTTTGGGTGTATGGCCATACGCAATAAATGTGCTATATAAATACACATTACATTACATTACATTACATTACATTACATTACTAGTGACCATCTCTTCCTTATTAGCATAAACAGCCATTAGTGAGAAGCAGCTGCCTGCAATTAGAGTTTTCAACTACTGAAGATAGTCAGCGACTAAGAGGACTATAAACTTGATATAATATAATATAATATAATATAATATAATATAATATAATATAATATAATTTTCTTTTCCGCTTAGTCCCTTTATTAATCTGGGGTCGCCAAAGCGGAATGGGTTGCTGCTGGAAGGGCATCCGTTGTGTAAAACAAATGCTGGATAAGTTGGCGGTTCATTCCACTGTGGCGACCCCTGATCAATAAAGGGACCAAGCCGAAAAGAAAATTAATGAATGAATGAATAATTAATATGATATCCATTTATAATTAAATTTATTGATGATGATGATGATGATAATCATAATTATAATAATTTATTGTATCTTCAAAATTTGGTCTTTTAGATCTAGCGGCTTTGACTAATAAATTATATACTTATAATTTATAACTAATATAATATAATATTAATTTGGGGTGACGCGGTGGTGCAGTGGGTAGTGCTGTCGCCTCACAGCAAGAAGGTCGCTGGTTCGAGCCTCGGCTGGGTCAGTTGTCATTTCTGTGTGGAGTTTGCATGTTCTCCCCGTGGGTTTTTTCCGGGTGCTCCGGTTTCCCCCCATAAGTCCAAAGACAAGTAGTATAGGTGAATTGGGTTTATTCCGCTGTGGCGACCCCAGATTAATAAAGAGACTAAGCTGAAAAGCAAATGAATGACATTTGATCTTTTAAATCTAGCTCAATGCCTGAATTATATAGAATAAACCAAATGTAATCAAAATATACAGTTGAAGTCAGAATTATTAGCCCCCTGAATTATTAGCCTTCTGGTTTATTTTTTCCCCAATTTCTGTTTAACGGAGAGATTTTTTTAATTTCTAAAGATAATAGTTTTAATAACTCATCTCTAATAACTGATTTATTTTATCTTTGCCATGATGACAGTAAATAATATTTGACTAGATATTTTTTAAGACACTTCTATAAAGCTTAAAGTGACATTTAAAGGCTTAACTAGGTTAATTAGGTTAACTAGGCAGGTTAGAATAATTAGGCAAGTTATTGTATAATGATGGTTTGTTCTGTAGACTATCGAAAAAAATATAGCTTAAAGGGGCTAACCATTTTGACCTTAAAATGTTTTTTAAAAAATTAAAAACTGCTTTTATTCTAGCTGAAATAAAACAAATAAGACTTTCTCCAGAAGAAAAAATATTATCAGACATACTGTGAAAATTTCCTTGCTCTGTTAAACATCATTTGCAAAATATTTTAGAAATAAAAAATCAAAGGGGGGCTAATAATTCTGACTTCAACTGTATATATTTAAATTTAATTTTAAATGAATTAATTTAATACAGTTTTTCTCAGTCGCTTTGGTGCATTTCTCACAACATTATTTACATTTGCACAACAGTTAATGCATTTCTCAAAACAATTAGTCATTTGTGCACATCATAGTAGCAGTTTCTCATTCCTTTCAACAAATTGCAAATGCTTTTGGATGTGCATCAATTGCTTTCATACAACTCTCTGCTGTTTGTAACATTATCATTTGCTTATGTCATGTCAGTCAAAATTAACTAAACTTGTGAATGCTGAATAGTCATTCCATATAAAACTAATAGTCCTCATTTCATTACTTGAGTCATTATATACAAAAATGTTGAACTAGTTGTCAAAATCTGTCAAGCAAATTTCATTTTAAAAATGTTAAAACTTTTTTTTCTTGAATATGTCTTCTTAATTGAACAATTTCATGAATGATTTACAAACCTGTGTATGTTGTAGGTTCAGTTCCAATATGCACTGCAATATTGTTTACAGTTGTGCACAGCTCTACCCAAAGGAGGTTTATGTTTGTTGTAAATAAGGGTGAATTTATTATTTTGCACAATGCTGTGAATAAATTAGAATTGCAAAGAGTAAATGCAGTAAACATGTGAAACATACATATTCAGTGTCTTGTACTCAGATACCTCACTAAATGCAGTGATGTCTAACTTTACTGTAGTTTTTAAATTGCTGTGCAAATAGTATAAAGTGCTGTCTTGAACATTTTCAGGAAGTGTCACCAAAATCTGACTTTTTTGCATTGGAAAAAATGTACAGAGTAAAGTGTCATAATGAAAACATGACAAAGCCATTTGACTATCTTGTTCATAAACAATGGTGTCAGGACTTTTCATTTTGATGACACTGACACTTTCATTGACATGAATACTTGCTTTTGAGCAATGAGCTATCCATTTTGAGCAAGTGACATGCTTTTGCAGGTTATCCACTAGGTTTTGCAGTTTGCACTAATTGTTTTGAGAAATGCATTAACTGTTGTGCAAATGTAAATAGTGTTGTGAGAAATGCACCAAAGCGACTGAGAAAAACTGTAATATAAACATAATTAGGAAATATGTGTATGTGTGTGTAAGATTATGAATAATTATAATTACTTTTTTTCTACATTATTTCAATTCATTATTCATTATTCAAATTAATTATTTGTCATTTTTTAGGGGCTGCTGTCTTTTGCTGAGAGTTATGGTTTACCAGTGTCTTGTCAGTTTGGTGCAGCTGGACAGTAAGTCTTTTACATTTTTATCTGTCAAACCTTACATATTGATTATACATTTGTGTGCAGTATAGGAAGTACCCAGATCAAAGCTGGTTCTGAACTCTTTCAGGCCGATATCCTTCACTGTGAAAGACATTACACTGGAGGCCCACGTTGTGTTGTCAACCTTAACCAATCCAGACTCTGAGAGCTCGTCTCAACCTGCACCGCGGCAAGTTTCACTCTCATATTCACATCAATATACACATGATACAGCGGATTCCCTTCCAGCAGCAACCCAGTACTGGGAAACACCCATGCACATTCATTCACACACACACACACACACACACACACATACTCATACACTACGGCCAATTTAGTTAATCCAATTCACCTACAGCACATGTGTTTGGACTGTGGGGGAAACTGGAGCGCCCGGAGGAAACCCACGCCAACACAGAGAGAACATGCAAACATGAACCAGCAACCTACTTGCTGTGAGGCGACAGTGCTAAACATTAAGCCACCGTTAGGGCTTCTTTATTGCAGAAACAAAAGAAACATACAAACATACAGCAAAAAAAATAAAGAATTACAGTTAACAGAGCATAGTTTACAGCAGGGCTATTCAATTAGTTTGTCATGGGGGCCAGTTCATGAAAAGCATCCCAAATGAGGGGCCGGAGAGATTTGACTTGCAATATAAGTGATGACACAACAACAATATAAGAGCCCATATGCTGTATTTTTGCTCCTTAAGACACCCACGTTGGCTTTTTTTGAAATGTTAATATGTTGTATTTTGAAACTACATAACATCACTGCATTGTACAATGTGACTTTTTTTACTAGCGTATTCAAATGTTGTGTTTTGAAGCACAACAAAAGCAGTGCATTGCTTAAGTAGGCTTCTTCTACATTCAGACAGATTCATGTGTTATGTTTTAAACTGCGTAACAATTAGGAATGCAACGATTATAGATTTTGGTTGTACGATTATATAGTCTGAAGAATAATCATGGTTTCGCGGTTATCATGATTATTATGCATTTATTAGATTTAAAACACTACTAGTTTAGAAAATCACAAGAAAACTGTCCATTTTTCGCTTTTGACTTAATAATAAATGAAAAAGTTTTTGATTTAAACATGAGTGATAATTTTACAATGAAAATAAATAACAGAACAATGAATAAATAAATAAAAATAAGAATAAATAAAATTGTATTTGTCTAATGTTAAATTAAGCTTTATATTAGCTAAGAATTTTTTAAAGAAATTAACTGTTGTTATCTGCGTTCATACATACATAATCATTTTAATAATTTGTAATAATTCGTCTAAAGTATCTTTTGTTTACATTGCACTGAAAGCCACACACAACCAACATAATTTCTTCTGTGTGCACCTGGAGGGCGTGAGTGCATCGGTCCGCTCCAAATATGCTCACGTCTCCATTGGAAATAATGAATTTGCGGTCTGAAAAGACACAATATGTGAACGGCCTGCTGCTATAGTTAATTCAGTGTGCGTGCGTATTAGGCTCGGTATAAGCTCTGAACTTTAAACTAGCACACAGATGGCATAACTTTGTTTAGTTGCAGCAGTTTTGTTCCATGCAACAGAAACGTGGCGTTGAGAAGCCTTTACAATTAGTTAACCGTAATGAATTAAAGCACGGTTAATAGTGAAATCGGCTAATCATTGCATCCCTATTAATGATATCAGTGCATCGTACAAGAGGCCTTTTTGACAAACATATCCAAATGTTTTCAGCTGCCTTCGGCACTCGCTTAATATCAGGTGACTCGCCTTCAACTGCAGCTCGTGCTGACGCACGTCACTTTATAACTATAGCGGCCGTTTTTCGACTGAACTAAATTTATTTTTGATGTCTTGGTCACTATTTGGAGGGCCGGAACAAATTGCCTCAGGGGCCGGGTTCGGCCTGCGGGCCGCCAATTGAATAGCCCTGGTGTACAGTGTCTGTATATTCAGAGATTGTATAGACTATCGGGAATGAAAACAAATTGGTTATAATCAGCGCTTAATTTGTAAATGAATCATTTTCAAAACAAAACCAGGAAATAAAAGTTACCGTGATCGACGACCGCCACACAATTTCAGTTTTCCTGGAACATGACGTTACTAATCAGTTATTGTGAAAAGCAATGTATTTAATGAAATTTATTTCAGTAAATTATTTTCTGCAATATAACGTTATAGGTCAACCATAGATAAAAAAAACAAAAACAAATATGTAGATACAAACAAACGTCGTATGAAACATCACTATTCAGTTCACTTCACTATTATGTGCTGTAAGGCTTGAAACTTACGCTGCTATTCTGAACCAATAATCGGAAACAGAAAGCAGTTGAAGGATGGCGTGTTTAAATCATTTATTTATCTGACTCCATTGTAATTAATCTGACTCCATTAAAGTTGTTATCATCATTGATATAGAGAAAGAATCTCAACGCCTTGAAGCAGGCAAAGTTGTTTATTAAGTTACATGTTTAAATATACAGACAGTAGATTGAAACAAACTAACATACTGTATAAAGAAATTAGCTGTAACATATGCACTGCTGAGCAACAAAGACAGTAAAACTGCCTTTGTTAGCATATGAGGCTACGCACCGGTGTGCGGGAGACGCAGAGTAAAAGCCATTCTCCCAGATCAACAGTTACCTTTCCTTCTTATACCCTGAGCAAAGCATTGTCAAACATGAGTGAAAACCAACCCCCAAAACCAGCTGAACATGAGAGCAAAGTTGAGGAGATAAAGTGGGGGAGAAGAACATTAACATACTCTCCTCAGGCCATGACTCAACAATAGTAAATATATTGTATATTGAAATACAAGCAATCAATGTCTCTGTTGATTTCATCACTACAACACTTAAGTCATAAACTGTCAAATGACACCAAACATGACAAAGTTATATGAAGGAAGATCACAAGCAGATTAATTGTGTATAGTGAAAAGCACATGGTTACTGTAAGCAAATGGCAGAGATGTGTATTGGAGCTGTGATGAACTCTGCCACGCCAGGAGGACCCGTCCCATGCTTGGAATGTCTCAGTAGTCCTTCATTAGCAAAGAAGGAATAGCATATAATATTTTCTCAGCTTACAGTCCCCTCTCAGGTCCATTGGACCTCAGAAATTATAAAAGGTACACATGTGACCTCAAATTAAAGCGGAGTAGAGTAATTCAGTGTCTCCTTTGGCAGAGTAGTGCAGACTGATGATGATTGTTGTCAATGACGCTTAGAAGATATGCGCACAGAACACCTTTTCCTGTCAGGTGTAGACATAGTCAGATGATCACCTTGGACACTTATCAGGAATTCTTGTCTGGATCCTAATGTCCATTTCGCAAGATGTATGCCCGTCTCTGGCTTAGCAAGCCAAGTAATCTCTGATATCTGTGGGATTTAGTATACCTTGTGGAGGGTGTCTTCAATTCTCTGCTGTTTATGTTCCACACTGAAGCTGCCTTTACCTTCATGCACAGAAAATGATTTGCAGAGGATAGCAAGCCATGAAAACTGAAAGAGGCATTCATTGACAATGTATAACTGGTGACAGAACAGCAAAGGAATGACCATGGCTTGACCATGAGAAGAAAAAACATATCTGCAAAACTGTATGTTATAAAGGTTATATGGCAATTTAAGCATGTAGTAGTTCAAATATTCAATATCATGGCATTTCAAATGAAAACTCAATGTCTGAAGACAAAATAAATGACATATGATGCAATGTTTGCTCAGAATATAATGAAGGGAAAGTAACAACATGATAGGGATTACAATCTTTCTGGTGTTTAGAAAGAAAGAAAATAAAATTAAAATTAAAACAATTTGGTTGATTATAAAGGCCCAATCCCAATTCTATTTTTGTACCCCTACCCTACAACCGAGGATTAAGGGGAAGGGCTTCAAAACTTACCCCTAAGAATTGGGACAGCACTTCAACACCTGCACACGTCATCATATGTCATCACGATCTCTTGCTTCATATGAGATCAGACGATGGTGACTGCTGTAGTTATTCCAGTAGTGTTATTTTGTGGTGTTTATCTTCAGGAAATCACTGAAGGCATATATTGTGTTATCATAACGATCTAATGTGGCAATAAGATCGTAACTGTACTGTGTATTTACACAGTGGCCATATTCATCTATGTAAACACGCCAAAAACAACATTAACATTATAGCAGACACTGTAAAAAGCTCATTTTCAGCCACTAGACTGCTCTGACAGGGTATTCGAATGTTATCGAGTGACAGAATGTTGTAGGACTGCTGTACAGGAGTTATTATTAGGGATTATAGATAGCGAAATTTAGCGGGGTTTTTTTTGCGGTTTTTTTAAAAGCATGACCGTAAAACATGAACGCGGTTATGAATATACTAAAACATGTGTTTGTTTGTCGTAAAAATTCGTAATAATGACAAAAAATACTAATTTGTGGATCTCCTTACTTCCGGGTTCAGTTGTGTCAGGTGTATTCTGGGAAATATTCTTACCCCTCCGTTTGAAGTGTGCTCCTAAAAAATCTTCGTTCGAAGGGGTGTATACCCCTAGCCCTTAGCCCTACGCCTTCAAGCTAAAGAGAATTGGGACAGCCCTACCCCTTGGCGGGCACGCACAAAACGAGGGGTAGGGGTAAGGGGAAGGGCTAAGGGGTAGAATTGGGATTGGGCCAAAGTGTCCAAGTTAATCAGTTTATGTTAAAAAGATAAAGTATATGATTTGATATACAGGATTTAAGAGTAAATGGAAAAAGTTGTGAAAAGCAAATAATGAGACTTCTGGAAAGATTGCAGTATTGTAATATATGTTGATTCCAAACCCCTCTCTGATAGTAGGAGCATCAACAATATAAATGAATTTGGTGTAAAAACCAAAAAATTTGACTTTTAATGTTTCTGGAAACATTTACATGTCTTTGAAAAAGTCAACCAGTATTGAATTCACACCCCTCTCTGTTATGAGGAGCATCATAAAGTTTCTTATAACATTTGTTTTTACAAAAAGGTTGGTTGATTTTAGATCTTTCTGTTATAGTAGAAGTAATGTAACCAAATTCAGAAACGTCAAACATTTTTTTTTTTTGATAAATTAACAGTAAAAATAAAAAGCGACCTAAAAAGGTTAAAATGTCTCAAATAGAAATATCATGAAAGTCCGTTCAGTTATTGAAAACAAAATCTGCTGTGAGAGCATAAAAAGATTCAAAAAGGTAAAAAGCAAAATAGTGTAGATGAGCAAAAAGTGAATGCTTTGAAAAAATCAACCAGTAATGAATTCAAACCCCTCTCTGAGAGTAGGAGCATCATCTAAAAACATAAAAGACACCGTAAAATATTTGTCTTTAAGAAAAGGTTGGTTGACTTCAGAACTTTATGTTATAGTAAGAGCATAATATATTATGATCAAATTCAGAAATTTCGAAGAATTGCTTTTGTGGTGACTTAACTGTAAAAATAAAAAGCGATCTAACAAGGTTAAAATGTCTCAAATGGAAATATCATGAAAGTCCATTCAGTTATTGAAAACAAAAACTGCTGTGAGAAAGCATAAAAAATTTCATAAAAGGTAAAAAAAAGAAAAATTGTGTAGATGAACAAAAAGTGAATGAAGATTTTCCTTATTGAAAAGCACACAGCTGATGTATAGCTTTCCAATATAAAATATTTCAGTTAAAACGAAGAGTTTAATTTGACTCTGTGTATAGAGAGACAAATGGTATTGTTTATGTGATTATATTTAACTGTGTGAATGTGTTGGTGTGACCATGCTCCAACCAAAGGTAACAAAGGCTACTATTGGCAATTGTGATGCAAATTTGGTCCTGTTGTTTTAACTGGAAGCCCTTGAAATGTATGATGGGGTTGTGATTGGGCTCAAAGATCCACACCTTGGTTTGTTACTAGAGCATGGTAAAAAGGACAAGTGCTTTGATACTGAATCCTGCTGTAAGGAAAGCATTTTCATGTTAATGCAATTGTGTATAACACTGTAGCCAGGTGGCAAGTTTTGTGCTCCTGTTTCATGGGTCGACTGCAGCTATATGGAAAATAGCAGAGTGGTCCACTTATAGGAGACAATCAAATCCAACATTAACACAGTTAACTAGAGATTGATTAACAATTCTAGTAGCCTATGCATACAGGTAGTACAAACAACTATTGTGTGTTTATGAGGAAGGCTGCATGTTTAACACAATCACAGATTTGAAAATGCAAAAAGGATCAGTGCAGTCAGGGTGTTATATTACTGGGTGATTTCTGTTGAGCTGTTAGCCCACTAGCAAATGATGCTAATAGCTGGAGACCTTGCATAGCCATGTTTGTCAACTCAGTAATAGTTTTACTTGAAGTTGAATTTTGGCTGTTTCTAAGCTGTTTCCTTAGATTGAGACTGTTTACGTCTTAGAAAATAGGACGGAGGTCTGCCTCTGTTCAGAGACCAACACTTCTGTTCAGTGTGGCCCATTTTCAAACAGAAACAACAGAATTGAGCTTGTTTCTTGCAAGGTTTTTTGCTAGATTGTCTAATAGCTTTAACATCTTCATGACACCCTGATGCTGCTAACTCACTGTGCATTTGTCTGCGTGACTCGACCTTTGTTCCCCAGCTCACAATGTCTTCAAATGTGTTTTGTGGTGGACTAGCACCAGCCATGAGCACTTTCTGAACGTGGGGCCCTGCATGTTCAACTAGCAATCCCAAAAGAATTGGATTGTTGCGTGTAACATCATCTATGCCAGAATATTCTTCAAAAAGTTCAAACAAATTTTCAGCATATGTTTCAAACGATTCTGCAATATTCTGTTTTCGGTTGTAAATCAACTCCCATCCAACAGGGCTTTTACCACGCAGGTCACAAAGGCAGAGTTTTAGTCTGTTCAAGATCTCACTCTCAGACTCATTGGGGTGTATTGGCTGTGCAATTGTGCCTTCAATTAAAACTTGTGGGGCCTTATAGATCAGAACATTTGGAATTGAGGTGAAAACAATTTGCCAAATGTCTTTTGGTTCGAGTTGAAATGCATGTTTGTGTCTAACAACTCGCCTCCACCAAGGTTGGAAGGGCCCTTTAAGAGGGAATGGTCCAATCTCTGCTTTAAACGAGTTACATTCATGTACTGTTAAAGCACGTTGAATGCTTGTCTCTGTGCTGTTTGGGTGTTTCATTACCTTTGAAGCTGAAACAGGCACCTTTTGCAGAGATATGTTATCAGCTTCCTCTGATTCAAAAGTCATAGGCTTGTTAGCTTTTGTAATTCTGCCAGGCATTAGTTTTTGCCTAATCAATTTGTTTTTCAAATCTTCAATTATGTCCATGTATTTCTCACATCTTTTAGCCAAGGCTAATTGATCTTCTAGTAGTTTGTCTAGCTGTGATTGAAGATTTTCAATTTTTTCTTGTGACTTTTTTGCTTCAGAATCTGCTGTGACCAGTTGTTCAGTTTTATCCTTTAAATTTGCAAATACCCTTTTTAGATTATTGCGTAGGCTAGAGGTATTCAGGTAATTTAAAGCCTCAATGATTTCTTTGTGTTTACATTTCTTTTGTTTGATGCCCACTGTTTTCCACCATATGGAAATGTCCTCACTAGTAGCATTCAAATTAAGGCCTTTTCTAGTGAGTTTGTACAGTACAGGCTCAACATTTTCAGTCCATAATGTAAACAGATCATAATCATTATAAGTATTCCACTCCATATTGGAGGACATTTACTTGGATTTCACAGTGAGATGATTAGTTGGATTATTCTGATACTTCTAATTCCTGTTTCATACAATTCATGCAAATGGAGACTTTCCCTACCATGCCATGAAGCAATGAAAACAGACTTACCCACTCTGTGGTTAGAAGTTCAGCTTTAATCCACTCAGAAGAGTTCTCATTCTGACGACCATCGTGTGTCCAAGAGCAAAATAATCAATTTCCAGGAGAAGCAAAGTAGATGTTGATACAAAAAAGTATCTTGCGATTGAAACTCGCAAAAATTTTAGCACGTCGGGTTCGCCAAACTGTAAGGCTTGAAACTTACACTGCTATTCTGAACCAATAATCGGAAACAGAAAGCAGTTGAAGGATGGCGTGTTTAAATCATTTATTTATCTGACTCCATTGTAATTAATCTGACTCCATTAAAGTTATCATCATTGATATAGAGAAAGAATCTCAACGCCTTGAAGCAGGCAAAGTTGTTTATTAAGTTACATGTTTAAATATACAGACAGTAGATTGAAACAAACTAACATACTGTATAAAGAAATTAGCTGTAACATATGCACTGCTGAGCAACAAAGACAGTAAAACTGCCTTTGTTAGCATATGAGGCTACGCACCGGTGTGCGGGAGACGCAGAGTAAAAGCCATTCTCCCAGATCAACAGTTACCTTTCCTTCTTATACCCTGAGCAAAGCATTGTCAAACACGAGTGAAAACCAACCCCCAAAACCAGCTGAACATGAGAGCAAAGTTGAGGAGATAAAGTGGGGGAGAAGAACATTAACATACTCTCCTCAGGCCATGACTCAACAATAGTAAATGGCTGCGTCCGAAACCGCCCACTATTCAGTAGGTACTGCATTTGAATTTAAACGTACTACTCGGCCGTTAGAAAAGTACGTTCTATACAGTATGAATGTGAGCAGTATGAATGGAATTCGGACGTACTACATCCGCCATTTTGTCATGGTCACGTGACCTACCTGCGTCAGTTGCGTCGCTTCACGTCCATTCATAAATTCTCTCGCGGGGCATCATGGGATAGCGCAGCGTCCATGGGATGCGCACTTCAGAATCTCGCCGGAAGTAGTAAGTCATCCGGGTACTTCTCGCATACTGATTTTCGAATTCTAAGAATTCGGACATACTACTCGGCTCGCATACTGATTTTAGCGTACTGTATAGTATGGAAGTATGCGGTTTCAGGCGCAGCCAATATATTGTATATTGAAATACAAGCAATCAATGTCTCTGTTGATTTCATCACTACAACACTTAAGTCATAAACTGTCAAATGACACCAAACATGACAAAGTTATATGAAGGAAGATCACAAGCAGATTAATTGTGTATAGTGAAAAGCACATGGTTACTGTAAGCAAATGGCAGAGATGTGTATTGGAGCTGTGATGAACTCTGCCACGCCAGGAGGACCCGTCCCATGCTTGGAATGTCTCAGTAGTCCTTCATTAGCATAGAAGGAATAGCATATAATATTTTCTCAGCTTACAGTGCCAAGCGAAAATGACTCACTCTTTCTAATCTTCAAGAAGAGCCTACAGTTAGGTCTTCCGTCATTTTATCTGGCTGACTTAATTGCTTTGCTTCTGTATCCCGCTATATCCTGATCCAGGGTTGCAGTTTCCTCCTCTCTTGATCAGGTTCATTATCAAATTTACTCATGGTTTTAAAAAATATATATATAGTTGTCTGCCTATTTGGTATTTTAAAAATACAAATATTATTTAGGTAGGCCTCTATGTAATTATTTATTTTCGCTGCTCACAGAGTGCGCCAAACAATTATCACCAACCAATGGGAGTTATTGTAAACGTAAGAAAGCTGATTGGTCGAAAGTGACTACCATTATGTGTGTGCGCGCACTGGTTATAATATAAGCACATACCTCAGATTTTATTTGCATTTCAGCAGTTTCACAGAGAAAATAATGAGATCAAAATCAATGCAAAAAACTGTTAATATGGCAAACTTTTGTTTTTGTATGTGAAATTTTGCCAATAGAATACAAAAGTTAACAATAAATTCCAGATCTTTATTGAATTCCTTTTCATAATAAAAAAATACATCTTTTATTGTAAAGCAATAATGAAGCTTTTTCATATTAAAGGCATATTTTGCTATATCCACCCTGAAATTGTTGTCATTATCATTGTAGCTCATCTAGTTCAGCCTGTGATGATGTCACTGAAGTTGCTCCGCCTCTCTGTAGTGTTTGTGCTTGCTTGTATCGGTGTCAGTCTTTCTCTGTGTTAATCTCAAGCAGAAACAAACATCTGGGTCACCTGTTGCGTGCGCTTTACGTCACTGCTTACTGTTCAAACAGACAGCTTGCATTAAATAATGCTAGCCTAAGCTAAAATAAATAACAGCTCTTGATTTTTTTATCTCTTATTTTAAAAGTGCAAAGGGTTTATTTGCACACAACTCAAGTTTATTTGCATGTTTAGTGTAAAGTCTATCCAAACAACAAGGCCATTTATATAGATTTGTTGTTGTTGTTGTTGCTGAAAGTGATTTATTAAAATGGTAAATGCAAATATTTAAAGCTAATTGTAATACAAATCAAAAATAATAATCATACATATAATTTGAAAAATATATGCAATTTAACCAAATCATTAATAAGAACACACATAAAACTGGCCTAACCTGCTAAGTGGCTGTTATGAAAATTTTACACTTGTCTATTTTATTTATTTATATGTTTGCTAGTTTGTTAGATCGTTTACATGTATTTGCATTTATGTATTTATTTGCATTCATGTATTTATTTTGCATTTATTTATTTGCATTTATTTATATATTTGTATTTATCTATTTATTTATTTTTCATTTATTTATTTGCAATTATTTATTTATTTATTTATTCATTTGCACTTATTTATATGCATTTATTTATTTACATTTATTTATTTGCATTTATTTATTTGTCTTTATTTATTTTCAATTATTATATTTTTTTATTTGCATTTATTTATTTGCATTTATTTATTTATTTTCTTACATTTATTTATTTACATTTATTTATTTACATTTATTTATTTATTTTGCATTTATTTATTTGTTTGTATTTATTTATTTAATAATAATAATAATAATAATAATTTCTTACATTTATATAGCTCTTTTCTGGGCACTCAAAGCGCTTTACACATGGGGGGAGGAGGAGGGGGAATCTCCTCATCCACCACCATTTGCATTTACACATTTGTATTTATTTATTTATTTATTTGCATTTATTTACTTGCAATTATTTATTTATTTATTTGCATTATTTATTTGCATTATTTATTTGCAGTTATTTATTTGCATTTATTAATTTACATTTATTTATTTATGCTTTTATTTATTTATTTATTTGTTTACATTTATTTATTTGCATTTATTTATTTACATTTATGCATTTATTTATTTATGTTTTTATTTATTTATGCCTTTATTTATTTATTTGTTCGCATTTATTTATTTACATTATTTATTTATTTATTGATGCTTTTATTTATTTATTTATTTGCATTTATTTATTTGTTTGCAATTTTTGATTTATTTATTTGCATTTATTCATTTATTCATTTACATTTCTTTATTCATTTTGCATTTATTTATTTGTTTGTATTTATTTATTTGCATTTACATATTTATTTGTATTTATTTATTTATTTGCATTTATTTATTTGCAATAATTTTTAAATTTATTTGCGTTTATTTATTTACATTTCTTTATTTATTTAGTATTTATTTGCATGTTTAATTGTATTTATTTACTTGCATTTACGTATTTATTTACATATATGTATTTATTTACGTTCATTTATTTATTTATTTGCATTTATTTGATTTTATTGATTTATTTGCATTTATTTCATCATTTGCATTTATTTATTTACATTCATTTATTTATTTATCATTTATTTATTTGCATTTACATATTTATTAGCATTTACATATTTATTTGCATTTATATATTTACTTCCTTTTTTTATTAGCATTTTTTATTTATTTGCATTTGTTTATTTATTTTTATTTATGTATTTATTTGCATTAATGTATTTGCATTTATTTCATTATTTGCATTTATTTATTTATTTTTATTAATGTATTTACTTGTATTTGTTTATTTTTAATTATGTATTTATTTGCACGCATTTATTTATTTATTTATTTATTTATTTATTTATTTATTTATTTATTTATGTGTTAATTAAATGTAACTAAAAAATATGGCAAAAAAAGGAGGTGATATTTATAGGAAGAGTTTAAAATAACCAGTCCTGATTTAAGTCAGTAATAGTTTGTTGTTCAAATCCCATATGATTCTTACTATTATTATTGTTTTGTTGTTGTTACATGAACTGCTAAGAGCCACTGTTTTGCATATGATAGAGCTGAAGGATGAATCTTAAGCTCAAAATCACATAATAAAGCACCATAAACATGTGCCTTGACACAGCAGACAGAAGACAAACTTTGTTTGGAATGTAATGAGTACATGATGACAGATTTTTTTTTCTATTTGAGTAAATTACATCATTTTATCAAATAGTGGCCAAATTCCATCTTAGCAGAACAGATAAACAGATCTTGGGTACATGTAAGTAGAAACAGTTGTTGCAGTTGCATCTCTGTTTGCATGCAATGGAGCATTTGTCCTGTGGGCTGCAGTTTTGGTAAAGGGCAAGATCTGAACATAGTAAAGCTCCGCCCCCCTGGGGTGCAATTCACATATTGAGAGGCCTGCATTCATCTTTTTCTCACTCTCTCTTTCTCACACACACACACACACACACACACACACACACACACACACACACACACACACACACACACACACACACACACACACACACACACACACACACACACACACACACACACACACCCTTCATGTGTCTGTGAAGTTTGTTTTGTTTCTCTGTGTCCTCTGCTGTCCTGCACACATGCTGCACGTGTTTCATTACCCACTAAAGGCTCTGCTCCAAACCCTTTGCTGACTGTCATGCATAAAAGCGTTTAACACCTTTGAAAAGAAATAACTGGCTTTATGATTTGCACACCAGGGTTATTATAACTAATCATAGTAAATTTTGTTGCTTGTTAATATGCTGTTTTATAAACATTTGTTATATAAGATTATATGTAAATAAATTCTTATGTAAGTAATTAAAGGGACCTGTTTGAAAAGTAGGGGTGACATGGTGGCTCGGTGGTTAGCACTGTCGCCTCACAGCAAGAAGGTTGCTGGTTCAAATCCCGGCTGGGTCAGTTGGCATTTCTGTATGGAGTTTGCATGTTCTCTTCTTGTTGGCGTGGGTTTCCTCCGGGTGCGCCAGTTTTCCCCACAGTCCAAACACATGCGCTATAGGTGAATTGGATGAACTAAATTGGCCATAGTGTATGAGTGTGTGTGTGTATGGGTGTTTCCCAGTACTGGGTTGCGACTGGAAGGGCATCCGCTGTGTAAAACATATGCTGGACAAGTTGATAGTTCATTCCACTGTGGTGACCCCTGATAAATAAAGGGACTAAGCCGAACGGAAATGAACGTTTGAGAAGTCAAAACTATGATAAAATATAAAAAACAAAACAAAATAATTTCATTTCGGTTGTTAAAGCAACATGTTCATTAAGTGAACTTGATGTATTAAAAAAACTGAACAGAACTATATTCACTTACGAAAATAAAAACTTAAAATGACAGCAAAAATGACAATGTTGACTTAAGCACATTAATATTAACTGAAAGCTATAATATATTAATGATACTAAAATAAGTGCATTTCAGTGATTTTAATGAATTATGAAAATAAAAATGTATACATACAAACATACTTTTTCATTGTCGTCTTCCCCTGAACTTATCTTATTGTTTCCCTGTACTTTTATTATTTACATAATTAACTTTTTACAAAGAGGGCCAATGTGCATATTATATTATATTATATTATATTATATTATATTATATTATATTATATTATATTATATTATATTATATTATATTATATTATATTATATCATATTATATTTTATTTTATTTTATTTTATTTTATTATATTATATTATATTATATTATATTATATTATATATATTATATTACATCATATTATATTATATTATATTTTATTATATTATATTATATATATTATATTATATTATATTATATTTTATTATATTATATTATATTATATTATATTATATTATATTATATATATTACATCATATTATATTATATTATATTTTATTATATTATATTATATATATAATATTATATTATATTATATTTTATTATATTATATTATATTATATTATATTATATTATATTATATCATATTATATTATATCATATTATATTATATTTTATTATATTATATTATATTATATATATTATATTACATCATATTATATTATATTATATTATATTATATTATATTATATTATATATATTATATTATATCATATTTTATTATATTTTATTATATTATATCATATCATATTATATTATATTATATTATATTATTCATTCATTCATTTTCTTGTCGGCTTTGTCCCTTGCGGGGTCGCCACAGCGGAATGAACCGCCAACTTATCCAGCACGATTTTACGCAGCGGATGCCCTTCCAGCCGCAACCCATCTCTGGGAACTTCCACACACACATTCACACTCATACACTATGGACAATTTTAGCTTACCCAATTCACCTGTACTGCATGTCTTTGGACTGTGGGGGAAACCGGAGCACCCGGAGGAAACCCACGCAAACCCAGGGAGAACATGCAAACTCCACACAGAAACGCCAACTGACCCAGCCCAGCCGAGGTTCGAACCTGCGACCCAGCGACGTTCTTGCTGTGAGGCAACAGCACTACCTACTGCGCCACTGGGTTGCCTATATTATGTTATATTATATTATATTATATTATATTATATTATATTATATTATATTATATTATATTATATTATATTATATTATATTATATCATATTATATTATATTATATTTTATTATATTATATTATATTATATTATATTATATTATATTATATCATATCATATTATATCATATTATATTATATTATATTATATTATATTATATTATATTATATTATATTATATATATTATATTATATCTCATTATATTATATTATATTTTATTATATTATATTATATTATATCATATTATATTATTTTATATTATATTAT
>LR812526.1:8150336-8237836 GCA_903798195.1 Danio kyathit | reverse complement strand
ATTATATTATATTATATTATATATATTATATTATATCATATTATATTTTATTATATTATATTATATTATATTTTATTATATTATATTATATATATTATATTATATCATATTATATTATATTTTATTATATTATATTATATTATATTATATTATATTATATTATATTATATTATATTATATTATATTTTATTATATTATATTATATCATATTATATTATATTATATTTTATTATATTATATTATATGCATCACAGGACAGCACGGTGACTCAGTGGTTATCGCTGTCACTTCACAGCAAGAAAGTCGCTGGTTTAAGTCTCGGCTGGACCAGTTGGCATTTCTGTGTGGAGTTTGCATGTTCTCCCCGTGTTGGCGTGTGTTTCCTTTGAGTGCTTCGATTTCCAAACACATGCGCTATAGGTGAATTTAATAAACTAAATTAGCCGTAGTGTATGAGTGTGAATGGGAGTGTATGAATGTTTCCCAGTGCTGGGTTGCGGCTAGAAGGGCATCCGCTGCATAAAACATATACTGGATAAGTTGGCGGTTCAATCCGTTGTGGAGACCCCAGATTAATAAAGGGACTAAGCCAAAGGAAAATGAATGAATGAAAGTATCACAGTTTCTGCTAAATCTTCTCTAGTGTTCTTCTGAAGAACATTTTACGTCGAAATAAAATGATGTGAATTAAAGGGACAGTTCACCCAAAACTGAAAACTCTGTCATTGTTCACTTGTTGCAAACCTTTATGAGTTGATTTTTTCTGTTAAAAACAAAAGAAGATATTTTGAAGAATGCTGAAAAACTGTAACCATTGACTTCCATAGAATGTTTGTCCTTCTGTGAAAGTCAATGGTTACAGGTTTTCATGCTTCCTTCAAAATACCCTTAAAAGATTAATAAACCACTTCAGGGAGAGTAAATAGTGAGTAGATTTTAATTTTTGGGTGAACTATTCCTTTAAAAGCTACAGGGGATAGTGGTTGCACACTTATGCAACCACATTATTTTAGTTTTTTATTTTTAGTTCCACACACCTAAAAGACTAGAGTTATGAAATCGTACAGATTATATTTTACATTAATGGTGGAAAAAGTTCTTATATTTTTTTACAATACAGAAACCTTGCATTTTAACAGCGATGTGTAGGAGAGAGCGGGGCACAAAGTAACTTTTTAGTTTTTGGCCAAATAATGAACAATGTAATGGGTTAGACAAACCATATTTTTTTTAACCAACAACACACAAGCCTCTCCTACAAATGAGCACTGGTTGTATGATCGCCGGACTCATGGTTTCTGTGCAGTATTGCCAAAAATGCAGGGCAAGTTGTAACAGACAGAGGGTTAGTTGTAACACATGCTTAAAAAGGCAGCTTTCACACAGTTAATTTAAATCCAGTTTACTTTAAATAGTAGCTATATTTCCTCAGTACTTAACTCATTTTATTTTTATTTTTTTTTAGTTTGTTTATTTACTTATTTATTTATTGGATAAACACATTTGGATTTATTTGGATTATTATCCATTATTATGTAATGCATTTGTTTGTAGGATTAGTAATAAAATATATTTTTTTGTCTATTAAAAAATATTTTCTATTAAAAAACATTTTATATAAAAAGTTTTTAACATTACGCTCAATATTCAAAAATTATTTTGTTAGTTTAATTGGTGTCCAACAGTGTGTGGCTTAATTTTAACACCCTGTTACAACTAACCCCGATTTGTTGTGTTTTCCTCAAAACTGGCTAGCAGTCTCTGTGTGTGTTACATCTTTCAAAATGGTTCCATCTTTTAGCCTAGAAGACGGTGATCACAACAATATCCCCCGGTTTCACAAACAAGGTTTAAGGCTAGTCATAGATTAAATTGCATGTTTGAGCTGTCTCAACTGAAAATAACTTGCAGTGAGATGTCTTAAAATATGTCAGTGTCATTTTTTGTCTACAGGTGCACACTAGTAATGTATTTTTCTAAGGCTGTTTTTAAAAATGTGGCTTAAATGGCCTAATTTAACTAAGGTCTAGTCCTGTCTTAAGCTAAGCCCTGTTTGTGAAACTGGGCCTATAAGATTTAACGTTCATACTTTCACAGATTTTTTTAAATAAAAAAATATCCACTAATAAAAAATACTTTTATGCTGCAAAAATAGTTTCTCCTGTGTTTCTCATGCAAATTTCGCTGAACTTTTTCAATAATTGGCAGGAAGATGTCTGCCAACACTGTGGTGAATACCTCAGAAGCATGCCATGGTTAACCTGAGCAAATACCTTAAAACTCGATGTTACATTTTACCCCGTGTTACTTCGTGCCCTGCGCTCCCCTAGACTTTATGTTCACTGTTTTTGTTTTAAGACAAGTACACCTTTAATCTTTGCGCCACATTAACCACGTCCTCCAGAACTGATGGGGCAGCAGAGAGTCTATTGATTGTTTAGCAAAGTGAAAAAGAACCAAACACAATGAAGTACTTGAGAGCATGTTTCAGTGATTCACTAATAGAACAGCAAATTGTACTCTGTGTGTTCTAGGGATGACTGTCCTGTCAAAACTCCCAAGGCCTCCACAGCAGAAAGCTCCACATATGAAGAGCCCATGGAGGCAGATGTGTGTATTTCTGATGGGGAACGAGTGGCCTCCAGTCAGGGCAGTGAAATGTTCAGTCCAGCCAGTCATATGAGGAAGATGATGCAGCTTCATGCACCTGAAGAGATCCTGCCAAGGCCCTATTATGTTTCTGAATCGGTCCTGACTACACCAGTAACTCCAGCTACTTTTAAGGTTAGTCCTTGTGTTCTGTTGGGTCATTTTCATGCACTCTGGAATGATTTTGAGGCTAAATTTGGCCACAACTTTCTCTGTGTTTCAGCAAATGGAATGATTTTTGGTTACAAATCTTATTTTGACACATATTTTGGGGAAATGCTTTGAAAATTTTCAGAAACTCAACAATACACTCAATTTTGGGCACATTTACCACCCTTTCATTATGTTGGGGGCTGTTTTTGCCCCATTGATTTCCATTATAATTAAATTTTTTTGAATGCAAAGCCATGACACCATATTATCATGCATTCTTGATTGTTGCTGGTTTTTGTTCCTGTTGGGAAGAGGTCATATTTGTAATATTTACTGTTGATCATCAGTTGCAGTGCAAATAAAGCTTAGTTTCTGCCTTCTATATGGAGTATAGTGTGTGTGTGAGTGTTAGAGAGAATTTTGTGCACCTTGATACGTTTGAGAAAATTAAAATAAGCAGCTCAGCTCTCAAAACATAGTAAGTGTATTCATGCATATACACACACTATAACTTGCTGTATAACTCTTTATAAATGCCAGAAACTCTTTTGCACAGGCTTGTCTAAAGGGTTATTGCTGCCAACTGATGATCAACAGTGAAAATACATATTTGCCCTCCTCCCAACAGAGAAAACCAGCAACAATCTAGAATGCATGATTATTTGGTGTCAAGGCTTTGCAATTAAACAATGTCATTGTAATGGAAGTCAATGGGGCAATAACAGCCACCAATATAAAGAAAGGGTAGTCAATTTGAACAATACTCAAGGGTTAGAGTCATCTATCGTTAAAGCAATGTGGCAAATCAGGTTATAAGTCTGAATTTTAATGCAGTAAAAAGTCTGAAGTAAAATTAGATCAGCATCTTTAAAGTTGTAGTAGTAGTTCATACACACATAAGCTTTTCTTTAATTTTTAGTTCCAAATCATCCATCCTTTAAATCAAGTAATAGCGATATTTTTTTAAATAGAAAAGCATGAACCTTTTGGCAAAATAATAAAAAAGCATATTTGGTGACGTTTTATGTTGATTATCATATTTGATACAACAATATTTGTAGTGTTACCTCAAATTATCATATTGTGAAAATCTGTTAATGAAAACTCCTTATACACTGTAGTTAACTCTCTCTCTTTCTATATATATATATACAGGAAGTGCAGAATTATTAAGCAAGTTGTATTTTTGAGGATTAATTTTATTATTGAACAACAACCATGTTCTCAATGAACCCAAAAAACTCATTAATATCAAAGCTGAATATTTTTGGAAGTAGTTTTTAGTTAGTTTTTAGTTTGAGCTATTTTAGGAGGATATCCGTGTGTGCAGGTGACTATTACTGTGCAGAATTATTAGGCAACTTAACAAAAAACAAATATATACCCATTTCAATTATTTATTTTCACCAGTGAAACCAATATAACATCTCAACATTCACAAATATACATTTCTGACATTCAAAAACAAAACAAAAACAAATCAGTGACCAATATAGCCACCTTTCTTTGCAAGGACACTCAAAAGCCTGCCATCCATGGATTCTGTCAGTGTTTTGATCTGTTCACCATCAACATTGCGTGCAGCAGCAACCACAGCCTCCCAGACACTGTTCAGAGAGGTGTACTGTCTTCCCTCCTTGTAAATCTCACATTTGATGATGGACCACAGGTTCTCTATGGGGTTCAGAGCAGGTGAACAAGGAGGCCATGTCATTAGTTTTTCTTCTTTAAGACCCTTTCTTGCCAGCCACGCTGTGGAGTACTTGGACGCGTGTGATGGAGCATTGTCCTGCATGAAAATCATGTTTTTCTTGAAGGATGCAGACTTCTTCCTGTACCACTGCTTGAAGGTGTCTTCCAGAAACTGGCAGTAGGACTGGGAGTTGAGCTGGACTCCATCCTCAACCCGAAAAGGCTCCACAAGCTCATCTTTGATGATACCAGCCCAAACCAGTACTCCACCTCCACCTTGCTGGCGTCTGAGTCAGACTGGAGCTCTCTGCCCTTTACTGATCCAGCCACGGACCCATCCATCTGGCCGTCAAGTCTCACTCTCATTTCATCAGTCCATAAAACCTTAGAAAAATCAGTCTTGAGATATTTCTTGGCCCAGTCTTGACGTTTCAGCTTGTGTGTCTTGTTCAGTGGTGGTCGTTTTTCAGTCTTTCTTACCTTGGCCATGTCTCTGAGTATTGCACACCTTGTGCTTTTGGGCACTCCAGTGATGTTGCAGCTCTGAAATATGGCAAAACTGGTGGCATCTTGGCAGCTGCACGCTTGACTTTTCTCAGTTCATGGGCAGTTCTCAGTTTATTTTGTGCCTTGGTTTTTCCACACGCTTCTTGCGACCCTGTTGACTATTTTAAATGAAACGCTTGATTGTTCGATGATCACGCTTCAGAAGCTTGGCAATTTTAAGAGTGCTGCATCCCTCTGCAAGATATCTCACTATTTTTGACTTTTCGGAGCCTGTCAAGTCCTTCTTTTGACCCATTTTGCCAAAGGAAAGGAAGTTGCCTAATAATTATGCACACCTGATATAGGGTGTTAAAGTCATTAGACCACACCCCTTCTCATTACAGAGATGCACATCACCTAATATGCTTAATTGGTAGTAGGCTTTCGAGCCTATACAGCTTAGAGTAGGACAACATGCATAAAGAGGATGATGTGGTCAAAATACTCATTTGCCTAATAATTCTGCACTGCCTGTAAATATGTATGTATATGTATATATATATATATATATATATATATATATATAAACAGTATATATATTTTTTATTTTATTTATTTATTTTTCTAAATATTTTCCAAGTGAGCAAGAAAATCTTTACATTATTTGTTGTTATAATCTTCTTCTGGAGAAATTTGTATATCTTTTAGTTTTATTTTTTATTTTTATTTTTTTTATGTAAAACCCGCCAACCTGATTTCACCAAGTAGGACATGTTACTGGATTAACATCTTAACATCTAACATCTATATTGGAACATCATTAAATCAGCCAATCAGAATTAAAGGATATGTTTACTGTTTATGTTAAGTTTAGGCTTATGGTTGGGTTTATGCACTTCATGATTGTTATCCAACTATTATTCCCTCTGATTTTGGGAATCGCTTACAGTTATGGTTAGGTTTAGGGGTAGTAAATAGGTATGGATTACATTTTACAACAAAAATGATGTTCCGAAATCAACATAAATGCTAATCCAGGATCGCATTGTACTTGGCAAAATCATGACGTGCTGTAATATCTGCTAAGGTTAATATTATTGACTCCTTTAAGAATAATTTTTTTACTGGCTACAGAACAAATCATTGTTGTCCAGTGATTTGCCTAGTGAATCTAATTAACCTTGTTAAGCCTTTAAATGTCACTTTAAGCTGAGTACTAGTATTTTGCAAAATATTTAGTAAAATATAATGTACTGTGATCATGGCAAAGACAACAGAAATTAGATAAATGTTGAAAAGATCTTCTCCCTGTTAAACAGCTCTTGGGAAATATTTGACCAAGAATTAACATTTCACAGGAGGGCTAATAATTTTGCATTCAACTGTGTATATATACAGACAAATGAGCCTCAAGCTGAATGTGGATATTAAAAAAAGCACTAGTTAAAGAAGTATGAGCATCCCTGAAGGCACGTAGATTGTGTAGAACTATTTTTTTTGCAACACTTTTTATCATTTTAAGGCCTTTTGAAATTTGCATATCATGAGTTCTTATGGTTCTTAAAGTCACTGGTTCAAGCTCCTGCTGAGTCAGTTGGCATTTCTGTGTGGAGTTTGCATGTTCTCCCCATGTTGGCGTGGGTTTTCTTCAGGTGCTCTTGTTTCCCCACAGTCCAAACACATGTGCTATAGGTGAATTGGGTAAACGAAATTGGCTGTAGTGTATGAGTGTTTGTGTGAATGTGAGAGTGTATGGGTGTTTTCCAGTACTGGGTTGCAGCTGGAAGGGCATTCGCTGCTTAAAGGTGCTGTATGTAAGTTTTTGACTCTTCTAAAGCATAAAAATACAATAATATGTGTGGAGATATTTAAGAAACATCCCAAGTGAACATACTTGTTTAACTGACAAACAATGCTGAAGTCAGATATTCTGCTTTGAAAATGTTTTTTTCCGTGCCGGAACGATGTCTTTGTTTAGGTAATTTTCACATGCACATGCCAGTTTAACCAATTATAATTCAGCACCCCGGGTTGCCTTGTTGGAAAACAGCATATTTCATTCATTCGTTCATTCATTCATTCAGAAAGACTCTGAAAGCATGCGTCCATGAGCGAAATGCTACAGTGTAGTGGAAAGTATCAGATGTCAAAATGAGACAGATTCAGTTCCACATGACGTTAATTAGCAAATGACATAAATATTAGGAACGTGAGCAGGTTACATCGCGTGTCCTAACAACACGCTGTGACGAGATTGTTATGAGTGATGAGCCATTTGGCTGTTTGCACCACAAAACACGGCAGAAATTTAAATACAGCCTTTCAGAAGCACAGAATATGCACTCACTCACAAAACGGTAAGGTTTAGAATCTATTTAATACATGTTAACCCTCTTTAACATCATTAAAGGTGAAGTGAACTTTCTGCTTTCAGTATATGGTAATACACGTCATGTAAAATGCATTCAAACTCGCATTGTTAGCATTTAGCACTGAATAAAGCACACAAGGCTTACCTGAGGTGATCTAGCTGTCATAGGTTTCTGTTGTTCAGCTGTGAGAAATAGAAGCCGCTTCTAATAAATCAATTCGAGGTGTTGGTTAGAACCAAAACTCCTTTTAATATGGAGAATATTCCCTCAATCGCGTGTCGTTGCTTTTATTTAGAACACAGTTTAAAATCCCTCAAACTGGCAACCCGGCGTACCTTTATTATGATTCAGGACTGCAATACCTAGTTCAACCACTGGGTGTCAAACTTACATACTGCACCTTTAAAACATATGCTGTAATAGTTGGTGGTTCATTCCGCTGTGGTGACCCCTGATAAATAAGAGTTGTTATTGTAAACTTTTTCTATGAAACTATTTCCAATTACATTAGCATAAGTATTTAGACTGAACTAAGACTGCAAAAAATATCAATTCAGCCAAGTTCCTAAACCAAATGACTTTCTGATTTACAATCAACGAGTCGTGCATAATTCTGTAGAATTGCCATGCTACAATTTGTTCAAAATTCCTCCGATTTTTGCATTTTTAATTCAAGGGTTTCATTTCAGATCCGATCGCTGCTTTTTGGGGCTGTATATAATAACAAAGATGGGAAAACTGCAGATTTGCCAAGCTTGGTTTATGCCAGTGACACCGAAGATGATGGAGGAACACAGGAGACAATCAGGTAACGCTTTAAGCCAACCTGACTTGGGTAACACCATATGCAAGAATCCATGGACAAGCTGCATTTTATAGACTACAAAACTCAGTAGTTTAAGCGAGAAAACTGCCTACTTTCTGCTGTTAAATGTTATATTACCTGTTGAAATGTTCCTTACATATTTCTGTAAAGGCTACCGCTAGGTCTTTATTGCACATCTTGTACTATTTTATTAATGTAGAAAGTTGTAAGCTATCTTTTTTTTTAGTTCAGTCCCATACATATTTAATCTACAAACTGTTCTTGGAGGAATAAGAGGAAAAGTATAAACATTAAACTTTGAGTGAGGATGAGAGGCCGAGGTGGGCGAAAATCACTTTCTGTTGAGGAATGTCGACCTAAACACACAGTTCAGATGAGTTTGGTCACCTTGGAGAAGATAAATCAAAAAACAAACACATTCTGAAGGACTGAAGCACTCCATGTTCTGTGTGTCCACCGATGAGTCAGAGGAAGCTTTGACTCACTGCTTTAAAATCCTGCTGGAGAAACGATGCTTGTATAAGACTGCAGCTATTACTGATATTGTATATATAACTCGCCACATTATCCAAAGAAAGATTCAATTGTTGAATTGGGAAAAAATGTGCGAGGGGGAGGCATGACAAATTAGATCATGCAGTCATTTTGCGAAACAGAATAACTTCATTTTGCTGCCTGTTTTGTCATTTGAGCTCTTAATGTGGCAGCTTATTTGATGGCTATTGCATTAGTTCAGGCTCATGATGTCGAGGTCACAGCCATTATACAAATTTCATCTCCAGCCTCTTACTTGTGCACTATAATGTGCATAACATTTCAGGCTCTCATGCCATTTAACAGTTTATAGCAGAAAGTGATGGAACTTTAAAAAAACTATAGCATGAAGCGAACAAATGAAACAAGCGAACAAATAAACCAAGCAAACAGGCAAACAAATGAAACAAAGAAGCAAACAAGTGAAACAAACAAAGAAATGAAACGAACGAACAAATGAATTATAGAAACAAGCAGACAAATGAATGAAGCAAACAAACAAGAAAACAAGTGAAACAAACAAATAATACAAACAAGCAAACATATGAAATAAACGAATTAAACATACAAACAAACAAACCAATGAAACGAATGAACAAACAAATGAAACAAACAAGCAAACAAATGAATTAACAAATGAAACAAACAAACAAACAAACAAATGAAGCATACAAATAAAACAAAGGAAGGAAACGAACGAACGAACGAACAAATGAAACAAATAAATTATAGAAACAAGCAAACAAATGAATGAAACAAGCAAACAAGTGAAACGAACAAACATTTAAAACGAACAAATAATACAAACAAGCAAACATATAAAACAAACGAATTAAACATACAAACGAACAAACCAATGAAACAAATGAACAGACAAAGGAAACAAACAAGCAAACAAATGAATGAACAAATGAAACAAACAAACAAACAAATGAAGCATACAAATAAAACAAAGGAAGGAAACGAACGAACGAACAAATGAAACAAATAAATTATAGAAACAAGCAAACAAATGAATGAAACAAGCAAACAAGTGAAACGAACAAACATTTAAAACGAACAAATAATACAAACAAGCAAACATATAAAACAAACGAATTAAACATACAAACGAACAAACCAATGAAACGAATGAACAGACAAAGGAAACAAACAAGCAAACAAATGAAGCAAACAAATGAATGAACAAATTAAACAAGCAAACAAATAAGATAAACAAATGAAACGAACAAAATAAACAAATGAAACATGAATGAAACAAATGAAACAAACCAGCAAACAATTGAAAAAAGCAAACAAATAAAACAAAAAAGAAAAATAAATGAAACGAACAAACAAATGAAACAAACAAGCAAACAAATAAAACAAACAAATGAAACAAACAAGCAAACAAATGAAACCAAGAAACAAAAACAAACTAAACTAATGAGATGCATGAAAAATGTGAAGTATAAGTGTGTAATTTTGTTACTTATTTCACTTCAAGAGCAAAAAAACCCAACCCCCCAAAAAACAAACGAATGAAACAAATGAAGGAAACAAGGAAACAAACAAACAAATGAAACAAACGAACAAATGAAAAACAAAACAAACAAGTAAACAAATGAACAAAGAAATTAAACAAATGAAACAAACAAACAAACAAATAAACCAAACAAACAGTCAAACAAATGAAACAAACAAGCAAACAAATGAAACAGGAATTAAACGAACGAACAAATGAAACAAATAAATTATAGAAACAAGCAAACAAATGAATCAAGCAAACAAGTGAAACGAACAAACACTTAAAACGAACAAATGATGCAAACATATGAAACAAACGAATGAAACATACAAACGAACAAACCAATGAAACAAACAAACAAATGAAGCAAACAAATGAAAGGAATGAATGAACAATTGAAACAAAGGAAACAAACAAGCTGTCAAATGAAATGAACAAACAAATGAAACGAATGAATGAACAAATGAAACAAACAAGCAAACAAATAAAACAAACAAAAGGAATGAAACAAACAAAACAAACGAGCAAACAATTGAAACAAGCAAACAAATGAAACAAAAAAGAAAACAAAGAAATTAAATGAACAAACAAATGAAACAAACAAATGAATGAAACGAACAAGCAAACAATCAAGCAAACAAATAAAACAAACAAGCAAATGAAATAAATGAAACCCGAAACAAACAAGTAAACAAATTAAATAAATGTAACAAATGAACAAATGAAACAAACAAGCAAACAAATGAGATTAACAAAACAAACAACAGAAATATATGAATGAAACAAATGAAACAAACCAGCAAACAATTGAAACAAAAAAAAAAAACAAATGAAGAAATGAAACAAACAAACAAATGAAACAAACAAATGAACGAAACAAGCAAGCAAACAAATGAAACAAACAAGCAAACAAATTAAATAAATGAAACCCGAAACAAACAAACAAATGTAACGAATGAATAATTGAATCAAACAAGCAAACAAATGAAACCAAGAAACAAAAACAAACAAAACTAATGAAATGCATGAAAAATGTGAAGTATAAGTGTGTAATTTTGTTACTTATTTCACTTTAAGAGCAAAAAAACCCAACACCCCAAAAAACAAAAGAATGAAACAAACAAACGAAATACACAAATGAATGAAACAAGCAAATAAACAAAACAAACAAGGTAGTGAAACAAACAAACATAAGAAACAAATAAATAAAAAAATAAAATAAAAATAATGAAATTATCAGAACAAGCAAAACGGTTGGAAATGCGAAGTAGAAGTGTGTGTCATTTTGTCACATATTTCTCTTCAAGAGCAAAACCCCCCACTAACTAGACCTATGAAAGCTGCTTTCTGCAGGTGGCCTTGAATCATCCAGTGGTGTAATCTGGTTAATTCATCAGGATGCAAATGGCTTGTGTGATTTAGAAGAGCTACTTAACTTTGTGTGGGTTGTAGACATCAGTCTCCTGCAGTGTGACATGCTCCACTTCTTCAACACTGTTTTTTAACTCAGTATAAATATTATACATGCCGCTTTTATGAGCTCATCTATTACTTGCAGTATTTGATCACATGGCACAGGGCTGGTACGGCTGCTGGAAAATCCTTCATTTAGGGTTTTCAAGGTTTGAAAAGTGCTTAGATTTTGGATAAAGTGCTTGAAACTGCTTTAAAATGTGATTGTGTTGCTTTCCTAATAATTGATCTTACTAAATGGGTAATGTTAATTAACTATTTAAATGTTTGTTTGCTTTTAAAAAAAAATGAAAATAAAATGCAGATTACCACATCATAAGTGAACAATGCATAAAATGAAAATATACATTTAAGATGCAAGTAAATTACATATAAAAGAGTATTTAAAAAATCCTAGAGTACTATACTATACTACACTACACTACACTACACTATACTATACTATACTAACAAATATGGTAGTCAACATTTGAAGTGGATCAAAATCAAAGTTGTCCTCTAACTATTGAACAACCCCCATTCTTGTCCCAGGGCAATTTTGAAAAACAATTTTGATCCACTTCATATGTTGACTGCTGTATTACAAATAAATGTGTCATTTGTCACACTTCTAAAGTGCTGCAAAAATTTGAAAATGCACCTGAAACGTGCTTGAAAATTGCTTAAATTTGACTGGAAATGGTGTAAGAACCATGTATTACATCTGTAAAAAGCATTGCATTATGGAGATACAGACTTAACATACAGTGCATCTAGATAAATACATAAATTCTTTGTAAATGTATTTGAATTATATATTGTGTATTATACACTACCTGACAAAAGTCTTGTCGCCTATCCAAGTTTAGGAACAACAAATAATAACTTCTAGTTAATCATTTGGTATCAGAAGTGGCTTATATGAAAGGCAAAGGCCTCTAGATTACGCTCATTTTACCACAATAAAATATGATCCTGCCTTGATTTTAACTATTTAATTAGGACAGTAAGGTCTGACTTTGCTTAGACAAAAGTCTTGTCATAATAAAAATAAATAAAGTCATGCTGCAGTGGAAAAAGAATGAATATTGTATATGAGTCCCATGAGCTTGGAGGACTGCATCCATACATCTCTGCAATGACTCAAATCACTTATTAATAAAGTCATCTGGAATGGCAAAGAAAGTGTTCTTGCAGGACTCCCAGAGTTCATCAAGTTCTTTGGATTCATCTTTAATGCCTCCTCCATCTTACCCCAGACATGCTCAATAATGTTCATGTCTGGTGACTGGGCTGGCCAATCCTGAAGCAGCTTGACCTTTTCTGCTTTCAGGAACTTTGATGTGGAGGCTGAAGTATGAGGAGCGCTATCCTGCTGAAGAATTTACCCTCTCCTGTGGTTTGTAATGTAATGGGCAGCACAAATGTCTTGATACCTCAGGCTGTTGATGTTGCCATCCACTCTGCAGATCTCTCGCACGCCCCCATACTGAATGTACCCCAAACCATGATTTTTCCTTCATCAAACTGGACTGATTTCTGTGAGAATCTTGGGTCCATGCGGGTTCCAGTAGGTCTTCTGCAGAATTTGTGATGATTTGCATGCAATTCAACAGATGATTCATGTTATTATTTGTTGCTTGTACATCTGGAATCGACAAATATACTTTTGTCAGGTAGTGTAAAACGTTCTATCAATTTAGTGTATCTCTTTTTTCACTGCTTAAATCTTTACTTTGAAAAATAACCACAAATAGCTGATTTAAAAAAAAAAAGACAACCAACAGAAGTTATAAAAAATATAACTTTATTTCGATCATGTGAATCCATGACATACCCACTGAAAGCATTCACAGATGCTAGCATTAGCTTTGTGCGTAAACACCTTGAGGGATATTTTAAAATTAAAATTTACAACAAAAAAAAAAGCAAGAAAAATATTTTACACAATCCACACAATTATCAAATATACTCTCATATTCATCAGACATGTAAGAGTCTACACTTTCCAAATGCATACATGTCATACATAAATATACAGCCAGTTTTCCAAATATCTACACATCATACACGTTCCCATCTCGCATACACACACACACACACACTCTCTTTCTCTCTCACACACACACACCACAAGCATGTGAACCTCTTAAAAAGTGGTTTAAGTGGAACTTTTTTCCCCTGTCAAAACATCCCACACTCCCTTGCAGTCTGCAACGCTGCTTTGTTAACTCAAACGGGTGGAGTAATACTGTTTTAAATTAATAAATATAAAGGGAAAAGTTTCCCATCTCCCCAAGCAAACAAATCAAAACTTAGTAATTTACCCTATGCTTTCAAATCTCTTGCACAAAACACCCGACTCTCATTTCTCATAATGAGAACTGAGAATCTTTCATGAATTAATATATCAGAAGAAAGGCATTTCTATGGTTGAACAGTAACCTTTGACAGTATTTCGATGTTGTTAAGCATCATGATCAGTCTAGCACTGTAAAGTTACATAATGACTTAAACATACTCTCCGAAATACAAACAATCCATCAGCTAGTGAAGAGTCTGTAGTAGTCATTCATGCCTAATGTACTGTCCAGAGCATATACAGATCGGCTGTCTTTTTTATATGGAACGTAAACAGGCAAAACATGCCATCTCAAGACTCCTGAGAGCATCTCCCTTGGCTTTTAGCAATTTTAAACACTCCCATGGCAGGACGCTTCCATCTTAATGCTTCTTCTTGATGAGGAAACTTTCTTTTTTGGGATGCTTGTCTAGGGTGACCATATTTTATTTTGGAAAAAGAGGACTGTGAAGTGGGATTGTCATTAACAAGTGCATTGAAGCTGTAAAACTAGTTTTCTTTCCTTTTTATCCTCAAAAAAAGTGGAGGTGGTATCTCAATTAAATTTTTGCTACTTGATGAGGTGGGATTGGCATTAACAAATGCATTGAAACCATGAAACTTACTGAACTAATACATAAAGCAGAGTGTTTTTCCTTTTTTTTCCTCAAAAAAGGTGGAAGTGATATCCCAATGAAATTTTGGGTACTTAAAACAAACAAATTTTGTATTATTTTTTGTAAGTACAACATTATATTATTTCAAAAGGCTTACATGGTGGCGCAAGGGGTAGTTTGCATGTTATCCTCGTGTTCCTGTGGGTTTCCTCTGGGTGCTCCAGTTTCCCCCACAGTCCAAACACATGCGCTATAGGTGAATTGAATAAGCTAAATTGGCCGTAGTGTGTGTTTGTGTGAATGCAAGTGGCCGTGTGTATGTGAATACAAGAGTGTTTGGGTGTAGTTTCCCAGTACTGGGTTGCAGCTGGAAGGGCATCCGCTGCATAAAACATGCTGGATAAGTTGGCGGTTCATTCCGCTGTGGCGACCCTTGATTAATTACGGGACTACGCCGAAAAGAATATGAATGAATGAAAAGGCTGACATTAAATATAATTAAATACACACGTTGGGGTCTGGTGGTAGCTGTTACTGTCTTCCTGATTGTTGTCAAAAGCGGAGGTGGTACAAAATTTGATTGAGGTGTCCACCTCGTAATTATATATGCAGAAAAAATACTGCCTATATTAATAACATGCATTCAATTAAACTTTTGGCCCTCAACAACAGAATAAAAACTACATTTTTAGCATTTAATACCTTTGACATGATTAGGGCTGCACAATATATCGCAAAATTATTGTTATCGCGATAATCGCATATGCAATATACGTATCGCAGACGTTAATAAATTACGTTTATTTTATGCATGGGTTGTTAATCTAAATTTGACCAATCAGATGGGGTCTTAATATCTTTATCCCGCCTCCTCAGTATTGCTGATCTGCAATTGGCTAGAAGGTGAATCTAGAGCTGAAAATAGATATTTATAAAGACTACTTTTTTCCACCTTGACTTTTTTTTTTTTAGTCTGAATTAGATCTGAAGAATATATTTTAGTTGTTTATTTTAATATCATCAAATAAATAAATGATTAAAAAAATATAGCTAATAAAAATAGCTTTTTTTTCTAGGGAAATGTTATATAGTTAGAAATATCGTTATCGCAATACATAACAATAACATTGCATATTGTTCCAGCATCATGCAGCCCTAAACATGACACTGTTTCTTTTCAATAAGTTAATAGTCAAATTTAAATCAGTTGAAATGAAATTAAAAACCCAGGATTTCAATGCCAATGTTTGCGCACGTACATGACTGACCAAAAGTGGCATGCAACAAGGCATGGCAAGCGTTTTCATGAGTGTGTGCAACCCATTCATATTATTCATTCATTTTCCTTCGGCTTAGTCCCTTTATTTATCAGGAGTCGCCACAGCGGAATGAACCGCCAGCTTATCCAGCATATGTTTTACGCAGCGGATGCCCTTCCAGCCGCAACCCAGCACTGGGAAACACCCATTCATATTATACATAATTAAATTATTTAGTTTAGCAACTCCATGCACTGACTATTTCTTCCACACTGTTTAGTCATGATGGTTACTCTGAGTCAAATTTAGTTGCTACAAATAATAGTACATCGCTGCACAGCCATGCCAAAGTATAAAATTAGATATAAAGTAATGCAAAATAGCATAAAATTAATGACGACTACAGAAAGCCAAAGCCAAATCCTGGACATTTTAGGAGATTTTAGAAATCGCGGCCTGATGCACTTTTTCAGACCTAAAATGAGGACATGTCTAGTAAAAAAAAGTTGAAGTCAATTTTAAATATTTCCCAAATGATGTTTAATGGAGCAAGGGATTTTTGACAGTATTTCCTATAATATTTTTTCTTCTGGAGAAAGTCTTATTTGTTATTTTGGCTAGAAAAAAAGCAGTTTTTAATTTTTAAAACCATTTTAAGGTCAATAATATTAGCCCCCATAAGCAATATTGTTTTGATTGTCTACAGATCAAACCACTGTTATACAGTGACTTGCCTAATTACCCTAACTTTAACCTAATTAACCCAGTTAAGCCTTTAAATGTCACTTTAAGCTGTATAGAAGTGTCTTGAAAAATATCTTGTCAAATATTATTTACTGTCATCATGGCAAAGATAAAAGAAATCAGCTATTAGATTAGTTATCAAAACTCTTACGTTTAGAAATGTGTTGAAAAAATATACAGGGGTGGCTAATAATTCAGAGGGGCTTATAATTCAACTGTATATGGTCACCCTACGCTTGTCCCTAATCAGCCTGGTATTCCTTTCTGCTTTGCTTTCTCCTCATTCTTTCTTCATTTTTGGCTCCTTTCAACCTCTTCAACACCATCAATTCATCACTGGACGACAGGAACATTCTTACAGACGTACTGGAGAAGTGTTGGACACCCGTTGTAGCCCTTGTCAAGCACAACTCAGTCCGCATTGAAGGTGGTCTTTTACTTGCAGACGTCGACATCGTGTGAAAGTACGGTCTAGTAAGGCCGAAGAACCCAAGGAAACAGATGTGGGCTCCGAGTCCCTGCCAGAAAAGCCAAACTCAAACAGCCCTCAATCCTGCCAGCAGGAAACAGCCGCCAGTCCTGTGACTGAGAGGAAGACAACAAGAGAGGCTTTTTGCAGCCCTCGCAGGCGTCAGTCTGTGTACTCCGCTACGATTGACAGCAGAACAGTGATGTCATCTGGCTTTCCTCCTATACAAAGAAAACAGGGAGTGCTGTCAATGCCAAAGGGTTATTGAAAATCTACAATACCATTACATACATGTCATTAAGAAGTGTAAAATTGCTTCAATCTGACATTGAATAAAACAGCAGTTTCTATCCAACAAACTGTTCATCCAAAACACAACAAACATAAAAATTGACCATCTGCAGTGGAAAAAAATACAAGAAATATCTTTTACTTGATTATTATTATTATTATCTTGCATTTAACTCCTGACTTCAAATAAAATTGAGTGACTGTTATTTTAATATATCTCATACTGTTATAGTTTTACATTCATAAAAAAGAAAAACTTTTAGTAAATGTTTTGTAATGTTACTTTTTTTTAAATCTACTATATAGATACTGATTTCATTTAGGTTGTTGACATTTTGATGCCTCAAATAAAACCTAATCAAAATGAGCAATGTTGTTTTGGCTAAGGTTACTTTGCTACTTGAAATAAAATTAGCATTATGTAAAATATAAAAATGTAATACCATAGCAGCAGTGTCTATCAACATGAAGAATAAACAAAAAAAAAAAAGTCACTTTAAGCTGTATAGAAGTGTCTTGAAAAATATCTAGTAAAATATTATTTACTATCATCATGGTAAAGATAAAATAAATCAGTTATTAGAAATAAGTTATTAAAACTATTATGATTAGAAATGTGTTGAAAAAATCTCTCCGTTAAACAGAAATTTAATAAACGTGGGACTAATAATTTAGGGGGGCTAATAATTCTGACTTCAACTGTATATATGTGTGTGTGTGTGTGTGTGTGTGTGTGTGTGTGTATGTATGTATGTGTGTGTATATATATATATATATATATATATATATATATATATATATATATATATATATATTTTTTTTTCAAAACATCATTAGTTAAACTGTTATTCTGTTTAAATTATAGGTGGGCATAGATTAATTTTTTTAATCTAGATTAATCTAGATTAATCTCGAAATTAATCTAGATTAATCTAGATTAAAATGACTCATTTGAAATCTGCCAAAAACATTCAGAATATGTGTGCTACCCAAATAATAAGTCTTTGAGAACGGGTTTCTCAAGCCGGGTGTCGCATTAGGCCAGGGGCTCATCTCCTGTTTCCAAAATGCATCACAAACTGCTTGAGAAACTGTTCTACTAAGATAATTGGTGATGAAAATAAATGATGTTCAATAAGATGTACTTGTGTTTACTAACGGTTTATTCAGTTAAACATCAAGGTTGAACTGTAGGCCTACATAAGCTCCAAACTGCGATTTCTGATTACTGCGAATTCTGATTACTTAACTGAACTAAACAGAAAAGGAATTAAGAAGTTTGCAGATATTAGTGGCATTATTGAAGTAAACATCACGGTCTTTAGGACTTTTCGCCATATTTTCCAACAACATCCACACGCGGCTGTCACTAAAGGACCGCACACACACATACACAAACACGCACATCGCGAAATGCAGATGTTTTTTTTCCTACCATTTGGCATGCGTTATTAAATTCCATAACTCTCTCACCAGTCCTTACTCCGTATTTGCGTCTAATACCCTAGTTTGTCACAAAGGAATTAATGAAATGTTCGTGAGTTAAAGTGAAACTGCTCAACTGCAGTTAGAGTCAGGCATCCTGCTGATTTGATTCAGAAGGGCAGATGGCTCACCGGTCAGGTATACATCCGCGTTAATATATCAAGGTGAAAATCGCCATAGTTTGCGTAAAATAGACCCAGCTCCCAACCCAACTTTGAGAATAGATTAACGGCGATATTTTTTTTATCGCGCCATAAGAGTCTCTCGTTAACGCCGATAACGGCCCACCACTAGTTTAAATATGTTTAAAATAAATTACAATAAATTTCTTTTATTCTTTCAATGAATTGTAATCGGTCAAAATGTTTTTACAGTATTAACTATAACAATCCTGTATTGAACCAAACAAAACTGTGAAAAAATGTTCAACATTATAGTGTGTTTAATTAATAAACGCTATACCTTCAGTGCAATGTTTACCTTTTGTCAAATGCATAAACGTAATTGCGTTCTATTATTTAGCGAATAATTATCGTCAGAACAAATGTGTGCACTCTAAATGTCGACGAGGGCTATTATCATGACCATTATCTCCCAGAAAATTGCAAACGCAATAGCTGATGCTTATTTAAAAGGCTTTTATGCAAGGCCTTTAATAAAATAACAAATTAAGTGATATTAAAAAGGAGTATATCTCACCTCTGACATTCAAGCCATTATCGCAGGCAAACTGTGCAAAAGGAGACATGTAATTGGGGTCGTATGCTAGAACATGGGCCTGTTCCGCAATACTCTTGGCTGTTTGCTGGATGCTTTCATAGTTGGTATTCTGAAAGCAGAGCACACGATTCGTATTATTGTCACTGGAGGACAAAAAAAGTACACAGAAGTGTTATACATGGATGCTCTGGCACCTTCAGCTTTTTGAGTTCTTGTAAAATCATGTAGTCTGGCATGTTGTCAAAGAGGCCATCTGTAGCTGTGAGGATAATGTCACCCAACTGCACATCGAAGGATGAGCTATCTGCAGCGTCAGGGCTGTGGCAAAGCAGAAAAACACAAAAATGTGACTTTAAATGCAAGAAAACTTGGTTATTAAAAAAAATAACAACAGTTGTACGTGTTTGAAAGCATAATATAAATAGGGCTGATCAATTAAATCGAAAAGAAAGCAAAACTCGTAATCTATAACCAATGTAATTTCCCCATGCAGTTTTATAAATGTTTTTGATCCTGTTAATACTTTCCTTTTAAAAGCAAACTGAATTAACAGACTGAGTGCTTGAGAGCTTTCACCAACAGCTCGGGCCATGTCCACACTAAAGGCTGATTTATACTTCGGCGTCAAGCACATGCGTATGGTCCGGCACAGTTTTCGTGTGGTCGCATAGCCCTCGCTGTGGCTGACGCTGACCTCTCAAAAAATGTAACTACACATCGCAAGCTCTGTGATTGGTCGGCTTGGTAGCTGTGACGAGTGTGGGCAGTGCTGAGAGTCCTGAGCCCGATGGAACGATTGTTTTGTTTTGTGTTTACCTTATGATTAAAGACAAAATGAGGACATGTCTAGTAAAAAAAAAAGTTGAAGTCAATTTCAAATATTTCCTAAATGATGTTTAACAGAGCAAGGGATTTTTGACAGTATTTCCTATAATATTTTTTCTTCTGGAGAAAGTCTTATTTGTTTTAATTCAGCTAGAATAAAAACAGTTTTAAATTTTTAAAACCATTTTAAGCTTAATATTATTAGCCGCTTTAAGCAATATTTTTTTTATTGTCTACAGAACAAACCCATGTTATACAAGGACATGTCTAATTACCCTAACTTTAAACTAATTAACCTAGTTAAGCCTTTAAATGTGACTTTAAGCTGAATACTAGTATCTTGAAAAATATCTTGTCAAATATTATGTGCTGTCATCATGGCAGAGATAAAAGAAATCAGCTATTAGAAATTAGTTATCAAAACTCTTATGTTTAGAAAAGTTGTCCACCAGTTCCCGCCTCTAAATGAACAAGTTTTAGCTACTTGTACATTTAAGGTAGCGTTCAGAAAAAAACAAAACACCCGCAAAGAAACTCGACACAGATGAACATAAAAACCTACTGCCAACTAGTGTTTTGGAAGTGATATTGCAGAGCAACACAAACAGCACGCAGAAGTATAAATGCATGACTACACGCAAGGCTAGCACCGTGGGTCATGGCGATTCTTCGACGCAGAAGTATAAACCAGCCTTAATACGTTTCATTTTAAAAATGCATATTTTTCTCATCATTTTAGCCTTCAATACACAGTGAGACTGTTTTTAGGAAACAAAAGCTTATTAAAAATACTGTCCAAAGTGAATCAGTTTGAAAACTTTGATTTCATCGCTTCAAACGATGTGTGAAAACTCAAGTTTTCGAAAATGACACATTTTATTAAGTTTATTATTTAAGTATGCGACTTAAATGTATGCACAAAACTGGATTATCGCATAAAAGACGTGCGAATGATGCAGTGTTTCCATCCAACGAGTCAGAGCGAACAAAATCGTCACTTCCTGATTAACAGCACCAAATATCAAAGTAAAAACGGAATTTGCTGTGGTAGAAGCAGCAGCGTGAATCTTTTCTTTATTTAATAAATTACTTGCGCCTCAGAAGACAACGCCGACACGTAATGAACGTGTGGTTGTGTTTGAAGGCGTGAGACACGGAGCACAGACCCTCTTGACAGTTCTGGAGGTATTTAATAATATAATAACACTAATACTGAATTGGTTAAGGCATTTTAGAATGATCAAAACAACATTTCAGATGTTTGAATGTGCTGGTTTGTCCATTTACACACATTTTTATCAACACATGATCTTTTATAACAAAATCACATGACATTTTTTTTAATGGACATACTGGAATTTGTTCTGGAAAGTGTTTCCATCGTAGTTTATGGGCATCTTTTTTATCGAATAAAGAGTTTATCCTACTCCGTTATATTAAAATAGTTGGATGTAAACATAGCTATTGTAAAGCAGATGCTGACTGTTTTGACAGCTTTACTATTTAAAATACTTTGAATGTTTAATATGTTGTTACAGACATACAGTGTCATCCTGCAACTGTTTTGCAGCATATGAAATGTCCCAAACCCTATTTGTAACTGTCCAAAATGGGAAAACATGTTGTTTTTACTCTCTGATAGTCAAAGCAAGTTAAAAAAAAAAATTCTATGTTAAATATGCATAAAAGAAAATTTGGGAAAAATGTTTTATGTAAATTTGGACCACGAGTCCACATACAGTTGCAATCAGAATTATTCAACCCCCTTTGATTTTTTTTTTTTTCCTTTTTTAAATATTTCCCAAATGATGTTCAACAGAGCAAGGAAATTTACACAGTATGTCTGATAATGTTTTTTTCTTCAGGAAAATGTCTTATTTGTTTTATTTCGGCTAGAATAAAAGCAGTTTTTAATTTTTAAAACCCATTTTAAGGTCAAAATTATTAGCCCCTTTAAGCTATATATTTTTTCGATGGTCTACAGAACAAACCATCATTATACAATAACTTGCCTAATTACCCTAATCTGCCTAGTTAACCTAATTAACCTATTTAAGCCTTTAAATGTCACTTTAAGCTTTATAGAAGTGTCTTGAAAAATATCTAGTCAAATATTATTTACTGTCATCATGGAAGATAAAATAAATCAGTTATTAGAGATGAGTTATTAAAACAATTATGTTTAGAAATGTGTTGAAAAAAATCTTCTCTCCGTTAAACAGAAATTGGGGAAAAAAATAAACAGGGCGGATAATAAATCAGGGGGTTGAATAATTTTGAACACAACTGTATATGAACATCATTTTTCTCTAAAAGTACATCATATCAAAAGATGATACTTAGATTTTTATTCTAATTAGGTTCCAATAAGCCCAAATAGCAAAGAGAAATAAAAAATGCATGTAAAAAAACACCTTGGGCCTTAAGTGTGGACACTCGGGCCCTAGGAGGTTAAAGATTAATGTCAGTTTGTATATGCTCCATATTGCGTCTCTTCAAAAGATATAGAACATTTACTGGGAGCTGTTGTTTCTTTAACATTTTGCTGCAACATTTCAAAGAGACGGAATGTAAATAAACCTCAGATGGATATGACACAGTACATGAGCGAAAGCGTTTTCAGTGGTTTTAGTGTGGATGACCATTTTTTCATTAAGAATTGAAAACAGTAATGTGGACATGGAGACAAAAACAGCACTTTTAAATTGATCTGGATTAGATTAGGCATCGCCTCAGTGAGCACACTGTTCATATGCACATCATAGAAACTCGCGTTATTTTTGCAAAAAAAAAGATAATTGACGTGACAGATAATTGACACGCTACATGTAAATCACACTCTTAAAGTAGGTAAATAATTGAATTGAAAATAAAATATTCATTTAAAAATCTAAATTGAGCAAGTGTTCATAGGATTAGATTTTTAAGATCACATCGCCGAGCTCTAAAGATAAATTAAGAGTTTGCATCACAAGATGAGAAACATTTCGTTCAATCAAACTTCTTTAGGTTAATCAATTATACAATGTGATATTCCAGTTTTAATGGTTGACAAATCTGAAGCAATAATCAACTTGCTCAGTCTATATATTGCACTTTATTTTAAGGTACTTAAGGTATTAATTTATCTGCTGGAGTAATATTAATTAATTACATGAACCTACTATGTGATTAGAGTTAGAATGCAGGTTGATCCTAAGGTTAGTTGCATTAACTATGCATAATTAATTGTATTTACTATAGTTTCTAATGTAATTATATAAAGCACACGGAACGTGTTTAACAAGGACAGCTTAATAGTAAGTGTTACCTCTTAAGTGACATCTTAAGAATCCAAAGATCCATCAAAACTATAACAGTAATGCACATTTTCTGCTTACCAAGTTAAAACATGTTTAAGTTACAATAGCATTGGCGATTGCTGACCATATTTAGGAGTTGAGAGGCATAAAAGCAGTTTCAGTCTAAGAAGCTTATATAGCTTGATCCTCATTACAGTATAAAGCACGCGGAAACATGGAGATCAGCTGTGAAGAGTTGCGTTCTGTTCCAGGAAGTCTGTAGCAGACGTTGTGCCCAGTGACTCTATGAATACACTGGCTGTGTTTCCCTCTGTCTGAGCCAAGCCGGCCTCAGGTCAAGCAGTGTAAACTTGATATCGAGTTTGAAGAATAATAATCAATTCGGAGAATCGAGAAGTGGAAACCATTTTAAAGTGGAGCTGGAGCTAAAGATTTACATCCACAAACTGGAGGATATCTCTGTCATTAAGTGTACTACTTCTATTAGCTCATTGTCAAACAGAAACCAGCTAATGTCAGGATTTGCAGAGGCCATGCTAAGGTTGTCTCCATTAGCTTAGTAGCCGTATCAAGTGTCGGGGAAAAAGATTAAAGGTGACCGTATGCTGCTCAATGAGGAAAGGGGGCCATAACTGTGGTACTGATTTAGGGTTGTGTTTACTAGGCTACTCTCTTTATGTTTAGTGAATGAACAGCTATTCGGTTGAGTAATTAACAGATTTCTCACAGTAGTGTGTGATATTGACCAAAACAATTATATTAATATTTTGGGGGTAGTATCTTTGTATCTTACCTAGTATTTTAGCTGGTTTTGGCCTGCCATGCACAAACAAATAATACATTTAAATCCCAGAAAAATCACTCAAACAATTAATTTGAACTGGCTGATTCATTTCGAAATTAAGCAAGTGAATGTTTATTTATGAATGGAACTGAATCATCGAACAATATGATCTGTTCAAAAAAACAAACAAAAAATCTAAGTCACACAAGAACAAGATCAATCCCGGACGAGCCCCCAAATATGCCTACGGCCTACGTTTTTTGTATTTATTTAATTTTTTTGTATATATAAACACACCCACATACATGTTTATATATTTGAGAAAATGTTTATTTATATTTAGAAATTAATTACAATAATTTAAAATAATTTATTAATTAATTTTCTAATATATATATATATATATATTATACACACACACTACCTAAGTTTGAGGTCAGTATGATTTTTAAATGTTTTAAAATAAGCTTCTCCTGCTCACCAAGGCTGCATTTATTTAATCAAAAATACAGTACAATTGTAAAATGTTATTGACTATAAAATAACCGTTCAAAAGTAGTTCATAATTTAATTTAATCATTTATTCCATTAATTTTAAAGATGAATTTTCAGCTCCATTACTTCAGTCTTCAGAGTCACATGATCCTTCACAAATCACTCTAATATTAATTATTATTATTAGAGGTGTGAACCTAAACTGGTCTCATGGTTTGGTTACGATTATCATGCCATCGATTCGGTTCAATTCGATATCTCGGTGCATCACGGTGCATTGATGATGCTTTCCATACACAGTTTTATATTTTCTTCACAGCACAACAATTCTTGTATTAAAATGTATAAATATATTTATATTTACTATTTGTAATACAATTTGTCCTTTAAAACAAGCAGTCAGAAATACAGTTGCAATCAGAATTATTCAACCCCCTTTGATTTTTTTTTTTTTTCCTTTTTTAAATATTTCCCAAATTATGTTTAACAGAGCAAGGAAATTTTCACAGTATGTCTGATAATGTTTTTTTCTTCAGGAAAATGTCTTATTTGTTTTATTTCGGCTAGAATAAAAGCAGTTTTTAATTTTTTAAAACACCATTTTAAGGTCAAAATTGTTAGCCCCTTTAAGCTATATATTTTTTCAATAGTCTACAGAACAAACCATCATTATACAATAACTTGCCTAATTACCCTAACCTGCCTAGTTAACCTAATTAACCTATTTAAGCCTTAAAATGTCACTTTAAGCTGTATAGAAGTGTCTTGAAAAATATTTAGTAAAATATTATTTACTGTCATCATGGCAAAGATAAAATAAATCAGTGATTAGAAATGAGTTATTAAAACTATTATGTTTAGAAATGTGTTGAAAAAATCTTCTCTCCGTTAAACAGAAATTGGGGAAAAAATAAATAGGGGGGCTAATAATTCAGGGGGTTGAATAATTCTGATTGCAACTGTATGAACTGTATCTTTAAAAACTCAAGTACATGCACAGAACAACATAAGCATTTATAGCAAATAAACAAATATAAATATCCCGCTCGCTTTCTGAGCCTTGTCTTGCGAGCTCTTACACCCCTTTGATTGGTCACGCGCTCAACAGAAAGGGCTGCGATTGGCTCTAACGCTCTGGCACTGTTTACCGACTAGTGACTCTGATAAACGGCAGCGGTGATCACACCTGATCCATGATAGACGCGGCGGAGAAAACTCACTCTGCAGACACACGCTCGTGTCTGTATCTAGAAGTATCGCTGTAACAGCCGAGAGGAAAAGTCACACCAGCAGGTCAAATGGGCCACAGTGAGAGAGAGAAATGGAGTTTTCTCAATCGCAGTGAAATAGGGGCTTCTGCTGTAAGTGTCAGTGAAAGACTGTCCAGCAAACACACACGCAGTGAAATTGCGCACTGAAGAAACAATTCATTTTGACACCACTTATTATTATTAATACTACAGTGTTTCCTCTGGGATTTTTTCCAGCTGTGGCGGCAGGCCTTTCACACATATCTACCAACTGCCTATGGCGTTATTTCAATGACAAATGTCGTAAGCGCAGTATTACAAGTCGAGATTGCATTTATGAAATACGAGCATGAAAATCTCTTTGCCTGCGCGCCGATTTCCTCTGCTTATGCACAGAACTTCTTGCACGTCCCCTCAAATATACGCTGCTGAAGTGCAATTTAGTATATTTATGTAACAAGTATGCCTCCAACATTTATTAGATTTGCTAGGAATGTTTATGAATGTCTCCAATAGACCTACAGAGCGGCATTGATGTGTCCTAAAGTAAAGTGAAATGGCCATAAACTCCAGTAAGATAAAGTCATTGTATGCAGAACCATAGACCTTTATCTATAAAGTATAATTATGGAAATTGTATTCATCTTAACTGAAAGCTACGTCGTGTTTGCTGGCCTCACGCGTCCGTCAGTCAGTCAGTCAGTCAGTCAGTCAGTCAGTATGTCACCTTAAACAAATAACGCACAGCACTACTACGATTACAGAAAAGTTAGCGCTGTTATAATTCACTTACCTTTTAATACGTTTTGGTGCAATTATAACCCGCTATAAAAAAAAAACCGACTGAATGTTTTAAATGAGAAGCTGAAATTCAGTTGTAGCGGGATTAATTTTGGCCATTGAAGAATGAATGTAGCGGAAAACATGTACTATTATTATTATTATTATTATTATTATTATTATTATTATTGTTATTATTATTAATGGTAATAGGAATAAAAGCAATAATGACTGGCGTAATAATTTCATTTGAAACTACATACAATAAGAAAGCAGTTATTTAAAATTTTAATAAATATTTAACAATTTTTTTTTTACATTTAATAAATACCGCCTTGATGATGAAAAAAAACTGACCCCAAATTTTTGACTGGTAGTGTATATTATTAGCCTCCTTAAGCTATATCTGTTTTCCATTGTCTACAGAACAAACCATCGTTATACAATGACTTGCCTGATTACTCGAACTTGCCTAGTTAACCGGATTAACCTAGTTACGCCTTTAAATCGTGCTTTAAGCTGAATACTAGTATCTAATATCTAGTAAAATATTATGCACAATCATCATGGCAAAGACAAAAGAAAATAAGTTATTAGTAGGGTCAGACAGAATCTGCGGACATTTTCTTCTATTTCTGTGGAGAATTTTGTAAAAAAAGAAAAATCTGCAGATTTATGCGGAATGATTTTAGGAGTATCATAAGAAAAAACTTAACATATGAAATAAAAGTTAAAAATGTATAATTTTTTTATTTAATGTTTACAATGCAAATCTAATTAGATCCACTTATTTGGTAAATAAAGCAAGTCTCTCATATAATAGATCTACTAAAAGAGAAAATATTAATTTCCAAACTGTATTGTAAATAAATCAAATGAACATTTTAATATTACTATTATTATATCACAATAATATTAGTGAAATTAATTTAAAAACTGAATAAAAATAAATTTCCACACATACAGTTGAAGTCAGAATTATTAGCCCCCCTGTTTATTTTTTCCCCACTTTCTGTTTAACGGAGAGCAGATTTTTTCAACACATTTTTAAACATAATAGTTTTAATAACTCATCTCTAATAACTGATTTAATTTATCTTTGTCATGATGACAGTAAATAATATTTGACTAGATTTTTCTTTTAAGACACTTCTATACAGCTTAAAGTGACATTTAAAGGCTTAACTAGGTTAATTAGGTTAACTAGGCAGGTTAGGGTAATTAGGCAAGTTATTGTATAACGATGGTTTGTTCTGTAGACTATCGAAAAAATATATAGCTTAAAGGGGCTCATAATTTTGACCTTAAAATAGTTCATAAAAAATTTAAAACTGCTTTTATTCTAGCCGAAATAAAACAAATAAAACTTTCTCCAGAAGAAAAAATATTATCAGACATACAGTGAAAATTTCCTTGCTCTGTTAAACATTTTTTGGGAAATATTTAAAAAAAGAAAAAAAATTCAAAAGGGGCTAATAATTCTGACTTCAACTGTATATACAAGTAAATACATAGACTCAATGATGGGCAAGCAATCTGTGGAAATCTGTGTCTTTCTGCACGCGCAGATTCCGTGTGGGTCTAGAAAGTTATTAAAACTTTATGTTTAGAAATGTGTTGGAAAAAAAAAATCTCTCCGTTAAACAGAAATTGGGATAAAAAAAATATACAGGGGGGCTAATAATTCTGACTTCAACTCCCAGCCATATCACACTGCAGCAAGTGTAGCAATGTATATACAGTATATACACAGTGAGTACACATTGAGTACATTATGTAAAGACATTTTTTTTATTTTTGGATTGATCGCGATTAATCGTTTGATGGCACAAACCTAAATTAATGAATTCTTTCCTAATAGAGCTATTTAAGACATATGATTTGTAGGAATTGTATTAATATTGCACCAACTTATGACTGTAAAGCGTTTTGGGTTTATGGCCATACACGATAAATGCGCTATATAAATGCATATTGCTTACATACTTGCAGAGTAAAAATCACAGAAAAACAAAATATTTTTACAATATCAGTTACACAGTGAGAAGCTGCTGTGTTCCAGTGCCTCATTTCTCAACTGATAATCCAGTCAAGTTAAAAACCAGGCTCTCAGACTGAGGACCTAATCATGCTCTCATATTGACAGCCAGTGGATTATGTCTCACTCATGTCTAGGTCGAGGACGCAATGCTGTTGCATAATCAGAAATCGAGAGGAAAAAGTCAGACATCTCACCTGTAGGCATCTGGTTTCAAGGTTTGCCGTGGTTTAGAAAAGTCAATGTTTAAAACCGCTAAAATGTTCTGTTATACTGTATAATTTTTTAAATGTGTGTTTTATGACTATTTAACTTAGTTTTTTAGGACAACAGTATCTCCAGCAGCAAATTACCATCCACATCAAAAGCTACTGGTCAGCCCACGATTTAGCAAACACTTGAAAAACGAATCGCTTATACAGCAACATCAGTTCAGTGGAAATAAAGATCTCCAAAGAAATCTGTGTTTTTGACACTAATGAAGAGAGCAGAAGTCAATGATTTAGTTTAATTATTTAGCCTGACATGTTTACGGCTCCAAAATATTATAAATGTTTCTTAAAATAAAATATGCTGTGTTTAATAGTGGGAAAAGTTGTTGTTTTACCCAGAGGTTTAAAAAGAATATATTTTATAGCAGAAATCACAATACTGTGAAACCAAGGTTATCACACCGTCAGAATCTTATGCCTACTCACCTGTCACTGAGCACAGAGCCCTCTGCTTCAGGAGGAGCGATGGACAGCTGGAAAGGCGTGTTGAAGTAATGCTGCTGTTCATCAGATCTGTGCACCACCTCTCCGCCTCGAACCACCAGAAATCCTGAGTCTCCCAGGTTGGCTGTGTGGAGCCGGTGACTCTGTCTGTCTAGTACCACGATACATGCTGTACTGCTTCCTAAAGAGAGACAGACAGAGTTGTGAGATAGCCATCAAAACCTTAGTTGGCATCAACATCGTATTTATTTTGCTGGCTTTAAATCCGCATATGAGCAATTCCAGCGTTATGGATGTGACATTTGCAGAGAAAACTTAAATCATAAATTCAGAGAGAAAGTGAAGAGTTCAGATGCAAAAGCCGCTAAACGCCACTTGCCTTTGACAGCAAAAGCCACTATATCCCAAGAACCAGTCAGAAGGCGTGAATCGAATCGTGTGTTTTCAATGTAGCAGCGCGCTGATACGCTGGCTTTTATGAGGAGAAAAAAAGATGGAGTTTGATGAACTGGATGAGCCTGTCTGACTGTCAGTGAATGGCAAATGAAAACGTCCCTTACGTTTTTTTGTGCAGCGACGCTACTTTGAATGAATTCGATTTACTATACATTAAACGGCAACTGCGTTTCACGAAAGACAGAGTTAAGATGCCTTTCTTTTATCCCATGTGGATGCTCTGAGGATAAACAAGAGACCAAGACCTTAAGTATAGTGAGGATGAATGAATGACAGCTTCTAAAATTGTCTGAGAGGCATCCCCTTTTTGCCCAGTAGGCCTACCTTGTGTTTTTTTATTTGCTAATTTAAGCTCTTTTTAAAAAGACAAATATAATGTATAAAAACTATTCATTATTTATATTACTCATATTACCTATACACAGTGTTGGGGAGTAACGGAAACACATGTACCGGCGGTACGTATTTAGAATACTATTCATGAGTAACTGTATTCGTTACAGTTACTATTTTCAAACAGGGTATTTAGAATACAGTTACTTCCTAATACCATTGGAATACTTCGGGCGATGCGTGTCTGGCCCATAATAATATTACTAACTGCCACTGAAACCATAGAAACAGAAGCTACACTCCCGACTGCTATCACCAGCGTTAACTCAGTGAGACTCACGCAAATGACCCTGTTCTCACGCTCTCACGCCACACCTCCATTTTCTCACGCAGCAAAAAGGGACGATCGCAAACACCAAACAACCAGACAACAACCATGATTTTCAAATAAACTGCTTTTTTTGCCGTCATTGTTCGTGAATTCGCTGCTTGATGTTTCGTTTACGCTTCTTAAATTTACGTTCGCTTTTCTGACACAAATGTGGGCGGGACTTATGGGCACCTTAGCCAAAGTTGGCAGCCCTCGTTAACTTGAGTGTACAAATATGGAGGATTCAGACCAGGAGCTCGGGGGGTTGGAGCCGCAACCGAAGCAACTTTCTAGCAGCAGTAAAGGAAAAAATGCATTCACGTCTTGGAAGTTCAAGCAAGGTAGTTCAAGGTACTGTAGATAGGGGGCTACTGGCTAATATGTTTGACTTAAAAAGAAACTTGTTTCATCTTGATGTTTAAATTTTTGTAAAGCAAACACATTTTGCATTCTTCTAATATTTGCAATATTGTTCTAAGGTGAGAAGTTTTCATAATAGAAATTAAAATGTTGGATAGAACCTGTTACATTACCTTGGTTTTACATAAACTATTTTGAAGTTTTTCTTTTCTTGTTTACCTGATATTTTTCTGTGCAGAATGTGAAATACAAAGGGTAAGAAAAATGCATATTATATACATATACTGTATATTACAGACAGTATGCTGTCTATGTTCAAGCACTTTTTATCTTTATTACAGAAACAGAAATTGAATTTGTTGACACTTTGATAAATTAACATTATTTAATAACATAATTATATTGTTTTATTTATTTTCCCCTGTCAGTCAATAATTTTAGCATTAGAGGCCGACTGTTTTCCTGCAGAAATTGCTACCAACGCATAGTGTGACATTTAATAGACTTGAAGGCAGTTTTTAAGGGCAAGTATTCCAAGTATTTAGAATACAGTACCAGGATCAAGCAAAGTAACGGAATACGTTACAAAATACATTTTAAAGCAGGTATTCTGTATTCTGTAACTAAATACATTTACAAAGTATTCTCCCCAACACTGCCTATACATCTGATAAGCTTTATATATTAATGGACAATGCACATGCAGATATTGATGTTTCACAATGTTTTACACTACATTATTTGAATCTACCAAGCTTTTCCGACAGCTCTCCTGACAAAAATGCTTGCTGCAAACAAACAGCTTTGCTCTATCGGCCTTGACAGCATCTAGGGAAAAACATGCAACAAACCCAAACACATACGACCCCGTGATGTGGGCAGACGCGATCCCCAGTCCTTGGGTCTAACAGCTTGGCAGGTCTGCTTTACCTTCGGAAAGCACATGCTCTCAGGAATAATTAAGCAGCAGGGTCTTGTCATAGGATAAGAAAACTCAGCTATGAATAATAATGAGAAACTGACACGTCATCACTTCACTAGCAGATTTGCGCCACGTCACCGATTTTGATCCACCCCAAAAATGATTTTAAACCCGGAAGATGAAATTAGCTGACAAAAGCTCAAATTATCCAGTTTTTCCCCACAATTAAAGCTGACAGGTGCTAACGTTGTCTTAATGATGCTCAGCACACACAAATCTGTTAAAATTTCCAAAAAAAGTACTCCAGGGTATCTTGAACCTTTAATAAACTAGGTTTGTCACTAAACATAAAATATAGTGGTTAACATTGAAACTTTTGTCTATGGCAAATGTTTTAAGAGTATTAATGTTCAATTCAATAAAATCCATCTTTATTTCAACAGTACTTTTTACAATGTAGATTGCGTCAAAGCAGCTTAACATAGATGAAGAGAAAGAAAGTAAAAGCTATAATATTTCAAATTGTGGATCATTCAGGAAGGTGTGGGAGTAGAGTAATAAAAATGAGTTAAAAAGCATCTGTTATCCATACCGAACATTATATCAATGCATTTTTTTTTCTATTTTGCCAAGCCCTCCAAAATGCACTCATGAACATCATGATGAAATAAGAGGAAAGGGTCTCATTGAAATCTGGACACAACCAATGACAAAAAATACGTGGACCACTTGAAATGCATTTTAGTACTGGGTGGAAATGGTCCTAGACTTTGTGAAACTTTCTGACCTCTAATTATTACTTTCTGGTTGTCAGAGTCTCTCTCATGCAAACTATGTCGATAAACTACAACATATAAATGTCAAATTGCTGAAAGTTTACCATATTGGTAGCCTCCCAGTTAGTGTAGACAGTGAAAAGATGTCAAAAGTTCCATTAAAAAAGCCTAACCGCACAAAAACCTGTCATTTGTCTTTGTATCTGTGCAGATTTAATACCAAAATCCAATCTTGTGACCCAGTACACTCTGTTCGTGACTCATCCAGCCCACAGCGTGTTTTGAGGAAAAACGCGCTCTACAATGACTCATTTCAGTCTATTATATTTTAGTTACGGCTTTGATCTCATCCTGAGAGAAAATAAGCCAAGGCCGTTCCCAAAAAACCATGTCCCTCCCAAGTCAGGAAAAATAAAACATCACTCGTAAACCGTCCTAGAACATAACATCCATTCCGGAGTTTTATGGCATAATCACGTGTCTCGCATGTCAGTGCACGCTAAGTAAGGCTATGTTAGACTGGTGCTTAACCTAAGATGGATGTCAAACTGTGATATTATTTCAGATGCACAAGTTGTGGATATGTATTAATACAAAAACTGAACTTCAGTGTGTAGCAGAAGATATGACGCATGCACCTCTGTTTACATAAGGCATGAATGGAAGTGAACGGAACACAAAATTGCACAACCGCACCTTAATTGAAGCCAGAACATAATGCCGTAATAGACCAAAAGCCTCTAAAAAACAGCATCCACTGTTTACGCGTTAAAAAGTAAGACGGAAAGTAAATGATTTCCATGCAACTCTTTCATTTGAAGGGAGATTTCCATTGAATTCAGTTCATTAATTCTAAAAGTGAACGCTCTTACCTTAATAGTGGTACTTTGTTCTGCAGTAGCTCATAGTAGCTGGTGTGAGATTCCCACTGGGTTGCTTGGCACAAATCTCCCCTCTTTAACCCATCGCTCGCACGTCCTCATAAGTGTCCCGGAGAACTGAGATGGGTCGACCCCATAGTCCCGCCAGCCACCTACTCCATCAGCCACACCTGTAAGGGACAGCAACTGTAATAACTGCTTTAATCATATTGGGTTATTTCAGCTACTTTACCTGAACCTAATAGAATATTCACAGGAAAATAAATAATAGGTTTATTATGCAAGCATCTGTTATATTCATCAAAAGTGGCACTAAAGACATTTTTATTCCTGAATCAGGGCTTGCAAAATTTAAAAGTCCCAGGTAGCCTTTTAGGCAGGCGCTCTTCAGTTTTTGGTGGCCTGGATAGAAAAGACATCATTTACTAATAAATAAAAAGAAATACATACATTTACTAAATAAAAAACATAAAGACTTAACATAAACATAAACACCTACTGCCAGCTAGCGTTTCGGAAGTGTTATTGCAGAGTAACACAAATAACGCGCAGAAGTATAAATGCACGACTACGCGCATTGCATAAGCTGTGGGTCACGCCGATCACTCGACGCAGAAGTATAAACCAGGCTTTAGGGTGTGTGACCACCGAAGCATTTTTTTTTCTCGAGCTGAGCATTTATTTTTTTTTGCTGTTGTCAATGGCAGCACCATTTTTTTTAAGCACCTACAGCATAGCATAGCACTGAGCTGGCATTATGCGGTCAGCAATGAGCATTCAGTGTTTTTTCAGCCATTGTAAGTTGAAAAACACAGCGCCCATCAGTGTTCACGTTTGAGCTAGCTGTCCAATCACAGTGGAGGAGGGGTGGGACAATACCACACAACTGTCAACAAATAATCTGCTCAAGACTTTCAACTTGTAACTGTACAGCGGAGATACTCTGTATCATAGCAACCGACTGAAAAAAAAATTCTGCGGTGCAAAAACATGCAGCCTTAAGCCGTTTTTCACTGCGGGTACGATATGGTACAGTACATTTGGCACAGCTTGCCTTGCTTTCAGTTCGGTTTTGCTCAGCTTGGTTTGCATTAGGTTGGGCCGATAGACGATGCCATCGTCCATCGCCGATGGCCCATAAACTTCACGATGCTGAGCCGGCATTGTGATCAATCGCCCCGCCCCACATTTATATTGATATATAACTTATTATTTGCATGTCATCTTAATAGCAATAACAGTCTTTTCATGAGCTGTGTTATATTTTACTTATAGCTGCTGTTTGCACGGCTAACAGCATCATGAGGATTAAATACATCGTGAGGATTATACAGCACCTCTCACGCTTAAAATGTGTAGATTCAGTGGCAAACGCTGTTACCTGCAACCCCCGTCCCACAGACTTTACAGTGAATGGCTTTAGTTATTTTCATAAGCGGACTTGAAGTCTTTATTCACTCTTGGAAAGTGTAAATGGTGGATTAACATTCAGCACATGATCACTAATAAGATGTGCCATTATTAGTAACGTTAGGGTTTCTAAAACTAAATCTGTCAGCGCTTCACATTTCCGCGGTTGCAGCTCCTGTCATGTGAAGGCAGAAGGCATTGACTGAGTGATTGACAGCTGATATTAACCAATCCAATCGCGTTCAGTTCTAGCGCAGTGGGCCATTAAGAAGAGCACAAAGGCGGGGCAAGCATTGCGGGCTTGTTTTACTTCAGCAAGTTCACAATCGCATAACAACTGTTTTAATCTGTTCCTGAGCGCTGCGGTTGGCGTCTTCAGATGCAAAGATGCATTCTGCATTCTGCATAAATGTCTCCTAAATCCACGCACGCGGTGAGGATTGCAGTGAAAACAGGTCGCACGGCAACAATTTATGCATTAGCACAAATGCTTTAAAATATATATTTTAGGTCGCATAAAATTTCGGGCGCATACGCCGAAACGGTCGAGCCCTAGCATCATTACTTGTTAATATTTCCTCATAATAATAGTAATAAAAAAGTTATCATTAATCACAATACAAATTACAGTGAACTCCAAACGAACTCTCGTCTCATCTCCGCCACCAGCTGTGGGGGGAAAAGCCATTATAAGGACACAGATCACTGTGCTATTCATGCCAAGAGTCCCGCGGAAAAAAAGTGATTGACAGGTGGTAATTTATGTATAACTTTATTTATTTATGGTTTGGTTATGGCTAAAGCAAAGACCATGTGGGTCAGGTAGTGAAACCAATACGCTACAATTATTAATTCGTTATGAGTTAATTTATATTTAACATCAACCACCCCACCCCGCCTACCAACGGCGATGTCATCGTCCATCGCCGATGTTCACATTAGACATCGTACGATGCCAAATTGGTCAACATTGCCCAACCCTATTTTGCATTATGCACAGATTTACTTAAAGTGTGTGGTACTGTCACCATAGCTGCCACTGTCTCTACTGCTGATTTCTTTTCATTCTGGGTAGTCCCATCCAGCAAGATCCGATCCTCAGCTATCAACAAGAGAACGTCTAATACTCTTCTTTTGACAACGGTGCCACAATCAATGATTAGCAGTGTGTATACATGTTTTGGTAATGGTACGGCTCAATTAGAAAGGTACTAAAACAGGCTCACCTGAGATGGTACTAAAAAAAAGTACCAAAAAGTAGCAGGCACTAGGTATGGTACGTAGTGGAAAAGCTCCCAAAAGTGAGCTGTACCGGACTAAAGGCTGATTTATACTTCTGCGTCAAGCGCACGCGTATGCTACTGCGCAGCCTACGCGTGGACGCATAGCCCTCGCCATGGCCGTCGGTGACATTGATGTGCACCTCTTAAAAAATGTATGGTATCGCTAACGGGTATGGGCATAGGGGAGCCCGATGCAGCGAGTGTTTACAAGTGTCGAGTCCCGTGAAGGAGCTCCAGATGGAGACTTTTGTTTTGTGTTCACCTTATGATTAAAGTTGTTGCACGTCCGCCGATTCCCGCCTCAAAATGTGCGAGTTTGAGCCACTTGTACATTTAAGGTAGTGTTCAGAAAAATACAAAACACCAGCGAAGAAACTCGATACAGAGGAACATAAACACCTACTGCTAGCGAGCGTTTCGGAAGTGTTACTGCAGAAGAACACACACAGCGCGCAGAAGTATAAATTCATGGCTACGATCACTTGATGCAGAAGTATAAACCAGGCTTAAACCATGCCGTACCATTCAGTGGAAAGTCCCTTTATAGGAGCATTCAATCAATTTGAATAATTTATCAGCATTCACACTTGGTAATCAAATAAATAAAGCAATGTGCATTCATGTGCATTCTAAATCATTACAACAGACAGGAGTTTTCCCTTCAAAGGCCTTCCAGCTTCCTTTCTGATAGACAATTGAGCAGGAATCCTATTTTGTGACCATACATGGTAAGTCCCCTCGCATCGACCTGCCTGTTTTCTCGTCATCTCGCCTCTAAAACACCACTGGGATTTCCAGAGCTAGAATTGGCTGTCTTGTGGTTGAATAAAAGCCTCAGTTCTTGCTTTATACTGTCATATGAAACATTAGAGGCCATCACAAAACCTGCCCATGAGTCTGAGCTGCAGAAGAGGATTATGTATCAGGTTAATTTGACTTTGACGTTTGGCTGTCCCAAGTAGGCCGTAGTAGACGTCAACTGGTCCTTAATGCTACCATGTTATAGTTTGAATTAGTTGTGTACAGTGAGTAAAAATAATTACTAATTTAAAACTGAACTTGAAGGGAAAGTCAACCCAAAAATGAAAATGTTCATCATTTACTCTACCTCCATTGTTAAAAGTCCTGTTTTTTTTTTTCTTCCCTTGAACACAAAGATGATCATAGAACTGGGTGATTTCAGCCTAAAATCAAAATCTCGAATTAATTAAACATTTTAACTCGATTACAATTAATGAACGATTTTTTTTTTTTGCATAGTTCAATGACAAGTTTGTACAGTAAATTTTTGAATGAAGAGTGCATTGCTTGATTTTAAAATAATTGAAACGAAACACATTATCTAATATCTATGATTATTTATTGAATATCAACGTTGAACAATTGAAATTAAACACACATTGCCTAAAACAGTCACTTTTTTTCTTATAAAAAATCTAAATAAATCTTTTTCAATGTTTTTCATATTAAAAGTAGAAAATAAGCAGTATCTCTTTTAAATAAAATAAATCTTGTATATCCTGTAAATCACTACTTTAAACAGTGCATTTCTTGCATCTTCTGTAAATAAATATTTAATGTAAATAATAATTTAATTTTAATGTAATAGAAAATATGCTGTCTCAAGGCATCTCTGCGCAGTTTCCAATCATCGTCAATGTAGTGCAAAGGCTCAAGAATGGGGTCCATTTGTCCTACTTGACCAGAGATCAAATGTGGCTGCAAAGTGGCCGTAGAAGTACAAATCAGCCGTTTATACTTCTGTGTCGAGTGATTGCCGTGACCCACAGTGCATGCCTTGTGCATAGCCGTGCATTTATACTTCTGCGTGCTGTTTGTGTTGCTCTGCAATAACACTTCTGAAAACGCTAGCTGGCAGCGGGTTTATATGTTCCTCTGTCAAGTTTCTTCACAGGGGTTTAGTTTTTTTCTGAATGCTACCTTAATGTACAAGAAGCTCCACACTTGTAAACACTCGCTCCAATGAGCTCGCGGCTCTTCCTTTCCGCCCACACTCGTCACCACTACCAAACCGACCAATCACAAGCTTTCGCTATTCGTCGTCGCAACAAAGTAGTAAATTTTTGAGAGATGCGCAGATATGCTTCGCCATGGAGAGGAAGTACTTAATACTCAGCCACACAATGTTCCCGATCTGCCAAAAAATCCACATGTTCGATGATGATTCCTCTCCTGAAGACATCTACATGCACTGTTCTCCATCATCCTAAGGCCACCGGGCAGCGGTGAGCCCGGGTGCCAGGTCCCTTTATCGCTGCTTTCAGCTTTTAATGTAAAATTGTCTTTGTTTGGTTGTAGTATTGCTGTCTGTTTTATGGTTTAGTGTAAATTTATCCTTTTTTTTGGTTTTGGTATTTGTTTCTGGGGTTTATTTTAATGTAAATTTGTTTAGTTTTTTTGTAAGGTGTTTTTGTATTGGTTTGAAGATGATTTGATGTAAATTTGTTATTTTTTTTGTTGGACCTCAGAAACAATAGTCTCTATGTTGGTAGTCGTTAATGGGGATCTAAATAAACACAACTATCACTACTTAAAATTCTTTCAAGAGTTCACACTTAGCTGATGATCAATATAAGCGTAATTGGCATGCTGTCCCGGGAGAAAGCCCTGAGCTCGTATATCCTCGAGCCCGGGGGCGCTCCCTCCCGTTAGAAGGGCGAGAGGGGAGTTCAAGCTCAGGAAGGGTCTCGAGAACTCCCCTGCTTGCCACTGTGTGAGAAGTGTAAACTGAGGTTGTCTTAGGTATTAATTTGGTTTAGTAGATTGGCTATGGTGTATGTTTTTGGACGGTGGGAGGAACCCGGGGGGAAACCCACGCGAACACGGGGAACATGCAAACTCCACACAGAAACGCCAACCGGCCCAATAGAAGGTCGAACCAGCGGCGTTCTTGCTGTGAGGCCACTGGGCCGCCGTGTCGCCCTATAGGAAAAAGGGGGAAGTAGGGGTGGAAGGGGGGGAACTTCAAGACCAAGATAACTGGAGTGAAAGCTCTGGTTATTTATAGTGTGTCCGTAATCATCTAATAGGGCGGATTACGGAGCTGATGAGGTGCCAGCCGTGTTGATCATAAGCACGTGATCCTCTCGAAATTAGTTTATAAATAAACCACACTTAGAGAGAAGTAAAAATGTAATTTCAATTTAAGTTATTCCCAAAAGCAGTATCAACTACAAGATGTGCTTTCTTTGAGGATCTACATTGTTCAACATTATCAGGACTCGAGACAAAGACAGACTGAAATCACAGTCTGTGGTCTTCATTGTTCAACTTTTGTTTGCACCCACATCTTTCAGAAAGACTTCCTTGTACAGTAAGTCAATGAAAGGTTTTCTGTTACATACAATAGTATGTACACTCTTGATAACAACAAAAGACAACAACTAAAAACCCATCTCTTCCTTGACTATATTATGCAATTCTGAGTGCGCCTCACACAGGTGTGTAGGTTTGACAAACCACCTGTAGAAAACACACTTTTTCATCTCTCTTTAACCGAAACTTGCACCAGTTTTTTAGGTATACACCACACACTTTCTTACAATCACACTATATCTCAAACAAAAAGCATTGTGCATTTACAAAGTGTGCTTCACACAGGTGATTGGGCTTGACAAATCACCTGTAGAAAGAATTCTCTCTACAAAAACACTCCCCCCTCCTTACTTCAGTACTTAATTCTCCAAACACTAACAGTTCCTTTGTATAATTAGCACATCTTGTGTGTATTGCCCCTTCTTGTTGAATTGCTGAATGCCTCTTTAAACAAAAGCGTCTGCTAAATGACTAAATGTAAATGTAGGTGTCATTCTCAGGTTATAAGAAATGCCATTTGACTGGTTTGTAATGTTATGGCATAATGTGAAAAACTGTAACACTGCATATTCTAGCAGCACTATTAACTGAAGTACTTTAAGTACAAACCACATAGGGTTGGCACTGCAGTCAACATGAATTAGCATATCCTTAAAAGTACACTCTGTGCCCGAAACACTCCACAACACAACAATGCAGTGTTTTATTTTTTTTTTTTTTTTAACAGTTTACACCAGGGGTGTCCACACTCGGTCCTGGTGGGCCGGTGTCCTGCATATTTTAGTTCCAACCCCAATTAAACACACTTGAACCAGCTAATCAAGCTCATTCTAGGTATACTAGAAACTTCCAGGGAGGCGTGTTGAAGGAAGTTGGAGCTAAACTATGCAGGACACCGGCCCTCCAGGACCAAGTTTGGAGTTGGACACCCTTGGTTTACACCCTGCAAGTCATGTGGAGCACTAAATATTAGAAACAGACTCCCTCTCTCTCTCACTTATTGTTTCTTGATTATATTACCACAAGCTTCCTATATTTCAAATAAATATTATAAAGAGACCAATTAGGGGGTTAAATAAAAAATAAAGATTAAAATTACAAGGAACAGCTGAAACATTTTCCAAAAAGTAGAACATTTTAGTTTAATTCCATTTTTTATAGTTGCTTGTCAGATAAAGATACAATAGAATAAATAAAATAAAATAATAAAGGAAACTAAAATGAAATGCTAATAAATATAGAAGTAAAATAAGTCCGATTCATTAAGTGGCAGAACGTAAAATTATAATAACAACAACACTTTCAAATAGGGGTGTAACAGATCACAGTTGATCCGTGATTCGTACGGATTATAACCCATGGTTTGAAACACGCATGACCCCGTGGATTAATACATTTTTTTTACTGGTAGATTAATCCTAAATTTGTAACGATCACAGAGAGATCACCTATCGCGTCAATCAAATCACATGTATGAAAGCATTTAGGCTTTCCTGTAAAATAATAATGACGGAAGAAGTCGTGGTGGCTTATTCGGGAGGTGTTTTCTTTCACTACTTGTTCAGCCTGCATTAACGCATTCAGTGTAAGCTGCACCATTAATCAGTAAAAGATCGAGATCTCAACACCCACGCAACGTAAATTATAAATGATGGTAATTTGCATATGTTTATTAATCCTAAGAAGTCAGTCTTTTGAGTTAGTTATGAAGTTACAAACAGTCAAATAACACAGAAGTACTGGGAGAACAGTTTATAGTTCAGATAAAACCACTGAGGTTTATGGTAAAGACAACAATCACCGTCATATGCATTTAACTTGACGCTTAAAAATGAAAGTTGTAGGCAGCAATTATGTTATTTAACCAATAGGTGGCGATAACCAGCCATCAAAAAGATGCCACTGTATAATTCTTCAAAAATGACACATCTAGCAATGAAACATGAAGATTTATGAGTGAATAACTGAATCATTTATTGAAAATGAGACTAAAATAAATATGGGTTGTACAAATTATAATGTTAGATTTCTACATTTAGCTTTATCAGCAACAATAGTAGTAACAGAAAATTTTTCACAGTACTGAATATTTTTCAATTTATTTTTATTCAGCTGATTATTTCTTCATTGAATTTTTTTTTATTAAGTTACAGCTTCTAAGTTCTGTTTGTTAAAACCAAAAGTGTCTTGCAGTGCTGTTTTTGTAATAAATGGAAAGCAAATTACATTTGTCTCCACAAATGGTCCAATCTGTGACTAAAAACCATTTTGCGATCCGTTTTCTCAATTCGAATGAGTAGCGACTTGGACCTGTAAACAGTTTTTCATACGCATGACTTAACAAGCGGATCGGATACATCGTTCTTAACTCTATTGACGTCACAATGGAAAGTGTTACAGTACTTTGTTGCGAACAATGATTTCAAATTCTAAATAAAACGTTTGTTGCATTTGACGTCACTAACAATGTTACAAAACACTAAAAGAACACACATTCCCACTCTTCGTAACATTAATAAATAAGACAATAGCTATGTTTCCATTCAAAGATGCAAATTAAATTTATGCGCTGAACTGGAATATCACATAAAGACGTGTGAATAAAGTAGCGTTTCCATTCAATGAGTCAAAGAAAACAAAATCGTCACTTCCTGATTAACTAGTGACAAATATCAAAAGTAAAAACCTAATTTGTTGTGGTAGAAGAAGCTGCGTGAATCTTTTCTTCATTTAATAAATGACTTGCGCCTTAGAAGACATGTATGCCGATGCACAATAAATGCGTAGTGGCGTTTGAAGGCGTGAGACGCGTAGCACAGACACTCTTGAAAGTTCTGGAGGTCATTAATAATATAATAACACTAATACTGAAACGGTTAAGGCATTTTAGAATGACCAAAACAACATTTCACACACATTTCAACATTTCAACAGTTTTACAATGTGCTCAGCCTGCTGGTTTATCCATTCACACACATTTTTCTGTTATATTTTCTTATAACAAAATCACATGACCTTTTTTAATGCACATACTGGAATTTGTTCGGTAAAAGTGTTTCCATCGTAGTTTATGCACATCTTTTCTTATCGAATAAAGAGTTTATCCTATTCAGTAATGCGCATATGTTTTTTGTGCGCATTTTCAAAATTGATGCGCATCTTGGCATGTCCATCACTTGTTTTTTTTATGCGCATATCCAAAATGAGCATAAAAATAGGTAGATGGAAACGTAGCTAATTACATGATTGAGGTCCAGTTGGTTTTATATTCGCACACCCAGACTTTCTCATTAATAATATAATTTCAGAAAAGTATTGTTTGCAAATTCTAAATAGGGAAATCATATTATCAGCCAATGACTCTCAAAACACAATTTTTCACAGTCAATTAAATAGCTTGTCGCTAATGCTGTTTTGAAGTCATACTTGCATGCAATTTCAGATCGAATAGTCAAAGTTGCGCAGTAAACAATGTGCGAAGTTGAAATGGTGTTCACTAATAAAACATCAAAACATGACTTACCAATTAAACCTGGTATAAATTTTAAATAAACTCAGTCAGTTTTGATTTACTAATAATAACATAATAGCACAATAATAATAATAAAACCCACATGAAAAAATACTATAGTATATTTTACTATAGTACATACTATAGTGTTAATAAATCATACTATAGTAAAGTACTTGAAATTAATCTGTTGTGCATTGCTATGGTAGTACAACAACTATAGTAATATAAACAAATACTCAATACTGTAGTTTTAAACAACTATAGGGCATATTACAACATACTACTGTAGTAAAAACTAAATTATACTGCAGAACTTATTACAATGTATGAGAATACTATGGTGTTATTGAGCCATACTATAGTACATAAGTCTTAAACTCAATTTCAGTTTTGCTCCAACCCTAATCAAACACAGCTGATCCAAATATTTGAGGTGTTAAAAAGAGTCTTGAACACCTTGATTAGTTACATTTAGCCGTGTTTTATGGAGCAAAACGGTGCAGAGCTGTGGCTCTCCAGGAATTGAGTTTGAGACCTATGCTTTAGTAAAGCTTGTTGTTACGATAATATAACAACTATATAAACAAATACTTAATACCGTAGTTTTGTACAACTATAGGGTATATTACCACATATGACTGTAGTAAAAATTAAATTATACTACAGTTCTTACAATGTATGAGTAAATACTATGGTGTTATTGAGCCATACTATAGTACATAATAGGCATGGGCCGGTATAAGATTGTGACGGTTATTCACTTATTTTTAAGTCCAAAGAAAAATTGTAGACTATTGTTTGTTTGTTTTTTTATAATTTTTTGCTGTATTATTTGGATACTGAGCAGCAATAAATAACACTTCAAAATATAGAGTTTTCATCAGTGGCGCATAAAGAGGGTATGCAGTATATGCGGCGCATAGGGGCGCCACACATGGGGGGGCGCCATTGTGCCAATTTTTTTTTTTTTTTAATTATCCTTATTAAAAGTTTCAAATAATAAAAATAAATAAATATTTTTGGTTACAAATGTTTATCCTGCATTTTATGTGAATATAATATTGTAGTATATTAAATAAAAAATTATACCACCCTCCGTTGACCATTTGATTGAACCGTTGCTCGGTTAGTCACATGTTGTAAATGGAGAGAAGAGTGAAGAGACGTGGAGCGCAAAATAGAAAACGAAAAAAACAAAACAAAACAATGCCTTAAAATGAAAACTGCCATGACAAATTGGATAATAAAAGATTGGTAAGCTTAACCCACACTATTATTACCATACTTTTAATCAACTTCGAAAGTTTTTTGGAGCGACGGGCCGCCGTATCATTAAAGGGTCACGAAACACCAAAACACATTTTTTGAGCTGTTGACAGTCATATATGTGTCCCACGCTGCTATAAACACTATTAGGACACATATATTGCACTAAAAAGTGAAAATTGGTTGTTTTTGCGTTATTTTGAGCAAATTCGTTCTTCCGGTTTGAAACTAATTTTTGAAGCTACGTCACGGCCATGAGATACTTAGGTGTAAATCCAGAGTGGAGACTGGCTGTCTGTCTTTTCGCGGACATTCTGACGTATGTGAGTGTGCTGCATTAATTCATGAGAAAGACGTGCTTCAAACCAATCAGCGCGCTCTATTGTGTATGACGTGAAACTTCATTAATATGCATGATAGCTCCGGAGACTGTTTACACTGTACAGACGGAAGAGAGACGCCACGTTGTGTTGCCAAAACAAGTGAAAGAACAAGAATTTGGAGACAAGAGTCATCGGTTTTGCGTTTATTAGTGTGCTGCAACAAGGTTTTGTTTTCATTTTCCCTCTATGAGAGAGCAGCTGGACTCACGTGTGGATTACAGTGCACGCGACAGAAATGCGTTTGTAAGGAACATTTTTTACCTGAGAGCTTTTCGCATCTGGAAATGGTGAAATCCGGATTTGTCGCTCGTCTCCTTTTTGTCCTGTCGCTACAGATTAGGTAAGTGTGTGCGATCAGTGCTCTTTGTTTAACCCAGATTACAAAGTTTGTCGTATCTTCAGCAGTGCTCTTTCAGTTTTTAAAGACATACCTCAGTCAAAATGATTTAGTTACTAAGTTTACAGTATGTTAATATCACTGCAATATTACAGTACAATATTATAGACTGAAAGATCCGCTGTAAATCCTGCTCTCTGAGTGTAAACATGTAAACACAAACTATTCCCGTCGTGCAGGATTTTCGCCGCATTTTGTGACAGGATAGCCTATACAGACACGGCTTTCTGACGCTACCTACCTACCGAGTACATAAGTTACAGAGAAATGCGGAGGATTTTTTTTTCTCTCTTTCGCCATGCTGTATCAAATCAGCCTCTCTCTGTTTGTTTTGCCTGTGAGACTTAGCACGCGCCCAAATGGAAACGCCCTTCTATGCATATCTTACCCTCTTTCCCTCCCCCGACACTCCCACACTCCCAGAGCTGGACACGCCCAACTTTCCTGACTTTTTTCAAAACAGAGGTGTGAAAACACCCTGCTGAGACAGGGGGTTTTGTGGCCCTTTAATTATTCATTATCGCCACTGCATAAAGATTATGCATATAAGATTGTGACGGTATGATAACCTTGGATAAAAATATCATGGTTTCACGGTTTTGCGGTATTGTGATTACTGCTCTAAAATATATTCTTTTTAAATGTCTGGGTAAAAAACAAAAACTTTTTTCTCTTTTGAACACAGTATATTTTATTTTGTGAAATATTTTGGAACAGTAAACATGTCAGGCTAAATGAATTAAAACAATTTTACAATTTAAAACGCATCTTTGGATATCTTTTCTGTTGGAGATACTGTTGTAAAAAAAACGTAAATAAAAAAATCTTACTCGTACCTTAGGAATGGTATTGCAGAAAATTTTTATGGTTTTGAAACCTTGACTTTTCCAAACCGCGGTATACCTGGAAAACGGTTTATCGTCCCATGCCTAGTACATAAGTCTCAAACTCAATTCCTGGAGGGCCGCAGCTCTGCACAGTTTTGCTCCAACCCTAATCAAACACAGCTGATCCAAATAATTGAGGTGTTCAAAAACTCTTGAACACCTTGATTAGTTACATTTAGCCGTGTTTTATGGAGCAAAACTGTGCAGAGCTGCGGCCCTCCAGGAATTGAGTTTGAGACCTATGCTTTAGTAAAAGTTGTTGTTATGATAATACAACAACTATATAAACAAATACTTATTGCTGTAGTTTTGTACAACTATAGGGTATATTACTACAGATTACTGTAGTAAAAACTAAAGTATACTACAGTATTTATTACAGTGTAACAGTAAATGCTATAGTGTTATTGAACGATATGTACTTCAAATTAATCTGTTGTGGTAATTCTATTGTTACTACGATAATGCAACAACTACATATAAACAAATAGGCAATACTTAGGGGTGAAACGGAACACTTTTAATTCGTGATCCGTACGGATCACAACTCGCGGTTTGGAACGCACGTGACCCGCAGATTAATATATATATTTTTTGAACTTGACAGTTAATCCAACATCTATAACCACTGCAGAGAGATCGCCTCCCGCGTCATTCAAATCGCGTGTATAAAAGCGTTTAGGCTTCCCTGTAAGATAAAATAATGACGGGAAAAGTTGTGGTGGGACCAGGGTAGGGATGGGCGATATGGCCTAAAATCCATATTGCGATATACATTGCAGCCTCTTGCGATAACGATATATATTGCGATATATAAATTATAATAGAACCATTTCAGAACAGGTTACATAGACCCTTAGGAAAGCCAAACTGCTATTTTTTGTTAAAGAAAAAAAGAAACGTTGCATGTCATTTTGCGAACAATTATTGTGCAAAAGTAAAACTGTAATTAAACAACACAATGTTGCAGATAAATAAACTAAATGTAGTGCCTTTTAGAAAGAAAGACTTTTCTTTTAAGTCCTTGGTTCCTAAATGCCAAGTTGCAGAGAACAAAAAAACTGGTGTTTAGTTAAGGAACTTACACTGTACTGAAATTACTTCCAGTATTAAATTAGTCAAATAAAATTGTGTATTGCAGATACTTTAAATAAAAACATATTTATAACCTGCAGCCTAAGGTAACACATTTGATTTTAAACATTTTGTTCTCCTAATGAAATTAAAACTGGTGTCTTGATCTGCTCTTTCTCTCTCTCTCTCTCCTCTCTCTCTGTCTGCTGTACTGTGCTGCTGAGAGATTGAGATGCACCAGACAAAGTTTGCTTATAAAGTAATGCAAAATGAATAGAATTAATCTCGAAAGCGAAAGCAGATTCTCGGACATGTCCAGGGGAAAGAGAATGTATTATCACCACATATCACCCCAAATATGAGCTGGATCAGTCTATTTAGTCTTCGCACTCTTCTCAAAGCTGCTATAAAGGCAGGACAACAGTTCTGTATCCAGCGCGTCTCTGTGGGTCTGCATGCAGAGCATGGGAGTCTGTGGCAGAGTGTTCTCAGTTTCTCGCGAAACACGAACCGGGCCGCCCCAATAATATATCGGCCGCCCAGGTAAAATCTGTGTGGGAAGCGCTGTGTGGGAATCTGTGTGACAAGCCACGATATGCCATGCATGAGGCTCGCAAGTTGTGCGACACGTCGCCATTCGGTGCCATGCGTTGCTTAGTGCTGTTGTTGAGCGCGTCAGCATGTGCTACAGTCACAATAGATTTCCAACGTAATACACCATAAGTTAGTGTGAAGAGCATGTTGTTTTACCGTGGCCAAGTGAATTGTCAATCGAGCTTATTAAAAAAGAAAATTGCACATGTGCGTCTAAATAAATTTTCCAGTTCGCACACGTCTATTTTTTGTCGCAAATGCGAGCGAAATGGTCGCACTGTCGAGCCCTGTCCATGTTTATTCAAGATGATGCGTTGCAGCCGGCTGCAGCTCGTTGCTCTTACTTTCGTGGGTAGATTGCGTCATCAAACGTGCAAAAAAATTACAATCTCTATCGTAGGCCAATTTTGTATCGTTTATATCGCATATTGTTTATATCGCCCATTACTAGACCAGGGCTTAATTTGTGCTGGAACATTCCGGATCCGGCACCTCTGAAATCTGATCCGGCACCTCATTTTACCGATCCCCCTCCTCAACCGTTCTCCTACCCGTCCGCTGTTTACTTTCACTTTCTTCTGCGACTCCCCAACCCTCTTCACTTTCGTCCGCGACACCTCCGCCCCACTCACTTCCATCTGCGACAGTCCTCCGCCATCCACCGCCCCAACAACCCCAAAGCCCCCCCAAAATCACCGCTTAATGAAACATGACGCTGGAGAATTTTTGACGCTGGTAAAAGCAATTACATTGTGTAACCAACAGATGGCGACAAACAACCATTAAAATTATGTGACTGAATAGGTTTTCAAAAATAATACACCTACAGTATAATAAAAAATGACGTTTTATGTGTGAATTGTTAAATCATTAATTGAAGATAAATATGATCTGTTGTACAAGATGTTAGATTTCTATATTTAGCATTATCAGCAACAGTAAAGATCATATTTCATATTGAATACTTTTCTTTTTTCAGCTGGTTCTTTCTTGATTGTTATTTTTATTAACATTACAGGTTCTAAGTTCTGTTTGTAAAAAGTTTTTTGCTGTAATATTTTTATATAAATGGAAAGCAAACCGTCTCCTCACTTTTTTGCTGATCCGAAAAATGGTCCGATCCGTGACTAAAAAACCGTAGTTTGATCCGAACTGCAGATTTGTGATCCGTTACACCACTAGCAATACTCTATAGTTTTGTACAACCGTATTATACTACAATGCACCACAGATTACTATATTAAAAATTAGAGTATTTATTAGTGTATCAGATCTAGGGATGCAACGTTTAACACATTTCTCTATTAACTGTGGTTTAATTTATCACGGTTATTTAATCGTAAAGGCTTCTCGACACCGCATGTCTGCCCGGAACAAAACTGCTGCAACTAAACAAAGTTATGCCAACTGCCCTTGTTTAAAGTTCTGAGCTTGCTCACCGAGGCGAATACCCATGCACACTGGATTAAAGGCTGATTTTAACTATGGCTGAGGCTATTAACTAAGGGATGTTCACATATCCCGTCAAGTTCGTTATTTCCAATAGAGGTGTATACGACATATTGGTAGCAACACGCATGCTGCAATTTCACGCTTTGTAGGCGCACCTAGTTAAAAGAATGCCGCCAACACAGGGTGAGTCACGTGACAAGAACTGACAAATCAGCTTCATACTTTGGAGTAGAATTGTGTATATTCCATACAAAGAGAAAAAAAATACAAAAGGAAAAAAACTACCAAACAATTTCGTAATCCAGTTGATCAAAAGTGCCTTTCAGACTGAGGTTCAGCAGTCTTTGACTATTTATTCTCTTTAAAGGGTCACGAAACACCAAAACACGTTTTTTGAGCTGTTGACAGTCATATATGTGTCCCACGCTGCTATAAACACTATTAGGACACATATCCCACTAAAAAGTGAAAATTGGTTGTTTTTGCGTTATTTTGAGCAAATTCGTTCTTCCGGTTTGAAACAAATTTTTGAAGCTGCGTCACGGCCATGAGATACTTGCGTGTAAATCCAGCGTGGAGAGTGGCTGTCTTTACCAGTGAGAACATCGTGACGTCTCTGAGGGTACTGCATTAATTCATGAGAAAGACTTTGTTCAAACCAATCAGCGTGCTCTGTTGTGTATGACGTGCAACTTCATTAATATGCATGATAACTTCGGAGACTGCTTTACCTGTTAGTGTTCAGACGACAGAGAGATGCCATGCTGTGTTGCCAAAACAAGTGAAAGAACAAGAATTTGGAGACACGGGTCATCAGTGTTGCATTTATTAGTGTGCTGCGTTTATTAATGTGCTGCAACGAAGGTTTTGTTTGCATTTTCCCGCTATGAGAGCACATCTGGACTCATATGTGGATTACAGTGCACATGACACCCGACAGAAATGCGTTTGTAAGGAACATTTTTTTACCCGAGAGCTTTTAGCATCTGGAAATGATGAAATCCGGCTTTGCCGCTCGTCTCCTTTAAAAAAAAGACACAGCTCCAGTGTGATTGTCCTGTCTCTACAGATTTGGTAAGTGTGTGCAGTGCAGTGCCCTTTGTTTGTTCATTCAGATGGCAAAGTTACTTCATATCGTCAGCAGTGCTCTTTCAGTTTTAAAAGACATACCTCAGTCAAAATGATTTAGTTACTAAGTTTACAGTATGTTAATATCACTGCAATATTATAGTACAATATTATAGACTGAAAGATCTGCTGTAAATGCTGCTATCCAAATGTAAACACAGCAATCAAATATTGACCGTCGTGTAGAATTTTCGCTGCATTTTGTGACAGGATTAGGCATGGGCCGGTATAAGATTCTGACGGTATGATAACCTTGGATAAAAATATCACGGTTTCACGGTATTGTGATTACTGCTCTAAAATATGTTCTTTTTAAATGTCTGGGTAAAAAACTAAAAGTTTTTTCCCCTTTGAACACAATATATTTTATTTTGAGAAACATTTATAATATTTTGGAGCAGTAAACGTGCCAGGCTTAATAATGAAAATGAATCATTGACCTCTGCTGTCTTCATTAGTTTCAAAAACACAAATTTAAAATGGCATCTTTGGATATCTTTTCTGCTGGAGATGCTGTTGTTAAAAAAAAATGTAAAAAAAAAAAAATCTTACACATACCTTAGGAACGGTATTAGAGAAAATTTTGGCGGTATGATAACCTTGACTTTTCCAAACCACGGTATACCTTGAAAATGGTTATCGTCCCATGCCTAGACAGGATATTCTATACACACACGGCTTTCTGACACTACCTACCGAGTGCATAAGTTACCGAGAAATGCAAGAAATTTTTTTTCTCCCATTCGCCGTGCGGTATCAAACATGCCATTAAAACTCTTTCAGCAGTTCATCCTCGCTTTCAATATCTCGTTTGTCACGGGGGGCATGCAGGAAATGTTCCTGAATAAAAAGTGAAAGTGCCAAACTGCAGTTAAAGTCGACAAATTAATAATTTGGCAAGTAATTCGATTACTGATGTCCATGTAAACACAGTCACTGTCTTTCTCCCCTGCGTCTGCGTGTCCAAACAGAAACTCCTATATTTGCAAATCCTTCCCTCTTTCCCTCCCCCGACACTCCCACCTAAACAGAGCTGGACACGCCCACTTTCCTGACTTTTTCCAAACTAGAGGTGTGAAAACACCCTGCTGAGACAGGGGGGTTTCATGGCCCTTTAAAAGGGAATACTTGGCTAATATGTAGCTTAGATTTACAATTCACAAAAACTATTTTTTTTTTTTTACTTATTCATTCATTCGTTGTTCTGTCATTTATTTTCAGTATAAAATTATTACTTATATTTAAATGCCAAAAACGTTATTCACTTATTTTTAAGTCCAAAGAAAAATTATAGACTATTGTTTGTTTGTTTTTTATAATTTTTTGCTGTATTATTTGGATACTGAGCAGCAATAAATAACACTTCAAAATATAGAGTTTTCATGTGATTTTCTGAACTTAGTGAATGCGTAATAATCGTGATAACTGTAAAACCGTGATTATTCCTCAGACTATAATCGTACAACCAAAGTCTATAATCGTTGCATCCCTAATCAGATCACTATAGTAAAAACTACAGTATGCTGGACCTTTCATTAAAAAGATTCGTCAATACTGTAATACAGTGTAATGCACTATAGTAAAGGTAAGTTTAGGTTTTACCTAAAATAGGTCAAATCAATTTTACCTCAATGACCGTGTCACTGATCGAATATGAGAATATAAAACCAACTTAACCTCAATAATTACATGGCAGTTAATATTAAAACGTTACATAAATTCGCTTTATTATAGTGTCATAATGAAATCTTTTAATAGCTCATATAGAATCATATAATCTTGATCTAACATGTATGTCTATAGAAGATGGTTGTAAAGGCTTTTGTCGGCGCACCAATGTGCGACAGTCGTGACGTCAGAAGCGAGTCAACCACGAACATACTTGACTAAACCAGTTCTCCCTAGCGAATGATCTTCGCGTGTAAAAACAAATCGCGCTTAATCATTGTAATAATTACATACCTAACACATCAGCAGACCGGTGCCGGGCTATAAAGCAGGCGTCGTCTCCGTAGCACATCCCTTTCTTCAAGATCCCTTTGCGAAAATCCTTCCCGAAGCCGAAGCTGGCCGACACCAGGCTATAATCGCGGCTGTCGGTTTGCGAGAGTCCGCCGATGACCGCCCGGGCCACCAGTCGACCGTACGAGAGAACGGACAACATAACCCCTGGACCCTGCAGCAGGGTAGTGTGGGTTAATTAAACCACCACCACCACCACCAACAACAACAAATCCACGGCTCTAGATGACGTCTGGAGGTGTCACAACAACAGCATTCCACGACGTTACATAGCTTCAACTTCCAATTATCTCCTTCTTACGCAGCAGTGTACATTTAGCTGTCCATAGCGCATATATGTATAACGCGATTATTCAGAATATCCAAGTCGAATCCGGGTTTTGTTGTAATAAACCTTTCTCCTCGCGCTGAGCTCCATTGCTGCGCGCTCCTCGCTCACTCGCGTGCCCTGTCCGTGAACTGCGCTGTGGGCCGCGGCGGCGCGACTGAAGTCTTGTGACTGATCTGACGTCACACGCCGTTACGCAACCCCCTGGACCTTTAATGGAGTAATAAAAAAAAACAGTACAGTGGAGCAGAGAAGTTGAAATGAATAGGCCTCGGTGTTCACCTAGTAAAACATGACGTACAATTGGAACCTGGTATATTTTTTAATTAAATCAGTGTCAGTTTCGATTGTAAATAATAATATAATAATAATGATAATAATACACTCTGCCAATACAAAATGAATTACTACTACTACTACTACTACTACTACTAATATAATATAATACATATAAAAATAGTAATAAATAATAAAACACATCTACCACATAAAATACTATAGTACTTTTATAGTAATACTACTACCTCACTGGCCACTTATTAGGTACACCTTACTATTATCGGGTTAGACCCCCTTTTGCCTCAGAACTGCCTTAATCATAGATTCAACAAGGTAACTAGAATATTCCTCAGAGATTTTGCTCCATATTGACATGATAGCATCCTGCAGTTGCTGCAGATTTGTCGGCTGCACATCCATGATGGCAAATCTCCTGTTGCAACCACATCCCAAAGGTGCTCTATTGGGATTGAGTTCTGTTTGACGGTGAAGCCATTTGAGTACAGTGAACTCAGTGTCATGTTCAAAGAAACCATTCTGAGATGATTTGCGCTTTATGACATGGCGCGTTATCCTGCTGGAAGTAGCATCGGAAGATGGGTACACTGTGGGCAATAAAGGGATGGACATGGTCAGCAACAATACTTCAGGTAGGCTGTGGCGTTGATACGATGCTCAAATTGGTACTAATGGGCCCAAAGTGTGCCAAGAAAATATCTCCCACATCATTAGACCAGCACCACCAGCCTGAAACCGTTGATGCAAGGCAGGATGGATCCATGCTTCCATGCCAAATTCTGACCCTACCATCAGAATGTTACAGCAGAAATCGAGACTCATCAGACAGGCAACGTTTTTTCCAATCTTCTATTGTCCAATTTTGGTGAGCCTGTGTGAATTGTAGCCTCAGTTTCCTGTTCTTAGCTGACAGTAGTGCACCCAGTGTGGTCTTCTGCTGCTGTAGCCCATCCGCCTCAAGGTTGGATGTGTTCAGAGATGTTTCTTCTGCAGAACCTCAGTTTGTAACGAGTGCTTATTTGGAGTTACTGTTGCCTTTCTATCAGCTGGAACCAGTCTGGCCATTCTCCTCTGACCTCAGAAATCAACAAGGCATTTGCACCACAGAACTGCCGCTCACTGGATATTTTCTTTTTTTTTTGGACCTTCTCTTTAAACCCTAGAGATGGCTGTGTGTGAAAATCCCAGTAGATCAGCAGTTTCTGAAATACTCAGACCAGCCCGTCTGGCACCAACAACCATGCCATATCCAAAGTCACTTAAATCACCTTTCTTCCCCATTCTGATGCCGGTTTGAACTGCAGCAGATCTCTTGACCATGTCTACATGCCTAAATGCATTGAGTTGCTGCCATGTGATTGTGCTGATTAGAATTTGCGTTAACAAGTAGTTGACAGGTGTACCTAATAAAGTGGCCGCGAGTGTATAGCGTTACTGAAGCATACTGTAGTGAGCACTTGAAATTAATCTGTTGTGGTAATTCTATTGTTGCCATAATAATGCAACAACTGTAGTAGGCTAATATAAAAAAGTGGGCAATACTGTAGTTTTGTACAACTATATTATAACTAAAATGTACTACAGATTATTGTAGTAAAGCTAATTAATCTGTTATGGTAATTTATTGTTGCTATGGTAATGCAATAACTATAGTAATATAAACAAATACTTAATACTGTAGTTTTGTACAACTATATGGTAATATTAACACATATTACTGTAGTAAACACTTAAGTATACTACAATATTTATTACAGTGTATCAGTAAATACTATAGTGTTATTGAATTATACTATAGTACAGTAACTTGAAATTAATCTGTTTGTGGTTAATTCTATTGTGTGCTGTCATAATGCAACAACTATAATACAGTTATAAACAAATACTCAAAGTTTTACACAACTATATTATATTATAATCCACCACAGATTACTATTACTATAGTAAAAACTAGAGTAGGCCATACTACAGTATTGCAGTGTATCAGTTCGCTATAGTTAATACTACAGTATGTTGGAGCATTCATTTAAAAGAGTTGTAAATAATATATACCATGTAATACACTCTATAGTAAACCTATGGTTCAGAAACACTAAAGTATTATTTATTATAAATTACTATAGTATAATTTTAAAGTTGGAGGTGCATAAGTGTGTCAAACATATTGCCTAATTAAAGCATAAACATTAATGTGTTTTAGCTTGAACATATGTATGAGTTGGATCTTGCATAAAATAAAATCTTCTTTTTTTTTCTATTTTTTTAATGGTTTATTGCAATGTATTGTATTGGTTTGTATTATTGTTTTAAGGCTTTGTGATTCAGAATTGTGGCTATGGACCGTTTTAAAGGGTCAATGCTTTTATCAGTAGCTGTATTCTGAGTTAGCTTATTCAGTCACAGGGACAGACTTACGGACTTCTGGTTACAGGATTGTTTTCAGTTTCAGAATTGTTATAGAATCATAAATATTTCAATTGCATCAACTGGGATACGTTTTTTTGAGTTAAATTGATATTGTTTCAAGCCTCAGATTGGGTATATTTAGTCTTATTCAATTTTAGCAAGTGGAATTTAATCTACAGTCAAGTGATAATATTTGATTGGAAATGTGGTAGATAATCTGAGATCTTTAGTCAGCGAGTCTGTAATACTTAATCTAGTCTATTCAAATAGACCTGTAGCAGGTCTAAAGTACTGTAGAATTGGTGTGTGTTAGGAAATTGTTTTAGTCGTTGGCGACATCTAATGGTCGTACAGACCTCACTACAACTTTAGATATCTTAACTAAATATTAATATAACACGTTACGAGACTCAAGTCGTACTATTTCGAGAATCAATAAAGTCGAAATATTGATAAGATCTTTTATGTTTATACCTTCAGCTTAGATTAAAATCTAAATTGTTTTTTTTTATTTTTGAAGTTTTGTAATAGGCTATTTTATACGGAAGCCCGTTCCCGCCCACTGAATGATAACAACAAAATTATAATAATATAAAAATAAAAAATAATTATAAAGTCAGAATAGATTGAGTTACAAAGTCGCAATTCTGAGTTATAAGTCGCAAATTCTGAGTTACAAAGTCGCAATTCTGAGTTATAAAGTCGCAATTCTGAGTTAAGTCAGAATTCTGAGTTTAAAGTCGCATTCTGAGTTACAAAGTCGCAATTCTGAGTTACAAAGTCGCAATTCTGAGTTACAAAGTCGCAATTCTGAGTTACAAAGTCGCAATTCTGAGTTACAAAGTCGCAATTCTGAGTTACAAAGTCGCAATTCTGAGTTACAAAGTCGCAATTCTGAGTTATAAAGTCACAATTCTGAGTTACAAAGTCGCAATTCTGAGTTACAAAGTCGCAATTCTGAGTTACAAAGTCGCAAATTCTGAGTTATTAAGTCAGAATTCTGAGTTATAATGTCGCAATTCTGAGTTATAAAGTCGCAATTCTGAGTTAAGTCAGAATACTGAATTATAAAGTTGCAAATTCTGAGTTATAAAGTCGCAATTCTGAGTTATAAAGTCGCAATTCTGAGTTATTAAGTCAGAATTCTGAGTTATAAAGTCGTAATTCTGAGTTTATAAAGTCAATTCTGAGTTATAAAGTCGCAATTCTGAGTTATAAAGTCGCAATTCTGAGTATATTAAGTCAGAATTCTGAGTTATAAGTCGTAATTCTGAGTTATAAAGTCAATTCTGAGTTATTAAGTTCAGGAATTCTGAGTTATAAAGTCGCAATCTGAGTTATTAAGTCAGAATTCTGAGTTTATAAAGTCGTAATTCTGAGTTATAAAGTCAATTCTGAGTTATAAAGTCGCAATTCTGAGTTACAAAGTCACAATTCTGAGTTACAAGTCGCAATTCTGAGTTATAAAGTCGCAATTCTGAGTTACAAAGTCGCATTCTGAGTTATTAAGTCAGAAATCTGAGTTACAAGTCGCAATTCTGAGTTATTAAGTCAGAATTCTGTGTTATAAAGTCAATTCTGAGTTATAAAGTCCAAATTCTGAGTTAAGTCAGAATTCTGAGTTATAAAGTCGCAACTGCGAGTTATAAATGAGTTTCCAGTTATGCCGACTGGCCATAAATTGAGTTTTGAAGACGCATGAACGTGTAGCTTATAATCACAACATAAAGCCAATAATATTTTTATTGTTTATCATGCTTTCAAAAGGGAAATATAGGCTAGTTGAACTAGGCTGTCTATTTATTCGTATGGATTTGTTCTTTTTAATTATGCCATTTGCACCATTTGGTCTAAATAACAATTATAAAGCATTAAACAGAGCGCCTGAAAATATTAGCTATAGGTTGTGTGATTCCTCCAAAAATCTAAAATTAAGATTTCTATATTATTTATCTATTATAGGTGTAAGAATGATTATAATTTACATTTTGTCTCAGCTGTTATTTGTTTGTTTGTTGCAAGAGTGCCCTCATGTGGTGTACTTGGGAGCTGCAGACATATACATAGACATTAAAGGGGTAAAACTAAAAGGGCTGTATTAGTTCATATTTCTGTTCAGTAAAACTGTCAACCAAATACTGTGTCCTTCTGGCCTTTATTGAGAAAACTGGGCTGCGAATCCATACCAGACCACAAGCAGAGAACCTAAAGAAAGAGTCTTTAACACTTCATTTAATAACTTTGTAACTCGGAATTCTGACTTTATAACTCGAAATTCTGACTTTATAACTCGAAATTCTGACTTTATAACTCGGAATTCTGACTTTATAACTCGAAATTCTGACTTTATAACTCGGAATTCTGACTTTATACACTCGGAATTCTGACTTTATAACTCGAAATTCTGACTTTAGAACTCGAAATTCTGACTTTAGAACTCAAAATTCTGACTTTATAACTCGGAATTCTGACTTTATAACTCGAAATTCTGACTTAGAACTCGGAATTTCTGACTTTATAACTCGGAATTCTGACTTTATAACTCAGAATTGCCGACTTTGTAACTCAGAATTCTGACTTAATAACTCAGAATTGCGACTTTGTAACTTAGAATTGCGACTTTATAACTCAGAATTGCAACTTTGTAACCTAGAATTCTGACTTAATAACTCAGAATTGCGACTTTATAACTCAGAATTGCGACTTTATAACTCGGAATTCTGAGTTATAACTAGGAATTCTGACTTTATAACTCAAATTCTGACTTTGTAACTCGGAATTGCGACTTTATAACTCGGAATTCTGACTTTATAACTCGAAATTCTGACTTTATAACTCAGAATTGCGACTTTATAACTGGGAATTCTGACTTTATAACTCGAAATTTCTGACTTTATAACTCGGAATTGCAACTTTTGTAACCTAGAATTCTGACTTAATAACTCAGAATTGCGACTTTATAACTCTGAATTCTGACTTTATAACTCGGAATTCTGACTTTGTAACTCGGAATTGCGACTTTATAACTCGGAATTCTGACTTTATAACTCGAAATTCTGACTTTATAACTCAGAATTGCGACTTTATAACTGGGAATTCTGACTTATAACTCGAAATTCTGACTTTATAACTCGGAATTGCAACTTTGTAACCTAGAATTCTGACTTAATAACTCAGAATTGCGACTTTATAACTCTGAATTCTGACTTTATAACTCGGAATTCTGACTTTATAACTCGAAATTCTGACTTTATAACTCGAATTCTTGACTTTATAACTCAGAATTGCGACTTTATAATTCGGAATTCTGACTTATAACTCGAAATTCTGACTTTATAACTCGGAATTCTGACTTTAACTCGGAATTCTGACTTTATAACTCGAAATTCTGACTTTATAACTCAGAATTCTGACTTTATAACTCGAAATTCTGACTTTATCACTCGAAATTCTGACTTTATAACTCGGAATTGCAACTTTGTAACCTAGAATTCTGACTTAATAACTCAGAATTGCGACTTTATAACTCGGAATTCTGACTTTATAACTAGGAATTCTGACTTTATAACTCGAAATTCTGACTTTGTAACTCGGAATTGCGACTTTATAACTCGGAATTCTGACTTTATAACTCGAAATTCTGACTTTATAACTCGGAATTCTGACTTTATAACTCGAAATTCTGACTTTATAACTCAGAATTCTGACTTTATAACTCGGAATTCTGACTTTATAATTTTTTAAAAATTTATAATTTTTTGTTTCATCATAAATTATTATTATTATTTTTATTGATTTTTATTTTAATTCAGTGGCGGAAACGGGCTTCCATATTTCACTGTGCGGTTCCCGCCACTGAATTAAAATAAAACAAACAAAATGAAGGGAAATAATACAAACTCCTCGCAATTCAGCCTTTCTCCCCTCAGAATTGTGACTTTATAACTCGGAATTCTGACTTTATAACTCAGAATGCGACTTTGTAACTCAGAATTCTGACTTAATAACTCAGAATTGCGACTTTGTAACTTAGAATTGCGACTTTATAACTCAGAATTGCAACTTTGTAACCTAGAATTCTGACTAATTAACTCAGAATTGCGACTTTATAACTCGAAATTCTGACTTTATAACTCGAAATTCTGACTTTATAACTCGGAATTGCAACTTTGTAACCTAGAATTCTGACTTAATAACTCAGAATTGCGACTTTATAACTCTGAATTCTGACTTTATAACTCGGAATTCTGACTTTATAACTCGAAATTCTGACTTTGTAACTCGGAATTGCGACTTTGTAACTCGGAATTCTGACTTTATAACTCGAAATTCTGACTTTATAACTCAGAATTGCGACTTTATAATTCGGAATTCTGACTTTATAACTCGAAATTCTGACTTTATAACTCGAAATTCTGACTTTATAACTCAGAATTCTGACTTTATAACTCGGAATTGCAACTTTGTAACCTAGAATTCTGACTTAATAACTCAGAATTGCGACTTTATAACTCGGAATTCTGACTTTATAACTAGGAATTCTGACTTTATAACTCGAAATTCTGACTTTGTAACTCGGAATTGCGACTTTATAACTCGAAATTCTGACTTTATAACTCGAAATTCTGACTTTATAACTCGAAATTCTGACTTTATAACTCAGAATTCTGACTTTATAACTCGAAATTCTGACTTTATAACTCGGAATTCTGACTTTATATTTTTTTAAAAATTTATAATTTTTTGTTTCATCATAAATTATTATTATTATTTTTATTGATTTTTTATTTTAATTCAGTGGCGGAAACGGGCTTCCATATTTCACTGTGCGGTTCCTGCCACTGAATTAAAATAAAACAAAACAAAATGAAGGGAAATAATACAAACTCCTCGCAATTCAGCCTTTCCCCCTCAGAATTGTGAGATGTAAACTCAGGGAGGAAAAGCAGAATTGCGAGTTTGTATCATCTAATTTTATATACCTGTTAAATAGTATGTTGATGGTAATCAATGTCATTTCTTTAGAACTTTTTAGAAAAATTATTATAAAAATTATTTGAAAACTGTATCTGACAAAAAAATTGATTTAGTCATAAGCTGGAAGGTATACACATAAAAGATAGAAAATGTAGCCTAACAATTATATTAAGAAGGGTTTTGTTAAATTTACAATATTCATTTAGCCATTTGGAGTTTACAATATTAAGATGTTAATTGGAAAGAAACGTTTAAGATTGCCAGACATTTTTTTTTACAAATAAAATTAGAGGTATCATTTAAGATTGTTCATCGCATTATCCTGTAAAACATGTAATAGCAACATTTTACACAGACACTGATTTGAAGTGTGTTTTTTTTTGTAATAAGGAAGATAAAAGTAATGTTCATTTATTTTATGATTGTATTTATACAAGATTATTTTGGTGTAATTTGACTTTTTATGTGAAAGAGAGTAGTAAGTCTGACCTGCAGTTCAAATGTATTTTTATGAGGATGTTTCAATATTTGGTATACTGTGAATTTATTTTTTTTATTAACTATTTAACTATTATGGATTTTTTCTTTTACTCTTAGGTGTAAATGGGCAGTAAAAAAATTTAAATATTCATTTTAAGACTGAAATGGCTCACTACTTTCATACTTTGAAAGAAACAAGAAATATTAAATTAAAGATTATTTTATTTTTGCCATGATGACAGTAAATAATATTTGGACTAGATATTTTCAAGACACTTCTATACAGCTTAAAGTGACATTTAAAGGCTTAACTAGGTTAATTAGGTTAACTAGGCAGGTTAGGGTAATTAGGCAAGTTATTGTATAATGATAGTTTGTTTCTGTAGACTATCGAAAAATATAGCTTAAAGGGGCTAATAATTTTGACCTTAAAATGTTTTTTAAAATATTAAAAACTGCTTTTATTTCTATCCGAATAAAACACATAAGACTTTCTCCAGAAGAAAAATATAATCAGACATACTGTGAAAATTTCCTTGCTCTGTTAAACATCATTTGGGAACTATTAAAAAAGAAAAAAAAATCAAAGGGGGGCTAATATTCTGACTTCAACTGTACATCAGTATTCACAGCCTTTGCTCAATACTTTGTTGATACACCTTTGGCAGCAATTACAGCCTCAAGTCATTTTGAATATGATGCCCACAGCTTGGCACACATGTCTTTGGGAATTTTTGCCCACTCAAGAGCACTCTGAAGCAGGTTTTCATTCAGGATGTCTCTGTACATTGCTGCATTCATCTTTCCCTCTATCCTGACTAGTCTTCCAGTTCCTGCTGCTGAAAAACATCCCCACAGCACGATGCTGCCACCACCATGCTTCACTGTAGGGATGGTATTAGCCTGATGATGAGCGGTGCCTGGTTTTCTCCAAACGTAACGCCTGGCATTCACTCCAAAGAGTTCAATTTTAGTCTCATCAGACCAGAGAATTTAGTTTCTTATGGTCTGAGAGTCCTTCTGATGCCTTTTGGCAAATTCCAGGTGGGGAGTGTCTTCCGTCTGGCCACTCTACCATACAGGTCTGATTGGTATATTGCTGCACAGATGGTTGTCCTTCTGTAAGGTTCTCCTCTCTCCACAGAAGAACGCTGGAGCTCAGACAGAGTAACCATCAGGTTATTAATCACCTCCTGACCTAAGGCCCTTCTCCCCTGATCACTCAGCTTAGATGGCCGGCCAGCTCTAGGAAGAGTCCTGGTGGTTTCAAACATCTTCCACTTACGGATGATGGAGGCCACTGTGCTCATTGGAACTTTCAGAGCAGCAGAAATTTTTCTGTAACCTTCCCCAGCCTTGTGCCTCGAGACAATCCAGTCTCGGAGGTCTACAGACAATTCCTTTGTCTTCAAGCTTGGTTTGTGCTTTGACATGCACTGTCATCCCTGGGACCTTATATAGACAGGTGTACGCCCTTTCAAATCATGTCCAATCAGCTGAATGACCATAGGTGAACTCAATGAAGCTGCTGAAACATCTCAAGAATGATCAGTGGAAACAGAATGTACCTGAGCTCAATTTAGAGCTTCACCGCATATATGATAGAGTCGAGAGGGTACTGCAAAATGCGCAAAAATTCCCAAAGACAGGTGTGCCAAGTTTGTGGCATCATATTCAAAAGATTTGAGGCTGTAATTGCTGCCAAAGGTGCATCAACAAAGTATTTTACTAATAATACTGATATACATGTGATTTTTCAGGTTTCTTATTTTTAATAAATTTGCAACAATTTCTAAAAATATTTTTTCACATTGTCATTATGGGGGATTGTGTGTAGAATTTTGTGGAAATAAATTAATTTAACTCATTTTGGAATAAGGCTGCATACATATAAAGAAAAGTGGAAAAAGTGAGGCGCTATACATACTTTCCTGGATGCACTGTATAGCAGAATCTAGGACATTGTGGAGTGATGAGGCAAGGCAAGGCAAGTTTATTTATATAGCACATTTCCATACACAGTTTCATAAACAGGAATGTAAAAGACAAGTGTAAGAAAAAAAAATTAAAATAAAAACAGATAATAAAAAAACAGATAAAAAATATGTTAAAACAGGTTGTAAAAGAATGAAAAAGAAGAGAAAAACATAATAGTGCGATTTGTCGGACGTAGCACACAGTGCTCATTCAGTAAAGGCACAGCTAAACTGATGTGTTTTCAGTCTGGATTTAAATGTGCCTAATGTTGGAGCACATCTGATCATTTCTGGGAGTTGATTCCAGCAGCGAGGGGTATGGCAAGCCGTTTTGACTTTTATTAATTCTCAGGATATGTATTCTTGATATCAACAATTCAATTCTTGATATCAAAAATGTTAATTCTTGATATCAACAATTCAGTTCTTGATATTTCTGCGAATGGTGACATCATTGCTGATATCAAAGAATTAACATTGTTACTAGTTTAAATGTAATATTGATATCAACAATTACCTTTTTTGATATCAAGAACTGAATTGTTGATATCAAGAATTAACATTTTTGATATCAAGAATTGAATTGTTGATATCAAGAATACATATCCTGAGAATGAATAAAAGTCCAAAACGGCTTGCCATACTATGGGCGCTGTTAGTAGCTGAAAGCCGATTCACCCTGCTTTGACTGAACTCTTGGAATTTCTAGTTTATATGATCCTAAAGATCTGAGTGTTCTTTAGGTTTGTATTCAGTAAGCATATCCGTAATGTATTGAGGTCCTAGGCCATTTAGTGATTTATAGACAAGTAGTAATACTTTAAAATCTATTCTGAATGTAACTGGGAGCCAGTGTAAAGACCTGAGGACAGGTGTGATGTGCTCTGATTTTCTGGTTCTGGTCAGAATCCTGGCCGCAGCGTTCTGGATGAGCTGTAATTGTCTGACTGTCTTTTTGGGAAGGACCGTGGAGGAGGCCGTTACAGTAATCCACCCTGCTGCTGATGAAAGCATGAACAAGTTTCTCTAAGTCTTCACTGGAAACAAAGCATCTGATTCTTGCAATGTTTTTGAGATGATAGTATGCTGATTCACTAACTTGCATTGACATGACTATTGAAACTCAGATCTGACTCCAGTGTCACACCAAGATTCTTGACCTATTTTTTGTTGTTTGACCTTTAGAGCCAAGGTACGCATTAACCTTGAGAACCTCATCTCTGTTCCCAAACACAAAGACTTCAGTTTTCTCTTTGTTTAACTGCAGAATGTTTTGGCACATCCAGCTGTTCATTTCATCAATGCATTGGCAGAGGGTGTCAATAGGGCTGTAGTCATTAGGCAATAAGGCTAAGTAGATCTGAGTGTCATCAGCATAGCTGTGGTAGGAGATTTGGTTCTTTCTCATTATTTGGCTCAGAGGGAGCATACAAACGTTGAACAGGAGAGGTGCCAGAATCGAGCCTTGTGGGACTCCACATGTCATGGGTGTCCACCTTGACCTATGGTCACCTACTGACATAGTAACCTCTCCCTTCAAGATAAGATCTGAACCATTTGAGGACCGTCCCAGACAGCCCAACCTAATTTTCCAGCCTATCCAGAAGTATGCTGTGATCGACATGATTGATGAGGAAGATGAAGATAAAGTTTGTTATGAACAAGGTGCTATACAACACAAACCTCTAAGTTAAAGTAAAACTGCTGCAATCTTAATGTTTGTGAATTTGAAAATAAATTCAAGATTCTATCAGCAATCATGTATGATTCTTTTTTTGTATTTTATGTTGGTCCAATGTTCGGGAAGTACAACAGTTCTGAGCTGTGACTATTGAAATTGACAGAAATATACATACTTAAAGGCTCTTGTTTTATTATTATAATTTGGTCTCATTTATAGGAGCCTTAAGAACTGTGAAAACATACTTTACATTTTTCAGAAACTTGGAACATAATTCGGGTGCTGAATGGGTAAAAAGACCATATATAAAGCACCATAGAACCATTTAAGCCTCTAATATGGAGCATTTTCTGTAGTTTTTTTCTCTGTGTGAAAGTGGCCTTGCTGCTGACATTGGGTTAATAAAAAAAGAATTAATAAATTTCAATCAGTGACTAACCATATTAAATATAATTTCTCTCTTTCAACTTTATGAAGATAATCACATTATCAATGTGCTCGCAGGCACTGGTATTTTCACTCAGATCCAAGTGTAAATGGAGTTGAATATGTTGTTCCCTTTGGCTCAGTAATGTCAAGTAGGTGTCATGCCAGTCTTTTCTTCTACATTTTGCATTTATTCAGCGACGGTAAAATAAAAAACAACACGTGAAAGCACTGTAGAAATCAAGGTTATTGTAAGTACTGATAATAATTAGTCTAACTTGTTGACCTATTACCTTGCGAATCTATGAAAGCACTGTGAACTCATGGGGTTTTAAGAAGTGGATGATTCTAGTGATTGGAATTTGTGTTTGTTTAGGCTAACGATGATTCATTTCAGGCAGAATTGTTGTGTAAAAATGCTTCATGGCTGTGTTTTGAGGGTCAGGGTTGTGAGATATTGCATTGTAGGCTTTTGTAAGTCCTTTACTCATGCAGAAGGTGGCAGTAATGAACCGGTTTTGTTTTCATTGAAAGTAAAAAAAATCTCAACATAGGCTCATTCTGAAAAGGTAACCCTGTATACATTTCTGGAGATCACGATTTATGTAGCCACAGGTATGTATGGCTGCATTTTGTCTTTAAAACAAATGCTACGGGGCGGTATGACGCCCTTCGCGCTTACCAGCTGACTGCTTACCTCAGTATGGACTGCTTTCCCTATGTTTCCAGTTTGTCTAGTGCAGGGCTGCCCAAACTCGGTCCTGGAGGGCCGGTGTCCTGCATACTTTAGTTCCAACCCCAATTAAACACACCTGAACCAGCTAATCAAGTATACTAGAAAACTCCAGGCAGGTGTGTTGAAGGAAGCTGGAGCTAAACTATGCAGGACGCCGGCCCTCCAGGACCGAGTTTGGGCACCCCTGGTCTAGTGGCTTGCCACGTACGTCGGCAGACTTGAGATGCAGAGAGGTGTTGACCGCGATCATGGCGTTCGAGTCTGGAAATAAATGATTCCAGTAGCAGGTAAAACAAAACCCAAATGATAAAATAAACAAGTAAATAACAGGGTGAGAATGTGGTCAAATATGAAAACGTGGTAAAAATCAGGGGGCTTTTCTTTTTCTGGATTGCTTTGAAAACATTGTCGATTGGGTTTATGGAAGTGGGTGGGCGTGTCAATCGGTGCTTTGAAAAACACTATCGGTTGGGTTTTAGGGAAGGAGGATGGTGGGTCAGTCAGTCGACAGCGGCCTCTGGTGGATGTACGCAAGAAGAGCAGGTGCGAATGGCACTCACGAGAGAAATTTGAGATCTGAAAAGGCGTACACAGCGGCCTCTGGCGAATTTGCGAAAACAAAACTGCAAGAAAACGTTCCTCCTGGGAGGTATTTGGCGCTCTCCAGAAATGTATAGGGCTATGTTTTCAGAATGAATCTGGGTTGAAAAATCTTTATTTTGCAGTTTATTGACCTCATACTTATACGCCGCGCCCATTTGAATCCTTTTGGTCCGAGACTTCCATTCTCATTCACTTCCGTTGATTTTTTTTTGTTGTTGTTAAAAACAGTTCGCTCTGCTGCTTGATGCTGCAAACTGATATTTTCTTATGTTGTTTATGTATCATGATCACACTTGTTTGTAGATCAAGTAGTTTACTGTTTTCTGCTGTTTATGTTCCTTGTCATTGACTCATAGGCAACTGAATCAGAAGTTCTAAAACAAAGCGACTTTGTTTACTTTTTTTATATTGCAGTTTAAATTTAATTGGCCTATACAAGAACTGTGTATAGTACCACCTGTGTCATTTGTTTCATGAATAAATGACTCCTATGAGTCGTTTTTAGCAAATCTACAACATACAGTGCAAGCTGTAATCTGATAAATAATATAAACTAATAATCTGTTTTCCGGATGAATGAATCTTATGAGCCGTTTTATCAGAATCAGAATCAGTTTTATTGCCAAGTGTGCTTCACACACACAAGGAATTTGTTTTGGCTACAGAAGCTTCCAGTGTACATAAAGTGACAAGTGACAACACAAAATTACATATGAGAAAAGAAAAAGGCGATAAACATTAAACATTAAACAGAGATGCAGTAAGTAAAAAATATCTGGATGTTGAATTGTATGTACAGATTTGTTGTAAATATACAGGTTATAAGGTGCTGTGTACCAATGCAAATGGAGAAAGTATTGCATTGTATATTGTTATAAGGTGCTGTGTACAAGTGCGTATGAGAAAGTATTGCACGTTTATTGCACATTAGGGGAATATTTAACTGTTCATGAGGTAGATGGCCTGAGGAAAGAAACTTTTCCTGTGTCTGGCTGTTTTTGTCCTTGGTGCTCTGTAGCGCCGACCAGACGGTAACAGTTCGAACAGGTAATGTGCTGGGTGCGAGGCGTCCAGAGTGATTTTGCGAGCCCTTTTACTCACTCTGGAAGAGTACAGTTCTTGAAGTGTAGGAAGGGTAGTGCCAGTGATTCGTTCAGCAGTCCGGACTATTCGCTATAGTCTACGGAGGTCAGTTTTGGCAGCTGAGCTGAACCAGACGGTGATTGAAACGCTCAAAATGATTAATGAAATGCTCAAAAACTACTAGAAGTTACTAGGAGTTTGAAGTATCAGTGAAAACAGATACACTAAATCTACATCTTACTCTCACACTGAACTTCCCGCTAGGCTATTTATTTAATGTGCTATTAATTTATTCTGTCAGTATCATTTATTTGTTAATTTAAATTCTTAATGATGGCTGAATGTTGTTCATAAGATCCAGTATTTAATATATCACATGAGTAGCAGTGCGATGTGGCTGTATATCTGCACTGATGGGAGGCGTGCAATGGCACGAGGCCGCAGGCCTGGATCTTATAAATGACATTCAGCCATCATTAAGAATTTGATATTGCGTTTATACAACAGTTACATAATCGTGTACAGTATATATACATGAAAATCAAACACGGAGAGTCTAAAAACCCTTTTGTATTAGGAACTACTTTCTTCCGTCATTCATTCACATATGCAGCTGACGTCAGAACAGCAGAAACCATTGCTCATTCACCAACGCCACTTTAGAGCTAGTATTTGAATGATTCTCTACACTCTCAGAAGTAAAGGTACAAGAGCTGTCACTGGGGTGGTACCTTTACAAAAGGTACAAATTTGTACCTTAAAGGTCCATATTAATACCTCAAGGGTACAAATTAGTACTTAAAAAGGACAAAAGTGTTCCCTCTTAAAATCTTTAGGTACTAATATATGCTTTTGAGGTAGCAATATGGACCCTTTAAGTACAAATGTGTACCCTTTGAAAAGGTACCACCCCAGTGACAGCTCTTGTACCTTTATATAGAATGGTATTTTGACCACAGCGGTTCGAACTGTAGTTCTGCCGAGTGACTAAAAAGTAATCAGCATGATGGTAAAAAACTATACATTCTAGTCAAACCATCCTTCTGCAATCTTATACCAAAAACGAAAATAAGGGCAGTATTAATAGCTATAAATGTGGGAGAGCGTTGATATTATGTGATGGTGTTGTATTGCAATATGGAGCAATTAAGTGTTAATGTTAAATCAAAAATAATTCACAAATACTTGAAAATGAGATGATTAAATGACAGTAGTTCTCTATGGTTACAACTGAATTAGTTATAAAATAACTGTATAAAATGATAAAACGTGAAATGATAAAAACATATGATATAAATTGTACCCAGCTTTTAATGTAAATTTAAAGTTACCTATAAAAAAGAGAGACAGGGGATGGAGAGAGAGAGACAAAGAGAGTAAGTAGGCCTCAAAGAGCCTGGGAGCAGTAGAGCCAGAGAAGATAACCTCCAGAGAAGGAGAGGAGCAGAACAGGAGAGAAGCAGACCAGGAAGAGAACAGACTAGGAAAAGAACAGACCAGGAAAAGAGGCAGAGCAAAGTTTACCAGCTATTTTGTATCTTCTTGACCATGTGACTAAAGCCCAAATGCTGAGACATTCAAACTGACCAATCAACATGTGACCACATCGTAAAACCCCCAAAGTCCACACACCAGGCCCTGATCTTATCAGTATCTGCCTTTGGAGTCATTATGGACCTTCTTTGGTGAAAAAGACATGTTTTGCCATATAAACAAATGCATATGATAATTTAGACTCTTACATTTATTTCCAAGAGTGTAGCGTAATCTCTAAAGTGATGACAAAACTGGTGGTTTTGCTGACATTTTAAGATTATAAGGCTAAACGGCATGAAATGCCATCAGTCTACAGAGATTACCCAGTATTTCTCTGTTGCAATTGGGAAATCACAATAATTAACCCTACCAGATTACTGTTGTGTTTGCGATTAGATAAAAACATTAAACAGATTCTGGCATTTCTCCTTTCTGTTTACTGAACTAATTACTATGGTATAAATACAGCACTACAACATACAAAAGAGAGAGATCGACTTTGAAAGTCACTTACCAGCTTTATAATGATTTGATCAGCTGTAGTTTAAAATTACGCTGGGTTTTTCCTCTCCTGTAAGGAAGGGCTTATTATGTGGTCTCTTTCGCCATCTTGTGGATGGACAACATCAACCATCTTTGGTCTGCTGGCCGTGTCTATCAGAAATTATAAATATTTAAAATAGGTACTATCCTTATAAATAAACTGCATAGTTGCGATCTAAACAACTACATTCTCGACCAAAAAAAAGTCTTAAAAGTACATGATGTTGTCCAACAGCTGCAATATTGGTCAAACAGTAGAGTGTCCTCTGCTTGTTGCTGTATGTGGGCGGAGTAATACACAAGGGTGAAGAGGGTGGACGAGTGCTGTTACTTGTAGAATATCGCATGGCTATCAGCCAATCAGATTCAAGAACCAGACAGAACTGTTATATAAACAAATATAAAAGATTATATATATATATATATATATATATATATATATATATATATATATATATATATATATATATATATATATATATATATATATAGTGATTAGCATAATTAAATGTAAAATTTTTGTTATTTTTATGAATATTTGTGATGTTTAACAGCAAGAAAAAAAAATCACAGTATCTCCACAGTAAGTCTTATTTCTTTTAGTTTGCCTGAAATTAAAAAATAAACTATAGTACTGTCAAATGATTAATCACATTCAATTTATGTAATTTTGTAATTACATAATACATACATGTGACACAAATATACCAAACATATATATATATAGCTTTTCATATGATTTGTATTTGTTATTTTGTTTTCTATGTTTTAGTTATTTATGTGTTGTGTGATCTGTCATTTTTTTAATTATTGTTGTGTTGTGCAAAGATAAATAAACTGAAACTGAAACTAAAAATCATAAAAACCAACTCCAATATTAAATGCATTTCAGCATCATTTGGTTTATTGGTTCAGTTCAGAAATGAAAGAAAGATTTTATATTGTAGCACAGGACAATATTTGTTATCATACATTCAGAACGGTATCTGAGAAAGTCCTGATGTTTAAATGAGCATTGTTGAAAGTGAGAGATTCACTCTTGGTCTTTCTCCTCTCCGTGTGTGATGATGTACACCAGATTCTTGTAGTCCAAATTTCCAGCAGCGTCTGGAGGAAAAGCACTAAACATCTGCTCCATCTGAGGAAAGATTAGTCAGAAATGTGACCCTGGACCACAAGACCATCTAAAATCATAACTGTACATTTTTGGAAGTTGAGATTCTGAAAGCTGAATAAATGAATAACGAACTTCCTGAGCTGATGATAATAACGTGTGTGTGATTATTGAAGTGTCTCTGACATCTGATCCTTTCAAAAAAGAAAAGGACAAATGCGAGAGTGAAGCCCGACAAAACACAGGAGCAGATTGTTTCAGCAACCTGAATCACAAACAAACTGCCACGTTCATCGAATTTTGGACTATTATGAACTGGGAATGATGGAATTACTCTCTAACAGAGGCTATGTGCTGCTGAAGATTACAGACACAGATGAGAGGTTTGCTCTGACTGTGGGCTATGTTGTGTGTTGTTTTTGAACTCAAATAAGAACTAAATGTATGCTGTGTGTAGTTTTTCTGTAAGCGGTAACATATCGGAGACTGTAAGGGTCTGTATGTGCTCATACATGTTGCATTTATTTATTATTTTATATAATTGCAGACGTTACAGTAGGCTATTATCATTGATCTGCAGTTATAATCAAATCATGTTCATAGAAAGGGTAGTAATAAGCATTTATACAGAAGTATTTGTGTTTAAAGCATTTGTTTTGTGAGAAGAGCTTCTCATATGATTTGGGTACGACCTGTACGGCTTTGCTGTAGACATTTATTCGAGCGAGAATGACGTCGACTGAAACTCTGTCGTACACCAAACCCACCAAAAGGGTACCCTTTGTAGTGAAAACGCAAGCCTGATAAAGATGCCAGTCAGTGGAAACGAGCCATTAAGGGTTAAAGTAGGTAAAATTAAGGTCAAAATAAGCTCTTAGCAATGCATATTACTAATCAAAAATTGCATTTAGATATATTTACAGTAGGAAATTTACATCTTCATGGAACATGATTAATACATAATATTCTAATGAGTTTTGCCATAAAAGAAAAATCTTTTAGAATACAACATGTAATATAATATTAATAATATATATATATATCTATATACATCCAATACAATGTATTTTGGGCTATTGCACAAAAAAAAATTAATTGGATTTACTTTTTAAAAAAAATTTTTTAAGACAAGTACTTGCAACAATTTATATGGGCTGAATTTAAACAAACAAATTAAGTTGAACAAACATTCATTCATTCATTCATTCATTTTCTTTTCGGCTCAATCCCTTTAATAACCAGGGGTCGCCACAGCGGAATGAACCACCAACTTATCTAGCATATGGTTTACGCTGGGATGCCCTTCCAGCTGCAACCCAACACTGGGAAACACCCATACACCCTCATTCACACACATGGCCAATTTAGCCCATTCAATTCATCTATAGCACATGTGTTTGGACTGTGGGGGAAACCGCACCACTCGGCGGAAACCCATGCCGACACGGGGAGAACATGCAAACTCCACACAAATGCCAACTGACCCAGAACTCGAACCTTCTTGCTGAACATTACTACATTTAATTAGTTTGTTTAAATTCAGTCCATAAAAAAATAGTAAATCCAATTAATCATTTTTTTTCAGTGCGCCAAAAATATACTCTATAAAAATAGACTAATTTTGTGGTCCAGGGTCACAAATATTATTATGGTGTTAGCTGATGTTTACACAGTGTGGATTTTGAAATTTGTGCTCATTATCTATAGACAAACACAATATAATGTCATCATTCATGTCGAATTCCATTGCCATTGTGACATACGGCTCAGCTGAAGTGTTGGACATAAAACAAATAATCTCAAGATGTCAAACCTCTTCTGGAGAGAATCTGTCCGCTTGTGTTGTCAACATCCGTGACAAACTGAGGAGAGACAAACTTGGGTTTAACCTTTCGAAATAATCGATTCACTTCTAGCAAACACAGGCATTGAACAGTCTACATGTATGGCATCTGTTATTTTAGTAACCTATATCATATCCTAGCTGAGTAAGTTACTTCAAAAACCTATTTAATTACTAATTGCATTGTTATAATAGTATTTAAATTGTTTTAAATTATTATGTCTGAAAATGTTCCTTAATTATTCAATACGTAGTTTAAATACTTGACTCAATACTATTGAGAATTCCTATAAATCTCAACTCTTAATTCAAATATTATTTTAATTCTTTAAATGTGGATCAAACAGGATCTTTTAGCTTTATTAAAGTCACTTAACACTTATAATGCTGTAGCAAAAACACAATGTTCAAAGTAATGACACCATATTTCATACATTCATTCATTCATTCATTTTTCTTTGGCTTAGTCCCTTATTTATTAGCGTTTGCCACAGCGGAATGAACCGCCAACTATTACAGCATATATTTTACGCAGTGGATGCCCTTCCAGCCACAACCCTGTACTGGGAAACACCCAAACACACTCATTCTTACTCACACTCATACACTACGGCCAATTTAGTTCATCCAATTCCCCTATAGCGCATGTGTTTGGACTGTGGGGGAAACTGGAGCACCCAGACAAAACCCACGCCAACATGGGGGGAACATCCAAACTCCACACAGAAATGCCAACTGCTAACAACTGAGCCACCTTGCTGGATATTTCATACAGTCATTTTTTTTTTAAATTAATCGTTTCTTAAGGTGGTACGGTGGTTTAGTGGTTAGCACTGTCGCCTCACCGCAAGAAGGTCACTGGTTAGAACTCCAGCTGGGTCAGTTGGCATTTCTGTGTGGAGTTTGCATGTTTTCCCCATGTTGGCGTGGGTTTTGTTTAGCCTGATCTCACGAGGAAACGTAAGTATTTTACGTTTTGTCAGTTTAGTGGCTAATTTGTACGAATTCGTACGAGTTGAGTCGTACGAAAATGTACGATTTTAAAAAGGAGGCGTGGCACCCAACCCCGCCCCTAAACCCAACCGTCACTGGGTGATGAACAGATCATACTAAAATATACGGATTAGATCGGATGTATTCATACGAATTAGCCACTAAATCAAAAACTTACATATTGCCGTGAGATTGTAATAGTTTTGTTAGGTCCTATCTTAAATGTGTGTTTGTTTTCATCATGTGACCTTCCCCATGTGCTCTTTTGTTCTAGTTCCCGTCATCAGTGTTGTGTAAAGGCACACACTATCTGCAGTCTATTGCTTTTCCTGCAGTTCCCTGATGTAATGTTGAATTTTAACAGTCGAATTTGAGCCACTGAATTTATGGAAGCGAATCTTTGAACTGAAATATAATGAACTGAAACGTGTCTTTTGAATATTATACTTTGCATATTTAAACAGAACTGAATATTTTGGAAGTGAAATCTGGAAGTTGAATGTGATGTATTGAATTTAGGTATGAAATTGTGTTTTGAATTGAAATATTCACAGCTTAAATAAACAGCCGTGTTCAATTTCAGGACCTAAATTACAAACCAAAAAGCAAGTAGTTGTTATTTTAATGTATTGTTTTTTTCAGTTAGGGATATTCGACAAGCTTTTTATTTCAATACTTTTGGCATTGATTTTGTTCCATACAAGTTGCCAATTTTAAAGTTGAGAATTGTAAAAAAAATACAGTGCAATTACCCTGCATCTCTGAATTGATTTATACAGAACTGTTGAATTTACAGTGCTCAGCATATATGAGTGCATCCCTCGCAAATCAATCTGTTAAATTAATACATTTAGTAGGATGCTTTACAATATTATATTTGAGCATGTACATTAGTTTAGTCAGTACTAGGGGTGTAACGATACTTCGAACCGAACCGAAATATCGCGATACACCAACCACGATACGAATCGCGAAACTCTCGTGGCGTACCGCGATACTCTCACGCCCCCTGCTGCCCATTGTTGAGGTTGACGTCACTTGTCTCTAACTAATTAAACCAAATTTAAGCACATATTTATTTGATCACATTTGATTAAATTGTATTAGTACTGAGGTTTTGTTCTAAATATTATATTCTAAAGTTAGTATTTTCCAAGTGCATGTCATGTCATGTGAGTGCGCGATCACTGGATTACTGCATGGTGTCCGCTACATTCATTCTTCCATGGCAGGGCGCCACACCAAAATTCACCCCGCCACTGACTGATGCTTGCGCGCCGATTTTCTCTGTTGGTGCACGGGATTCTTGCGTGCCCTCGTGTATACTCTGCTCAAGTGCGCTTTCAAAAACACGCAGCTGAATTGCGATTTAGTGTGTTTACGCATCACGCATCAGTAACTGACTGACAGGTGCATGCAGCCTGTGAGGCTGGCAAATATGACCGCTTTCAGTTAAGATGAACACAGTTTCCATAATTATACTTTATAGATAACAGATAATGCTTTATAATACTTTAAAATGTATAGATGCCGTTGTCTTGCTGGACTTTATAGCCGTTTCACTTTACAGGGAGCATTTATGCCGCTTGGGTCTATTGGAGACATTCATAAATATTTCTAATGAAGGTTGGAGACATACATGTTACATAAACACACTAAGGAGCACTTGAGCGGAGTATATATGGGGGCACGCAGGAGTTTTGTGCATGGACGGAGAGAATAGGCGCGCAGGCAATATATTGACATTGCAGTTTTCAGCGCCGTGCACCGCATTCTTCCCTATACTGAACTGTAGAATAAAATAAATACAAATATGACGTTCACCTGTTACCTGATGTCTTTAACAATACATTTTCTACGTGTTTGCAAAATGGAAGTCGTAAGACATCTTCCCTATCCACCTTACTCTAAGAAAAGAGTGAACTTGAGGAGGTATAGCTCAATGTAACGGGAAATAGCCAACAATAGCTGAGCCAAAAACTAACAAACAAATCAATCAAATTAAAAATGTACAAAAATCACAAAATATCTCAAAGTGGGCAAAAGTAATGCTAAATAATTTTGCCCAAACGAAAGTTAAGCAAAAACAACGAAAATCATAATCATGTTGACAAAATACACGAAAAACGAGATCAAAGGAAGATGCGCTCTTCTCCGCTTTTCCTGACGGGCTTTTTATATCCCCGCGCCAAGTCGCCCAGTAATGATAGATCGGTCTCCTGACCAATTAGCTGTCGTGAAGGTGGAAATACAGAAATGACAGGCACGGAGAGAGAGAGAGAGAGAGAGAGAGAGAGAGAGAGAGAGCGAACGGGAGGCTAAAATACAACCAGCTAGAACCGTAACATTAGTTTCAGACAAAACTGCAGTGTATTCTCTTTGCTTGCGCGCCGATTTCCTCTGTTCGTGCGCAAAACTTCTTGCACGCCCTCAAATATACACGCTCAAGTGCAGATCTTTATGTGGGCTTTCAAATAACCGCTGCTGAAGTGCGATTTAGTGCGTTTTTGTGCGTTTTGCGACATTAACGCGTCCTGGGGTGGAGTGAGGCGGCTATAGACTCCAGCAAGATAAAGTCATTGTATGCAGAGCCATTGACCTTTATCAATGAAGTATAATTATGGAAACTGTGTTCATCTTAACTGAAATTAACTGAAGATTTCATATGTTCTTAGAGAGGACAAGCCTGTTTATCTTTCACTATAGTCTACACTGCAGTTATTTATTTAATTTGAGTTTACTTTCTTAAGATGGCTGCACTAAAGAGAATTGTTTTTTCTGACTACTCTATATTGGAGGTATTTATTATGTTGGCTTGAGAAAGCCAACATACTGTTATCCTACTTAAACTTATTATTATTATTATTATTATTATTATTATTATGACACAGACAAAACAAACGCATCTCCTCCTAGGCCATTCATGCTACAAGGCCCAAAGTTTCCCAAAAGGTGCTTTCTGCAGTGAAGATTGTTGCTATATCTCCTCATGCCGATAAGATTTATAGTTTGTTTATTAAAAAATTATGAAAAAATTGTAAATATTAAACAAAATTTATTTCGGGCATATAAAAAAATTATACAAGGCCCAAATTTGCCCAAAAGATGTGTCGGAAGATGCAGATTATTACTATATTTATTTGAAGTAATAATAAATTACAGTTTTTGCAACAAATATTTTTTTTATATTAAATTGGCATTAAATCTGACAGTCTGAGAGTGTCTGGTATGAGAGTGTCCACAAGAGGGCACTACAGGATAAGAAATAAGACACTCTCACGTTGGGTTTAGCTCAAGCTCTGTCTTTCAGAGAGGAGGAGCGTATATTCATGCAGTTTTGAAGCATAATTCAAGCTATTTTGAAACTTTCAAAGCTATTTTAAAACGTTCTAGTTAGTGATAAGATGTGAAATCTGACGTTATGAATAATATGATGTTTCTGTCTGAAGAAAATTCATCCAATATTCATCCGTGGCTGCTGTCGCGTTTATGAGCTGGCTGTCAGCGGATACACAGACGCGTTAGTCAAAGAGCCCAAAATAGAAAGCTCTTTACATTGAAATGCTCCAGCGATTGTACCCATATCCAACCATTGTAATACACAAAGTCATCTGTTACACTGAACACCGCGCAGGAACAAAAAGGACACTTGCTTTCAGTTTGCCAATCACTCTGTATGAACTGTCTTGTTATTCTCTATACAATATCCGAGCAATTGAAAGCGATAATTTACTCTAAAACACTGATGCTTACATGGAGAAGTTCGGTAAAATGTTTACTTCATCATACAGATCGCCTTTCGTGATTTTAGAGAGATGAAGTGTTTTCATCTGATATCGCGACTCACGCAGAGGCGCGCTCTCTCTCTCTGCAGTGATAGGCATAAAAGAATAAAGGATCTTTCACAGACAGAGACAAAAATGCGCAAAGGGCCGTTCTATAGGCTGTGTTAACAGAGGCGGATCAAACAAAAAATATTGTCTTTCTCGGATGTCAGATCGCGTTTTGACTCAGGTTAATCTTATACATCCTGAATATTCAGTGATTTCACCATTCAAATGAACTGTTAGCGGAGAATCAAACAGGGCTTTATTTCCTTTATAGATCGGAGATTTCAGATATATCTGTTTGATTCTGATTAGAGAAAAAGATCTACTGATTTAGTTATTACAGGACAGATGCTTTAGTAAGGATTAATTCGCTATATTAGACTTATACAAGTAATTATGTCTCCTTGAAAGAATAATAGATTCCACGGCAAATCTCCTGCTGTTGATATGGCAAGCCATTTTTACATTAATTCCAAGTTCAGTCTATGGCAAGCCGTTTATGCATGTATCCCTTTAAAATGATTTCTCAGATATCATACACTTTTTTTATGTTTGACTCATGCTAGCAAATGGGACTTGTATGCTACACATGCTAGCATTGTTTAGCAATGCTAATAACAATTAGCTAAATGCAATAACATGCTGGAAATTATTGCTAAGTATTAGGAATTTATCAAATATGAGGCTTGCCAGTAGGGGAGAGCGGGGCACAAGGTAACACTTTTTGGTTTTGGTCAAATAATGAACAAAGTAATGGGTTTAGACAAACCATATTTTTTTTTTACCAACAACACACAAGCCTCTCCTACAAATGAGCACTGGAATTATGATCGCCGGACCTGTGGTTTCTGTGCAGTACTGTCAAAAATGCCAGGAGTAAAAATTTTACTATTTACCCCACCAAGTTGTAACAGACAGTTGTAACAGACAGAGGGTTAGTTGTAACAGACAGAGGGTTAGTTGTAACACACGCTTATAAAGGCAGATTTCACACAGTTCATTTATATTCAGTTCTATATTTCCTCAGTATTTGGCTCATTTCTTTTTTATTCTACAGAGCACAGTATGTTTATTTATTTTATTTGTTTATTGGATAAACACATTTGAATCTATTTGCATTATTATTCATTTATCCATTATTATACAATGCATTTATTTGCATAATTAGCAATAAAATATTTTTTCTATTAAAGCCATATTTTCTATTAAAAACATTTTTATTTAAAAAGTTCTCAACATTACACTCAAAATTAAAATAATATTGTGTTGGTTTAGTTGGTGTCCAACAATGTGTGCCTAACTAACCCCGCTGTGTCATGTTTTCCTCAACTGGCTAGCAGTCTCTCTGTGTTTTACATCTTTCAAAATGGTTTCATCTTTTAGCCCAGAAGACGGTGATCACTACAATAAGATTTTTCTTACGTACTTTCACTGATTTTTATGCTGCAAAAATGTTTTTTTCTGGTTTCTCATCCAAATTTCGCCAAACTTTTTCAATAATTGTCAGGAAGACGTTCGCCGACACTGTGGTGAAAACCCCGGAAGCATGCCATAGTTAACCCTGAGCAAATACCTTAAAACTCTGCGTTACATTGAACCCTGCTTTGCTTTGTGCCCCGCGCTCCCCTAAACAACCCAGTGGACCCTAGCGACTGCCTACAGTAGGAAACCCTCAAAACACCCTAGCAACCAGCTAGCGATGCCTTGCCAACTGCCTAGCAACCACTTAGCAACCGCTGGGCATCCTGCCAACTGCCTTTGAATCCTAGCGCAGTCACGTTGGCTTTCTCAAGCCAACATCAAAGTTCGTCAACGAACTTTAGGTTCTAGTTTAATGTTTGTTGTTTACTCCGGTATCCTGACTGTACTAAAATGTGATGGCAAAGTTAATAAAGAAAAAGTTTAGTTGTTCTTGTTATTAAGTGTAGCTATTGTTCCTTAGCATTGCTGTTAAGATGACATCAACCCTAACCCCACAGCAAACAGAAACCGAACCGAACCGTGGCTCCAAAACCGTGAACCGAACCGAATCGTGCCTTTAGTGTATCGTTACACCCCTAGTCAGTACTGAAGCCAAATCTGGAGCTTATCTTAATTAGGGAAAAATATTAAATAAAAATAAAAAAAGAGGAAAAATCAAGAGGAAAATAAATATTTAAAATGTAGTTGAAATGTTTTATTTTGCAATGTTTCACGTGAATTTTAATGTATTGTATTTCTATTTCTAAAGATTTTCTGTGACAAAAAATATTATTTTAATAAATATATCTGTTTAATTAATCTGTTTAAATGCACCAAAATACATTGCCTATATTCACTGAGAAATGGATAAAAATATTCATTTTCAAAATGGGCTGTACTCAATTATGCTGAGCACTGTATGTACTGTATTTAAAGCAAGTATATTATAAGTAACCTATTTAAATGACCTAAAAGTAGATTTTTGGATAACAATACACACACAAAAGTTGACTTTTGACAGCTTTTTTAGTTGAGTCAAGTGCAGAACTTGGGTTAAACGTTGAGTCAAATCAAAAAAGCTGTGCAGCAAGTTGCCCTACACTTTATGTTAAGTCAACTTAACAAGCTGTTTAGTCAGCAACAGTGTGTGTGTGTTCATACAGAATTTATTTAATACAGAGCTGTTGAATTAATGTACACTTCACTTCAAATATCTCTTCATTGTACATGTATTATTATTACACGAACATATTATTTATTTTGGAAAGACACTATGTACTGTAAAACTGCAGGTAAAATATACTGCCAATCCTTTACACAACTCCTTAAAAGTGCAATATGTAAGTTTGACACCCAGTGGTTGAAGTAGGTATTGCATTCCTGGATCAAAACAAATGCAAGCGCAGGTTGCCAGATTGAGAACCAACAGGAGCGAGTGTTCAATATAAAAAACAACAGCACACGATAGAAGGAATATTTTCCATATTAAAAGGAGTTTTTGTTCTAACCAACACCTCGAATTGATAGAAAACTGGCAATGATCACCTCAGGTACACCTCATGTGCTTTATTCAGTGTTAAATGCTAATAATGTGAGTCTGAATGCCATTTTACATGACATTTATTGTCATAATACTGAAAGCAGCAGCAGATAGTTCACCTCAGATCTTGAAAATAAAATAAAACGTTTGAAATTGAACTTTAGGACTGTGACTCAGTGTAAATCAACACATCAGTGACTCAGCATCTACATTTAATAATGTTAAAGAGGTTTAATATATATTAATTAGATTGTAAACCTTACCATTTCGTTGGAGTGCAGTAAGTGCACTATTCTGTGCTTCTGAATGGCTGTATTTAAATTTATGTCGTGTTATGTCGTGCTTATCACTGCAAATCTCATGTTAGGATGTGGGGTTACAATGTAACCTGCTCACCTAATGTTTACATTTGTAATATTTATATTATTTGCTAATTAATAACCACCTGATGTGAAACTCTGAATCTGCGTCTCATTTCGGAGGCTGCTACTGTCCACCGGAGGTCACATTTCGGTCACGGATACATGCTTTGAGAGCCTTTCTGAATGAAATATGCTGTTTTCCAGCAAGGCATCCCGGGGTGCTGAAATATAATTGGCTAAACTGGCATTGGGCAGGATAAAGGAACCAAAACAAAGACAGATGTTCCGGCACGTAACTCACATTTTCAAAGCAGAATATCTGACTTCAGCATTGTTTTCCAGGTAAACAAGAATGTTCACTTAGCATGTTTCTTAAATATCTGCAAACATATTATGGTATTTTGATGCTTTAGAACAGTGGTTCCCAACAGGGGTTCCCGTCCCACAAGGGGGCCTCAGCGAGCTTTGTTGGGGGTCGCGTCATATTTAAAAAATTTCTTAGCAGTGGACAATTAGGAGAATGATCATGTTGCCTTAGTTCATTTTATCCCCTAGCTCAGTGGTCCTCAACCACCGGTCCGTGGATCAATTGGTACCGGGCCGCACAAGAAATCATTAATTATTTCCATTTATTTATTATCTCGGTTACATCTTGGTCACCTAAGTGCCCAAATTTACCCCCCAAAATGAGTAAGAAACAGAAGTCTTTGGAAAGTTTCTTTGCTAAGGGAACAAGACCCAGTGAACGACCCACGAACTGCCAAGGTATAGATTCGCAACCCATTTGTCAACCCAATCCAGCATGACTTTGCAAAAAGATCAACTGATGGAGATCGCAAATGATGGCGGCCTTTTAGGGGCTGTTCGCATATCGCGTCTTTCTGGAGTTTGCACAAGTTTGCTGTTTCCAATGGAGGTGCGCGGCTTGCGCTCGCACCAATGAACCCCAGGCCGCGAGCGCACCGTAAGTCACGTGACAAGAATTGACCGATCAGCTTCAGCTTGTATGGAATATTCACGTTTCGGTAAGACTGATTTTCTCAGACAAACACAGAGCACCCAAACACTGCAGTGCTTTGTACTTTTTTCCAGAAATAAAACTTGCATCAGAGCGACAGCAATGTTTTGTCAGCTTGTCATCCTCTGAGAAAACGGTTGATTGTCACCCAGCAACCTACGAAACACCCCCCCCCCACCCTGTCCGCGGTAAAATTGTCAAGCCCTAGCCCTGCCCTAGCTGACCAAAAATGGACAAATTTGTTATTCGTCCTACACTAAAAAGATAGAGTCTCACTGATTCGCCTCGCAGCAATCCTCACACTAATTGATAGAGCATAACAAATAACATGCTAGTATTAAATTACAATAGCCCGTATTGTTTTTTTCCCTTATACACCAGTGTGAATACTGAGATTTTTGTTGTTGAATTTCAAATAAGGTGAGGTCAAAGGCTTCTGTTTTTCAGTTAGAAATGGCCTACTGATGTTTTGCTTTTATATTTGACATTAGGCTATTATTTGTGCATAAACATATCTAGAAATAGTAATAAACATACCGTTTGTTTGGAAACATTTTTTTTTGTCATCATTGCTGCAAACTTATATGAGCGATACTATCATTAATTGTGGAGGGGGGCCTTACAATATTTTCCAGAGGAAAAGGGGGTCTCAGGCAAAAAAAGGTTGGGATCCACTGCTTTAGAAGAGTCAAAAACTTACATACAGCACCTTTAACGTTTGTGATGTTGACTAATGTAATGATGCACCTTTTGCGAAGATGCTTTAAAACGTGCTACAAGTGCTATACAAGAAAACTTGAATTGAAGGTAGAGTATTTAAAGCAAGTACATTATAAGTAACCTAATTTAATGACCTAAAATGTAATCCCCTATTTTATTTTTGCCAGTGGAAAAGTTACCTAATTACGGCAACTAGTTACTTTGCAACTAATTACACCCAACACTGATCATAGGTCACAAAAACAAAGTAGAAATGAATTTAGATGTACAGTAGTTGTATTATTTAGCTTTAATGAGACTCACAAATCCTTCTTCAAGGTTCCCTTTCCCTCGGGGTCGAACACTTTAAAGGCATTGAGGATGGTCTCCTCTGCATCGGCACCTGCGTGTGTTTTTAAAAGGAGGCAATAGACAATTAGTCTTTCGAGTCCTCGATAAGAAATACTTTGTACAGGATCCCTAGTGGAATTTCTACCGTAATTTTGGATCTGATCCTGTGGGAATTTCTATATGCTGTAGGCTAATACAAGAGCCTCCCTATAGGCCTATTAGCGTTCCCAGTATGATCCAATTACTCTGCAGGACATCAGAAGGAGAGAAAAGTCCCACTTGTTTCCATTCCAAATTAGGGCTGTGTGATATTAGAAGAAAAAAAAAACTGACTGATGTTTAGTTTTTCTGCAATATATCTCAATATATGAATATATTTCATAAGATGACTCCATTTGGAAAAGAAATTCATCATTTTACATTGATTGGATGATTTTGTAGGGGAGTGCATCTGCATAAAATATACAAAATGATCCAAAAAAAAAGTATTAAATAGATAAAACAATTTAAAGCACAGATGAAAACAATAGTACAAAGAAAAATAATAAATAAGGTGGCATGGTGGCACAGTGGGTAGCGCTGTCGCTGGTTCAAGCCTCTGCTGTGTCAGTTGGCATTTCTGTGTGGAGTTTGCATGTTCTCCTGGAAGGGCATCCGCTTTCGTAAAACATATGCTGGATAAGTTGGTGGTTCATTCCGCTGTGGTGACCCCTGATTAATAAAGGTACTGAGCCGAAGGAAAATGAATGAAATAATAAAAAAGCAGTGCTTTATTGTTTTTTTAAGGAGCCATATATATACACATGCATATACATATACATATATATATATATATATATATATATATATATATATATATATATATATATATATATATATATATATATATATATATATACTTGAACTTGAACTAACGTAATGCCTGGCATTCACTCCAAAGAGTTCAATTTTAGTCTCATCACTCTACCATACAGGCCTGATTGGTGGATTGCTGCACAGATGGTTGTCCTTCTGTAAGGTTCTCTCTTCACAGAAGAACGCTGGAGCTCAGACAGAGTGACCATCGGGTTATTGATCACCTCCCTGACTAAGACCCTTCTCCCCCGATCACTCAGCTTAGATGGCCGGCCAGCTCTAGGAAGAGTCCTGGTGGTTCCAAACATCTTCCACTTATGGATGATGGAGGCCACTGTGCTCATTGGAACTTTCAGAGCAGCAGAAATTTTTCTGTAACCTTCCCCAACCTTGTGCCTCGAGACAATCCTGTCTCGGAGGACTACAGACAATTCGTTTGTCTTCATGCTTGGTTTGTGCTTTGACATGCACTGTCAACCCTGGGACCTTATATAGACAGGTGTATGCCTTTTCAAATCATGTCCAATCAACTGAATTGACCACAGGTGAACTCCAATTAAGCTGGTGAAACATCTCAAGAATGATCAGTGGAAACAGAATGTACCTGAGCTCAATTTAGAGCTTCACAGCAAAGGCTGTGAATACTGATGTACATGTGATTTTTCAGGTTTTTTATTTTTAATAAATTTGCAACAATTTAAAAATCTCTTTATTCACATTGTCATTATGGGGGATTGTGTGTAGAATGTTGAGAAAATAAATGAGTTTAATCCATTTGAAATAAGGCTGTAACATAAACAAATGTGGAAAAAGTGAAGCGTTATGGATTCTTTCCAGATGCACTGTAAGTGGTTGCAAACAATTTTTATGGGCTGAATTCAAGCAAACAACTTACATTTAATAATGTTTAACCTAATTTGTTTGTTTAAATTCAGCCCATAAAAATAATTTGCAATCACTTACCTTAAAAAATAGTAAATCCAATGAATCATTTTTTTCAGTGCATTTACCTTTAAGCTTCTCCCCAAACATGGTGAGGAAGACGGTAAAGTTGATGGGTCCTGGAGCCTCCTTCAGCATCTCATCCAGCTCCTCCTGTTTGACGTTCAGCCGGCCTGTAGAAGTCAGAGGTCAGACACTTGCTTCAAACACCAATGCAGAAGGACAGACACATATAGCAGAGATTATTAGAGTCCACCTAAAGCTGCGAACGTGTCCCGCAGGTCATTCTTGTCGATAAAGCCGTCTCTGTTCTGGTCCATAATTGTGAAAGCCTGAGACAGATCAAAAAGAGGGAAAATAAACTGTGTGTGTGTGCAGAACGCAGTGTTTTTAAAGGTGAAACATAACATTTTTGCACAGCTAGTGTCACTAAATAACGTTTTTATCCTTAGAAATTGTAATTTTCCATATACACTACCTGACAAAAGTCTTGTCGCCTGCACAAGTTTTAGGAACAACAAATAATAACTTGACTTCTAGTTGATCATTTGGTATCAGAAGTGGCTTATATAAAAGGCAAAGGCCTCTAGATTACGCTTGTTTTACCAAAATAAAATATGATCATGCCTTGATTTTAATGATTTCATTAGGACAGAAAGATCTGACTTTGCTTAGACAACAGTCTTGTCACTTAACAGAAATAATGTCCAGTATAGAATATAAAGTCATGCTGCAGTGGAAAAAGAATGAATATTGTGTCTGACTCCATCATGAGCTTGGAGGACTGCATCCACACATCTCTGCAATGACTCAAATCACTTATTAATAAAGTCATCTGGATAGGCAAAGAAAGTGTTCTTGCAGGACTCCCAGAGTTCATCAAGATTCTTTGGATTCATCTTCAATCCCTTCTCCTTCATCTTACCCCAGACATGCTCAATAATGTTCATATCTGGTGACTGGGCTGGCCAATCCTGGAGCACCTTGACCTTCTTTGCTCCAGGAACTTTGATGTGGAGGCTGAAGTATGAGGAGCGCAATCCTGCTGAAGAATTTGCCCTCTCCTGTGGTCTGTAATGGGCAGCACAAATGTCTTGATACCTCAGGCTGTTGATGTTGCCATCCACTCTGCAGATCTCTTGCACGCCCCCATACTCAATGTAACCCCAAACCATGATTTTTCCTTCACCAAACTTGACTGATTTCTATGAGAATATTGGGTCCATGCGGGTTCCAGTAGGTCTTCTGCAGTATTGGTGATGATTGGGATGCAGCTCAACAGATGATTCATCAGAAAAATCCACCTTCTGCCACTTTTCCAATTGATCAACAAGAAGTCAAGTTATTATTTGTTGCTCTTACAACTGGGATCCACGACAAGACTTTTGTCAGGCAGTGTATAGTAGATGATAATACAATATTGTAAACATCTGACGATATTTGTTTTTTCTGCATTATATATTGATATACAAATACAATTTCACCAGTTGACATGAATACATATATTTGGAAAGAGTTCTTTTCTTTTCTTTTCTTTTCTTTTCTTTTCTTTTCTTTTCTTTTCTTTTCTTTTCTTTTCTTTTCTTTTCTTTTCTTTTCTTTTCTTTTCTTTTGCTCCACAGGGTCAATACACATGGCTGGGCTGCTATAGCCAAACCAAATGTTGGTTTTAATGGTACCAGTTATGAAAATCCTAGACTGTGGACAGTCTGAAACATGTATTGTTCTCTGATAAGTCCACTTTCACTGTCTTTCCCACATCCGGGAGAGTTACGGTGTGGAGAAGCCTCAAAGAAACGTAGCACTCAGGCTCTTGATGCCCAGAGTGAAGCATGGGGGTGGATCAGTGACAGTTTGGGCTGCAATATGATGGCATACTCTAGGCCCAATGCTTGGGCTAGATTGGCACATCACTATGGGCACAATTCTGTAGGGCCATGTGAACCCAATAGTTCAAACATTGTTTTCTGAAGGCGGTGGTGTGTATCAGGATGATAATGCACCAATACACACAGCAAACCTGGTGCCAGAGTGGTCTGATGAACGTGAAAGTGAAGTTGAACATCACTCATGGCCTGTAAAGTTACCCGACCTAAATATTATTGAGCCACTTTGGGATGTTTTGGAGGAGCGAGTCAGGAAACGTTTTCCTCTACCAGCATCACGTAGTGACCTGGCCACTATTTTGCAAGAAGAATGGCTCAAAATCTCTCTTGCCACTGTGAAGGACTTGTATCTTTTATTTCCAAGAGGAAGTGATGCTGCATTGACCACAAAAGGAGGCCCTAACATTTTTTTGTGAAGGGCCAAAATCCAAACTTTATTAAGGCTAGTGGGTAAATATAGTTGCTATAGGTAATTTCATAATTTATTTAATAATATAAAAAAATAACTAAAAGCCTTGCTTTATATTAACTAATACAATATATATATATATATATATATATATATATATATATATATATATATATATATATAGTTGAAACCAGAAGTTTACATACACCGTAAAAAAGGAACATAACCATTTTTTTTTTAAATGTCTGATGGTAAATCATACTAAACGTTTACTATTTTAGGTCCGTTAGGATTACCTAAATGATTTTTGCTAAATGGCAGAATAATGAGAGAATTTTTTTTGAGAATTTTTCATTAATTTCTAGACAGACAAAAGTTTACACACATTTCCTTGGTATTTTTTTTAGCTTTGCTTTTAAACTGTATAACTTTGGTAAAATATTTTGGGTATCCTTCCACAAGCTTCTCACAATAGTTTGCAGGAGTTTTGGCCC
>LR812526.1:8120336-8145336 GCA_903798195.1 Danio kyathit | reverse complement strand
ATTTAAAGGCTTAACTAGGTTAATAAGGCAAGTTAGGGTAATTAGGCAAGTCATTGTATAACAGTGGTTTGTTCTGTAGACTAGTGGTTCCCAACCTTTTTTAGCCGGACCCCCTTTTTCCCTGGAAAATATTGTAAGGCCCCTCTCCACATTTAATGATATTTTCGCTATCATATAGACGAATTACCGGTTTGTAAACATTCAGGATGCGCGTGCATCGAGATTGCAGATAAAACTGAGAGCGCTAGCATTTACAGCGAGGGAATGACATCCGATGCGGTTCAGAGTTTGTTGTTGTCTTAGAGAGAAGTTATATTGATTACATATTATATATATTATTTACATAATGCTTTCAGCGTATTATAACAGCTTGTCACCCAGTGATAAGCACAGTTATTCTGCTAAATTAACGTTAAAGTGAGCAGCGTTCGTCTGACAGGTCCATTTGCGATAGCAGCCTCCCAAGCACGTCCTACTATCTCATTGAAACTCCAAGTGATTTTACAAGAGAGAAGTTAAAGGTCTACAAGTCTTTAGATGCCTACAGTTTTGTTCTGTGTGGTCATGTGCAAGAAATAATGTTCCATGATTACCATATTAAAAACTTTGTAGTGCTAAAAACCGAGGTTCTGCCTAGCCAAAGACAAGGAAAGAAGACGGAGCTAAAGTTATACAAGGCCTGGGTAATCATCAACAAGCAGAACAACTGCATTCTGACAGCGAACTGCACCTGTATGGCAGGGTATGTGAACTTACATTTTTACATTTCATTCTAAGCATTCAGTGTCCGCAGATTAATCAACCATATTTAACTGAAATCATTGCTGCAATCAAAAACGAGTAATGTGTATGATTCAGCATAGCGTAAACTTACCTGATATAAAGTGAGCATTATTATTAGGTCCTCACTCCATTCAGCTCTTATGATGGCTGTTAGCCAAAGACGTCTGCGGTTGGCATTAATAGCAGTGTGGTGTACGGTAAAATTTAAGTTTTCTATTTTTGGGCATTGGCATTTTGGACATTGGCATATGGATTTTGGCATCCTACCACACAACATGACTGCTATTGCAACCGGTCTTTTTTGCAACCGGTATGCACGGTTGAACCCGTGTGACGTAGGTCGGTAATTCCCCTATAATAAGTTTCCAGTATGACAAAAAAATGTTGTTTTCAAACAAATGGTATGTTTGTTACTATATCTAGAAATGTTTATGCACAAATAATAGCCTAATGTTAAATATAAAAGCGAAACATCAGTTATCCATTTGTATTGTGTACACCTTGCGTTATTGGGGATGAGTCGTCTGCAAATGTCTTACTCAAATTTTTTTTTTTTTTTTAGCTTGTTCAAACTACTTATTTAAAGGGTCACGAAACACCAAAACACTTTTTTTGAGCTGTTGACAGTCATATATGTGTCCCACGCTGCTATAAACACTATTAGGACACATATATTGCACTAAAAAGTGAAAATTGGTTGTTTTTGCGTTATTTTGAGCAAATTCGTTCTTCCGGTTTGAAACGAATTTTTGAAGCTGCGTCACGGCCATGACATACATAGGGGTAAATCCAGCCAGGAGAGTGGCTGTCTGTCTTTTCGAGAACATAGTGACGGATCTGAGTGTGCGGCATTAATCCTTGAGAAGACGTGCTTCAAACCAATCAGCGCGCTCTATTGTGTATGACGTGAAACTTCATTAATATGCATGATAGCTCCGGAGACTGTATACACTGTACAGACGGCAGAGAGACACCACGTTGTGTTGCCAAAACAAGTGAAAGAACAAGAATTTGGAGACACGGGTCATAGGTGTGCAGCAACAAGGTTTTGTTTTCATTTTCCCTCTATGAGAGAGCTGCTGGACTCACGTGTGGATTACAGTGCACGCGACACGCGACAGAAATGCGTTTGTAAGGAACATTTTCACCCGAGAGTTTTTCACATCTGGAAATGGTGAAATCCGGATTTTGCCGCTCGTCTCCTTTTAATAAAAAGACACCGCTCCAGTTTGATTGTCCTGTCGCTACAGATTAGGTAAGTGTGTGCAGTGTTCTTTGTTTAACCCAGATTGCAAAGTTTGTCGTATTGTCAGCTGTGCTTTATTAGTTTTTAAAGACATACCTCAGTCAAAATGATTTAGTTACTAAGTTTACAGTATGTTAATATCACTGCAATATTACAGTACAATATTATAGACTGAAAGATCCACTAATGCTGCTCTCCGAGTGTAAACATGTAAACACAAACTATTCCCGTTGTGCAGGATTTTCGCCACATTTTGTGACAGGATAGTCTATACACACATGGCTTTCTGACGCTACCTACCGAGTACATAAGTTACAGAGAAATGCGGAGGATTTTTTTTTCTCCCATTCGCCGTGCGGTATCAAATCAGCGTCTGTGTTTCTTTTGCCTGTGATCAGCACATGGCCAAATGGAAGCTCCCTTCTATGCAAATCTTACCCTCTTTCCCTCCCCCGACACTCCCACACTCCCAGAGCTGGACACGCCCAACTTTCCTGACTTTTTTCAAACTAGAGGTGTGACAACACCCTGCTGAGACAGGGGGGTTTCATGGCCCTTTAAAATAAGCTGAATCAACACAATTCTTGAGATTTCATTGGAACAACTTAATTTGTTTATGTTCAATCCACGTAAATTTGTTAAAAGTGTTAAGTTAACTAAATTGATTTGTGTTGGGACAACATTAATGAATTGTGTGAAACCCTGCATTTTTTGCAGTGTGATTTGGATGGCCTCACGCATTTGTTAGCAAAAACTTTGGTGCAGATAATACACTGGCTGGGTCAGGGACTCTTTGCTTCGAGAAAATGAAATAAAACCATAGTTCAGGTAACTATCTTGGTATTTCCTGCATTTCGTGTTTCATTCTCAGAAAAAAATGATACACTGTTGTACCAAAGAAGGTTCAAGCCCTTTTCACTGAGGCAGTACCTTTTTATGGAACAGAATTGTACCTTAAAACAAAGAAACAAATCTGTACCTTTGCAGTTTGTATCTTTTAGGACATGATTTGTACCATGGGAAACCAAGGTGTACCTTTGGTTTTTAAAAGCTGCAGACAGGGCTTGACATTAACTTTTTTGATCAGCAGCCACTGTGGCTAGTAGATTTCCAACATTACTAGCCACTTGCCATTTTCACTAGCCACACTTTTGTTGTTGGGAAAATATATTTTATATGCATACATTTGACTTTGACATGCTAAAATGACTTGATTTAGATTTTGCATTATGTCCACATGCCTCATTCATTTCACTTTTTGTGTGTCGTGTATGAGCTTGCTCAATAAGCATGAGCAAATGGGTCATGGTTTCATAGTGTCGTTTTGCAATTCGTTTTTATTTCACGTGACTTTTCAGAGCTCAAAATGTAGGATTTACCAAATTTATCTCTAACCACACCAAACATAAATAAATAATTATTTCTTAGCCACACATTTTTAATGTGTCAAAACAAGCAAAATATAGCTGTATACTAAACTTTTTATTTACCAAAACATTTCCTAAAAAAACAACTGACATTTAAAACAATTATTATGTATCTAAAATATGCACATTAATCTGTCCTGGTTAAAGGCCCCAGATCACCAGTTAACTACACATATGGAGAGTTAATCTCCCATTAAAGCAATGCTATTGTAAAAAATGATAATTAAACCATATGAACAAAAATAACTTGCTTTAAGAAAGCAGGTGAAACACCGTGTGTGATAATGAAAGGATGATCACGCGCACACGATTTACATTAGACCAATTAATAATCTGTTTAAATAATGGTCAAAATCGAAAGCAACCGGTGCTGCTTACAAAAAGACAAATCTGGAGCTCTTGAAAGCAGCAAGACTGTGGGTGCATGTTCATCACTTTTTGTCTAGTCTATTTGAAAGAGAACCGATCACATCAGTTGCGTTTCTAAACACAGTTGCTTCACGCAAGGAAACGGGAGCGTGCATCACATCAGCTGTTGGCGCGAGTGATCATTCTCTCATTCGGTATTCACCTGCTTTCTTTTGCTCGCGTGAACAATTATTTTTGTCAGTTGTGCTGCTTCTCGATTCTAAGATGGCATTTGCACGCATAATGGGCCATCCTTATTGTCGAACCCTGCTTTTAAGAAAACTACAATTTAAAAATGATTTCCAACCAGCCAAAGTGGCTAGTGGAGGTGTCTGTCTAACCCGCCACAGCTGAAATCTACCCGCATTTGGCGGGTTGGCGGGCGTTAATGTCAAGCCCTGCCTGCAGATACAATATTGTACCTTCATCAAAGGTACAAATCCGATCCATGAAGGATACCACTACAGTGGCAAGACACTTTGTACCTTAACAGTGTCAAATGTGTTCCTTCAAGAAATATTAAAAGGCATTTTGCTGCTGTATTTCCATAATGAGTCAATTTATTTTCAGTAAATGTAAAACATAAAATACATTTTTAAACAATGTTTTTTTTTTGAAAGTTTATTTTTATATAAATGCACCTTTTCCATTTACAATAAAGAATAAAAAACACTTTAACATAAATCAAAAGATCTATTTTTTGCTAAACATTTCACACTTTTCACAAAAATGTTACAGAAACACTTTCTCCCATCTACAATATAAAACATTTTTCTCTCCAATTTTCACACAACACCTTTGTAATCTCTTAAAAGTTAATTTAATTTACTTAATTCTATTTCTATTTTAAAATTATGCCAAAGTATTGTAATGAGATATGCAAAATGTTTGATTCAATTTACAACCCTAAAATGTCTGCATGAACACTTTGCATGTGCAGGACTTTTGCCAGCTCACGTGTGTTGTGGAAAGCAAACGTCAAATGGTGCGGATATCAATAATGAAAATGTGTTTATCAGAAAATGCTTACACAATGCTTTGCTTTTCCAGTTGTTTTGTTTTATAGAACTTAATTAATGTTTATGGGCTTCTGTAAAAATATGCTTTTAAATGATGATTCTTGTTTTAATATGGAAATTATTCATAAAATCACTTTGCCTTTCCAATAATATTTATTTTCATAGATATTGTAATAAAGGAGTTGTCCAACACTTATGTACCTTTTTTATGAGAACAATTGTGTATCTTCATTTCAATTGTCCCATAAAAGGTACAAAACAGTATCATAAGAGGTCTTTTCTGTACCATATAAATAGGCCTACACGGAATCTGCGCGCGCAGAATTCCGCAGATTTTCCGCAGAATTCCGCAGATTTTTAGCTCATCATTAAATCTGCTTATTTACTTGAGTAAATGTGTGTAAATCTGAATTTATTCAGTTTTTAAATGACACATATTTCACATATTAAGGTTTTAGACTCCCAAAATTCTCCGCAGAAATTGCAAAAAACGTCCGCAGATTCCGTCTGGCCCTACATATAATGTACAATTTTTTACAAAAGTACAAAACTGTTCCTTAAGGAACATTATTTCTACTACCATGTACCTTTTTTCTGAGAGTATTGTAGCGCTGCGACCCGAAATGTTTGGAGCTTCCTTACCTGCGTTCTGTATGCTTGGGTCATTACTATTTGCTGCTGAAAGCTTTTTTGTGGAGGACGAATTACAAATTTGTCAATTTTTTGGTCGGCCAGGGGATAAAATGAACTAAGGCAACATGATCGTTCTCCTTATTTTCCACTGCAACATTTTTTTAAATATATGACGCGACCCACCACAGAGCTCTCTGAGGCCCCCTTGTGGGCCAGGACCCCCTTGTTGGGAACCGCTGCTGTAGACAATCAGAAAAAAAAATTGCATATGGGGGGTAATAATATTGACCTTAAAAAAAAATAAAAACTGCTTTTATTCTAGCCGAAATAAAACAAATAAGACTTTCTTCAGGAGAAAAAATATTATCAGACATACTGTGAAAAATTCCTTGCTCTGATAAACATCATTTGGGAAATAATTTGAAAAAGACAAAAAATAGTGGGTGAATAATTTTGACTTCAACTGTACACACAGTGGTGACTGGTTAATTAAAAGTAAACAGTGGCATTCATCTGTGCTGTTTACTCTAAAGGAAAAAGCAAGAAGTTCAAAAAGAGACATTTCTGCAGAAACCCTCTTAAAGGCACAGTACACTCTCAGGAATCAAGATATGAAAGCTGTCAATGGGTGGTACCTTTTTAAAAAGTAAACGCAACACAATCTCACTGCAGTTCATAACTTTTTGATTTAGTGGCTAATTCATATAAATTCGTCCAATCTCGTTTGTACAATTTAGTATGATTTGCTCGACCCCCGATGACGGTTGGGTTTAGAGGTGGGGTTTGGTGCCACGCCTCCTTTTAAAAATCGTATATTTTCGGATGACTGAACCACTTAACTGACAAAAAGTAAAACAGTTACGTTTCCTTGCGAGATCAAGCCGGTAAACACTAAAAAAAAATCAGTAAATTAACAGTTCTGAAATCTGAATTTTGTGATTCGAAAGTGTTTTCCATTTATTTACAGTTGTGAATTGCATTATGGGATGTTGATCTCTGCTTTGTTGACTTTTGATGTTGAAAATTCATCTCTACAGTTTAACAAAGTGACTTTTGTTGACATTTTAGTAGTTTGAAATAATATAACTTATAAGAAATAATATAGAGAGGAATAAGTCTGTAAAATAACAGAAAACGTACTGTCAGTTTATGACAGGGTTTCTGTAGTGTAATATACAACAACAACCCAGACAATGTAGCACTTTAAACTATTAAAATGTTCAGAAAAGTCACTTTTTTTAAACTTTTCAAGGTTAAAAGTTGTTGGAAGAAAGATCAAGGTCTCCTAATGCAACTCAAAAGCAGAAATAAATAGGAAAAATCAAAAACAAAACACAGAAAATTGCTAATTTAGGGGTATTTTTTAACAGCGTAAAAAACTAGAGCTACACACAGGAGCAGTTTGAGGACAAAAACATGACAAATGTCTGAAATACAACATCTGAACAGTGGCTTTATGTGGAGTATGTTGAATGATTGACTTGCCACATCACCACCTCAACTGTGCATTATAGTCTAATAATTCACTCAGCCTGACTTTAAAGGTGCTGTATGTAAGTTTTTGACACTTTTAAAGCATATATATATATATATATATATTATAATATGTTTGGAGATATTTAAGAAACATGCTAAGTGAACATTCTTGTTTATCTGAAAAACAATGCTGAAGTCAGATATTCTGCTGTGACAATGTGAGTTACGTGCCAGAACGTCTGTCCTTGTTTTGGTTCGTTTACTCCGCCCAGTGCCACTTTAGCCAATTATATTTCAGCACCCCGGGTTGTCTTGGTGAAAAATAGCGTATTTCATTCATTCAGTCAGGAAGGCTCTCAAAGTATGTGTCTGCAACTTTCGGTGGACAGTAGCAGACTCCAAAATGATTCAGAGTTCCACATGAGGTTATTAATTAGCAAATAATATAAATATTACAAATGTAAACATTAGGGGAGCAGGATACATTGTAAACCAGTGTCCTAACAACACGCTACATGACGAGATTTGCAGTGTTAAGCAATTTGTCTGTTTGCACCAGACGAAACATGACAGAAATTTAAATACAGCCATTGGTGGGGACGGGTATATACAGTTGAGGTCAGAATAATTAATTTTTTCCCCCAATTTCTGTTTAACGGAGATACGATTTTTTCAACACATTTCTAAACATAATAGTTTTAATAACTCATTTCTAATAACTGATTTATTTTATCTGTGTCATGATGACAGTAAATAATATTTGACTAGATATTTTTCAAGACACTTCTATACAGCTTAAAGTGACATTTAAAGGCTTAACTAGGTTAATTAGGTTAACTAGGCAGGTTAAGGTAACTAGGCAAGTTATTGTATAACGATGGTTTGTTCTGTAGACAATCAGAAAAAAAATATAGCTTAAAGGGGCTAATAATATTGACCTTAAAATGGTGTTTAAAAATTAAAAACTGCTTTTATTCTAGTCGAAATAAAACAAATAAGACTTTCTCCAGAAGAAAAAATATTGTGTTGCTATTAATTATTAAACTGCTATTAAAATGTATTATTAATTAATCCTATCTTCATTCAATTTATTAAGTTAAATTAAATAGTCAGGCCCATAGCCAAGGGGGCTTCGGGTGGTTTGAAAGACCAAGACCAACAGTTGGGTTGTTATTATTATTATTATTATTATGTTTGAATCTTCTTTTTATTCAAATGGCCAAATTCTGACTGAGGACAGTTGAATGTGCTGGCCAGTTTGTTATTTGCCTGCTAGCTTCAGTTTTTAATTTAAAACAAGTTTTACCAGATTTATATAAAAAATTATGATATATGATAATACATTTGTATTTTAAAAATAAGTATTTTTTTCATATTTCTTTACTCTAAATTTTCAATATTTATAAAACTAATATAAAACTTAGTTTAAATGCACACAGGCCTGACAGTGTAATGTTAAAATAATGTTTATTGACTGATAAAGAGAGAGATTAACAAAGACTTCCGTTTATTTTAGCCATAGTGCAAATTTAACATGTCTCATATATCAGTATTGATTAAGGATGGAGCACAGGCTGTAGTTTTTTTTTGACAAATTGTTTAAACCCGAAATTGGACATGCTACTCTGAGAGATTAGGAGAACTGGCAGGGTCATATACTTTTAGATGTTTAATCTCCAGTTAGTTTTCAGGGCATATTATTATTCACAGACTATATCAGCCTGCTATGACAATAGACTGTGTATTAAAGCGGGGAAAACACGAGCATTAACGCCATTATCATGAGGGACTCATTCAGTAGCGAACTTGAGTTTATTTAACTTACACTTTTCGTTGAAAAAAGCTCCTTATGTCTTTTTTTTCTGCCGCCATCTACGGAGAATTCACCTGCATAGTTTTGGCGCTATATTAAAAGTGAATTAAATTATTGGTGGGGACATTTCAATAGTTGATGGATATTGAAGGCATACCTGTCAACATTGGATGTGAAAATAAGGGATAGCCCCCCCCCCCCCCCCCCCCCCCAAAAAAAAAAAAAAAAAATAAAAAAAATAAAAATAAAAAATAAATAAATAAATAAAAATAAAATAAATACCCCAAAAAATAAATATGTTCATCTGGAGCTGTTTCATTGTAAATAAACTTCTGAAACGATCAGTAATACATTTTTATTATTATTTACAAAGGATATAATGATTAGTATACATTAGAAAAAGCTGCAAATAAATTAGCAAACAGTTCAGCTCATTAAAACTATTAGCTATTATAAAGAAATAGAATCAAGTTATCAAATCTCATCTTTTCTTCACTGTATAATTTAAACATTCTAATTAAAGAGCAGCGAATGAATCTCTCATTTAGAGTTTTTTGGTTTGATTACATTTAATAACAGAGCTGTCACTTTAAAACTGCACAGATCTATAATGAAATCATTTGACTGTTTTCCTAACTGCTTATGCTCATTTAAGACAAAATTTGTTGTGTTTAAAAGAAAACCCAACAAGATCGACATGTCTAGATGTTGTTATTATTATTATTATTCATTCATTCATTCATTTATTTTATTTTCGGCTTAGTCCCTTTATTAATCTGGGGTCGCCATAGCGGAATGAACCGCCATTATTATTATTATTATTATTATTATTATTATCATTATTATTATTATTATGATGATGATGTATATATGTCTATTTAAACACGCACCAAAACCCAGTGTCCACTTGAGCTCAGCATCAAATCACGTACGTACAGAATCCGCTTGGGAAACAGCGTCTATTATCACTGTGGAGCGCATCAGCTGACACTCATGCATCTTTATATGAACTGACTGTTTTGAGGATTGCATAGGGGTAATGGCGCCTGTAATGAAAAGGAAATTAATCGCGCCGTTTTTATGTTTATTTCAAAGTGTTTCTATGCCTAAATAAAATGAAAGCACAGAACCGAATCACAGTTAAGAGCAAGGGCGGCCCCTGGTGGTTCGGCGATATGGGTTGCATATAGGGAGGATCAGCTCTTCTCAGAAAGATAAAAAAATACGGGAGAAATACGGGAAAATACCTTTACGGGATAACAGCGGGATAGAACTGTGAAATACGGGAGAATTCCGGGAAAAACGGGAGGTTTGACAGGTATGATTGAAGGCGATGCGTCACCTCCATCTATGCTAAATCTACACCCTGTTGAGAAGCACAGAATAGTGCACTTACTGCACTCCAACGAAATGGTAAGGTTTATAATCTAATTAATACATATTAAACCTTTTTAACATTACATGTAGATGCTAAATCACTGATATGTGTTGGCTTTGAGTTCTAAAGTTCAATTTCAAACGGTTTATTTTATTTTTAAGTCATGTAAAATGGCATTCAAACTCACATTGTTAGCATTTAACACTGAATAAAGCACATGAGGTGTACCTGAGCTGATCATTTTCAGTTTTCTATCAATTTCAGGTGTTGATTAGAACAAAAACTCCTTTTAATATGGAAAATATTCCTTCTATCGCCTGCTGTTGTTTTATATAGAACACAATTTAAATCAGCCTTTAGCCTTGATCGTCAGACTCGCTCCTGTTGGTCCTCAATCTGGCAACCTGCGCTTGCATGTGTTTTGAATCAGGAATGCAATACCTAGTTCAACCACTGGGTGTCAAACTTACATACTGCATCTTTAATTCTTCCTTACATATACAGTAGTATTTTTGGATATTGAAACCTGAGTTCTTGATAAAGCATCCAACTTTAATCACGCATTAAAACTTCTCCCGAGCAATGAAAGAGCTCAGTCTGAACACTGGCGTGTTTGTGTGTGTGAGAATGGAAATGTTTGGTGTATTGCAGGATGTATAATTAGCTGCGAGTGGAGAAGTCAGCCAGTGGATCAGATGTGGGATTACACACTGGCGCTGACTGTTGACAGCCTCATCTTTGAGCCTGTTGATCGGTAATCCCACCAAGACGGGGATTAATCGCGACTATTTACATTCCTGTCACAGAATCTGGAAAACAGTGTGAGATGCGTTTCTGCTGGATGACATAAGAGCCCGACAGCTGCTCGTTTCGCTCTGCATTATTTCTCAACAGTTGTGCAGCAGACGGGGATAAAGTCTAAAGGGGATACAGCTGTGGATACTCACAGAAATATAGCATAATTTTTGTGACACTGTACAACAATTATTGTGGAGGAATCGATGGGCTGCTATGATATAAAGACCTGGCTTACCTTTGTGCTCTGAATATATTGTACTCTTATAAACTATATTATTTATTTATGTATTACATATTTTTCCTGTTTTGCTGTATGTTTAATTAAATAAATGCAGCCTTGCTAATCTCAAAATATTTGTAAAAAGTTAGAGCCCTATCATACACCTGGCGCAATAAGGTGCAAGACGTGTTTGGTGCAATTTGTTGATATTTTCAGACCAACGCAGCCCTAATTCTCCTGCTTTGTGCCACGTTGTTTAAATGGTAAATCCATTTGCGCCACTTTGTGGACTCATGGGAGTTCCGGTCTATGAAGGAGGCGTGTTAAGGCGCATTGTTGGATTTGTTGTGTTTGAGGAAATGAAATAGACCCCGCCATTGACCAGCAGAGCGCTTTAGTTGTGCGCCTTAAACACATACACATTGCTTAATACACACAGGAATGCACAAATATCTTTACATATGAAAAAAATTTAAGGATTAAAATGTTACAAAATTATTATTTTCTACATAAATATAAAAACCACCGCCTTCATGCCTTCTTCATCTCGGGGGGCCATTTTTCAGTTTATTCATGACAAATTGCATTTGTATAATGGTATTATTATTGGCAGTATTATTTATTATATGCATATTTATATTTGTTTTAATTAAAACAAGCTTAGATTTGTCCATCTGTGGGGTTTTGAAGACCTATAGGGCATATGTCGTGACGGTACAGGTGAATTGGGTAAGCTAAAATTGGCCGTAGTGTATGTGTGTGAATGAGACTGTCTGGGTGTTTCCCAGTGATGGGTTGCAGCTGGAAGGACATCCCTCCGTAAAACATATGCTGGATAAGTTGGCGGTTCATTCCGCTGTGGTGACCCCAGATTAATAAAGGGACTAAGCCGAAAAGAAAATGAATGCATGAAGTTGTGTTTCTCTTTTCATGCATCACAGTAATGATAAATCTAAAGCAGTGGCGGGCAAACTTTTTAGACCCGAGGGCCACATCAAGTTTTGCAAACCCAGTGAAGGGCCACATGTCAAATCCTTCAAAAAATAACTTTTATTTATAGTGGCAGTACGCATCGAACATGTAATATCGGACAGAAACATGTCACATTTACACAAAATTCACAAGTCAAAATTTACAAGTCAAATTAATTTGCACTGCTATTTATTTATTTACTTATCATCATCATCATCATCATCATAAAACAATAAAATAATCCCTTATAAAATATAATAATAATAATGTAATAATTTTTACAGTGGAGATTAGAAAGGGTATTGTCTAATAGAAAAAATCTCATATTAACACAATAAAAACAATTCTTAAAGTTTACTATTCAGTCAAATTTATACAGATCAATCATCATAAAACTTAAAGAAACCACAAATCATTGATAAAAGAACTTCAAGTGGATGTATGCATGGAAAATATATTCTATGACAAAAATTAACACACTTAACCAGCAATTATTTTATAATTTGAGTCAAATTTACAACAATCTCATTTCCTCCCATACTGGTTGCACTAACTGTACCGCGTGCAATACTGCCATCAAACGGCGTTCACTTGTATTGCATCATTAATTTACTAATTTTGAAACCAAACCGTTACTAAGAAGCAGCATTTTAAAAACTTCCTCGCGGGCCGGATGAAAGGTTTCAGCGGGCCGCATATGGCCCGCAGGCCGTAGTTTGCCCACCTCTGATCTAAAGGTTACCTAGTGCAGTAACACATCCTAAAGTTTTTCAGTTTAAAAGTAAATCAGGTTTAAATGCCAAGGGGACGAAAGTAACACTGTTATTTATGTCCCACTGATAATAGCCGAACATTATTTTTCACTTTTTTGTTTGCAGTGTTTGGATGTTCAGATGTTTTATAAGATTAATGCATATTGCCAATAATAATAAAAAATATTTCAAAAATTAAATATAAAACCTCAACATTTTGCATTGTTGGATTGCTTTTAGAACATTTGATGGAGCTGAAATTTAAAATTTAATGCAGTTTAATATTTATCTGCAAAAATACAGGACAAAATATGTTTGCAGTGAACATTAACAAGGTCATAGATATATTTAAACCGATCAAGATGAAGCCAGTAAATCTAGTAAATACTGTTGTGTTACTTTTGACCTCGTGTGTTACTTTCGTCCCTGCTGACGGGGTCAACAGTAATAATGTGCAACTTTTGTTCATATTGAAGTTGTTCAACATTGATAAAAGGACATCTGATTTTGATAGACGACTGTTATGAGTTAGTAACCACAGCAGAATATATTTCTGCCAAAAACATTATCTTTTAAAATTAGGTTTTTATGAAAAATGTTACTTTCATCCTCGCTCTTCCCTACTAATTTAAGTGGATTAAACATAAAACAAATAAGCTGTCCACCCCAAAAAACTCAAGTTGTGTTGCTTCAAGTCATTTTATATAAGTAGTTTGAAAAACAACAAATGTCAGCATATTAAAGCATCGCCGAAATCTAAACTAAGTTTTTTCCTCTAAATAAATGTCTCCTTTTTGATTTTTGGTATAACGAGACTGCTCGTATCAGTCTTTGACAACAGAAACAGTTTACTTTTCATTTATTTATTTGCTGAAAGTGAAATTTAATAAAGCGTCAGAGGCGTTGTATGAGTCAGATTTGGCAGAGTTTAGTTTCAAACACAGACAGAAATCAACTCAACTTTACTTTTAGAAAAGTAGAATATGTTAAATGTCTGCTGATCACTTAAATAAGAGACTAAATAAATGAATAAATGCATGACAATGAAAACTCACCATAATCGTGTCCCTTGAACGCAGGAGATGAAGCACAAGTGATTTGAGCGCGAGTGGAAATGCTGATTTTATATACATTTATAACCCCATTGTGTGTCTATAAATATATTCATGCTTAACCAGGTGTTATGGACATCAGACGTTATTATAAGAATCCTGATTAAAGAGGTTTAATATTGCAGCCAGCCGGCTTAAACACGCACAACACATGACAACTGCTGGAATAAATACAGCTACAACTTTCCTAAAGCGAGAATGTGTGACTGACAGCGGCGTTTCTTTGTAGTATTACTCTCTGTGTGGACTCATTTCGCATATGATTAAGAGAATATTTTCTTATATTTTTTCTTATTTTATTATGTAAAGTTTTCGTTTTAAAAGTTGTAAATAGTTTTAAATATTTTAAATTTGTTCTTATTTTCATTCATTCATTTGGTTTAGTCCCTTATTTATTATGGGTCGCCACAGTGGAATGAACCGCCAACTTATCCAGTATATGTTTTACACAGCAAATGCCCTTCCCAATACTGTGAACTCATTCACACTCATACACTACGGCCAATTTAGTTTACTCAATTCACCTATAGCGCATGTGTTTGGACTGTGGGGGAAACCGGAGCACCCGGAGGAAACTCCCGCCAACACGGGGAGAACATGCAAACTCCACACGGAAATGCTAACTGACCCTGCTGGGACTCGAACCAGTGACATTCTTGCTGTGAGGTGACCAGTGCTAACCACTGAGCCACCTTACAGCCTTATTGAGGGAATATTTTCTTATATTTCTTCTTAGAAAAGTTGTAGATAGTTTTAACTATTTAAAATTTGTTCTTATTTTCTATAGCTATAACTCCTATTTTTATATCTAAAATGTTCTGTGTGTTTACTTATTATTTTACATAATTTGGATTTTTCTTTAGGTCACAGGTGGTTGTTTTAGCATTTCACTGCATAGCACAGAAAACAAACACAGAATCTGTCCATTTTTTACGGTATACTCTTAAAACATGAAAAATAACTGTTTTAATATATATAAAAATCTTAAATTAATAGAATATGAGGCAGCACGGTGGTTCAGTGGTTAGCACTGTCACCTCACAAGAAGGTCGATGGGTTGTGGTTTGAGTCCCGGCTGGGTATTTCTGTGTGCAGTTTGCATGTTCTCCCTGTGTTGGCGTGGGTTTCTTCCGTGTGCTCCGGTTTCACAAAGTATGGGTGTTTTCCATAATGGGTTGCAGCTGTATATATTTATAACATATATAGTGGAAGTCATAATTATTAGCCCCCCTTTGAATTTTTTTTTTTCTTTTTTAAATATTTCCCAAATGATGTTTAACAGAGCAAGGAAATTTTCACAGTATGTCTGATAATATTTTTTCTTCTGGAGAAAGTCTTATTTGTTTTATTTCGGCTAGAATAAAAGCAGTTTTCAGTTTTTTAAGAACCATTTTAAGGTCAAAATTATTAGCCCCTTTAAGCTGTATATTTTTTCTGATAGTCTACAGAACAAACCATCGTTATACAATAACTTGCCTAATTACCCTAACCTGCCTAGTTAACCTAATTAACCTAGTTAAGCCTTTAAATGTCACTTTAAGCTGTATAGAAGTGTCTTGAAGAATATCTAGTCAAATATTATTTACTGTCATCATGGCAAAGATAAAATAAATCAGTTATTAGAGATGAGTTATTAAAACTATTATGTTTAGAAATGTGTTGAAAAATCTTCTCTCCGTTAAACAGAAATTGGGGATAAAAATAAACAGGGGGGGCTAATCATTCTGACTTCAACTGTGTGTGTGTGTGTGTGTGTGTGTGTGTGTGTGTGTGTATGTATATATATATATATATATATATATATATATATACACACACACACACACACACACACACACACACACACACACACACACACACACACACACATATATATATATACACACACATATTTATATATATATATATATATATATATATATATATACATATACAGTTACAATCAGAATTATTCAACCCCCTGATTTATTAGCCCCCCTGTTTATTTTTTTATTTTTTTTGTTTATTTCTGTTTAACGGAGAGAATTTTTTCAACACATTTCTAATCATAATAGTTTTAATAACTCATTTCTAATAACTGATTTATTTTATCTTTGCCATGATGACAGTAAATAATATTTGACTAGATATTTTTCAAGACACTTCTATACAGCTTAAAGTGACATTTAAAGGCTTAACTAGGTTAATTAGGTTAACTATGCAGGTTATGGTAATTAGGCAAGTTATTGTATAATGATGGTTTGTTCTGTAGACTATTGAAAAAAAAATATAGCTTAAAGGGGCTAATAATTTTGACCTTAAAATGAGTTTTAAAAAATTAAAAACTGCTTTTATTCTAGCCGAAATAAAACAAATAAGACTTTCTCCAGAAGAAAAAATATTATCAGACATACTGTGAAAATTTCCTTGCTCTGTTAAACATCATTTGGGAAATATTTAAAAAAGAAAAAAAAAATTCAAAGGGGGTTCAATAATTCTGATTGCAACTGTATATATGTGTGTGTGTGTGTGTGCATATATATATATATATATATATATATATATATATATATATATATATATATATATATATATACATATATATATATATATATATATATATATATATATATATATATATATATATATATATATATACATATATATATATATATATATATATATATATATATATATATATATATATATATATATATATATATATATATATATATATATATATACATACAGCCGAAGTCAAACTTATTAGTCCTTCTGTGTTTTTTTGTTTCTTTTTCAAATATTTCCCAAATGATGTTTAACACAGCAAGGAATTTTTCACATTATTTCCTTTAATATTTTTTCTTCTGGAGAAAGTCTTATTTGTTTTATTTCGGCTAGAATAAAAGCAGTTTTTAATTTTTTGAAACTATTTTAAGGTCAATATTATTAGCCCTTTCCAGCAGTATTTTATTTCAATTGTCTACAGAACAAACCACTGTTATACAATGACTTGCCTAATTACCCAAATTAACCCAGTTAAGTCTTTAAATGTCACTTTAAGCTGAATACCAGTATTTTGACAAATATCTAATCAAATATTATTTACTGTCATGATGACAAAGATAAAAGAAATCAGTGATTAGAAATGAGTTATTAAAACTATTATGTTTAGAAATGTGTTGAAAAAAATCTGCCTTCCGTTAAATAGAAATTTTGAATAAAAATATACAGGGGGGTAATAATGCTGATTGCTATATACAGTATAGAAAGATGACCTTAGTTTGACCTCTCAAATTGCTCTTATACAAGCTTTTTTTCATTATGGATAGGCAAAGTTGACACCAGGAATGTTATTTAACACCTTCAATGATGATCTGGAGGTCTTTTAATACTTACTGTATTTCAAAAGAATGACTTTGAAACAATTGCGGTTTTGATTTGTAGGGGCGGCAGCGTGGCTCAGTGGTTAGCAGCAGCACTGTCGCCTCACAGGAGGAAGGTCGCTGGTTCGAGTCCCGGCTGGGTCAGTTGACATTTCAGTGTGGAGTTTGCACTTGGGTTTCCTCCGGTTTCCCATACACATGCGCTTTAGGTGAATTGAATAAACTAAATTGACTGTTGTGTATGTGTGTGTGTAAATGTGAGAGTGTATAGGTGTTTCCCACTACTGGGTTGTGGCTGGAAGGGCATAAATAGTTGGCGGTTCACTCCGCTGTGGTGGTGACCCCTGATAAATAAAGGACTACGCCGAAGGAAAATGAATGAATGAGTTTTCATTTGTGAGCAGATCTGAGATGCTCAATATCAGCCACCTGATGGCAGTCTCAACAAGCTGCTGTTTCAAGGCCTTTTCCCTCCACAGACGATCAATATATCAGAGTTCAGCAGCTCTCGCTGATATTCCTGGAATGATATTGCCAAGCATAGTCAAACATTGATGTTTATCTAGGCCACCGCATGCACGCCATCAACCTAAAACCACACAGATGCACTCATTAGATCACTTCTGTATTCACACTTATTTTTGTGGTTAGTTTGCTTTTCATTCCACATTATTAGTATTGCCTTTTTCACATCCAATAATACAGGATTTTAACTTTTTTTAAGCTCACAGCTTGCATTGCTGCCCACAGAGATTCGTGAAAAATCTCCCACTGTTCAGTTCCCAATAATCCACCGGTTTTCGCATCCTCAAAATATCCGCATATTTAGATCCGAACAAAAGTAATAAGTGTTGGTGCATCAGGCTTGTATATCAGAACTGATTTAAATTTCAAATTTAACAGTGAGCCGTATCAAAACAAGATATATTATTCCTTCCTTATAAGACCGATGCACTCTTTTTTTCTTTTCTCTCCCTGAAGCAATAAATAAAAAGCAATAAAACAGAAACTTTTAATAAGCACCCTTTATATTCCCCGTAGGTGGCTTACAAAGTGCAAATACATTTCTCCTTAAAAATAGACCTGCGTTTGTTGGTTTTAATAGCAAAGAGGAGAATGACAGATGTGCTCACTTAGTAATCGCTCGTAGTCCACAACGCCACCGGAGCGCTTAACCTCTTTCATTTACACACATTATTATACTGATATCTGTAATCCAGCGCATTTCACATACTGATTTCTCCAAACACTACAAAACAAATAAGAAATAAATCCACAGACTTTCCTGTAATCATCCCAACAAAGTTTAACTAAAGGGTTCCTGGGTTAAAATGCTTTTAAAAAGGCATTAGGGATCCTTAAAAGGGAATTGCAGCTATAGTCATTATAGGCACAATGTGATAATGAAACTTCCTCACAGGGAAAAGGTCACAGTGAGCTGTAATGAGTTATTTTAGGAGTAATATTGGTCATGTTTAAGTTAAGCTACACCAATATTATAATGATCAAACCTTATGTAATTTGGACAGTGTGTGATACATTTACAGCTACTGATGTCAGAATATTGGGTCGTATTTAAGTTAGGATACACCTATATTATAATGATCAAACATCATTTTTAAAGATGTAGTTTGGACAATATGTGCAATACATTTACAGCTAGTGATGTTAGAATATAGGGTTTTATTTAAAGGTTACACCAATTTTATAAGGATCAAACCTCATTGTTAAAGATGTAATTTAATCAATATGTGCAATACTTTTACAGCTACTGATTATAGAATATTGGGTCATATTTAAGCTAATTTATGCCAATATTACAATAATCAAACCTCATGGTTATGTCATTTGAACAATATGTGTGATACAGCTACTGATGTCAGAATGTTGAGTCATATTTAAGTTAGGTTACAGCAATATTATAATGATCAATGAACAATATGTGCGATACACAGTTGCTAATGTCAGAATATTGGGCCATATTTAAGGTCATTTACACCAATATCATAATAATCAAACCCCATTTTTAAAGATGTAATTTGGACAATATGTGCGATACACAGTTGCTAATGTCAGAATATTGGGCCATATTTAAGGTCATTTTCACCAATATCATAATAATCAAACCCCATTTTTAAAGATGTAATTTGGACAATACAATAGGGATGTCACATATAGGGTCATATTTAAGGTAATTTACACTAATATTATTATGGTAATTTACACTAATGCTATTATGAACCTCACTGTTAACATTTACAGCTACTAATTTTAGAATATTGTGTCATATTTAAAAGTTGTGTCAATATAATGATGATCAAACCCCATTGTTAAAGATGTGCAATATGTGCAGTACATTTACATGTCAGAATATTGGGTCATATTTAAGGTAATTTACGCCAAAATCACAGTAATCAAACCTCATTGTTAAAGATGTAATTTAGACAATGTGTGCTACATTTACAGCTACTAATGTCTGAATATTGGGTCATATTTAAGGTCATTTAGACCAATATAATAATCAAAGCCCATTTTTAAAGATGCACTTTGGACAATACAATTACAGCTTGTGGTGTCAGACTATACGGTAAGTTACACTAATATTATAATGACCAAACCTCATTGTTAAAGATGTAATTTGGACAATATGCGTGGTACATTTACCGCTGCTGATGTCAGAATATTGGGTCATATTTAAGGTCATTTACGCAAATATTTTATTAATCGAATGTCATTTTTAAAGATGTAATTTGGACAATATGTGCAGTATATATACAGTTACTGATGTCAGAATATTGGGTAGTATTTAAGATAATTTATTCCAATATTATAATACTCAAACTTCATTTTTAAACATGTAATTTGGACAATATATGTGATACATTTACAGTTACTAATGTCAGAATATTTGGTCATATTTGAGGTAATTTACACCAATATTATATTAATCAAACCCCATTTTAAACATGTAATTTGGACAAAATGTGCAATACATTTACAGTTACTGATGTCAGAATATTGGGTAGTATTTAAGATAATTTATTCCAATATTATAATACTCAAACTTCATTTTTAAACATGTCATTTGGACAATATGTGCGACACATTTACAGCTACTAATGTTAGAATATTGGGTCATATTTAAAGGTTACACCAATAATGATCAAACCTCATTATTAAAAATGTAATTTGGACAATATATGTGATACATTTACAGTTACTAATGTCAGATTATTTGGTCATATTTGAGGTAATTTACACCAATATTATATTAATCAAACCCCATTTTAAACATGTAATTTGGACAAAATGTGCAATTACAGCTACTGATGTCAGAATATTGGGTCATATTTAAAGTTTACACCAATATTATAATGATGATGTATTTGGACAATATGTGTGATACATTTACAGCTACTGATGTCAGAATATTGGGTCATATTTAACCCTTGTGCACTGTTCAAATTTACTACCCTTTGTTATGTTCGGGATGAAAACATCCACTGAATTAAACTGCTGTAAAAATGCATCATATTCAATTATTTTTATTTTTTTTGCATAAATCTGTTATTCAGCCTCAGTCCTGATCAAAACTGCTAAATTATTTAGGAAATTTACAGGATTTAACTCTTTAATTGCCAGATTCACAAATTATGTCACTGATTTGTGACACGTGTTTTCAAAATAAAAAGTAATTTTGAACTGGATTTTTTTTACTCTTTTATCACAGTCTTGGACATGTGAACCATTAGTAACAAAACTGGCTTTAATGCATTGTTAGATTTTCATAATTTCTCCCTAATTTACTGTTGGTGGCTGTTTTTGCCCCATTGACGTCCATTATAAGCACATCTGATGGTGCATAAATACACAGCTTTTGTTTTTATTTACTCCATGTAGTTCTGAGAGCTGAGATGCATATTTTGATATTTAAAAGTTACGTCACTATTATAATGATCAAACCTCATTGTTAAAGATGTAATTTGGACAATATGTGCAATACATGTACAGTTACTAATGTCAGAATATTTGGTCATATTTGAGGTAATTTACACCAATATTATAATAATCAAACCCCATTTTAAAGATATAATTTGGACAATATGTGCGATAAATTCAGTTACTGATGTCAGAATATTGGGTCATATTTAAGGTCATTTACGCCAGTATTACAATAAACAAACCTCTATGTTAAAGATGTAATTTGGACAATATGTGCGACAAATTTACAGTTACTGATGTAAAAATATTAAGTCGTATTTAAGGTCATTCATGCCAATATTATAATACTCAAACTTCATTTTTAAACATGTAATTTGGACAATGTGTGTGATACATTTACAGCTACTAATGTTAGAATATTGGGTCATATTGAATTTAAGTTACATCTATATTATAATGATCAAACTCAAATTTTAAAGATGTAATTTGAACAATATGTGCAATACATTTACAGCTAATCATGTCAGAATATTGGGTCGTATTTTAAGGTAATTTACACCAAAATTATAATGACCAGACCTGATTGTTAAAAATGTGAATTGGACAATATGTGCGATACATATACAGTTAGAATATTGTCAGAATATTGTGTCATATTTAAAAGTTACACCAATATTATAATGATCAAACCTCATTTTTAAAGATGTGACAATATGTGCAGTACATATAGAGTCACTGATGTCAGAATATTGGGTCATATTTGAGGTCATTTACGCCAGTATTATAATAAACAAACTTCTATGTTAAAGATGTCATTTGGACAATATGTGCAACACATTTACAGCTACTAATGTTAGAATATTGGGTCATATTTAAAGGTTACACCAATATTATAATGATCAAACCTCATTATTAAAGATGTAATTTGGACAATATATGTGATACATTTACAGTTACTAATGTCAAAATATTTGGTCATTTTTGAGGTAATTTACACCAATATTATAATAATCAAACCCCATTTTAATGATGTCATTTGGACAATATGTGTGACACATTTACAGATGCTGATGTCAGAATATTGGGTCATATTTAAAGTTTACACCAATATTAAAATGATCAAACCTCATTGTTAAAGATGTAATTTGGACAATATATGTGATACATTTACAGCTACTAATGTCGGAATATTTGGTCATATTTGAGGTAATTTACACCAATATTATATTAATCAAACCCCATTTTAAACATGTAATTTGGACAAAATGTGCAATTACAGCTACTGATGTCAGAATATTGGGTCATATTTAAAGTTTACACCAATATTATAATGATGATGTATTTGGACAATATGTGTGATACATTTACAGCTACTGATGTCAGAATATTGGGTCATATTTAACCCTTGTGCACTGTTCAAATTTACTACCCTTTGTTATGTTCGGGATGAAAACATCCACTGAATTAAACTGCTGTAAAAATGCATCATATTCAATTATTTATTTATTTTTTTTTTTTTGCATAAATCTGTTATTCAGCCTCAGTCCTGATCAAAACTGCTAAATTATTTAGGAAATTTACAGGATTTAACTCTTTAATTGCCAGATTCACAAATTATGTCACTGATTTGTGACACGTGTTTTCAAAATAAAAAGTAATTTTGAACTGGATTTTTTTTACCCTTTTATCACAGTCTTGGACATGTGAACCATTAGTAACAAAACTGGCTTTAATGCATTGTTAGATTTTCATATTTTCTCCCTAATTTACTGTTGGTGGCTGTTTTTGCCCCATTGACGTCCATTATAAGCACATCTGATGGTGCATAAATACACAGCTTTTGTTTTTATTTACTCCATGTAGTTCTGAGAGCTGAGATTCATATTTTGATATTTAAAAGTTACGTCACTATTATAATGATCAAACCTCATTGTTAAAGATGTAATTTGGACAATATGTGCAATACATGTACAGTTACTAATGTCAGAATATTTGGTCATATTTGAGGTAATTTACACCAATATTATAATAATCAAACCCCATTTTAAAGATATAATTTGGACAATATGTGCGATAAATTCAGTTACTGATGTCAGAATATTGGGTCATATTTAAGGTCATTTACGCCAGTATTACAATAAACAAACCTCTATGTTAAAAATGTAATTTGGACAATATGTGCGACAAATTTACAGTTACTGATGTAAAAATATTAAGTCGTATTTAAGGTCATTCATGCCAATATTATAATACTCAAACTTCATTTTTAAACATGTAATTTGGACAATGTGTGTGATACATTTACAGCTACTAATGTTAGAATATTGGGTCATATTGAATTTAAGTTACATCTATATTATAATGATCAAACTCAAATTTTAAAGATGTAATTTGAACAATATGTGCAATACATTTACAGCTAGTCATGTCAGAATATTGGGTCGTATTTTAAGGTAATTTACACCAAAATTATAATGACCAGACCTGATTGTTAAAAATGTGAATTGGACAATATGTGCGATACATATACAGTTAGAATATTGTCAGAATATTGTGTCATATTTAAAAGTTACACCAATATTATAATGATCAAACCTCATTTTTAAAGATGTGACAATATGTGCAGTACATATAGAGTCACTGATGTCAGAATATTGGGTCATATTTGAGGTCATTTACGCCAGTATTATAATAAACAAACTTCTATGTTAAAGATGTCATTTGGACAATATGTGCAACACATTTACAGCTACTAATGTTAGAATATTGGGTCATATTTAAAGGTTACACCAATATTATAATGATCAAACCTCATTATTAAAGATGTAATTTGGACAATATATGTGATACATTTACAGTTACTAATGTCAAAATATTTGGTCATTTTTGAGGTAATTTACACCAATATTATAATAATCAAACCCCATTTTAATGATGTCATTTGGACAATATGTGTGACACATTTACAGCTGCTGATGTCAGAATATTGGGTCATATTTAAAGTTTACACCAATATTAAAATGATCAAACCTCATTGTTAAAGATGTAATTTGGACAATATGTGCGATAAATTTACAGTTACTGATGTCAGAATATTGGGTCATATTTAAGGTCATTTACGCCAGTATTATAATAAACTTCTATGTTAAAGATGTAATTTGGACAATATGTGCAGTACATATACAGTTACTGATGTCAGAATATTGGGTCGTATTTAAGGTAATTCATGCCGATATTATAATACTCAAACTTCATTTTTAAACATGTCATTTGGACAATGTGTGCGACACATTTACAGCTACTAATGTTAGAATATTGGGTCATATTTAAAGGTTACACCAATATTATAATGATCAAACCCTCATTATTAAAGATATAATTTGGACAATATGTGTAATACATGTACAGTTACTAATGTCAAAATATTTGGTCATTTTTGAGGTAATTTACACCAATATTATAATAATCAAACCCCATTATTAAAGACCTAATTCAAACAATGTGCAATACATATACAGCTAGTGATGTCAGAATATTGGGTCATATTTGAATTTAGCTACCGCAATAATATAATAATCAAACCTCGTTCTTAAAGATGTCATCTGGATAACACATACAGCTAGGGATGTCAGAAAATATGGGTTATTTTATGGGCT
>LR812526.1:8027836-8115336 GCA_903798195.1 Danio kyathit | reverse complement strand
TGTTCTTTAGCATTTGAGCCTTTTTAATGTTGAAGGGTTTGCCTTATGTTTTAATTGTTATGTATGTGACATAGATTTTATTTTAATTAGTATTGATTGTGTTCAGCACTTTGGGCAACGTTGTGTTGTAAAAAATGTGCTATATAAATAAACTAACTAACTAACTAACTACACTATAAAAAAAAATCCTTGTTGCCTTAAATTTTTAAGCTGAATCAAAATAGTCTTATGAGTCCATTGAACTGATATTATGTTACACTGACTTAAAACAGCTTGCGTAACTAAGTTAGAACATGATTAACTTAGTTAAATAAGTTACTTTGAACTAAAAACATACGCTGTCATGACTAATTGATCATGTAATTTTTTTACAGTGTATGCATGCGGTACCCAAATGTGTGACACATAAAATATATTAATTTATTGCACTTCTCTCCAATATCGATATCGCATATACTGTACTATTATCGCAATAACGGTATGTTTTTCGATATTTTGTGCAGCACTATTAAGATTCAAGACTGAGAAGCACATTAATTGAACATTAAATAAACTTATTTAAAATGAGTTGAAACGGCACAATTCAAATCGTTTTTTGAGGGACAACTTAATTGTTTTACCTTCAATCCACCAAATTTGTAAAAAACTTAATTGATTTGTGTTAGGACAACATGAAGCAATTGTGTGGAACCCAGCATTTTTTTACAGTATACTAAATAAACAGGCAACATGTATTTTTCTGAGCTAAGTAATTAAAATATATATATCAAGGTGTAAACCTTTAGATTTGAAAACCCCACAAATGACTGAAAACCTCGGCGGAAATTCTGATTCTTCTTGGCTGTTGTCATTTTCCTCTCTTTTGTCTCCCAGCATTAGTGTTTATTTTCAGCTCTTGGTACAGCTAACAGCATACTGGAGGGGCTGGGATGAAGATAGTAAAGGCTTCATCTGATTGGTCAGATTTGTATAAACAACCAATGCATGCAGCACACAAATACATGGCCCATAAAATATATTTATCACAATTCTTTGCGACACCGATATCGCATATACTGTACTATCGCAATAAGATTCTTACTAGTCTTACAAAGAATGAGAAGCACATAGACTGATACACTCAAGAAAGGACTTTTGATACTTGTTTAAACTACTTATTTAAAATGAGTTGAAACAAGTTTTTTGAGGACAACTTTATTGTTTAATGTTCAAATGCGTGGCACATGAAATATATTTAATTTATTGCCTTTCTCTGCGACTCGATATCGCATATACTGTACCATTTCCACGATAACGATACATTTTTTGATATTTTGTGCAGCACTATTAAAATTCAAAACTGAAAAGCACATTGATTGATTGCTCATCTAAATATCAAACATGTTTCTACACGGAGCCTCATAGCCATCTGTGTTTGCTTCATTGCCTTCTCTTCTGACACCGCTGGTTTCGGTGTCGGGTAGGTGGATGGTGGTGATGGTGAGGCCACAGGTTGGCTTAAACTTTTATGTTGCCTCATCTTCTGACTCTCAGTATGTTTTATCGGGTGGAACTGCTTCAAATGGTAAAACAGATTTGATGTGTTGCCGCCGCTAGTCAGCTACACTCTGGCACACTTTGCAGAGCACCAAAACTAAGTTTATCGAAACTTAAAAAGCCGAACCACTTCCACACCACTGCATTAGTCTTTCCTTTCTCATCAACTATTTCGTCTGCATTTCGACACCGATATCGCATATACTGTACCATTTCCACGATAACGATACATTTTTTGATATTTTGTGCAGCACTATTAAAATTCAATACTGAAAAGCACATTGATTAATTGCTCATCTAAATATCAAACATGTTTAATGCACTGTAAATAAATCGCAGGGTTCCACACTATTTATTCATGTTGTCCCAACCCAAATGGATTAAGTTAGCTTAACAAATGTAAGTGTATTGAACATAAAACAATTAAGTTGTTCCCCAAACAACATCGAGGTTTGTTGTTTCAACTCATTTTAAATAAGTAGTTTGAACAAGCAGCAAAATATGTTTTTTGGCTGTGTGAAGGAGTCGTGTTTGTCTTATTATGATATAGCAGAGGACAATGGTTAATCTTTTTGTTTTTAAAATTAATTCATTCATTCATTCATTCATTCATTTCCCTTCGGCTTAGTCCCTTATTTATCAGGGGTTGCCACAGTGGAATGAACCACCAACTATTCCAATATATGTATATAGCAGATGGCCTTCCAGCCGCAACCCAGTACTGGGAAACCCCCATACAGTCTCACATCACCACACACACTCATACACTGTGGCCATTTAGTTTATTCAATTCCCCTATAGCGCATGTGTTTGGACTGTGGGGGAAACCAGAGCACCCGGAGGAAACCCACGCCAACACGGGGAGAACATGCAAACTCCTCACAGAAATCACACTCAAACTAGTGACCTTTTTGCTGTGAGGCGACAGTGCTAACCACTGAGCCACTGTGCTGCCCTGTTTTAAAAAAAAATCCTGTTTCAAGTGACAGATTTCTTTCAGTGTGCATGCATACGAGTCTTTTGGTTGTCATTGTTTAATCTGCTTTGAGTTAACCAGTCTAAATCCATCTGTCATTATGAATCAATCGCTAAAAAGTCTGACTACAGCGGACGCAGCGCAGCCTTGTGTTATTTCTCATGAATCCTCCCGGCTCAATATACGAATCGCACACATTTGCACATCCGAGTTTTTCTTTGTTTCAGGAGTTAGTCTAGGTCACACCTGGTTCAGGTTATTGATGCGCTCACCTGCAGCCGCTGACAGTTCAAGTCATATTTAATGCGACGTGAAAGCAGCCACCAAACGCTTCCACAGCATCTTTCATTTCCAAAACACAGACTCGCATGTGGGTGGAAGCGAAAGAAGATTGTGTTATTGAACCTTTTCGTGGCCAGTTCCCACATCTAGCATGTGATTTTTAGGTTAGTTTGTAGAATGCATGTGAGAAAGCAAGCGTTTTCATGAGGATGCTTCCAATATGTGTCATTTATTTTTAAAGGGATAGAAATGGAAATCCTTCACTCGTTCCAAACCTCTTTGAGTTTCTTTCTTTTTTTCTGGAAGATATACTGAAGAATGCTGTAAAAAAGAGCCATTGAGTTCTGTAGTGTTTTATTTGTGCTCCTACTTCTGCCTTTTTTTCAACGTTTCTCAGAATATCTTGTTTTGTGTTCAATTTACAAGCATTTTTTGGGTGAACTATCGTTTAAATAGTTGTATTTGTTATTAGTTTTCCATCTTATACGCAACTCTTGCATTTTCCAGACTGTGCTAAAATGTGTTGATTGGATATGCGTAAGAGCCCTTGTTAGTTAGTCATGAAATGTCCATGATTTGTGCTGCTTGTTCAAACAACACAAAAATATCTGTAAATTAGCAGTTTTTCATATTTTGTGATTCATGTTTTTATTTTTTCCCTGTTTATTCATGCTTTTGAATTGCGATATGGGAGCTTGATCTTTCCTTCAACAACTTTTAACCTTGAAAAAGTGACTTTTATTGACATTTTTAATAGTTTAAAGTGATCTATTGTCTGGGTTGGTGTTGTAAATTACATTACAAAAACCTTGTACTAAACTGCCAGTATATTTTCTGCCATTTTACTGAGTTATTTCTCTATATAGAGCAGTGATTAACATCCGATAATGCGATTAAATAAATGGAAAATCTTGTGGAACACAAAATACGGAGAGTGTATAAAATAAAATGAGCTCAAACAACACAATTCTTGAGCTTTTTGGGGAAACCACTTAATTGTTTTATGTTCAGTCCACTTGATTTTGTAAAAACTAATTATTTAACTTAATTCCTTCATGTTGTCCCAACACAAATCGATTGTGTGGCACCCAGCAACTCCTGCATTTTCCAGACTGTGCTAAAATGTGTCGATTGGATATGTGTAAGACCCCTAGTTAGTTAGTCATGAAATCTCCCTGTTTTTTCACGAAATGTTCGTCAGAAACTTATTTTGCCTCATGATGAAACAGAATCAAAGCTGTAAGCATGAAATTCAGTGAATTATCAGAATTATCTAAAGTCTTGCAAACACTGTAAAAGTTAATAGTGAGGTTTAGTTAAAGAAAACGTGCACTCAAAAAACAGAGATTTGTGCTGCTTGTTCAAACAACACTAAAAATATCTGTAAATTAGCAGTTTTTCATATTTTGTGAGTCATGTTTTTATTTTTTCCCTGTTTATTCATGCTTTTGAGTTGCATTATGGGAGCTTGATCTTTCCTTCAACAACTTTTAACCTTGAAAAAGTGACTTTTATTGACATTTTTAATAGTTTAAAGTGATCTATTGTCTAGGTTGGTGTTGTAAATTACATTACAAAAACCTTGTACTAAACTGCCAGTATATTTTCTGCCATTTGACTGAGTTATTTCTCTATATAGAGCAGTGATTAACATGTGATAATGCAATTAAATAAATAGAAAACCTTGTGGAACACAAAATACGGAGAGTGTATGAAATAAAATGAGCTCAAACAACACAATTCTTGAGCTTTTTTGGGGCGGACAACTTAATTGTTTTATGTTCAGTCCACTTGATTTTGTAAAAACTAATTATTTAACTTAATTCCTTCATGTTGTCCCAACACAAATCGATTGTGTGGCACCCAGCAACTCCTGCATTTTCCAGACTGTGCTAAAATGTGTCGATTGGATATGTGTAAGACCCATAGATAGTTAGTCATGAAATCTCCCTGTTTTTTCACGAAATGTTCGTCAGAAACTTATTTTGCCTCATGATGAAACAGAATCAAAGCTGTAAGAAATTCAGTGAATTATCAGAATTATCTAAAGTCTTGCAAACACTGTAAAAGTTAATAGTGAGGTTTAGTTATAGGAAAAAATGCGCTCAAAAAACAAAGATTTGTGCTGCTTGTTTAAACAACACTAAAAATATCTGTAAATTAGCAGTTTTTCATATTTTGTGATTCATGTTTTTATTTTGTCCCTGTTTATTCATGCTTTTGAATTGCATTATGGGAGCTTGATCTTTCCTTCAACAACTTTTAACCTTGAAAAAGTGACTTTTATTGACATTTTTAATAGTTTAAAGTGATCTATTGTCTGGGTTGGTGTTGTAAATTACATTACAAAAACCTTGTACTAAACTGCCAGTATATTTTCTGCCATTTTACTGAGTTATTTCTCTATATAGAGCAGTGATTAACATCCGATAACGCGATTAAATAAATGGAAAATCTTGTGGAACACAAAATACGGAGAGTGTATGAAATAAAATGAGCTCAAACAACACAATTCTTGAGTTTTTTTGGGGCAGACAACTTAATTGTTTTATGTTCAGTCCACTTCATTTTGTAAAAACTAATAATTTAACTTAATTCCTTCATGTTGTCCCAACACAAATCGATTGTGTGGCACCCAGCAACTCTTGCATTTTCCAGACTGTGCTAAAATGCGTCGATTGGATGTGTGTAAGAGCCATAGATAGTTAGTCATGAAATCAGAGATTTGTGCTGCTTGTCCAAACAACACTGAAAATATCTGTAAATTAGCAGTTTTTCATATTTTGTGATTCATGTTTTTATTTTGTCCCTGTTTATTCATGCTTTTGAATTGCATTATGGGAGCTTGATCTTTCCTTCAACAACTTTTAACCTTGAAAAAGTGACTTTTATTGACATTTTTAATAGTTTAAAGTGATCTATTGTCTGGGTTGGTGTTGTAAATTACATTACAAAAACCTTGTACTAAACTGCCAGTATATTTTCTGCCATTTTACTGAGTTATTTCTCTATATAGAGCAGTGATTAACATCTGATAATGCGATTAAATAAATGGAAAATCTTGTGGAACACAAAATACGGAGAGTGTATGAAATAAAATGAGCTCAAACAACACAATTCTTGAGTTTTTTTGGGGCGGACAACTTAATTGTTTTATGTTCAATCCACTTCATTTTGTAAAAACTAATAATTTAACTTAATTCCTTCATGTTGTCCCAACACAAATCGATTGTGTGGCACCCAGCAACTCTTGCATTTTCCAGACTGTGCTAAAATGTGTCGATTGGATGTGTAAGAACCATAGATAGTTAGTCATGAAATCCCCCTGTTTTTTCATGAAATGTTCGTCAGAAACTTATTTTGCCTTATGATGCAACAAAATCAAAGCTGTAAGCATGAAATTCAGTGCCTTGTCAGCTTGCATGAAGTCTAAAATTGTGCAAACACTGTTAATTTAATAGTGAGGTTTAGTTAAAGAAAACGTGCACTCAAAAAACAGAGATTTGTGCTGCTTGTTCAAACAACACTGTGAAAAATATCTGTAAATTAGCAGTTTTGCGTATTTTGTGAGTCATGTTTTTATTTTTTCGTTGTTTATTTATGCTTTTGAGTTGCATTATGGGAGCTTGATCTTTCCTTCAACAACTTTTAACCTTGAAAAGTTGAAAAAAGTGACTTGTTTGAACATTTTGAAAAGTTTAAAGTCATATATTGTGTGGGTTGGTGTTGTATATTACACTACAAAAACCTTGAAATAACCCATAAACACATTTTCTGTTATTTTACAGGCTTGTTTCTCTATATAGGGCAGTGATCAACATCCCATAATGCGGTTAAACAAATGAAAAAAAAAACCTTGTGGAACACAAAATACGGAGAGTGTATGAAATAAAATGAGCTGAACCAACACAATTCTTGAGTTGTTTTGGGGGAACCACTTAATTGTTTTATGTTCAATCCACTTCATTTTGTAAAAACCAATAACTTAATTCCTTCATGTTGTCTCAACACAAATCGATTGTGGAACCCAGCCTTTTTTCAGTGAATGCTGTAAAAAAAGAGCCATTGACTTTGTATTGTCTGTAGTATTTTATGTGTGCTAAAATACATAAAATATATTTGATGATATATTGTCTGGGTTGATGTTGTATATTACGCTACAAAAACCTTAAAATAAACTGCCAGTACAAGTTATTTTACAGAATTATTCATCTATATATTATTTCTTATACATTATAGTAATTCAGACTGCTTAAATCTTCCAAACATCTCCTAACAACTACACTTTCTGACAAAAGTCTTGTCGCCTATCCAAGTTTTAGTAACAACAAATAATAACTTGACTTCTAGTTGATCATTTGGTATCAGAAGTGGCTTATATGAAAGGCAAAGGCTTCTAGATTACGCTTGTTTTACCAAAATAAAACATGATCATGCCTTGATTTTTAATGATTTCATTAGGACAGGGTCTGACTTTGAATGAGCGCCATCCTGCTGAAGAATTTGCCCTCTCCTGTGGTTTGTAATGTAATGGGCAGCACAAATGTCTTGATACCTCAGGCTGTTGATGTTGCCATCCACTCTGCAGATCTCTCGCACGCCCCCATACTGAATGTAACCCCAAACCATGATTTTTCCTTCACCAAACTTGACTGATTTCTGTCAGAATCTTAGGTCCATGTGGGTTCCAGTAGGTCTTCTGCAGTATTTGTGATGCAGTTCAACAGATGATTCATCTGAACCAGAATCAACCTTCTGACACTTTTCCAAATGATCAACTAGAAGTTATTATTTGTTGCTCTTACAACTGGGATCCACGACAAGACTTTTGTCAGGTAGTGTAGTGGTCTGGCAACAGTCTAATCAATGCAATTTGGTGCAATTTGAAAAATGCAGGAGTCTCATAGGAGATGGGTAGAAAATTTAATTAATGCACATAAAATTGAAGCATCCACACGTTCTCAAAAGCTTTAAGTTAACAGTGGTTACTTTAAGTTAGTATGTCATAAGTATCCATGTACGCAGTCCCTTAACTTGACTGCCATATGTTAGTTTTTCTTTTTCTTTATCTCCGCTTTGTCGACTTTTGATGTTGAAAATTCAACTCTACAGTTTAACAAAGTGACTTTCATTTACTAGTTTGAGATAATATAATGTATAAGAAATAAAATAGAGACAAATAAGTCTGTAAAATAACAGACAATGTGCTGGAAGTTTATTACAAGGTTTTTGTAGCGTGATATACAACACCAACCCAGACAATATATCACGTTAAACTAGTAAAAATGTTCATAAAAGTCACTTTTTTCAAATTTTCAAGGTTAAAAGTTGTTGGAAGACAGATCAAGCTCCCATAATGCAATTTAAAAGCATGAATAAACAGAGAGAAAATAAAATAAAAACGTGAATCACTAAATATGGAAAACTGCTAATTTACAGACATTTTTTTTTACAGCGTATCCCTTTAAATCTAGTTAAACTGAAGAGCACATTCACATTTTGGGACATGTGAAGTTTTTAAAATATTTACGAGACGTCGCTGTTAACTCATTTATGAATCTAGTCAGACGCTGGTTATTGCACGCTGTGATAGTCTTTGTTATTCTCCCTCGTGGCCCCTGCGGGACGCCGTGTCCCCCGAGGGCCCCTCACCCACTCTTGAACTTGGACTCCATTGAGATCCACAGATCAGGATGAGCGAGAAACCTGGGGGAAAAAAACATTTTGTGCCACCTTTAATGCATCTAAAACCTGCGGTGTATTAATGCTTCTTCCTGGAAGATGTTTTATTATTATTATTATTATTATTATTAATCTTTGGCGAATAAATAGAGTGCTTGTGTTGATCATTGGACGAATAAGTTTAGTAGGGAGGATTCTTCATAAGAGGATGTAAATGGCAGTATATTTGCCATCATCTTGTCTTGATTTAAGTGGGTTTTCAGTGCTTTGTGGGATATTCGCTCACTGCAATGTTCAATTTAGTATATTATGCCTTGTTTCCACTGAGTAGTACAGTATGGTTCGGTATGGGTCACCTTTATCAGGCTTGTGTCTCCACTGCCAAATGGTACCAATGGTACCCTTTTAGTAGGTGTGGTGTATGACAAAAAGTTGCAGTCGACATCATTCTCGCTTGAAGTTCACATTTCATATGAGAAGCACTTCTTACTAAACAAATGCTTTATATACATAAATACTTATGTGTAAATAAATGTTTATTACTAACCTTTCTATATGAACAGCATTTGATTATAGCTGCAGGTCAATAATAATGCAAAATAGCCTACTGTAACGTCTACGATTATAAAATAAAAAAAAAATAGATTAAACATTTATGAACGCATACAGAGACTGATGCTGCGTTCACACCAGATGCGAAAGGAGTGTCAAGCGCGAGTGATTTACATATTGGCTGCGTTCGAAACCGCCTACTATTCAGTAGGTACTGCATTTGAATTTAAACGTACTACTCGGCCGTTAGAAAAGTACGTTCTATACAGTATGAATGTGAGCAGTATGAATGGAATTCGGACGTACTACATTCGCCATTTTGTCATGGTCACGTGACCTACCTGCGTCAGTTGCGTCGCTTCACGTCCATTCATAAATTCTCTCGCGGGGCATCATGGGATAGCGCAGCGTCTATGGGATGCGCACTTCAGAATCTCGCCGGAAGTAGTAAGTCATCCGGGTACTTCTCGTATACTGATTTTCGAATTCTAAGAATTCGGACATACTACTCGGCTCGCATACTGATTTTAGCGTACTGTATTCACCTTATTCTCCGTGTACGAGCGGGCGCAGCCATTTGAATCATTTTGGCACGAGACTTCCGGTCTCATTCACTTCCATTCATTTTTAGATGTTAAAAACAGCTCGTTCTGCTGCTTGATGTTGCAAACTGAGGTTTTCTTATTATTTTATTCTATTTTGTCTGTATAATCATATAAACACTTGTTTGTAGAGCGAGTAGTTTTGACCGTTTTCAGCCGTTTATTATTCCTAGTCATTTCTCCCATAGGCAACTGAATCGGAAGTTCTAAAACAATCACAAAACGAGCGCACTTCCGCATTGAAGAATAAGGTCAATAGTATGGAAGTATGCGGTTTCGGACGCAGCCATTAAGTCGATGCAAAGGCGCGAATAGACATCCTGCGGCGCGAATGGCGCGACGCGAATGACGTGAATTGCGTGGCGTGGATGGTGCGATATGCGCGAATGGTGCGGCTCGAATTGAGCGTTTTGCGCGTTTGATTCGCTTAACGCTCAAATCGCGCAAATCGATTGAGTTAAAAAATCTAAACTTCTGCGGACATTCGCGCCGCGTTAACCAATCAGGAGCTTGCTCTTGTGGGGGCATGATTGTGACGTAGCACCTGTTGTTGGTTCCCTGGGGGAAAATCCTCCAGCGGACACTGACAACAGTTCATCAAACTGGGCTCGGCTCAGTCAGAAGCACCGCTGAAAACCTCCGTCATCCAGGTTAAGTTTCTGGAGGAGTTTATGAGCTCACGGTATGGTTCACTTTTTGGTACCTTTTGACAGTGGAAACGGGGATAAAAGCGTACCGAACCGTACCACTCATTGGAAACGCGCCATAAGCGTCACATATTGTTTCCTTTTGAAGTTAAATGATTAAATTGTTTTAAGTTGTCCAAAAAATAATATAAGAATGTCTGAAAATGTGGCATCTTTTAGTTATTTTATGACAAGCTTTTACATAAAATATTACGTTGTGTCTTGTGTTTGGAGTCTTCTTGGGAATTCTTCATAAGAGTGAATATTTACCATCGTCTTGTCTTGAAATAAGTTAAAAATAATATAATAATGTCTGAAAACGTGGCATCTTTTTCTTATTTTGTGCAAAAAAAGACAAGCTTTTACAACAAATATTACGTTGTCTTGTTGTGTTTGAGATATATGTTGTGGTAGTGTGGGTTTGTGGTGATATTCGCTCACTGAAATGTTTAAATTAGTATATTAGCGTCACATTTTGGTTTCTTTTAAAGTGAAATGATTCAATTGTTTTGTCCAAAAATTTAGATACTAATGTCTGAAAATGTGGCATCTTGTTATTTTGTGTAAAAAAAGACAAGCTTTTACAACATTGTATCTTGTTGTGTTCAGGTCTCGTTGGGAATTTGTAAGAAGGAATATTTGCCTTCGTCTCATCTTGATATAAGTGTGTTTTTGGTGATATTCGCTCACTGAAAAGTGCAATTTAGCGTCACATTGGTTTATTTTGAAGTGAAGTGATTAAATAGTTTTTTGTTGTCTAAAATGTGTATAATAATGTCTGAAAATGTGGTGTCTTTTTGTTATTTATGCAAAAAAAGACAAGCTTTTAAAGCATATTACGTTGTGTCTTGTTGTTTTTGGAATATTAGTCATATAGTGATGTGAGTTTTCAGTGGTTTGTGGTGATATTCGCTTACTGAAACATTCAAATTAGATTCACATATTGGTTTCTGTTGAAGTTAAATGATTAAACTGTATTGTGTTGTCTAAAAAATAATATAATAAAGTCTGAAAACGTGGCATGTTTTTTTGATTTTGTGCAAAAAAAGACAAGCTTTTACAACAAATATTACGTTGTCTTGTTGTGTTTGAGATATATGTCGTGGCAATGTGGGTTTTCAGTGGTTTGTAGTAGGGTTGGGGCGATAAATGATGCTATCGTCCATCGCCGATGGCCAATAAACTTCACGATGCTGAGCCGGCATCGCGATCCATCGCCCCGCCCCACATTTATATTGATATATAACTTATTATTTGCATGTCATCTTAATAGCAATAACAGTCTTTTCATGAGCTTTGTTATATTATACTTATAGCTGTTGTTTGCATGGCTGACAGCATCGTGAGGATTATACAGTACCTCTCGCGCTTAAAATGAGTAGATTCAGTGGCAAACGCTGTTACCTGTAAACCCCGTCCCACAGACTTTACAGTGAATGGCTTTAGTCCTTTTCATAGCGGACTTGAAGCCACTGGAAGTCTTTTATCCACTCTTGTAAAAGTGTAAATGGTGGATTAACATTCAGCACATGATCACTAATAAGATGTGCCATTATTAGTAACGTTATGGTTTCCCTAAATCTGTCAGCGCTTCACATTTCCACAGTTGCAGCTCCTGTCATGTGAAGGCAGAAGGCATTGACTGAGTGATTGACAGCTGATATTAACCAATCCATTCGCGTTCAGTTCTAGCGCAGTGGGCCAATAAGAAGAGCACAAAGGCGGGGCAAGCATTCCGGGCTTGTTTTACTTCAGCAAGTTCACAATCGCATAACAACTGTTTTAATCTGTTCCTGAGCGCTGCGTTTGGCGTCTTTAGGTGCAAAGATGCGTCCTGCATAAATGTCTCCTAAATCCACGCACGCGTCGAGGATTTTGCAGTGAAAACAGGTCGCACAGCAACAATTTATGCACTAGCACAAATGCTTTCAAATACATATTTTAGGTTGCATAAAATTTCGGGCGCATACGCCAAAACGGTCGAGCTCTAGCATCTTTACTTGTAATTATTTCCTTATAATAATAGTAATAAAATAAGGAAGTTATAATTAATCACAATACAAATTACAGTGAACTCCAAACGAACTCTCGTCTCCGCCACCAGCTGTGGGGAAAAGCCATTATGACACAGATCACTCCACCTGATCATGCCAGAGACCCGTGGAAAAAATTGATTGACAGGTGGTAATTTGTGTATAACTTTATTTATGGTTTGGTTATGGGTAAAGCAAAGACCATGGGGGGCAGGTAGTGAAAACGGTAGGCTACAATTATTAAATTTGTTATGAATTAATTGATATTTAACAACAACCACCCCCACCCCGCCTACGACGACGATGACATCGTCCATCGCCGATGTTCACATTAGACATCGTACGATGCCAAATTGGTCAACTTCGCCTAACCCTAGTTTGTAGTGATATTCGCTAACTGAAAAGTTCAAATTAGTATATTAGCGTCACATATTGGTTTCTTTTGAAGTTAAAATATGTTGTATTGTGTTGTCTAAAAAATTATATAATAATGTCTGAAAATGTGACATCTTTTTCTTATTTTGTGTAAAAAAAAGACAAGCTTTTACAACAAATATTATGTTGTGTCTTAAGTTTGGGCACATTTATTGCATCTAAAACCTGAGGTGTTTTAATGCTTCTTCCTGGAAGATGTTTTTTTATTATTATTATTTGTCTTTGGTGAGACCCCCCTGAATGGAGTGCTTCTATTGACCATCGGACGAATAAGTTTAGTAAGGGGGGGGGGGATCTGCGTCTGACAGTTGATTTATGACCCTCTTTGTCTGTGTTGGTCTGTAGCGGAGCATCTGGCCGTGTCAGATGATGTTTTCGCTGGGGTCTGTGGCTTATGGCTGTCGCTTTGGTTGCTCTCAAATTACATCATTTCATACAGCAGTTCCTGCATTGCCATTAATCCTCAGAGGTGTTTCAGTCGTATTCCCTCATGAGCGAGTCTTGTGTTTGGAGTCTCGTTGGGAATTCTTCATAAGAGGGAATATTTGCCATCGTCTTGTCTTGATATATGTCATAGCGATGAGGTTTTTGCAGTGGTTTGTGGTGATATTCGCTCACTGAAATGTTCAAATTAGTATACGAGTGTCACATATACCATTATTAAATGTTGTTGTGTTGTCTAAAAATTAATATATAAGCCTGTCTGAAAATGTGGCAAAAAAAAGACAAGCTATTAAAACAAAATATTACGTTGTGTCTTGTGTTTGGGGTCTTGTTGGGAATTCTTCATATAAGAGGGAATACTTATCATCGTCTTGTCTTGATATAAGTCATAGCGATGAGGTTTTTGCAGTGGTTTGTGGTCATATTCACTCACTGAAATGTTCAAACTTGTATATGAACGTTACATATTGCCATTACCATTATTAAATACCATTATTAAATGGTATTGTGTTGTTTAAAAGTTAAAATAAACATAGTCAATATGAATCTGTTTGAAAATGTGGCAACTTGTTATTTTATGCAAAGAAAGACAAGCTTTAAAAACAAATATTACGTTGTGTCTTGTGTTTGGGGTCTCGTTGGGGATTCTTCATAAGAGGGAATATTTACCATCGTCTTGTCTTGATATATGTCATAGCGATGAGGTTTTTGCAGTGGTTTATGGTGATATTCACTCACTGAAATGTTCAAATTAGTATATGAATGTCACGTATTGCTATTAAATGCCATTATTAAATAGTTTTTTGCTGCCTAATATATATTGCATATTTAAGCATGTCTGAAAATGTAGCATCTTTTTGTTATTCATGTAAAAACAAAGACAAGCTATTAAAACAAATATTACATTGTGTCTTGTGTTTGGGGTCTCGTTGGGAATTCTTCACAAGAGGGAAATATTTGTCTTGTCTTCATATACAGTAAGTCATAGCGATGAGGTTTTTGCAGTGGTTTGTGGTGATATTCGCTCACTGAAATGTTCAAACTTGTATATGCGCTTCACATATTTCCATTACCATTATTAAATACCATTATTAAATGGTATTGTGTTGTCTAAAATTAATATAAACATACAATCAATATAAACTTGTTTGAAAATGTGGCATCTTGTTCTTTTATGCAAAAAAAAAAGACAAGTTTTAAAAACAAATATTACATTGTGTCTTGTGTTTGGGGTCTTGTTGGGGATTCTTCATAAGAGGGAATATTTACCATCGTCTTGATATAAGTCATAGCGAAGACGGCAGAAGTCAATGATTCATTTTCATTATTTGGCCTGGCACGTTTACTGCTCCAAAATATTAGAAATGTTTATCAAAATAAAATATATTGTGTTCAAAGGGGAAAAAACTTTTCATTTTTATCCAAGGTTATCATACCGTCAGAATCTTATACCGGCCCATGCCTATATCCAACGCAATCTCATGGCAATTCGTAACTTTTTGATTTAGTGGCTAATTCGTATGAATTCGTACGATCTAATTCATACAAATTACTACGATTTGCTCATCACCCAATGACGGTTGGTGTTAGGGGTGGGGTTGGGTGCCACGCCTCCTTTTTAAAATCGTACATTTTCGTACGACTGCACTCGTACGAATTAGCCACTAAACTGACAAAACGTAAAATACTTATGTTTCCTCGTGAGATCAGGCTGGTATATCAGTATCACATATTGCTATTAAATGCCTTTATTAAATGTTATTGTGTTGTATAAAAATTAATATATAAGCATGTCTGAAAATGTGCGTTTTTTTGTTTTTTTTTGTGCAAAAAATAAGACAAGATTTGAAAACAAACATTACGTTATGTCTTGGATTTGGGTCTCAATGGGAAATCTTCATAAGAGGGAATATTTGCTATCAACTTGTCTTGATATAAGTCATAGCGATGAGGTTTTTGCAGTGGTTTGTGTTGATATTCGCTCACTGAAATGTTCAAATTAGTATATCCAACTAGGCATGGGACGATAACCGTTTTCAAGGTATACCGCGGTTTGGAAAAGTCAAGCTTTTCATACCGCCAAAATTTTCTCTAATACCGTTCCTAAGGTATGTGTAAGATTTTTTTATTTACATTTTTTTTAACAACAGCATCTCCAGCAGAAAAGATATCCAAAGATGCCATTTTAAATTGTAAATAAATCTGTTTTTGAAACTAATGAAGACAGCAGAAGTCAATTATTCATTTTCATTATTTGGCCTGGCACATTTACTGCTCCAAAATATTATAAATGTTTCTCAAAATAAAATATATTGTGTTCAAAGGGGAAAAAACCTTTAATTTTTATCCAAGGTTGTCATACCGTCAGAATCTTATACCGGCCCATGCCTATATCCAACGCAATCTCATGGCAATTCGTAACTTTTTGATTTAGTGGCTAATTCGTATGAATTCATACGATCTAATTCGTACAAATTACTATGATTTGCTCATCACCCAATGACGGTTGGTGTTAGGGGTGGGGTTGGGTGCCACGCCTCCTTTTTAAAATCTTACATTTTCGTACGACTGCAACTGACAACTGACAAAACGTAAAATACTTATGTTTCCTCGTGAGATCAGGCTGGTATATCAGTATCACATATTGCTATTAAATGCCTTTATTAAATGTTATTGTGTTGTATAAAAATTAATATATAAGCATGTCTGAAAATGTGCGTTTTTTTTTTGTTTTTTTTTGTGCAAAAAATTAGACAAGATTTGAAAACAAACATTACGTTATGTCTTGGATTTGGGTCTCATTGGGAAATCTTCATAAGAGGGAATATCTGCTATCAACTTGTCTTTGTCATAGCGTTGAGGTTTGTGGTGATATTCGCTCACTGAAATGTTCAAACTTGTATATGAGCTTCACATATTGCCATTACCATTATTAAATACCATTATTAAATGGTATTGTGTTGTCTAAAAGTTAAAATAAACATACAATCAATATAAACATGTTTGAAAATGTCATAGCAATGGGGTTTTTGCAGTGGTTTGTGGTGATATTCACTCATTGAAATGTTTAATCTAGTATATGAATGTCACGTATTGCTATCAAATGCTTAACGTTAATTAATAGTTTTGTGTTGTCTGATATTGTATATATAAGCATGTCTGAAAATGTGGCATCTTTTTGTTATTTATGCAAAAAAGGCAAGCTTTTAAGACAAACATTATGTTGTGTCTTGTTAAGAATTCTTCATGAGAGGGAATATTTGCCATCCTCTTCTCTTGATATAAGTCTTAGCAATATGGTTTGTGGTGAGATTTGCTCAGTGAAATGTTAAAATTAGTATATGAGCATCGTGTGTGTTATGAGTTTTAAATTTTTTTAAATGCTATATAACTATGAAATAAATTAAAATATTAGGACATCTAAAATAAAAAAATATTGTTTAGAGCTTTTCCCCCCTAGAAACTAATGGTCAGAATAACAAAATGTTTTCATTTATTGTAAATTAAATAAATCTGCGTAATTACACCTACACTGAAAAAAATCATTCAGTGATGATTCCTTGGATTTACTCAATTTCTTTACGTTAAGTGGCTGTAAACAACTTGTTTGGGCTGAATTTAAACAAACAAATTAAGTAGAATTTTATTAAATTTAATTTGTTTGTTTAAATTCAACACAAATAAATTGTTTGCAACAGTTTTGCAGACGTCATTTTTTTTTCAGTGTATAGGGCTGAACAATATATCGGTTGAGCATTGATATCGCAAGGTGTGTATCTGCAATATTCACATCTCAGGATTATAATATTTATTTAAGATTAAAAGATAAAGATATTATTAAACTTAAAAAAAAAACATTATCTATGCAATAATGACCAAGTTATTTTACGTTTCATTGTTTAATTTTTGTACTTGAATACTGTTTGACTCCCCAGAAAACCATTTATTTAACTTTTATTTTTGCTCTGTCGTGTTTATATGCTTTTAAATTGATTATATTTTTTATGTAGATAAACCGCATAGAAGACTTCAGCATCCCAGTCGATCTAAACAAATGAAATCGTTCTAGAATAGAGCTATTCAAGTCTTCTGGTGAAATTATTGCAGCAAATATTACATTTTGCACAAACACAACTATATTTTGTAAATCCGTAATCATAGATATAATTTAAATGTATAAATATACATTTCAAATATTTTCTCTGTTCTATTTTATAAATAATAAATTATTTATAATTATTATAAATTTTGTAATTTTGTAAATTTTGTTTTATCTCTCATAAATGATAATGACCGTGTTTGAGATGCTATACTGCAAACTGAAGATTTGGCTATATTTTAAATTAGGAAGAAATATCATCAATAGTTTACTGAATAAAACAAACAGTCGTATTACATTTTGCTCAAACACAAATATAATTTTTTTTAAAAAGTACAGGGAATTTTCCATGAATCATCAATATAAATTTCAAATATTCTTTATTTATTCTGTAAATAATAATTAATTTATAATAATCATATAGACCTTTTGGTTCTTTTATAATTTTATTGGAATACAATTAACATTGATACAACAAATAATAACATATACTTAAAGCACACAAAATACATATTAATTAACACAAAATTTATTTCTATAATTCTCCCATCAAGCATTTTTTTTTTTCAAAATATCTAATTAATATTGCACAAAAGCTATATTTGTTTAATAATATATATTTTAATCTCTTATAAATGATAATGACCTTGTTTGAGATGTTATACTGCAAACTGAAGATTTTGGGATTTTATGCAAAAAAAAAAAAAAAAACAAGCAAACTAAATGCTGTTCGCTTTATTTTAAATTGCATCAAGGAAATTTTCAATGAATCATTAATATAATTTTCAAATATTGTTTATTCTATATATAATAATTTATTTATAGTAATTACATAGAATTTTTGATTAATTTATAACTGTATTGCAATGCAATTAACATTAATACAACAAATAATAACACAATAGCATACATGCATTTAAAACATACCCAGAATACATACTGATTAACACATTTATTTCAATTCAAGATTAATTAAGTATAATAATTATATCCAATTTTGACTTGTTATTTTATTGCAATACGATTAACATTGATATAACACAATAACATACGTACATGTAAAAGTACACAAGATACACACTCATTAACACAACATTAATACTATAAAACATTCAAATCCTGCCATGAACCGATTTTTACAAAATATGTAATTAGTATTGGACACAATCTATATGTATATTTTAATAATAATGATTTTATCTTTCGTAAATTTTATATTTATACAATTAAAAAAATAATAATAATAACATGCATTTAAAACATACAAGCGCACAAAATACATATTCATTAACACATTTATTTCAGTTAAAGATACAAAAAATTCTCTCATCAACTGATTTTTCCACAATGTCTAATTAATATTGCACGCAAGCTTTCATATGTGTTTTAATAATATAATTTTTAATCTCTCGTAAATGATTATGACCTTGTTTGTGATCAAGAAATCATCAATAGTTTACTGAATAAAATAAGTAGGCTCACATTTTGCACAAATACAGCTATAAATCAAAAGCGAAGCTGAGAAATTTCAATGAATCATAATTAGAATTTTCAAATATTCTTTAGTTAATCTGTAAATAATAATTTATTTACAATAATTATATAGACGTTTTGCTTTTTTATAATTTCATTGCAATGCAATTAACATTAATGCAACAAATAATAACACAATAGCATTTAAAACATAGACAAAATACATACTCTAACACAATTATTTCAATTCCAGATTAATTAATTATGATAATTATATGCAATTTTGACTTGTTTTTTATTTTATTGCAATACGATTAACAGTGATACAACACTAACAGACATGCATGTAAAAGTACACAAGATACACACTCATTAACACAACATTAATACTATAAAACATTCAAATCCTGCCATGAACCGATTTTTACAAAATATGTAATTAGTAATGGACACAATCTATATGAATATTTTAATAATAATTCTTTTATCTTTCGTAAATTTTATATTTCTACAATTAAAATTGAAAAAAATAATAATAACATGCATTTAAAACATACAAGCGCACAAAATACATATTCATTAACACATTTATTTCAATTAAAGATACAAAAAAATTCTCTCATCAACTGATTTTTCCACAATGTCTAATTAATATTGCACGCAAGCTTTCATATGTGTTTTAATAATATATTTTTTAATCTCTCGTAAATGATTATGACCTTGTTTGTGATCAAGAAATCATCAATAGTTTACTAAATAAAATAAATAGGCTTACATTTTGCACAAATACAGCTATAAATCAAAAGGGAAGCTGAGAAATTTCAATGAATCATAATTATAATTTTCAAATATTCTTTATTTAATCTGTAAATAATAATTTATGTACAATAATTATATAGACCTTTTGCTTTTTTATAATTTCATTGCAATGCAATTAACATCAATGCAACAAATAATAACACAATAGCATTTAAAACATAGACAAAATACAAACTCTAACACAATTATTTTTAATTCAAGATTAATTAATTCTAATAATTATATGCAATTTTGACTTGTTTTTTATTTTATTGCAATACGATTAACATTGATACAACACTAACATACATACATGTAAAAGTACACAAGATACACACTCATTAACACAACATTAATACTATAAAACATAAAAATCCTGCCATGAAGCGATTTTTACAAAATATGTAATTAGTATTGGACACAATCTATATGTATATTTTAATAATAATGATTTTATCTTTCGTAAATTATATATTTATGCAATAAAAATTGATAAAACAAATAATAACATGCATTTAAAACATACAAGTGCACAAAATACATATTCATTAACACATTTATTTCAATTAAAGATTAAAAAAATCTGATTTTTCCACAATGTCTAATTAATATTGCACACAAGCTTTCATATGTGTTTTAATAATATATTTTTTAATCTCTTGTAAGCGATAATGACCTTGTTTGCGATGTTATAAAGCAAACCGGAGCTCAAAACGACTGATGTTTCTCATTGAATGCGTTTCCTAAGCGATAGGACATGTCCTCGTAAGAACGGACGGCGGGCTCTTCTAACCTCATAAAAGAGATGACACAGAAATGCACGAGCTACAGGTTTTGGTGACCTTGGTTTCCACTGGGCTCAGGTCACATGGCCGTTGCCGTGGTAATAATTCACACCAGCCAGATGGCATTTCCGTGGGCGCTCATGGAAAGGACAGGCCAAAAGGTCCCCGCTAGTCTCTTTTAGGACACATCTGACCAATAGGGAGCAGGATAACAAGATCCCTGTGCAAACACACCGTCCTCTTTTGTCCCACAGCTTCGGTGACCAATGTGGAAGCTGATGAAATCTGCAATTTAACAGTTTGATTTCTGTGTCGTAATCTAGTTGTGTTCCAGTTTGTCTTTCAAGTCACGTTTTCGCTGAACTGCATTTTTGGTGTTTTTCAAAACTTTCGTCTGCCCCAGTTTATAATGTGCGGAGAGAATGCTAGAACTTTTGCAAATGCCCATTTCAATACTCGACCAATGCATTTTAAATGTAAAGTCCCATTTGGTATATAAACTATAAGGAAGAAGTTAGAAAGAGTGAGCAAATAAAGATAGGATTGTCATGCGTTCTTGCGTTTATGTTGTTCTAATCTGCAATTTAACAGTTTGATTTCTGTGTCGTAATCTAGTTGTGTTCCAGTTGGTCACATTTTCGCTGAGGTGCATTTTTGTGTGTGTTTCAAAACTTTTTCTAGGTTTTAAAGAGTGAGAAATTAAAGATAGAATTGTCATTTTTATTGTGCGTTCCTGCATTTATTTTGTTATAAATCTGCAGTTTAACTGTTTGATTTCTGTGTCGTAATCTAGTTGTGTTCCAGTTGGTCACATTTTCGCTGAGGTGCATTTTTGTGTGTTTCAAAACTCTTCTGCCCAGTTTATATTGTGCGGAGTGAATGCTAGAACTTTTGCAAATGCGCATTTCAATACTCGACCAATGCATTTTAAATGTGAAGTCCCATTTAGTATATAAACAGTAAGGAATAGGTTAAAAAGAGTGAGAAAATAAAGATAGGATTGTAATTTTATCATGCGTTTTTGCGTTTATGTTGTTCTAATCTGCAATTTAACAGTTTGATTTCTGTGTCGTAGTCTTTCAAGTCACGTTTTCGCTGAGGTGCATTTTTGGTGTTTTTCAAAACTTTCGTCTGCCCCAGTTTATATTGTGCGGAGAGAATGCTAGAACTTTTGCAACTGCGCATTTCAATACTCGACCAATGCATTTTAATTGTGAAGTCCCATTTGGTATATAAACAGTAAGGAATAGGTTTAAAAGAGTGAGAAAATAAAGATAGGATTGTCATTTTATCATGCGTTCCTGCATTTATGTTCTTCTAAATGTGCAGTTAAACATGTTTGACTTCTGTGTCGTAATCTAGTTGTGTTCCAGTTTGTCACATTTTCGCTGAAGTGCATTTTTGTATGTTTCAAAACTTTCTCTAGGTTATAAAGAGTGTGAAAATAAAGACAGAATAGTAATTTTTACCATGCATTCTTGCTTTATTTTGTTATAAATCTGCAGTTTAACAGTTTGATTTCTGTGTCGCAATCTAGTTGTGTTCCAGTTGGTCACATTTTCGCTGAGGTGCAGTTTTGTGTGTTTCAAAACTGATCTGCCCAGTTTATATTTTGCGGAGAGAATGCTAGAGCTTTTACAAATGCGCATTTCAATACTCGACCAATGCATTTTAATTGTGAAGTCCCATTTGGTATATAAACAGTAAGGAATAGGTTAAAAAGAGTGAGCAAATAAAGATAGGATTGTCATTTTATCATGCGTTCCTGCATTTATGTTCTTCTAAATGTGCAGTTAAACATGTTTGATTTCTGTGTCGTAATCTAGTTGTGTTCCAGTTTGTCACATTTTCGCTGAAGTGCATTTTTGTATGTTTCAAAACTTTCTCTAGGTTATAAAGAGTGTGAAAATAAAGATAGAATAGTAATTTTTACCATGCATTCTTGCTTTATTTTGTTATAAATGTGCAGTTTAACAGTTTGATTTCTCTGTCGTAATCTAGTTGTGTTCCAGTTGGTCACATTTTCGCTGAGGTGCATTTTTGTGTGTGTTTCAAAACTTTTTCTAGGTTTTAAAGAGTGAGAAATTAAAGATAGAATTGTCATTTTTATTGTGCGTTCCTGCATTTATTTTGTTATAAATCTGCAGTTTAACTGTTTGATTTCTGTGTCGTAATCTAGTTGTGTTCCAGTTGGTCACATTTTCGCTGAGGTGCATTTTTGTGTGTTTCAAAACTCTTCTGCCCAGTTTATATTGTGCGGAGTGAATGCTAGAACTTTTGCAAATGCGCATTTCAATACTCGACCAATGCATTTTAAATGTGAAGTCCCATTTAGTATATAAACAGTAAGGAATAGGTTAAAAAGAGTGAGAAAATAAAGATAGGATTGTAATTTTATCATGCGTTTTTGCGTTTATGTTGTTCTAATCTGCAATTTAACAGTTTGATTTCTGTGTCGTAGTCTTTCAAGTCACGTTTTCGCTGAGGTGCATTTTTGGTGTTTTTCAAAACTTTCGTCTGCCCCAGTTTATATTGTGCGGAGAGAATGCTAGAACTTTTGCAACTGCGCATTTCAATACTCGACCAATGCATTTTAATTGTGAAGTCCCATTTGGTATATAAACAGTAAGGAATAGGTTTAAAAGAGTGAGAAAATAAAGATAGGATTGTCATTTTATCATGCGTTCCTGCATTTATGTTCTTCTAAATGTGCAGTTAAACATGTTTGACTTCTGTGTCGTAATCTAGTTGTGTTCCAGTTTGTCACATTTTCGCTGAAGTGCATTTTTGTATGTTTCAAAACTTTCTCTAGGTTATAAAGAGTGTGAAAATAAAGACAGAATAGTAATTTTTACCATGCATTCTTGCTTTATTTTGTTATAAATCTGCAGTTTAACAGTTTGATTTCTGTGTCGCAATCTAGTTGTGTTCCAGTTGGTCACATTTTCGCTGAGGTGCAGTTTTGTGTGTTTCAAAACTGATCTGCCCAGTTTATATTTTGCGGAGAGAATGCTAGAGCTTTTACAAATGCGCATTTCAATACTCGACCAATGCATTTTAATTGTGAAGTCCCATTTGGTATATAAACAGTAAGGAATAGGTTAAAAGAGTGAGCAAATAAAGATAGGATTGTCATTTTATCATGCGTTCCTGCATTTATGTTCTTCTAAATGTGCAGTTAAACATGTTTGATTTCTGTGTCGTAATCTAGTTGTGTTCCAGTTTGTCACATTTTCGCTGAAGTGCATTTTTGTATGTTTCAAAACTTTCTCTAGGTTATAAAGAGTGTGAAAATAAAGATAGAATAGTAATTTTTACCATGCATTCTTGCTTTATTTTGTTATAAATGTGCAGTTTAACAGTTTGATTTCTCTGTCGTAATCTAGTTGTGTTCCAGTTGGTCACATTTTCGCTGAGGTGCATTTTTGTGTGTGTTTCAAAACTTTTTCTAGGTTTTAAAGAGTGAGAAATTAAAGATAGAATTGTCATTTTTATTGTGCGTTCCTGCATTTATTTTGTTATAAATCTGCAGTTTAACTGTTTGATTTCTGTGTCGTAATCTAGTTGTGTTCCAGTTGGTCACATTTTCGCTGAGGTGCATTTTTGTGTGTTTCAAAACTCTTCTGCCCAGTTTATATTGTGCGGAGTGAATGCTAGAACTTTTGCAAATGCGCATTTCAATACTCGACCAATGCATTTTAAATGTGAAGTCCCATTTAGTATATAAACAGTAAGGAATAGGTTAAAAAGAGTGAGAAAATAAAGATAGGATTGTAATTTTATCATGCGTTTTTGCGTTTATGTTGTTCTAATCTGCAATTTAACAGTTTGATTTCTGTGTCGTAGTCTTTCAAGTCACGTTTTCGCTGAGGTGCATTTTTGGTGTTTTTCAAAACTTTCGTCTGCCCCAGTTTATATTGTGCGGAGAGAATGCTAGAACTTTTGCAACTGCGCATTTCAATACTCGACCAATGCATTTTAATTGTGAAGTCCCATTTGGTATATAAACAGTAAGGAATAGGTTTAAAAGAGTGAGAAAATAAAGATAGGATTGTCATTTTATCATGCGTTCCTGCATTTATGTTCTTCTAAATGTGCAGTTAAACATGTTTGACTTCTGTGTCGTAATCTAGTTGTGTTCCAGTTTGTCACATTTTCGCTGAAGTGCATTTTTGTATGTTTCAAAACTTTCTCTAGGTTATAAAGAGTGTGAAAATAAAGACAGAATAGTAATTTTTACCATGCATTCTTGCTTTATTTTGTTATAAATCTGCAGTTTAACAGTTTGATTTCTGTGTCGCAATCTAGTTGTGTTCCAGTTGGTCACATTTTCGCTGAGGTGCAGTTTTGTGTGTTTCAAAACTGATCTGCCCAGTTTATATTTTGCGGAGAGAATGCTAGAGCTTTTACAAATGCGCATTTCAATACTCGACCAATGCATTTTAATTGTGAAGTCCCATTTGGTATATAAACAGTAAGGAATAGGTTAAAAAGAGTGAGCAAATAAAGATAGGATTGTCATTTTATCATGCGTTCCTGCATTTATGTTCTTCTAAATGTGCAGTTAAACATGTTTGATTTCTGTGTCGTAATCTAGTTGTGTTCCAGTTTGTCACATTTTCGCTGAAGTGCATTTTTGTATGTTTCAAAACTTTCTCTAGGTTATAAAGAGTGTGAAAATAAAGATAGAATAGTAATTTTTACCATGCATTCTTGCTTTATTTTGTTATAAATGTGCAGTTTAACAGTTTGATTTCTCTGTCGTAATCTAGTTGTGTTCCAGTTGGTCACATTTTCGCTGAGGTGCATTTTTGTGTGTGTTTCAAAACTTTTTCTAGGTTTTAAAGAGTGAGAAATTAAAGATAGAATTGTCATTTTTATTGTGCGTTCCTGCATTTATTTTGTTATAAATCTGCAGTTTAACTGTTTGATTTCTGTGTCGTAATCTAGTTGTGTTCCAGTTGGTCACATTTTCGCTGAGGTGCATTTTTGTGTGTTTCAAAACTCTTCTGCCCAGTTTATATTGTGCGGAGTGAATGCTAGAACTTTTGCAAATGCGCATTTCAATACTCGACCAATGCATTTTAAATGTGAAGTCCCATTTAGTATATAAACAGTAAGGAATAGGTTAAAAAGAGTGAGAAAATAAAGATAGGATTGTAATTTTATCATGCGTTTTTGCGTTTATGTTGTTCTAATCTGCAATTTAACAGTTTGATTTCTGTGTCGTAGTCTTTCAAGTCACGTTTTCGCTGAGGTGCATTTTTGGTGTTTTTCAAAACTTTCGTCTGCCCCAGTTTATATTGTGCGGAGAGAATGCTAGAACTTTTGCAACTGCGCATTTCAATACTCGACCAATGCATTTTAATTGTGAAGTCCCATTTGGTATATAAACAGTAAGGAATAGGTTTAAAAGAGTGAGAAAATAAAGATAGGATTGTCATTTTATCATGCGTTCCTGCATTTATGTTCTTCTAAATGTGCAGTTAAACATGTTTGACTTCTGTGTCGTAATCTAGTTGTGTTCCAGTTTGTCACATTTTCGCTGAAGTGCATTTTTGTATGTTTCAAAACTTTCTCTAGGTTATAAAGAGTGTGAAAATAAAGATAGAATAGTAATTTTTACCATGCATTCTTGCTTTATTTTGTTATAAATGTGCAGTTTAACAGTTTGATTTCTCTGTCGTAATCTAGTTGTGTTCCAGTTGGTCACATTTTCGCTGAGGTGCATTTTTGTGTGTGTTTCAAAACTTTTTCTAGGTTTTAAAGAGTGAGAAATTAAAGATAGAATTGTCATTTTTATTGTGCGTTCCTGCATTTATTTTGTTATAAATCTGCAGTTTAACTGTTTGATTTCTGTGTCGTAATCTAGTTGTGTTCCAGTTGGTCACATTTTCGCTGAGGTGCATTTTTGTGTGTTTCAAAACTCTTCTGCCCAGTTTATATTGTGCGGAGTGAATGCTAGAACTTTTGCAAATGCGCATTTCAATACTCGACCAATGCATTTTAAATGTGAAGTCCCATTTAGTATATAAACAGTAAGGAATAGGTTAAAAAGAGTGAGAAAATAAAGATAGGATTGTAATTTTATCATGCGTTTTTGCGTTTATGTTGTTCTAATCTGCAATTTAACAGTTTGATTTCTGTGTCGTAGTCTTTCAAGTCACGTTTTCGCTGAGGTGCATTTTTGGTGTTTTTCAAAACTTTCGTCTGCCCCAGTTTATATTGTGCGGAGAGAATGCTAGAACTTTTGCAACTGCGCATTTCAATACTCGACCAATGCATTTTAATTGTGAAGTCCCATTTGGTATATAAACAGTAAGGAATAGGTTTAAAAGAGTGAGAAAATAAAGATAGGATTGTCATTTTATCATGCGTTCCTGCATTTATGTTCTTCTAAATGTGCAGTTAAACATGTTTGACTTCTGTGTCGTAATCTAGTTGTGTTCCAGTTTGTCACATTTTCGCTGAAGTGCATTTTTGTATGTTTCAAAACTTTCTCTAGGTTATAAAGAGTGTGAAAATAAAGACAGAATAGTAATTTTTACCATGCATTCTTGCTTTATTTTGTTATAAATCTGCAGTTTAACAGTTTGATTTCTGTGTCGCAATCTAGTTGTGTTCCAGTTGGTCACATTTTCGCTGAGGTGCAGTTTTGTGTGTTTCAAAACTGATCTGCCCAGTTTATATTTTGCGGAGAGAATGCTAGAGCTTTTACAAATGCGCATTTCAATACTCGACCAATGCATTTTAATTGTGAAGTCCCATTTGGTATATAAACAGTAAGGAATAGGTTAAAAAGAGTGAGCAAATAAAGATAGGATTGTCATTTTATCATGCGTTCCTGCATTTATGTTCTTCTAAATGTGCAGTTAAACATGTTTGATTTCTGTGTCGTAATCTAGTTGTGTTCCAGTTTGTCACATTTTCGCTGAAGTGCATTTTTGTATGTTTCAAAACTTTCTCTAGGTTATAAAGAGTGTGAAAATAAAGATAGAATAGTAATTTTTACCATGCATTCTTGCTTTATTTTGTTATAAATGTGCAGTTTAACAGTTTGATTTCTCTGTCGTAATCTAGTTGTGTTCCAGTTGGTCACATTTTCGCTGAGGTGCATTTTTGTGTGTGTTTCAAAACTTTTTCTAGGTTTTAAAGAGTGAGAAATTAAAGATAGAATTGTCATTTTTATTGTGCGTTCCTGCATTTATTTTGTTATAAATCTGCAGTTTAACTGTTTGATTTCTGTGTCGTAATCTAGTTGTGTTCCAGTTGGTCACATTTTCGCTGAGGTGCATTTTTGTGTGTTTCAAAACTCTTCTGCCCAGTTTATATTGTGCGGAGTGAATGCTAGAACTTTTGCAAATGCGCATTTCAATACTCGACCAATGCATTTTAAATGTGAAGTCCCATTTAGTATATAAACAGTAAGGAATAGGTTAAAAAGAGTGAGAAAATAAAGATAGGATTGTAATTTTATCATGCGTTTTTGCGTTTATGTTGTTCTAATCTGCAATTTAACAGTTTGATTTCTCTGTCGTAATCTAGTTGTGTTCCAGTTTGTCACATTTTCGCTGAGGTGCATTTTTGTGTGTTTCAAAAAGGTTTTGCCCAGTTAATATTTTGCGGAGAGAATGCTAGAGCTTTTGCAAATGCGCATTTCAATACTCGACCAATGCATTTTAAATGTAAAGTCCCATTTGGTATATATACTATAAGGAAGAAGTTAGAAAGAGTGAGCAAATAAAGATAGGATTATAAATTTTATCATGTGTTCTTGCTTTGTTGTTATAAATGTGCAGTTAAACATGTTTGATTTCTCTGTCGCAATCTAGTTGTGTTCCAGTTTGTCACATTTTTGTGAAGTGCATTTTTGTGTGTATATAAGCGTATACTAGGGGTTGAACGACTTTAGATTTTTTAAAGTCGACTTTTATGTTATTAAAGTCAAGTCGATGTCAACTAGTCGCTGGCGACGTCACCAATAAAACACAAGATGCAATTTTGTCTTGCAACACACCACAATTTGCTATTTATTTGCAGGAAAAATATCTAAACATGCTGTTGGACAGCTCATAACACGTTGCAAAAACAATACAACATTACCAATGACTCATTTTAGTGGAAAACAAATGCAACACTCTTCATTTCGTTAATAACGCAACATTAGCACGGACTCGTTTTAGGTCAAAATAAATGCAGTCAGCACATTGATCATGGCTCATACTACTAAGAATTGAACAGTAACAGACTTTTTTAGTGAAAAATAATGCATGATTTATAGGTGATCTCATACAGCCTCAATAATATTCAGGTCTGGACACTGTGGAGGCCATTTCATGACTGCCTGTGTTTCATCAGCTGATTTTTTTCTCCAAATAGGATTTCACTGCAGATAGCGGATCATTATCATGCTGAAAATTATAACTATAACCACTGAAGTCCTTTCCAGAAGGAATGGCATATTGGATTAAACCTGTTTTAATGGATTAAAACATTCACAACTCAATCAATTAAGACACTACTGCTAACAATACTAAAAAAACATGTCATAATCGCCTGAGAAATTCTGAATTTGAAGTAAGGTCTATAAAGGATGTCCACATTTTCTCAAAATCAGTAAGCTTGCCTTTTAACATATTTGAAATCTTTTCCATAGCTAAACAGAAGGACATATTATTGATCCACTGTACTTTCCTCCAGTACAAAGCTATTAGATTCAGTCCTTAGGTTTTCCCCCCATTCATTTAGACCAGGTCAAGTTCCTCAGTGGACATGTTTTGCATGACTCTGGTTGTTTGCATGTCTATTAGACTCCATCACTCCACACTCTGTGTGTGTGTGTGTGTACGTGTGTGGTCTCTTTCTGCCGGAGTTTTGCTTGGAGCTTTTCCCCAACCAGCTCCAATTGGCCGTGAAAAAGACTCATTTCAACTCTGTATTCATTGACGGTGGAGAGGGGGGATCTGTGTTTATTGCTGTTATTGTTGCTGTCAAATGCGCTGGATCTGGAAACGGTTTAGAGATATTCTGCAAGGCGCTTGGATTTGCAGGGATAAAAACGCTGTTGTCAAAAGGAAACCTCAGCAGCGTTTACTAACCGCTAGCGCAACAGAACTGCAGACAGTTTGTGCCGCGCTAATGCACGACCATCAAATAGGACGCTTTAAACAAGAATGAAATGATTGAATTGATTATTGTTCAGAATCACCCATGTTTCTGTCATGCTTTTCTGTAGATTAACAGTGTTTTTTTAATATAGATCCCACATAGAAATTTAATATATGGCAATGTATGCAAATTACATATGACATACATGTTTATATTTAATTCAATTCAATTCAATTTCTGTTTTTTTTATATAGCACTTTTACATTGTGTCCAAAAAGCTTAACATAGAATTATTAATATTAAAATTTCACAAATTTATACAACAGTTCTGTTAGGTTCTCGAATCTGATTGGCTGATAACCGTGTGATATTCTGCAATATCAGCACTTGTACTGCCTCTTCACCCTTGTGTATTACTCCGCCCACATAGTGACAGCAGATCAATAAACTCACTACAGTTTGACAAATATTGCAGCCGTTGGACAACATAATGTACTTTTTAGGCTTTTTCAGGCAAGAATGTAGTTGTTTAGATTGCAGCTATGCAGTTTATGTATAAGCATAGTGCCTATTTAAAATTTAGGTAACACTTTATTATAACTACACACTATGAATCATCTATTAAGCATTAGCAAATAGTGAATTCATTATTTGTTAAGCATTAACTCTACATTAATAGACGTTAGTAAGCAGTTTATAACTGCAGAGACAAATGCTCTATTCTTGACTTATAAGCACATTTAAAATATGCTTAAAAATTGTACTTTCATACTGTTACTGATGAAATGACTGAATTTTATTAGCAAGTAAGATTCACACAGTAAGATTCACCAAAGTCAATTGATTGGAGTAGATAAGATATGATTTGTGAACATATCTGGCAGATTCTTTAGATGATAATCCAAGAAGGTCGTTGGTTCGAGTCTCGACTGGGTCAGTTGGCATTTCTGTGTGGAGTTTGCATGTTCTCCTTGTATTGGCGTGGGTTTCCTCCGGGTGCTCCGGTTTCCCCTACAGTCCAAAGGCATGTGTGGTAAAGGTGAATTGGGTAAGCTAAATTGGCGTGGGAATGAGAGTGTATGGATGTTTCCCAGTGATGGGTTGCAGCTGGAAGGGCATAAAACATATGCTGAATAATGTGTAAAACATATGCTGGGTAAATTGGCATTTCACTCCGCTGTGGCTACCCCAGATTTATAAAGGGACTAAGCCGGAAAGAAAATGAATGAATGAATATGACTGTATATTTTTCTAGCAGTTTGCTAGTAACCTACTGTAAAAAGGAAAAACAGTGTACATTTACAGCACCATTTATATTGCTGTATATGTATTCATAGATTTGTATGTATATCTTTACTGTAAAATATACAGTAATTCTCACAATGCAACTTTAAAATACAGTAACATGCACAACTCTCCTACAGTGAAATACAGTTCATATTACAGTTAAATACTGTGTAATTTACAAAAATCTACAAAAAAACAACATAAAGTTCTCATCATTTTAGCAATAGTTTAGCAATCTCATCATTTTAGCAATAAAATCAGAAACAAAAATAACGGCATGGAGAGAAAGTTGCTTGCTACGTTGCTAAAATGTTTAAATGTAACATTTTATTTAGCAATATTAGCAACATTAGTTTTTAAAAGTGTTTTATATTTCATTATTACACGGCTGTCTGGAATACTCAATTCTGATTGGTCAGTCGCAAAATTCCAAGGTAAGTTATTCTGAGATAACAACTACTAAATAACACTGGGAACTTCGAATCCCCTTATCGTCAGTGATTACGTTTACATCTATATACAAGTATATACTATATACTAGAAGTATCATAGGTATCTGCTTGTCTGTCATGCCACGATTTTTGACTGTTTTTGACTGGTTGGTGCTCATTTTGTGAATGATTAATATATACTTTAGTATTCTATATTCAGCCGTCATTGTTTCTGCTTTGGGTTTTTGACTGTATGGCACCATCTTGTGATTAAATAACGTGCAGGTTTGTGTATACTCTATCAGCTGTTTTCTTTTCTGTCATTTTTGCATTTAATAAAAAAAAAATATAAACATTTAAGATTTAGTACAAGTTTTGTCCAATTTTTATATACGAATTCATGTAATAAGTTGGATAAAGTACATCCTGGTGGTTGTTTTCACAGAATAAAGCCCTTTAATGAGGGTGCTGTTAAACCTGTTAGGCTTTATTCTGCGATAACAACCTCCTGGATGTAATTTATCCATAACATAATATTATTTTATACTATTTAAGTCCTAAAGTTGCTGCTTCTTCAAACTATTTATTTAATATAAGTTCAACCAACACAATTCTTAATTTTTTTGGGGGGGATTTAATTGATTTAACTTAATTGTTTTATGTTAAATCCACTTAAATTTGTAAAAATGTTAATTTAATCAATTTGTGTTGGGACAACATGAAGGAATTGTGTGGAACCCATCATTTTTTTAATGTATGAACGGGCACATTTCTGAGTAAATTGTAAATGTAGAAATTAAATAGTCCTTTCCCAATCATCCCCATCCACTGAGCTGGCTCTATCACTGTCTCTACACTCCACCTATAGCTTGTGTGTGGTGAGTGCGTTTACATCTATATACTTGTATATACTATATACTAGAAGTATATACTTCTAAATACAAATCATAGGTATCTGCTTGTCTGTCATACCACGATTTTTGACTGGTTGTTGCTCATTTTGTGAATGATTAATATATACTTTAGTATTCTATATTCAGCCGGTGTCATTTCTGCTTTGGGTTTTTGACTGTTTGGCACCATCTTGTGATTAAATAATGTGCAGGTTAGTGTATACTCTATCAGCTGTTTTCTTTTCTGTCATTTTTGCATTTAATTAAAAATTAAATAAATTATATAAAAATATATTAACATTTAAGACTCTGCACAAGTTTTGTTCAATTTTTATATAAGAATCCATGAAATAAGTTGGATAAAGTACATCCTGATGGTTGTTTTCACAGAATAAATCCCATTAATGAGGGTGCTGTTAAACCTGTTGGGCTTTATTCTGCGATAACAACCTCCTGGATGTACTTTATCCATAACATAATATTATTTTAACATTTGCCCTGAAGTCCTAAAGTTGCTGCTTCTTCAAACTATTAAATATAAGTTCAACCAACACAATTCTTAATTTTTTTGGGGGGGATTTAATTGATTTAACTTAATTGTTTTATGTTAAATCCACTTAAATTTGTCAAAATGTTAATTTAATCAATTTGTGTTGGGACAAAATGAAGGAATTGTGTAGAACCCAGCATTTTCTTAGTGTATGAATGAGTACTTGGCCTGTCACGATATCTATTTTTTGTTGTACGATATATTGCACCAAAATATATTGCGATAAACGATATTATTGTCATTTTAAGACCATTTTATGCCACTCATTATATAATGCCAGAATGACAATATAAAATCACAATGCAAGTACACTCTTCCAAAACACACACAATATTTTATTCTTAAGAATATTTAATTTCATTTAATTATAGTCATTTTACAATTCAATAATTAGGCATTGGAATCAGAATTTGAAAATGCATATCCTAAATAAATAATAATTAGTGTTAACAAAAAAGTGCAAGGTGAAAAGTAACCAAGGCTGCGATATCTGCTATCACATCTATTTTCAGTTGTCAGACATCGACATGAAAATATACTATAGTAATTTATAGTAAGTACTATAGTGCAGGGGTGCTCAACCCTATTCCTGGCGATCGACCTACCTGCAGTTTTCAGTTGCAGCCTTTATCAAACACACCTGCCTATAATTATCAAGTGCTCCTCACGTTCTAAATAATTGGTTCAGGTGTGTTTGATCAGGGTTGGAGCTGAAATCAGCTGGAAGGTCGATCGCCAGGAACAGGGTTGAGCACCCCTGCTATAGTGTTTAACCATACTGACACCTCCAGTGGAGGTAGAGATGTTGCACAATCAGTTAAAATAATGCCAGAATTGGTTTTTATGTATGGGCGATATATATTGCATCACTAAAAATAATTGAATTGATGTCCATGTGTTGTGTGATAAGTCGATATATTGATTATTGTGACAGGCCTAATGAGTACATTTCTAAATAAATACTTGAAGATGTAGAAATTAAATAGTCCTTTTCTAATCATCCCCATCCACTGAATTGGCTCTATCACTGTCTCTTCACTCCACCAATAGCTGGTGTGTGGACACCGTTGTCCTGTGGCTGCCGTCGCATCATCCAAGTGGATGCTGCACACTGGTGGTGGTGTGGAGAGACCCCCCTCATGATTGTGAAGCGCTTTGGGTGTCTAATGCGCTATATAAATACACACATTACATGTAGTCTACAGTATATATGTATTAACTATTGATAATTATTGATTGGTTGAATATACAGAAAATTAGTTATATCATGATAATATTTAGGGATGCTCCAATCGATCGGCCAGAGATCGGTATCGGCCGATAATCATATTTTATGACTCGATCGGTACTCGCCAATCTGGCCGATCTCATGAACTGATCACAGGTGTCTGTTTACGAGTTTATATGCAGAGGAACCAGACATGCTAGTTGGAGAGCAAAATATTGGAATGCTCTTAGACCTTTTTACATATATAAGAACTGAGAGTTCTGTGTTTTTGACATTTTTACAAGTTCCCTAAAATCTGGCTGAAATGCAATTAAAAACGCAAAAAAAAAAAATGTTTTTAATTGAATATTTCATAATATACCTTTTTGTAATATACTTACTGCAATAAACAAATATATATATTTATAGATTTTAACATCTTATGCATCAAATATGTACTTTTTCTTGATTGAGACATGTCGAATTCTTCTTCCATCATTTGCAATGTTTCCAAATTGCTTTGTCAGTTGTTTTTCTTACCATTTTTTTGTATCTGTTTTATCTATTATTTTCTGTAAAGTTGCTTCTGACCATGACATGTCCACACTAAATGGTTATAAGAGACATGTTTGAGGGATTATATGCAACATTCTTCCTTTATTCTCTGAGGTGTAAGGCAAGATCTCCACTTAATTATCATACTTAGGGGGAAAATGTGCTTCATGTATTATAAAGCTTGAAGCATCAGAATCGGTACTCAGTATTGGCCGATCACCATCACAAAGAATCGGTACTTGGTATCGGCTGCAAAAATCCTGATCGGAGCATCCCTAATAATATATCTTCATCAGGATTTGAGACGTTTGTTATATCACCCTGCCCTACTTTGTGTTGGATATTAATTACGAGGAACAGTGCTTCTGCATGTATGAGGTCATTAAGCATGTGAATCCTGAAGTAATGAAATGGACTGGCATGTGTGCATGTGGTTGTGCTGACCATCATTAAATTGTTTGGGAAAAGCTAATCTGTGTCGAATTAGGCAATTATAAACTCATATTCGCCACCGAGAGCTTCCGTCTGTGCTGGGAAACAAACATTTCCATAAGTGTGCACCCTAATGTCTCACCCTTCACCAAAAAAAAGCTGCCTAGAATAATCTCTTATCCATCAGACTGGCAGAATGGAAATTCCATCTCTCTCTGTGAACCTTTGGCGGAGGAAACAAAGAGGAGAGAAAAAGCGTCGAGAAAAGGCTTTTACGGTGTCTGCAAATTGAGTTGTGAAGATCCCAGAGTCACGTTCCCCTCCCGCTCCGCCGACAACATTAGAGGAGAAGTGAAACTGACTCAAGATTTAAGCAGTTTAACCTTCCTCTGTAGAATTAGCGCTCGAGACTTCAAAGCGGATACTTCAGCGCGCCGAGAGGAATGATAAACCGGTTTTTGCTTTGCGCCTGGCGCCTATTCACCGAGCGAGAGCCGGTCTGTCATAAAACAGCCCCTTAATCGCTGTGACCCTCCTAAGGCTCGATTTTCATACCTGTCCACACTTATTTTCCCCCATTCACCTTCACTGTTCCTGGATTAACCCTCCGTGCATGTGCTTTGATAGTGGAGCACACTTTTTTTTTTTCGCTACGTTGGTGGCTTATATACTCAGCTACACAAAGCCAATGTCTTATTAAAGGAACACTCCACATTTTACAGCTCTTCTAGAGAGTTAAACAGTTGAATTTCACCATATTTTAATCCATTCAGCCCATCTTCGGGTTATGCAGGAGCACTTTTAGCTTAGCTTAGCATAGATCATTGAATCGGATTAGACCATTAGCATCTCGCTCAAGAGATGAATGAATGAATATGTCTGTATATCGTTTAATATTATGCTCTTATTTATGTCCTGATGTCGGAAAATACGTTGTTTACAGTAATATTTTAACTTTAAAACTTACCTGTAGAATTTACAGTAACTTACTGGCAGCAGTTCGCTAGTAACTTACTGTAAAAAGGAAAAATAATGTACATTTACAGCACCATTTATATTGCTGTATATGTATTCCTAGATTTGTATGTATATCTTTACTGTAAAATATACAGTAATTCTCACAATGCAACTTTAAATACAGTAACATGCATAACTCTCCTACAGTGAGATACAGTTCATACTACAGTTAAATACTGTGTAATTTACAAAAATCTACAAAAAGCCAACATAAAGTTCTCATCATTTTAGCAATAGTTTAGCAATCTCATCATTTTAGCAATAAAAGCAGAAGCAAAAATAACGGCATGGAGAGAAAGTTGCTTGCTATGTTGCTAACATGTTTAAATTTAGCATTTTATTCAGCAATATTAGCAACCTTAGTTTTTAAAAGTGTTTTATATTTCATTATTACTCGGCTGTCTGGAATACTCAATTCTGATTGGTCAGTCGCAAAATTCCAAGATATGTTATTCTGAGATAACAACTACTAAATAACACACTCATCTGGGAACTTCGAATGACTTTGTATCGTCAGTGAATACATTTACATCTATATACTTGTATATACTATATACTAGAAGTATATACTTCTATATACAAATCATAGGTATCTGCTTGTCTGTCATGCCCTGATTTATGACTGTTTTTGACTGGTTGGTGCTTATTTTGTGAATGAATATGTACGTATTGCAGGAGCACTTTTAGCTTAGCTTAGCATAGATCATTGAATCAGATCATAGATATCATTAGATGTCGCCTACCCTGTTGTTGTCTATTGGAAGGAATGCGTCAATAGAGCCGCCATTTTAGTACAGGGTAGTGCTCCTTTGAAATGAATGCGGGACCAAGGTGCAGTGGAGGACTGTGGCCATCCAGAGCCAGAGATAAACACATATACACATATATCTATCATTGGGAGTTTTCCCCGGTGGTCAGTATGCAATTTTATTTTAATTACGAAATATTATAATTTTACATCACTTTTTTTACATTAATAGATGAGTGATCGCACGGGCATTTCTGACAAAAAGCATGTGTTTGTGTGTATGGAAATGTACTATCCTCCATCCCTGTTACATTTGATATAATGCGTGTCCTGAAGCACACCCCCTCTCCTGCTGTCACTTCTCATTCTGACGGAGGGAGCGATTCATTTGTGAGTGAATCCCTGTTATGAACGACTCGTTCGCTTAGCTGACAATAATACAAGTTTCTGGCACCGCAGCATCTCGTTGTCATATTTCTTTTGCACTGTTTGCTTTTTTTATTCAACAAAACTAGCATAAGCCTGGTATTGAGTGCGAGTTGGTGCTACTTTGCCTTATGGTGAATGCAGTAAGTGACTGTATTATCATCAATAACATTACTTGTTGAGCACAAAAGTTTATAACATACAAAAACGTAAAAAACGAAATCTTACCTATGAAATGTTCTGCCTTTGTGCTTTGTTTTCTTTATTTGCTCATTACTACACCCGTACACAGCGCTAAAAGTCCAGCATCTTCACGTTGTCACACTGTTCTGACTAGTGCGGTTGAATGACATTTGTGCTGGGAGCACTGTACCAATGTGGCGGCGCTATTGACGCATGGTCAGGGTCCCTATGCGATATCTAGTGTATATATCTATGGAATCAGATTAGACCATTAGTATCTCGCTCAAGAGTTTGGATAGTTTTACTTTTGTATGATTCATTGAATTTACAAAATTTTTCAAGGTAACTGGTTGGAAACAATTTATATGGGCTTAATTTAAACCAGGGGTGTCCAAACTCGGTCCTGGTGGGCCGGTGTTCTGCATATTTTAGTTCCAACCCCAATTAAACACACCTGAACCAGCTAATCAAGCTCTCTCTTGGTATACTAGAAACTTCCAGGGAGGTGCGTTGAAGGAAGTTGGAGCTAAACTATGCAGGACACCGGCTCTCCAGGACCGAGTTTGGACAGCCCTGATTTAAACACACAAATTAAGTCGAACATTACTAACTTTGTTTAAATTCAGCCCATATAAATTGTTTGCCACCAGTTACCATAAAAATAGTAAATCCAATGAATCATTTTTGTCAGTGTACTGACTGACGTAAAATGTTAACTTGCTATTTTCTCGGCTGATATGGCAAGGAACTATACACTCATTCTGGCGTAATAATCTAGGAACTTTGCTGTCGTACCATGGCTGCAGCAGGTGTAATGATATTACTCTGCTAACTTCCATTGGATGTGCACTTCAGAGTCTTGCCTACTGTTTTTTTAATACTATGACTGCAGACGTACTACTTGGCTAACATACTGTTTTTCACATAATACATAGAAAGAAAGTATGCGATTTTGGGAACACAGTGTGGAAAAAAACAATAGGAGTCATCCAGAACACCATAGCAATGCATTGACAATCACCTACTGTAGAAATCATAGCCATCACATGGCAACACTCTAGCAACCACTACACATTAGCATTGGTCAGTCTGATTCATTTGGATTGAGTTGTTTAAGCGGTTTGTTTCAGTGATAACCTGTTAAAATGAACTGCATGGTGGCTCAGTGGTTAGCACTGTCACCTCACAGCAAGAAGGTCGCTGGTTCGAGTCCCGGCTGGGTCAGTTGGCATTTCTGTGTGGATTTAGCATGTTCTTTCTGTGTTGACGTGGGTTTCTTCCAGGTGCTCCGGTTTCCCCCACAAGTCCAAACACAAGCGCTATAGGTGAATTGAATAAACTAAATTGGCCGTAGTGTATGAGTGTGTGTGTGAATGAGTGCGTATGGGTGTTTCTCAGTACTGGGTTGACCATATGCTGGATAAGTTGGTGGTTCATTCCACTGTGGCAACCCCTGATGAATAATTGTGTGTGAATCGTTTTGAGACACTGCCTCCGAAACTTTCGTCCGTCATAAAAAAATTCGAACCGAATTTTTTTTTTTTCACTTTTCGCATCAGAAAAATATGCGAAGTATCAAAATTCTACTGATTTCCTGAAATAAACTTTGCATTTCAGTATAATACAAATTGCAAATTGTTTGTCAAATCCATCAGTTTGATTTGGTCTTTAAGAAGATCTTTTTTATGAATTAAGATTTTCCAAACATTTCACTATTGTTACAAACATTGCATATTGTTCATAACATTCTTAATAGTCTTAAGAATGGAACCCTCAACCTTAAAGGTTATTGCACACTGAATGCGAAAAGTTCGTCGTTAATTTTTGCACAAAAAAAAAAAACATTCGACCTCACGTTGTGTGAATCGTATTGACACACTGCCTCCGAAACTTTCGTCCGTCATCAAAACATTTGAACCAGGTTCGATGTTTTTTTTTTTTTTTTTTTTTTTTTTTCACTTTTCGCATCAGAAAAATATGCAAAGTATCAAAATTCTACTGATTTCCTGAAATAAACTTTGCATTTCGGTATAATGCAAATTGTAAATTGTTTGTCAAATCCGTCAGTTTGATTTGGTCTTTAAAAAGATCTATTTCATGAATCAAGATCTTCCAAACATTTCACTATTCTTACAAACATTACATATTGTTCATAACATTCTTAATAGTCTTAAGAATGGAACCCTCAGCCTTAAAGGTTATTCCACACTGAATGCGAAAATTTCGTCGGTAATTTTTGCACACAAAAAAACATTTGACCTCACGTTGTGTGAATCGTATTGACACACTGCCTCCGAAACTTTCGTCCGTCATAAAAAAATTCGAACCGAAATTTGTATTTTTTTTTTCTTCATTTTTCGCATCAGAAAAATTTGCGAAGTATCAAAATTCTACTAATTTCCTGAAATAAACTTAGCATTTCGGTATAATCCAAATTGCGAATTGTTTGTCATTTCCGCCTAAATGGATCAACGATTTTTTTTTGCCACCACCTCATACTTCAGTTTTTCATCAAATCTTGACCAATCAAATGCTTTCTAGTGCCTGACATGCCCCGCCCCCCTTTAAGACGCTTTTCATTTGATGCGCTTGAGCTCAACAGTTCTCACTGGCAGAGCTGTGATAAAACAAAATGCTGTTGGCTGTTTTTAAAAAAGGGGAGGAGCTACACTATGTCCCACCCTCTCTTCATAATTCGGTTGAGATTTACATCAAACATCGACTAAAAATGCACATTTCAAAGCACTTCACAGGCCCTTTAAGCTTCAGCATGACTTGTGAATCAATTCAACTGAATCAATTCAAAAGAATCAGCCCAGCAGAATGATTCATCAGTGAATTAGCATCACTAGATTGTGCATGAATTAGTCATAAGCGCCACACATAAGGAGATTTGCACTGACGGATCACTCCGCTGACCCTCACACACACACAGATAGAGCTAAACCATGACAGACACTTCCTGTTTAAGCCGCTTCCTCCTCTAAATCCTTAACGACGTCCCAAAAGCACCGATCCTCAATTTTTTCCCCCATCGATCCGCGCTGGAGTCTGATAGTTCGTCAGGGCAATGAATCTCCACATTTTCATATTAATACCCGGCGCGCTCACACTCTCGGGGAAAACGACGACGGTCTCGGCACTTCAGTAAATAATGAGGTTTTAACAAAACTTCGGGGAGACATTAGGCTAGGTAAAAAAAAAGGCCCAGCACTCGGCGTCCGGCTAAACCCGATAGCGGCCCCGTAAACCAGGACGCTGAGAAAAAGCTAATGGCTCATCTGCTGGAGTATATAGCTGTGTGTTCTCCCAGCCGAGCGACCGAGGCCCATATTGAGCTGTGTACCTGTACGGCGGCCCTCTTTATTTGTTTTGACTGTCTGATGGCAGATGTATTGAGCACCAGCCTTTCTTGTTCATTTTACAGAGGCCTTATTGAATCCCCTCCATTCTTTTTCTTCGTCTCTCTCTCTGTGCCTCTTTTATATCAGCCGGTTCTTCAGTCACCATAATTCAGCTCTCTATTGTCCGTTCTGCCCTTCAGGGATAAAGGAGACCCCATGATTGTCTCTCTGTGTGTATGTGTGTGTGTGTTTGTCTGCTTTTTTTTCCGTCTTTCTCACCTAGAACTACAATGAAAATCATTGTATCATGCAAACACCAATCAAGTGTAAAAATGACTAGTGTTCATGTTATGGATTAGGGATTTCTGTGGGATGTAAAACATGGATAGAATCGTTCATTCATTCAGTTTCCTTCCACTTAGTCCCTTATTTATCAGGGGTCACCACAGTGGAATGAACCACCAACTATTCAAGCATATGTTGTACGCAGCGGATGCCCTTCCACTACAACCCTGTACTGGGAAACACCAATACACTCTCATTCACTCACACACTCATACACTACCGCCAATTTATCTTACCCAATTCCCCTATAGCGCATGTGTTTGGACTGTGGGGGAAATTGGAGCACCCCGAGGAAACCCACGCCAACATGAGGAGAACATGCAAACTCCATATACAAATTCCAAATGGCCTAGCTGGGATTTGAACCAGCAACCTTCTTGCTGTGAGTGCTAACCACTGAGCCATCATGTCGCCCTCTCTACATTTAATATGCAAGCAATAAGCAAATCTAAAAGCTTTGTGTCTTTAGTCTGTCGTCTTTTTTTAAGTTGTCTTTTCTAGTGTTTACATAACCGCTTCAGAGAGAAAATCAGATCTGACTGCAACCAGTGGGACATCTCAACACCCCAAAGACCAGTTTAGATGGAGTCACACAGGACTACATGCACATGCTGTATAGAGATTAGAGCTTCACAATATATAGAATTTCGTTTCAGTATATCGATATCGCAATGTGCGAATCTGCAAAGGTCACATCGCAGGATCTGCAATGTCAAAACAGGATTATAATAACCAGCCACCAGAGTTAAACCCATTGGGAATACGGTTAAAGTCAGAATTATTAGACCTCCTGAATTATTAGCCCACATGTATATTTTTTCCCCCAATTTCTGTTGAACCAAGGGAACATTTTTCCAATATTTATATATACAGTTGAGGTCAGAATTATTAGCTTCTCTGTTTATTTTTTCCCCCGTTTTCTGTTTAACGGAAGGAACATTTTTCCAATTTTTATACACGGTTGAAGTCAGAATTATTCGCCCCCCTTTGAATTTATTTTCTTTTTTAAATATTTCCCAAATGATGTTTAACAGAGCAAAGAAATTTTCACAGTATGTCTGATAATATTTTTTCTTCTAAAGAAAGTCTTATTTGTTTTATTTCGGCTAGAATAAAAGCAGCTTTTATCTTTTAAAAAACATTTTAGGGCCAAAATTATTAGCCCCCTTAAGCTAATTTCTTTTCCGATGGTCTACAGAACAAACCATCGTTATACAATAACTTGCCTAATTACCCCAACCTGCCTAGTTAACTTAATTAACCTAGTGAAGCCTTTAAATGCCACTTTAAGCTGTATAGAAGTGTCTTAAAAATATCTAGTCAAATATTATTTACTGTCATCATGGCAAAGATAAAATAAATCAGTTATTAGAAATGAGTTATTAAAACTATTATGATTAGAAATGTGTTGAAAAAATCTTCTCTCCGTTAAACAGAAATTGGGGAAAAAAAATAAACAGGGTGGCTAATAATTCAAGGGGGGCTAATAATTCAACTGTATATATATATATATATATATATATATATATATATATATATATATATATATATATATATATATATATATATTAGGGCTGTCAATTGATTAAAAAAAAATTAACTAATTAATCACACTTTTTTTTGTGATTAATCACGAATCAAAAAAAAATCCAAAATACAGGCATTGCAAATATGGAAATTGGAAAATTACAATAATAATAAAGTATTGAATACAAACAATTCATCACCTTAGAATTATAAGGTTCTATCTGATTTTTTGTCAAAATTGAGTTATTGACATATTCTTATTAAATAACAGTTTATTTACATTATGGGATGTTTTTTATAATTAGTTTACATTTTAAGACGTTTTATTAAAAAAAACTGAACAAAAAAAAAAAAAACTAATGTTACACACATACTGTTTGCTATGCAAAAACTTTAAAGCTCAATATCTCAAAATCAATCAGAACGCAGATAGAACCTTATAATTCCAAGGTGACTAATTGTACACATTGTAAAGTTGTATTGCGAGTTGAAAACCTTAATTATAAAGTAGAAACAATTTTGCCAATCCTCCTTAACATTTAGCCAGTTGCAGTCTATTGACATTATCGGGGGACAACACACACACACACACACACAGAGAGAGAGAGAGAGAGAAAGAGAGAGAACGCGCAGCACAGCGCACTCCCTTCAGATCATCAACACGCACGATCGCGTTGATCAAATTTTGCTTAAACTAAGCGTTCTTAAAGTATGGCTGTATTTCTCAAGCTAGGATTCTGACACAGCAAAGCAGACGCTTTACAAAAGTTGCGTGTAGGGGGGAAACACGTCAAACTTAATGAAACATTTGAGGGCGCTTGGAGTCAACTTAGAGAGGAATGGGCTGTCTTTGACAGCTTGCGACATCATCTGCCACTTTCACTGAGTACATTTACATGGATCCATATTATCCTTTATCCATATTTCTTTACACATTAAACACACGCAGGGCCGGAGCAAGCTGAACTGGTGCCCTCAACCCGAAAGTGAAATAGAAAGTTACCGGTTTGCGGATGAAAGTGAGAACCGGGAGGGAGCAGGTGGGAGTCGAAATGAGACGAACGTGAGGACAGGGGGTTCGCTCACTATTCTGCCACCCAGAACACACGTCGGCCACAACAGGAAATAAAAAAAACCTGCAACTGCGTTAAATGCGTTAATTTTTTTTTACGCGTTAAATAGTTAATTAATCACGTGCGTTAACGCGCTAATTTTGACAGCTCTAATATATATATATATATATATATATATATATATATATATATATATATATATATATATATATATATATATATATATATATATATATATATATATATATATAGATTGATTAGATATTAAAATATTAAGAGTTAAAGCAAATGTAATAAGTTTTTAAACAATAAGTGGGTGGCCACTGGCCAAGATAACAAACAAAAGAATCTGCAAAGTAAATAAACTAAATAACCTGTAGGTCTTTAAATAAAAATACAGGAAGCTTACCTTCCTCCCTGAACAAAAACACATAAATATGCAGGCCACACCTACAAGCTCAAACTCTCAAATGTTGAAAGCATACGTGGACATTTGGACAATAATAAAGTTTGATCGTCGGCCGTAGGGGTTGGGAAATCCGGGAGCTCTCCACTCCCAGCAACAGTCGCACCAAAAATGAGCTCTTCGAACTCTGTCGGAAGTTCCGTTTTTATAGCTCTCTGCGAAGAGCAGCCAATCAGAAGCTGGACCACATTAACATGAGCCTATGGGATCGAAAAAAAAACACAAGAAGGCGGAACAAAGACAAAGAAAACGCATACAATGCTCAACAAAGGAAATAAATAAACGTTAGTCGTAACAGTAAGAATGAGTATAAATATAATTATGAATAAGAAATAAGTTATAGGTTACACAGTGGCTCAGTGGTTAGCACTGTCCCCTCACAGAAAGAAGGTTGCTGGTTTGAGTCCTGGCTTGGCCAGTTGGCATTTCTATGTGAAGTTTGCATGTTCTCCTGTGTTGGTGTAGGTTTCCTCCGGGTGCTCCGGTTTCCCCCCAAAACATGTGCTATAGGTGAATTCAATAAACTAAATTGGCCGTAGTGTATGTGTGTGAATTCAAGCGTATACTGGGTGTTTCCCAGAACTGGGTTGTGGCTGAAAAGGCATCCGCTGTGTAAAACATATGCTGGATAAGTTGGCGTTTAATTCCACTGTGACGACCCCTGATTAATGAAGGGACTAAGCCGAAAAGAAAGTGAAGGAATGAATGAATATAATTATAAAGAATAATTGTATTTAATTACTTAAGCAATGACGATTTTGACTGTATAGTGTTATTTTACATGCTGTTAGATTTGACAGAAAACTCATAAAAATTGTTTATTTAATTTCTATATTTGTTTATTTGATCTATTCATCTTTGTTTATTAAATTTCATGCAGATACTTCCCTACAAAATAATCACAATCAATTGAAAATGATAGTTATAAGTTGTCTTGTGAAATTTTATTCATATAACAATATATAATATAAATTATACAGTTAAACTCAGAATTATTAGCCCTTCTGTATATTTTTTTTCACACTTTCTGTTTAACGAAGAGAAGATTTCTCAACACATTTCTAAACATAATAGTTTTAATAACTCCTTTCTAATAACTGATTTATTTTATCTTTGCCATGATGACAGTAAATAATATTTAATAATTCAGCTTAAAGGGGCTAATAATATTGACCTTAAAATGGTTTAAAAAAAATTTAAAACTGCTTTTATTCTAGCCGAAATGAAACAAATAAGACTTTCTCCAGAAGAAAAAATATTATAGGAAATACTGTGAAAATTTCCTTGCTCTGTTAAAAATCATTTGGGAAATATTTGAAGAAAAAAACAAAAAAAAATCACTTTTGACTTCAACTGTAGTCCCTAATAGAGACCCTTTCTCTTAGCATGCATTCATTTTCACATGTCTCCCATCAATTATTTAATTGGTCATGCTGTTGTAAATCATGCATGAGTGCAAGTTTAACAAACCCACCACCAACAAAAAAAAAAAAACGTTAGATGTCAGCGAGCTTCAGAATTGCAAGAGTGTTTCGTGAGGAATGTTGCAAGGAAACGTAAGTTGATATGGATTACAGATGTGATCTTTGCTGATAGTGACGTTATTACGCAGTGACTTTTCCAATGCAATTTGGATTTGGGAAGTTACGCGTGGAGTCGCCCAGGAGCTGTTTGACGGATGATGGAGTCGTTTTTCATTGCGGGATGATTTTGATCAGTGCGCCGCTGAATAGATTGTGCTCGATGACACCGTGATCATCTCCGCCGGTTTATTAAGGAGCTCCAGGCAGTTGTTCTTCCTTTTTCAGTCTAGAAGTGTTTCCTGAACTCTCTTATATGAATTAATGCCTTGGTTATGCTTTTTTTTGTGTGACAACGGTGGTCTCTGGGCCCCCAAGAAAAACTAGTAATTAAGAAAAAAATTGCATGGAAGAGAAATGCATTGAATTTAATCATTCCCATTGGGTTCCTAATGAATGTGTCTATCTATAGCCTGCAGGTATTAACTATTAGATGGAGAAAGTTGAATAAAAAACATGTAAATAAAATATAAAAAATATAATATTAATGTTATATAATATAATAATAATGTAAAAGTGCTAAATCAACCAAAACTGTAAAGTTAAATATAAAAAGAAAATTACAAATGCACATAAAAAATGTGTAAAACTAAAATTAATTATAAAATGAACTATTTTTTATATATTTAATCTAATTATATTTTTATTTATATTAAACTTATTGTAAATATATTTTAATTAATTGTGATCTCCCGATTGCAACAGAGACATACTGGCAACTCTGTAGACTGGTGGCATTTCATGGCGTTCAGCCTTTTAATCTTAAAATGTGAGCAAAATCACCTATTTTGTGACCTATCACTTTAGACATTACGCTAGAGACTCATTCAAATACTAGCTCTAAAGTGACGTTTGTGAAGTAGCAACGGTTTCTGCTGTTCTGACTTCAGCTGCGAATGTGAATGAATGGCGGAAGAAAGTAGTTCCTCTTACGAATCGGTTTTGAAACTCTCCGTGTTTGATTTTTTTTTTATATACACGATTATGCTGTCAAACTGTTGTATAAATGCAATATCACACTCGTAGCAGTGCGATATGGCTGTATAAATTCACATCACCGATATACAGCCATATCGCACTGCTACGAGTGTAATATTGCTCATATATATATATATATATATATATATATATATATATATATATATATATATATATATATACATATATATGTATATGTATATATATATATATATATATATATATATATATATATGTATATATATATATATATATATATATATATATACATATACATATATATGTATATATATATATATATATATATATATATATATTATATATATATATATATATATATACATATATATATATATATATATATATATATATATATACATATACATATATATGTATATATATATATATATATATATATATATATATATATATATATATATATATACATATATATGTATATGTATATATATATATATATATATATATATATATATATATGTATATATATATATATATATATATATATATATATATATATATATATATATATATATTAGTGCTGGGCCGTTATCGGCGTTAACGTGCTGCGTTAACGCGAGACTCTTAACGCGCGATAAAAAAAATATCGCCGTTAATCTATTCTCAAAGTTGGGTTGGGAGCTGGGTCTATTCTTCTACGCAAGCTATGGTGACTTTCACCTTGATATACTAGCGCGGATGTATACCTGACCGGTTAGCCGTCTGACAAAATAGGCCCTTTGAATAAATCAGCAGGATGCCCTTCTTCTGGATCTTTCATTTCCTCGAAGACACTACCAGGGGCGGATCTATACCCCATTTGCCACCCCAGCACTAGTGTCCTAGTGTTCTAAAAATAAAAGCGTTTCCTCAACCGATTTAGTGTGACGAGCGTCCCAATCATCTATCAGCGTCGCCCCGAAAAGCAAGGACGGACACCTAGAAGAGCTAGTCAGAAACCGAGCGATCCCTTCGGGTGATCAACCGCCTTCAGCAGGCCACTAACCACTGTCTCCTAGAGATTATAGTTCGTGAACTCTGCACTTGAGCACATCCACACTGAGAGTGAGCACAACGCACCACCGAAACTTCGCGAACCTTTAATTATGTTTACATCTTACCTTCGTTCAATTAAACCACCCTCCGGGGTTTGTTCACCTGTATTTCAGTTGTTGCTGCTTATTCCACGCGAATACTCATAAATAATAGAACAAAATCTCGTCTTTCTATTAAAGCATAGTCCGAACAAACGACTCTTATGAACTGCTTTGTTTTAGTGAATCAATTAGTGCAACTAGCGAGATCATCACACACAGATGACTCAATCTGGCTCTTTTAACAAACTGAAGCAGTTATTTTGATATCTTTGTGTATATTAATGACTAACAGCTTAACTGTAAACTATTTTAAAAAGTATGTTGTTCAGTAGCTTGCATCTTCAAGATTGTCCGAACCTTTGATGAATGGTGTCAGTGGTCTAAACAAACAACTCTTATGAACTGCTTCGTTTTAGTGAATCAAGACATTTAGTGCAGCGAGATCATCACACAAACAAATGACTCAATCGTCAATCAGGCTCTTTTAACAAACCAAAAGTGTTTTTTGACCGATTTCCTCGCGTATATTAATGACTAACAGCTTAACTGTAAACTATTTTCAAAAGTATATTGTTCAGTAGCTTGAATATTCAAGATTGTCCAAACCTTTGATAACTGGCGTCACGTGACAACAACGCATTTGGCCGTGTCCAGTCCATCGATATGCTGAAGTTGAGAAACAAATCCAGGTACTGAATTACTTTAATACTTAAAAAATGAATGCCAAATTAAGGTAAAAAAAATCTATGTGTTGTCTGAGATAGTTGCTTGCTAGTTAAATGACAACTAAAAAGCAAGTTTTTTTTTAATCTTTTTTAATTGTTTATTGTTAGCCTTACCTTGTTAGCTAATCGAAATTGTTCAGTATAGTGTATGTTGTGTATTATTTGTTTTTGACTTAAGGAAACTTGATTCACTGAGAAGTTGTATCCATATGCAGTCTGCATTGTTTGTCATGCTTTGTTAATCAAATTTGGCATAGAACTCAGCAAAGAGAAGTTAAACATACCATACCATCTCCTTTAATTTATTTGATTTTCCAATCTAGATACCAGGTTCATGTCAATCACACATCAGCCTTTATTTAATTTTTTTAGGACAATGTAAAAATGTGCTCCCTAGTGTATACACCGAATAAGAATAGCGTTCCTTGAATCCACAAAAACAATGCAAGGATGCTTGCTTTAGTGTTGCCACCCCTCATAATTTTAATGCCACCCCATGAATAATTTTTTTAGATCCGTCCCTGGATACTGATTATGCTTACATGGACATCTGTAATCTAGTTATTTGCCTTAATAGACAATAATATAATTAAGGTGTTTACGTGAAGTGCTTTCATGTAAGAGTTCCCTGTAATTTTGGGTGACTTATTTTCCGACTAATTATGGAAATTATGGTGAAAAGTCCTACATGATGATAATAGTTTGATTGTGGTGTTTACTTCAATAATGCCACTAATATCTGCATACTCCACGTCTTAATTCCATTTTTGTTTAGTTCAGTTATGACTTTTTAGTCATTATTTGGGTAGCACACATATTCTGAATGCCTTTGGCAGAATTCAAATGAGCCATTTTAATCTAGATTAATCTAGATTAATTTAAAAATTAATCTAGATTAATCTAGATTAAAAAAATTAATCTATGCCCACCTATAATATATATATATATGTATGTATGTATGTATGTATGTATGTATGTATGTATATATATATATATATATATATATATATATATATATATATATATATATATATATATATATATATATATATATATATATATATATATATACATGTATATGTATCCTTATCACACTTGTTAGTGACTCATGCATATAGACATTGTATTACATTTTAGCAATTAAATTAAATTGAGTTAAATTACTAAAACAAAAATTCTAAATGCCTTAAAACATGAAAGCAAATTCAAAATATTAATATGACAATTATTATATTAATCATGGGTCACTCTATGCAGGACGAAACCTGCAAAAACAATAAATACATACGCAAATATATAAATAAATAAATAAATTAATGCATAAATAAAACATTAAATAAATAAATATGCAAATAAATAAATAAATAAATAAATAAATACATATAAAAATCCGCAAATTATATATATTTATTTATTTATTTGCATATCTATTTATTTATTTTATTTATGCAGGATTTAATAGATTTATTTACTCATTTATATATATATATTTGCGCATTTATTTATTTATTGTTTTTCCAGGTTTCGTCCTCCATATCACTCTTGTTAGTGACCCATAAATATTAAATATTAGAAAAAAATTAAGTTCTAAAATTGGGGCGTCACGGTGGCGCAGTGTGTAGCACGATAGCCTTACAGAAAGAAGGTCGCTGCTTTAAGCCTCAGCTGGGTCAGTTGGCATTTCTGTGTGGAGTTTGCATGTTCTCCCCGTGTTGGCGTGGCTTTCCTGCATAAAACATATGCTGGATGTGTTGTCGGTTCATTCCGCAGTGGCTACCCCAGATTAATAAAGGAACTAAGCCGAAAAGAAAATGAATAAATTAATGAATTGCTAAAATTCTAAATACCTGAAAACATGAAAGCAAATCAATAAATAATAAATATGACAAATATATATATATATATATATATATATATATATATATATATATATATATATATATACACATATATATATATATATATATATATATATATATATAAATGCTCAAATAACTTTTTGTTTTCCTTTGTCACTACTGTATATCTCCTTATGCAATTCACCCAGGTTGACCTTTCAAGTCCGATGTGACCAAATAAACCTGAAGAAAAAAAAAAGCCCCTCTGTTTTTGACTGTAGTAATTTAAAAAAATAGAGGGTGAGGAACAAAAGCGTCGAATTGAATCATTTCTGCTCAATTCCCCTTGTTAGCAGCGATCCGCGTTCCCCCCTCAATCCCGCTCTCTCTCTCTCCAGATGAATTTTCTGTTTTCTCTTCTGGCTTTCTCTGCGTGCTTTTCCCCAGACAGGTTCCACAGTGTTTTAGAGGGGATGGATTTAATTGCTCTGTGGGGATTGGTTGGCGGTGCTGGGCCCGGCTGTTTAATTAGTGTACCCTGCCGGGATTGGTTTAATGCTTCGTGATCTTGAAATTGTCTGATTGTTCAGGCCTCCAGGGACCCCCTCTCTTTCTCTTCCTCCTCTCTCTCTTTTTCTCTCTGCTATGGAGAGCAGCAGGTTTTGCTAAACGCCGCTGCAGGCCTTCTGGAGAGGGCAGATCTGGATTTTTTTCTCTCAGGCCACACCGACAGGGTGTACAAGTTGAGAAGTGGATCTTCACGATGGGATCTGCTCTTCGGAGACTGATTAGATTAGACTCAACTTTATTGTTGTTACATTTTCCAGATCAAAACACTGGTACCATTACATTCTGTTTACACCAGAAGCACTGTTTTTATTTAATTTAATTTAATTTAATTTTATAAAAATATATATATATTTAATTTATTTTTTGTTTTGTTTTGCTTTTTTGTTTTGTTTTGTTTTGTTTTATTTCATTTATTTTATTATATTTTAGTTTTTATTTGATTTGGTATTTTTTGTTTGATTTGCTTTTTTATTTTTACTTTATTTTATTTTATTTTATTTTATTTTATTTTATTTTATTATTTATTTTTGTTGGTTTTATTTTATTTAGTTTTATTTATTTTTATTTAATTTTTGTTTTGTTGTTTTTTATTTTATTATTTTTTATTATTTATTTATTTTTGTTTTGTTTTGTTTTTGTTTTTGTTTTATTTTTTATTTTATTTTATTTTTGTTTTGTTTAATTTTTTGTTTTGTTTTACATTGTTTTGTTTTTATTTTATAATTTTTTTTATTTAATTTAATATATTTTAATTCATTTATTAAATTAAATTTTGTTTTATTTTTGCTTTGTTTTGTTTTATTTTGTTTTTATTTTATTTTATTAATTATTTTATTTTTATTTTATTTAGTTTTATTCTATTTTTGTTTGTCTAATTTTTTCATTTAATTAAATTTTATTTTTGTTTTGTTTTTATTTTTGTTTTGTTTTAAATTGTGTTGTTTTTGTTTTATTTGTTATTTTAATTTAATTTAATATAATTTTAATACATTTTTTTTATTTAATTTTGTTTTTTAAATTTTATTTTATTTTATTTTATTCTGACAGAGGAAAGTAGACTAACACAAGTATGAGTAAATGTCACGATTTTCACTTTTGACTGACAGAAATTGCCATTGATTTGCATGCAACACTTTTTGTAAGAAAGCACATTTTTTTCTCCTGCTCATCTTCCCTGAATAAGGCCCAATAAATAAAATATTACACACTCTCGTAGTTTCTTCAGCTATTACTCTTTGCCAGCACTACTGCTCTTTTTCTGCACTTTCATTGACACTGATGCAGAGCTTTTAGTCGCCGGCACGAAATATCAAAGGACACAAGCTTCTGAATCTGTAGTTTTTGTCTGTGATGTTTCAGTGCATCTGATGCGATACCTGCACAGGTTTGCTTATTGTGCACAGATGACCGATGTTAGTGTGACTGTACCACACAAAATGCCTTTGTAAAATACCAAAATCAATAAGGAGAAAATCAATATTGGTGAAAATACAATTTGCCTTCCAAAAAGCATGAGTGAACGAACGAATGTGTCGGTAAAGCTAAAGCCTGCTGCTAACTCAATCATCTTACACCGAGCTCAAACATTTTAATGGTTTGTTTTGAACATTGTCAGTATTTTTCTCTCAAAAGGGAACCGTTTCTTTGCTCTGGTGGCTCCGGAGCATCGCTGTTTACGTATCGACAGGTTGTTTTCCATAGAATATAAGCCATTATTTGCTTTGACGGCAGCAGCTATATGAGGGAAAATCTGTGTGCGCTATAAATCAATGTCATCTCAGTTTAACCATTCACAGTTTCTGCACCAAAAAGCCTCACAGTCTGTAAATACAGTAAGTCTCTGTGTACCAGCGCTAAGATGGATATGATCAAAGCACCGGGAGATAGACTTTCTGACCTGCGCATTAATCCCAGAATGCTCTTTCCAGCTGTTCCTTCAGCGCTCGCATGTCTTTGAATTATAGTGTTTATTATTATTATATTCAGCAAACCCAGAATACAATAACTACTGGAGAGAGAGAGAGAGAGAGAGAGAGAGAGAGAGAGAGAGAGAGAGAGAGAGAGTGAGAGTGAGAGTGTGACGTACGGCCTCCTGGAGGGTGCAGATGAAAGTAGGTTTTTGTAGGTTTTACCTGGTTTCTGTTGGCTGTGTGCTGGATCATAATCTGACCCCGTTCTGCTTTTCCATGGTTCTGGGTTGGAAAATTGTGTTTGCAATGGCCTCTTAAACATGCTGCTGAGCTGTCATCATCATAAAGGTTGGATTAAATTCTTTAATATGTATATCTTCTAGATCAAAACACTGGTACCATTACATTCTGTCTTCACCAGAAGCACTGTTTTAACTTAATTTTATTTTATTAAAATTTAATTTAATGAAATGAAATTTAATTAAATTTATTCATTCATTCATTTTCTTGTCGGCTTTGTCCCTTGCGGGGTCGCCACAGCGGAATGAACCGCCAACTTATCCAGCACGATTTTACGCAGCGGATGCCCTTCCAGCCGCAACCCATCTCTGGGAACTTCCACACACACATTCACACTCATACACTATGGACAATTTAGCTTACCCAATTCACCTGTACTGCATGTCTTTGGAATGTGGGGGAAACCGGAGCACCCGGAGGAAACCCACGCGAACCCAGGGAGAACATGCAAACTCCACACAGAAACGCCAACTGACCCAGCCCAGCCGAGGTTCGAACCTGCGACTCAGCGACGTTCTTGCTGTGAGGCAACAGCACTACCTACTGCGCCACTGGGTTGCCCTAATTAAATTTATATTTTACTTTTTTATTTTGTTTTTTTATTTTATTTTATTTTAATATTTATTTTACTTTATATTTATTTAAAATTTTAATTTAATGTAATTAAATTTTTATTTTTTATTTAATTTTTACTTTTAATTTAATTTAATTTAGTTTTCATTTTATTTTATATTATTTGTTTTTTTAAATGTAATTAATTAAATGCATTTGTCTATATTTACTTATCAACAACAACAATATTTATAATAATATTATTGTTGTTGTTGTAAAATAAGTATAGACAAATGCATACAATAAAATTTATTATTATTGTTATTATTATTATTAATATTATTATTATTATTATTATTATTATTATTATTATTATTATTATTAGAGTTTTTGCTGATACATGTTTTTAAATATTGATATGATTTGTCCATTAATTTCTTAGGTTTCTATTTATTTATTTATTTATTTATTTATTTATTTAATAGTAACTTAACTCTTGTGCTGGAATGTTTATTTTATGTAATGCTTTTAGTATTAATAATAATAAGAATTTGTGCTGACACTTTTACTTTTAATTGATTTATTCTCATAATAATTGAACAATTGTGGAAAATAAAAGTCATCATAAAGGCTGGATTAAAGTCTTCAATATGTACACTTTCCAGATCAAAACACTGGTACCATTACATTCTGTCTACACCAGAAGATTTTATTTTATTTTATTTTATTTTATTTTATTTGCTAATTTTAATTATTTATATATTTTTAAATTTATTAAATTGTATCCATTTGTCTATATTTATTTAACAACAATTATTATTCATATTATTATAAATAAAAAAAGAAAAGTGTCTGCACAAAGCATTACATAAAATAAACATTCCAGCTGTTAAGTTACTATTAGATAAATAAATAAATAGAAACATTATTAGATAGATTGCCAAATCATAATAATACTTACAACCATGTATAAGCACACACTTTAATAGTAATAATAATAATAATAAAAAAAACAATAACAATAATAATAATAATAATAATAATACTCATTATTATTATTATTATTATTATTAAGTAATGCTGCAGTTGTTGTTGTTAAATAAATATAGACAAATGCATAAAATTAAAATGATTGAAAATCAATAAACAAAACAAAACAAAACAGTGCTTCTGGTGAAGACAGAATATAATGGCACTGGTGTTTTGATCTGGAAAATGTACATATTGAAGACTTTAATCCAGCCCTTCTGGTGATGTTTAAAGACCATTGCAAACACAATTCTCTAACCCAGAACCATAGAAAGCCATAGAAAATTGGTAACCAATCAGGAGCTTGCTCTGCATGGTTGTGACGTAGCACCTGTTGTTGGTGTCCCGGGGGAAATCCTCCAGCCGACACCGACAACAGTTCATGAAACTGGACTCGGCTCAGTCAGAAGCACCGCTGAAAGCCTCCGTCATCCGGGTAAAGTTTCTGGAGGAGTTTATGAGCTCACTGTGCTGGGTGCACCTCTGAAAGGATCTAGTGGACTCCAAACATATCGACGCTGTTTTTCAGCCTTTATAAAAGCACATAAACACAGTTATTTTATCAATAAAATCCATGTTAGCCATTTAGCAACGAAGCTACAGTCACCGGGCAGACAGAAGCCCTGCCCATCATGCGAATCCGCGTCTGTTCTGAAGCGAATTTGACGAGCGAATGAATCGAGTAAACTCAAATGTTCACATGCGATTTATCCACGCGTTCCGCGTCTGGTGTGAACACAGCATTATGAGCAATTCTGTCATTCCGAGTTCATAATAGCCCAACAGGTGATGATAATAGTTAAACATGGCAGTTTGTTCATGTTTTAGGTTGCAGAAGCATTATTTGCTGCTGTTTTGTCAGGCTTCTCCTTTGTTTTTTCGCTCTTTACTCTCGCGTTTGTCCGCATCTGAATGAATCGGATATCAGAGCGCAACAGTGATCACTCGCACGTTAAAAATATGAGCTCAAAAAGTTCATTATTTCAAATATAGACGCGATCGCGAGCTCTCTGGACAAAGTCAAACCGCTCGCACTTTTAGACGAGCTCGTAAAAACAATAACAGGACACGGCAGAATTTGTTCTTCTTGGCTTTCTGGCTGTTTATCAAGACGACGACAAGGTTTGTTTGAGCTTGGGTCAACCATGGCTCATTATTATATGCATAAAGTATTACGATAATGCCTCGGCTGTTTATTGAAAACATGGCGGTTCTATTGTTTTGATTTTGGCTAGCTCCACGAGCTCGTGACGTATCTCTGTAACCAATCAGCGTTCAGCTGCGCATGTAGCTTCACCTTTTGATACCCTTTCTCGTGTTTGGTACTCTTTCGAAAGGGTGCCGAAAAAGTGGTACGGTACGGTTCGGTTTGGTTCGACAGGTGACAGGCGAACCACTCAGTGGAAATGGGCCATTTGAGACACATTCTGGACACACAAAAGACTTAAATCTTGAAAAAGGGGTAAAATAGGTGCCCTTTAATATTGTAAATAAATATGTGTTCTCCTGCGATCTGTGCGTTTGTAAAATGAACTATCTGTGACACCATTATTTTATTTTAAAGAAAGAATTATTGCGAGCATGAACCAAAGAAGTTGTTTAATCTCCTGGTTTGCTGAGGTAGAAGTGTAGTTCCTGAGTTTCAGCATCGCAGGCTGATGAGCGGTAATTTACTGCAGTGAATTGAGTTAATGGTTAAAATAAGTAGTTCTTGCTGTTGTGAGATTAGTGTGTTCTCAGCTGGAGTGAGTGAATATTGAGGGCTGTTCTTCCCCAGTGCTCGCTTTCATATGAACGACACACACATACACATGCACACACTCAAATTAGACTTGTGCTTGCTCAGCTGCACCTGCGAGAAGGACACGCTCAAAGCAATCAAAGTTAGCAGGGAAAAAAAACTGATGTTATGTAATGCTGTGTGTGGCGTGTTCTCTGTGTTTTGTGACACGGCCGCTGGGATCGCCCTCTCCACCGGTGTGTGTGTGTGCGCGGTCACCTTGATGGAGTTTGTGTGTGTGTGTGTGGGTGTGTAAAGGGCGTCTCTGACAGAGCGACTGCCCTTGAGTTTGGCTCTGTCACTGTGAGACTGTTGACCTCGGCTGTATGACACACACACACACATCAGACGCACATTATAAGCGCTTTGTTTCTTGTACACCTGGGATAGGTGGTTGTGCATGTGTGTGTGTTTATTTTGAAGGGTTTTTAGTTATTTGTCTATTCAGTGATTCAACATGCACATTTTTACACTGCTTCATCATGTAACTTAACTTTTTTTTGGTAGAGAAACACATTAATAGAGATTAGGGGCGGGAGAAAAAATGCTTTCATTGATGTATCTGTATCACTGTCACAATATTGGATTTTTCACAGCAGTTATATAGATATATCTATAGAAACCTATAGAAAATTATCAGTCATTTTTACAGGTAATTAAGTTTAGTTATTTATCGTTGTTTGTTCTTTTTTAAATATTAACCACACTGTAAAAAATACTGTAAAATTTACAGTAATTTACTGCCAGTTTTGGTTGCCAGTTACACTATCAATTTAAAAGCACACTGTAACTTAATAATTACAATTAACTGCAAAATTTACATTAGTAATTTTGATTGCCAGTAAGACCAAATTTACAAACACACAAACTGTATAGTTACAATTAACTCAAATTTACAGTAACTTACTGGCAAATTGGGTTGCCTGTAAAATTGTAAATTTATAAACGCACAGTAAATTAATTACAATTAACTGTCAAATTTACAGTGACTTACTGGCAATTTGGGTTGCCAGTAAGATTGTAAATTTCCAAGCGCACTGTAAATTAATTAAATGTAAAATTTACAGTAACTTATTGGCATTTTGGGTTGCCACTAAGACAAAATTAATAACTATAAGTTATTAAATACAATTGACTGTAAAATTTACAGTAACTTAATGGCAATTTTAATTTCCAGTAAGACTAAATTCACAGGCTCTCACTGTACGTTAATTATTACAATTACCTGTAAATTTACAGTAACTTACTAGCAATTTATTTTGGTTGCCAGTAAGACTGTAAATTTACAATTACACTGTAAATTAATAATTTCAATGAACTGTAAAATATACATGTAACCTATTAGCAAGTCGGGTTGCCAGTAAGACTAAATTTACAAGCACACACTATTTAATAACAATTAACTATAAAATTTACCTACTGCCAGTTTTGGTTGCCAGTAAGACTTTTAATTCTACGAGCACACAGTAAATTAATATTTACAATTAACTGTTAAATTTACAGTAACTTACTGCCAATTTTGGTTGCCAGTAAGACTTTAAATTAATTACTATTGAGTGTAAAATTTACTGTACATTTTACAGTTAATTGTAAATTTTAATTTACAGTGTGCTTGAAATATCTGTTGTACTGGCAACCCAAATTGGCAGTAAGTTACTGTAAATTTTACAGTTAATTGTAATTATTAATTTACAGTGTGCTTGTAAATGTACAGTAACTTACTGCCAATTTTTGTTGCCAGTAGGGCAGTACATTTACTAGCACACTGTAATTTAATTACAATTACCTGTAAAATTTACAGCAATTTGATTTGCCAGAAATACTGTAAATTGTAAACTAACTGTAACATTTACAGTAACTTACTGGCAATTTTGTTTGCTAATAAGACCAAATGTACAAACGCACTGTAAATTAATAATTACAATTAACTGTAATATTTACAGTAACTTATTGCCAGTTTTAGCTGCCAGTGAAACTGCAAATTTACAAGCACACTGTAAATTAATAACTACAATTAATTGTCAAATTTACAGCAACCTAATATCAATTTTGGTTGCCAGTAAGACTGTAAATTTACAAGCACGCTTTAAATTAATAATTACAATTAACTGGAAAATTTACAATAACTCACTGGCTATTTGGGTTGCCAGTAAGACTAAATTTACAAGTGCACTGTAAATTAATAAATACAATTGACTGTCAGATTTACAGTAACTTATTGGGCAAATTTGGTTGCCAGTAAGACTGTACATTTACAAGCACACTGTAAATTAATCATTACAATTAATTGTAAAATTTACAGTAACTTACTGGCAGTTTTGGTTGCCAGTAAGACTAAATTTACAAGTGAACTAAATTAATAATTAGTTAACTGTAAAATATAAAGTAACTTATTGGCAAATTTGGTTGCCAGAAAGACTGTAAATTTACAAGCACACTGTAAATAAATGACAATAATCTGTAAACTATACAGTAACTACACAGTAACTTACTGCTACTTTTGATTGCTCGTATACTGTAGATTTACAAGCGTACTGTAAATTAACAATTACAGCTGTAAAATTTACAGTAACTTACAAGCAAATTTGTGTTGCCAGTAAGACTTAATTTACAAGCATACTGTAAATTAATAATTAAAATTAACTGTCAAATTTACAGTAACTTACTAGCAATTTGGGTTGCCAGTAAGACTGTAAATTTATCTCAAAATAATAATTGTACCTTAAAATAATGTGACCAAATAACTAGTTCTCTAGTCTCTTAGTTTACTAGTATAATTGTTTACTCCGCTGAAGCGCTCAGAACCACAGTGCATTATTTACTGTGAAAAGCAGCCGACTGTGTTTATTGACATTTAAATGCGTTCACATGTGGCCTTTAGAAATGTTATTCATAACACGTGAAACATCGTAATGTTTTCTCTGTAATCTGCAGTGAATGGCATTGGTGTGTGATATCATCGGTTCATTGGCAACCCACTGTTGGGATGATTGGAAAACCTTACGCAATGCTTTCACAATGTTACTACTCGCCGCAATTGTACACTTGAGGTTTGGTCAACGGGATCACCAAGGAGACGCTCTCATGACAACAAAAACTGTTGCCAAACACCCTCCCTTTTCCTGGAAGAGCGATTACTGAAGCTCTGGGCTGGTGCTGATGCTGCAGTAATTGTGTGTGTAATGATGATAGCGGCTTGAGGATTGAGTGGCGGACGACCAGAGGCTAATCTCAGGGTGTTGTGTGCATGGGACATGCTTTTTTCAGACTCTTTAGGGGTTTAACTGATTTGGGTTAAGAATGGTTAGTAGGAATCTGTGTTTCGTGGAGAGCTGGAAGTTATTTGAGAGAATTTTTGAGAGATATACAGCAGGGAAAATAAGTATTATCATGTTTTTTTTTCCTGGGAATAATATTTCTAAAGGAGCGGTTGACATGGAATTGAACCAGATTTTTAGTAAAAACCTAAATAATACAATCATAACAATAAAAAACAAAACAAAAAAACTGAGAAATGAGTTAGAAATGACACAAGGAGAAAGTCCTGAACTACTGAAACGTATTTAAGACTTTATTTTTGGTGACGGCAGCTTAAAGACGCCTCTTATATGTAGAATGAAGTCACATGCATTGCTCAGATGTGAGTTTTTCACAGTGTCTCAAAATCTTGATAGTTTTGTGGGTCTCGTTGATCAAATCTGAGCTTTAATTTATATTTCCTCTAGTATTCAGGTCAGGTGATTGGCTGGGCCATTCTACAGCTTGATTTTCTTTCTCTGAAAGCATTTGAGAGTTTTCTCGGCTGTGTTTTGGATCATTGTCTTGCTGAAATGTCCACCCTGGTTTCATCTTCATCCTCCTGCTAATGTAGATGTTGGACTGAAGCAGCTGATATTCATTTACACTGAGGAAGGGCAGAGGGTTGCTGAAGAACTACTGAGAGATTTCAGATGCTGTCTGGGCTTTCACTGCCTTTCTATACCTCCCTTTCTTCATGTGTTCAATAATTTTTCCCTGCGTTATTTCATTTTATTACACATACTGTAACTTTTTTTGTAATCTAGTTAGGTTTGTTTTCTTTGCATATATGGATTTCTTTGGTTGTTATCAACATTTGTGGAAAAATTCAAGTCAACGGCACCTTTAGAAATATGTTTTTCACGAAAAATAGTGACATGTTCAATACTTATTTTCTGTATTGCTATATTGATGCAGGTTTTACTGTAGAGTTTTATAATGTTTGTTCAGTTGAGCTGGATAATTGAGTAGGACGTTCATAACAATACACTGCAAAAATGATTAGTTGACTTAAATAAGCAATTAACCTGTTGTTTTTCAAGCAATTAGTTGACTGAAAAAAAATTGAGTAAACCCGTTGCCTCAACATTTTTAAGTAAATGAACTATGTGCATAATTATAAAACTTAAGTTAGATCATCTTAAAAGTTCCAAGTTACAATTGGTTTACGATTTTAAGGCAACGGGTTTACTTACTTTTTAAACAGTTTTAATAATCAATAATGGCCATTATAAAAGTGTAACGTATAATAAGTTTATGCAATTTAGGAAATAAAGGCAAGAAATCAGTCAAATGTGCAGAATTAGTGTACGTGGTTACATTAATTAATATTAACTAACTGTATCTTTGCGCTCAGCCAAAACACATTACCTGAGAACAAATAATAGAGTCAAAAGACCGAAGTCTGGGAATATGTCGTTAGATATAGACAACAAGATGAATTTAAAATATAGTAAGTAGAGGTGTGAACCTACACTGGTCTCACGGTTCGGTTACGATTATCATGCCATCGTAGGGCTGGACGATATGGCAAAAATTTATATCACGATATATTTTTTTATTTCGGTCGATACGATATAATTCCGATATCGATATGGACAATATTAAAAAGAAAGGAAAAACTGCCAAGAACGCACACAATGGATGTCTGTACCTACAAATGTCTGCAAAGTGAATTTGCAAAGTCGATAATACCTCCAGACTCTTATAACTTTTTTTTTTTTTAAATAAAAACAGTACAAAATAATTTGTTCACTTTTTATTTGTATTTAGCCTATACAAACAAGAAATGTGAAATAAACTATCAAATAAATAAAACTCTCAGCTTATAATATATAGACAGTTTGTGGGGGTTAGCTTGACCAACGTGATCAACAGAAACTTTTATCAGTGTTTTTTTTTGTATATGTTGAATATTTAACAATCAAAATAATACCAAAATCTTACAATTATGACATCCACATCGTAAAAAAACATAGAAAAAGAATAATAATTATAATAATAAAAAATCATAAAGAGTAAAGGCTACATTAATATTTGCAATAGAAGAGCTGTTTGAGTATATTCATAATTCTAATTGCTTTTCATCTTGAACGTCCTTTAAGGGTTTTATCTGTCTATTTATATTTGTGTATGTAATTACCTAATTAAATTGAAAGGTTTAACATAAATATCTCTTATATATTTTATATAGTCTATTTATAGAGACTAATATTTTATATAACACGTTTTCATTATTTAACAGATTTAATAGCTCTATTGATCGCATTCTTTCTACTTCATCAGCTTTGCAATAACCTGATTCCTGATAAATATGTTTGTGAGTTTTCTTTTGTAAGTGCGCGAGTGCTATATGCCAGCATGCAGCGAGTTTGTGTATGTGAGTGTTAATTTTGGTGTTTATGCAAGGATCGAGTTTGTTTGTGCGTGTGTTAATGTGGGAGTATATGCAAGGATCGGCGAGTTTATATGCATATGTGGGTGTATGCATGCATCAAGTTTATATGTATATGCGCAAATTTCATACATGTTTTGAACATTCAATAGTATAGGTGTATATGCGAGTGATTTATAGGTGTATATGCACGTGTTGATAAACGAAGTTTGATTTAAATCCTACACGGAGCCTCATAGCCATCTGTGTTTGCTTCATTGCCTTCTCTTCTGACACCGCTGGTTTCGGTGTCGGGTAGGTGGATGGTGGTGATGGTGAGGCCACAGGTTGGCTTAAACTTTTATGTTGCCTCATCTTCTGACTCTCAGTATGTTTTATCGTGTGGAACTTCTTCAAATGGTGAAACAGATTTGATGTGTTGCCGCCGCTAGTCAGCTACACTCTCTGGCACACTTTGCAGAGCACCGAAACTAAGTTTATCGAAACTTAAAGAGCCGAACCACTTCCACACCACTGCATTAGTCTTTCCTTTCTTATCAACTATTTCATCTGTATTCTTACTTGTGGAAGCTTGTTCATTCGCATCTGTATTCAGAGCACTCATTTTGTAGCTAAAACTTTCTGCGGCGCAGCTTAAACAGCTGATCCATGATAGACACGGTGGAGAAAACTCCACAGACACGCGCCCGTGTCTGTATCCAGAATTATCGCTGTAACAGCCGAGAGGAGAGGAAAAGCCACACCAGCAGGTCAAATGGGCCACGTTGAGAGAGAGAAATTTAGTTTACTTTCATTCTCTCAATCGCAGTGAAATAGGAGCTTCTGCTGTAAGTGTCAGTGAAAGACTGTCCAGCAAACACACACGCAGTGAAATTGTGCAGAGTTTAAGTAGACTTTAAGTAGTTGGAGCATTGTAAATACTCGCACTCGCCTCCCTCGCCATAGTAAGCTACGGCGACGTTGCGCATATGAGATAATTGACATTAGTACGTAATAACCGGTTATGATCTATTACTGAACCGATACCGAATTGTTCGCGTTTGCATCGCGGTGCACCGAAAAACAATTCATTTTGACACCTCTAATAGTAAGATTAAATCCAGCGGTAGATCCTTGATGAGCAGTCCGACGTGCACAGCTCTCATTGCTGCATTGCATGCCAGAGTGTGTGTGTGTATGTGTGGTCATGCGATGTGCGTTTTCAGTGGTGTAATGTGGACGGAGAGTTGTACGCTAGGTGAAACGCCAGTGTGGACGTGGATCGTTTTCATTCTAAAACGACGTTTTAAGACTTGAACGTTTTAAGCCTTAAAAACACACTCAAAATCACGCTAGAGTGAATGAAAACATCCCCAACAGCACACAAGAGCTAATGTGTTGATTATCGTTGACTTTCGGATGAGACGTTAAACTGAGGTCCTGACTCTCTGTGGTCATTAAAAATCCCAATGCACTTTTCGTAAAGAGTAGGGGTGTAACCCCGGTGTCCTGGCCAAAGTCCCTCAATCGGCACTTACCCATCATGGCCTCCTAATAATCCCCATCTACTGAATTGGCTCTATCAATCACCAATAGCTGGTGTGTGGTGAGCGCACTGGCGCCGTTGTCCTGTGGCTGCCGTCGCATCATCCAAGTGGATGCTACACACTGGTGGTGGTGTGGAGAGACTCCCCTCATGATTGTGAAGCGCTTTGGGTGTATGGCCATACACAATAAAAGCGCTAGATAAATATACATTACATTACATTATTCACAGCAATTCACATATCAAGTCAGTCTGTATTCTTAGCCATTTATTATGTTAACTGTTTAACTGTTAAAAGCTATTAGTTATCAGTTTATTAAAGTTATAAGTAGGGCTAGACGGAATCTGCGGATGTTTTTTGCAATTTTTGCTGAGAATTTTGGTAAAAATCTGCGGATTTCTGCGGAATTATTTTGGGAGTCTCATAACTAAAACCTTAATATGTGAAATATGTGTATTTAAAAAACTGAATAAATTCAGATTTACACACATTTACTCAAGTAAATAAACAGAATTATTGATGGGCTAAAAATCTGCAGAATTCTGTGCGCGCAGATTCTGTGTGGGTCTAGTTATAAGTAAGTAGGGTTGCCGTCCGTCCCTTAAAATACAGAATCGTTCCGTATTTGAGAGTAAAATTGCTCGTCCCGTTTTGAATCAATACAGCACGTACAAACCCGTACAAACCCGTATTTTTTATCATTTTTTTAAAGTAGCTTTTCATGCAAATCCTTCCACACGCATTTTATGAAGATGCCTCGTTTCCTACTTTTGATTGGGTAATCAATCGTTAGTTTGATTGGTTTTTGTCCAGTGAGGAGAGTGTGTCTTTTAAGCAGAGTCTGTCAAGTCTTGACAGAGAGTAGCCTAATGGCAGATGCTTCTCCAGGTAACCCCCCGCGTCTTAAAGTTTCAGAGTTTAAACGCAAGCGGCTGCAAAAGTACCGCAGAGAGTGGGAGTAAATAATTACCTGGCTGCAGAGTGGTAGAAATTGTTATCAAGCCAACTGCACGATTTGTCGGAGAGCGTTCTCTGTGGCTCATGCGGGACGTGCGACAAAATGCCTCCGAAGAGCAGCACTCCCGCAATGACAGAGCTCACAAAAACCAATGCACAGTCACAGTTCTTCGTACCCCAAGTCTCTCCCACCCATCTCAATTCACCTTTATTTCTATAGCGCTTTTACAATGTAGATTGTGTCAAAGCAGCTTCACATAGAAGATTATAGTGAATTGAAACAGTGTCAGTTCAGTTTTCAGAGTTGAAGTTCAGTTTAGCTCAGTTCAGTGTGGTTTAAAAATCACTACTGAGAGTCCAAACACTAAAGAGCAAATCCATCGATGCGCAGCTCTACAGATCCCGAACCATGCAAGCCAGTGGCGACAGCGGCGAGGAAAAAACTTCACCAATTGGCGAAAGTGAAGAATTAAAAAAAACGCTCGAGAGAAACCAGGCTCAGTTGGGCACGACCATTTCCCCTCTGGCCAAACGTCTTGTGCAGAGCTGCAGTCTAGGCGCTGGAGGCTGGAGAATGCTGGACCTCAGCAAAGACTCGTCTCCCTTTGGAGCATCACAGGAATCAGTCTCATGCTCTCCACTCTTCCATGACCACCACAGCAGCTGCTCAGGATACGGCCTGGTCTAGGATTATGAAAACCTTGGGATCATCTCGTCGCTGGTCTTGGATCGCATCAGTGGTGCTGCATAGTCTGAGGGCCTCAAGATGAGTACCCCCAGGTGGAAATAGAGAATAAAGAGAATAATTAGCGTAGCTGCTGTTCATAGGGTATATAAACGAGATGCAAAAACCTGCATGGGGCACATCATGCGTCATACCGCTATGTAATGCACTGAGTGTATGCTTTGCTAAAAAGATAGATCTTTAATCTAGTTTTGGACTGCGAGAGTGTGTCTGAGCCTCGGACATTATCAGGAAGGCTATTCCAGAGTTTAGGGGCCATAAATGAGAAGGCTCGACCTCCTTTACTTGACTTTGCTATTCTAGGTACTACCAGAAGCCCTGAGTTTTGAGATCTTAAAGAGCGGGTTGGATTGTAGCGAGACAGGAGGTTGGTTAGATAAACAGGAGCTAGATTATTTAAAGCTTTAAAGGTAAGAAGCAATATTTTATATTCAATACAAAACTAGTAAACTGCAAGTAAATTGTAACTATCCATATTTTTAAATTAGAAATAGGCTATTTGAAAACTTTACTAGCCATAGTTTGTAGCTAGTTTATGTATGTGCTGTTTCCATGTTTGGATAGGTGTTACTGCAAATAATGACAAATATTTTAGCCAAAATCTGTTATCAATACCACCCTTTAAAATTAGGTTCATTAGTATTTTCTCCTCTCCTCTAGGTTACAGCATCTGAGTTAACACAGGTGTACCACACTATTAAACATAACATCAGCTATAACAGTGCTGCAGAGTTGTAAAAGAGACTGCATCTGATCTGTTTACACAGATTTCAATAAAAGACAGTTTATTTTAATGTCCAAGTGTTCATACTTTCCTGAAAACATATTTTAAGTTGCGATTTACCACCACTGCAGTATGCGTCCCTTATTTTTTTGTGTTAAAAGTGGTAACCCTATAAGTAACTAATAAACTTATTGTAACTAATCACCTTAACTTTCCTGAATTTGATTGTAATGCACAATAATTATTGTGAAAAGCGCTATACACATATACTTGAATTGAATTGTGTGTTCAGATGAATGTGTGTGTGTGGCGTGGGAATCTCTCGAATCCTCACTCTCGCAGCTGCCTTACGGACAAAAGGCCAAGAGCGCGGTCCGTCTAGACGCGTGGCATCATTAACCCGTGCTGACCCTCGCCACCTCGCTGATGAATTCGTCCTCACACACACCGGTCGCTGGCCCCGGCCCTCTGCTGACCGCTCTATGGGGCCCGGATGCTCCATTAAGAGTAGTGGCCTGCATAAATCGAGAGTCTGCTGAATAATTCAAGACGTCTGGGCCGCGGTCTGGTTTGTCCGAGGCCTTGAGGGAGCGTGTGTGTGTTTGTCTGTGTGTGTGTGTGTGGAGGATCAGGGGTTAATAACAGGTCTGCAACCCTTGTGTCAGCAGCTGTGCCCTCCTTCATATGAAAGAATCCTGCTCTGTTGATTAGATTTTTCCAAAGGGATCAATTTTTAATCAGCAGAGCATCTGACTGGGGGTCAATAATGGCGTCGTGGGGAAGACAGTTGCCGGACAGCCGTCTTTATTTACAGGACTGTTTGTCTTTTTACTGTATGCAGATCTGCTTCGCTCGCAGGGCATCCTTTAGCGGGATGGTTGGAGTGTTGTTGGAGGTAGAGAGAGATGCACTGATCAGAAATCGAGACTTTTTTTAGCTTCAAATGCACTTTTTGTGTTGCTGTAATTCAGATGACTGTTTTAGACTTGTATGCAAACTGCATTGCAATTGTTTTATTGTACAAAGTGTTTAAACTGACAATTAAATTAATAAAAAATATTTAAATTTATATTATTATTTATAACTATTTAATTTGAATTAATTAATAAATTGTATTATTATTATTATTATTATTATTATTATTGATGATGATAATGATGATGATAATTATAATAATTAATTCAAAAAAACAATTACACATAAATAATTTTACTGTATTAACATCAGCAACATTACTATTATTATTATTATTATTGTTATTATTGTTGTTAAAATAAATTTAAATGTTAAAACTAATAATGAATATTTATAAATCTATATATTTTATTTAATTAGATTTTTTTTTCAAAATTATTGTTGTTATACTCTTTCAATAATGAAATATTTTGCATAACATTTATTTGACCTAAATTTAACCAATTTTTTAACTAAATTTTTTGTAGCTTCAAATACACTTTAATTCAGATGACTGTTTTAGACTTGTATGCAAACTACATTGCAATTGTTTAATTGTACAGTGTTTAAACTGACAATTGAAAAAAAATATATTTATAACTATTTAATTTGAATTAATTATTTTTTATTATTATTAATAGTATTATTACTATTATTATTATTATTATTATTATTATTAATATTATCAATAATGATGATAATAATAATAATAGTAATAATAATAATAATGTTGCTGATGATGACGATGATTATGATAATACATTAAAATTATTTGTACTTGTTAATTTTAATTGTTTATTATTATTATTATTATTATTATTATTATTATTATTATTAATTAATTGAATTTAAATGTAGAAATAATAATAATAATAATAATAATAATAATAATAATAATAATAATAATAATAATAATAATAATAATAATTTTATTAATGGATAATTATTTGATTTGAATTTTATTATTATTATAATTATATTATATTATATAATAATATATATTATATATATATATATTATTATTATTATTATTATTAATATTAATAATAATGGAATGTATAATTTTTTTTAAACTAATAATGAATATTTATACATTAATATATTAATTTATTTAATTTGAATTTATTTAATTTAATTTTTTTGGTTTTCAAAATCATTGTTGTTTTACTATTTCAATAATAAAATATTTTGCATAGAATTTATTTTACTTAATTTTTTTTTTATTAATTTTTTTACTACTTTTTTTTAACCTCAAATGCACTTTTTTGTTGCTTTAATTCAGATTTCTGTTTTAGTGTTGTATTAATATTGCATTGGAATTGATTTGTGATTGTGTGTAAACTGAGCATTATCAGAGGCATTGAAGGTGCACCAACTACAACTAATGTTGGTGGTATTTGCTTTTAAAAGTAATGCATTACAGTCTTGTTACTTTACTTAAAGGGGGCCTATTATGAAAAAAAAATCACTTTTTAAAAGAGGTTTAAAAACAATTGTAACAGCGTGTGAATATAACCACCCTGAAATGGTTAAAATTAATTAATTCAACCTTTTATAATCACACTTGCTGACACACAGGCATTTGTAGCTCCGCCCTCTTTTAATAAGAGCACAATCTCATTTGAATTTAAAGCGACAGTTGGCACAATTTGTATCATAGCCTAAAAGGGTCAGTTTCAAATAGTTATAAAACATTATTTGTGTGATTATTTTGAGCCGAAATTTCACATACACACTATAGGGACATCAGAGACTTATCTTACATCTTGTAAAAAGGGCATAATAGGTCACCTTCAACCAAATGTGTTTTTTGGTTACTTTTTAGCAATGTAGTGTTACTTTTCCATTACTTTTAAGCTTTAAGTGACTCTACAGTATAATCTGTGTTAGGTTTGCTTTTTTTTTGGAATATAACATTAAATAATAACACTACAATAATACTAAATGTGTTTTTTGGTTACTTTTAAGTAATGTTGCATTGCTTTTGTGTTACTTTTGCTGGGGTTGCTTGTGAAGAGTTCAGATGCACAAACCTCTAAGTGCCGTCTGGAATTTTCTTCTACAATGAGCTATTTTCTCAGCCTCTAATGTTTATGTTCAGTTATTTCATGTTAAAAGTAATGACAATAACCTATTCTTTGCCATAAAAGTGAAATTACTGAATCAAGACATAGGAGCCCGAGAAAAATGCTAATTTTAGAAGAAAATTTCAGATGACGTTTAGAGATTTTTGTATCTAAACCCTTCATATATTTTTATATGCCAACCATGCGAGATCTTCCCTTTAAACGCTTAAAGGGAACCTGTTACGCCCCTTTTTACAAAATGTAAACTAAGTTTCTGATGTCTCTAGAGCTCAAAATACCACACTAGTCATTTTTTTATAACTCTTTGAAACTGATCTTTTTGGGCTTTGATCCTAATTGTGCCGTTTTGGTGATTGTCGCTTTAAATTCAAATGAGATTGTGCTCTTTTCAAAAGAGGGAGGAGCTACAAATGCCTGTGTGTCAACAGTGGCAGGCTCAAAAACAAGACTAATGGGGGAGAGATCATCATTAGTGGGCGGGGCTTTTCCCCTCTGATGACACGTACAAAGGGTAAATGTCAATCAAAGTGTTTCTTCAGCTTTTATCAAGTCTGATTATAAACAAATAGAATTAATACATTTTTACCATTAAAAGATGGTTATATTCACACACTGTTGCCACACAGCTGTGTTTGAACCCCTTATAAAAGTGATTTTTACATAATAGACCCACTTTAAAACAAATGCACTTCACTGAACATGAATAATTGTTACATATAAATATTATTTCTTTTGCAAACACGCTATGCTGTATAACCGCATGCTAACTACATGAACATACTGCCAATTCTATTCACAATTCACAAATTCTTCTGGTTTTGACTGTAATGTAATGACGTGCACCTTTTGCGAAGCTGCTTTGGAACGATGATTATTGTGAAAAACGCTATACAAGTGAACTCGAATTGAATTCAGTTGAAAAATGAGATGGAGATGTGAATCAGGCCATGCAACAGCTTTTTTGTTGGAGCTCTCTCTCTGTTATTCACGTATATATACCAGCATTAAAGTTTTATTGCTCTACAGGGGAGCTGTAATGTATTAAATAATGAGAGAGTCATAAAGATTGTTTCTGAGCTTCTCCCACTGTGTTCTGACTTCTGGGTTTGTTACTAAGGATTAATTCATGGAGCAGTCAATGTGTCCGTGTATAACATAATGGTCTAAAAGCACGGTGAAATGCAGTATTTATGAATGCCTTAAGTATATGGATATATGATATGGTAGTAATATATAGTTATTGATTAAATTTTTTAAAATGAAAATTAAATTTGATTTGAAATTAATTGCATCTTTGGATTTAAAGTGTAATATATATATATATATATATATATATATATATATATATATATATATATATATATATATATATATATATATATATATATATATATATATATATATATATATATATATATATAATGTAATATTATTTATTTGATTTAATTTGAAATACTAATACTTATACTAATAATAGTTATAATAATTAAAATTAAATAAAAATTCTGAATAAGGTTTAATATTAAATATAAATTGTTATATTGATGTATATTATTGTATTATGTATATTTTTTTAATTTTAATTGTTGTTATTGTTGTTGTTGTTTGGTAATAATAATTATTATTTTGATTATTATTTTAATTTGTAATTTTTTTATTTTAATTTGTTTATGATTATATATTATTAATAAAATTAATAATTGAATTTAAATTAAATTATAATAACAGCAACAACAATAATTTACAATTATTTAATTTGAAGTCATTTATTTAATAATAATAATAATAATAATAATAGTAATAATAATAATAATAATAAAATGAGTGAATTAAAATTAATAATATTAATAATAAACAATTTTAATAACTATTAATAACAATAATTAAATAAGTGAATTAAAATATAATAATAATAATAATAATAATAATAATAATTAAATAAATGAATAAATAATAATAATTAACAATTTTATTAACAATATTAATATAATAATAATAATAATAATAATATTAATAATAATAATAATAATGATAATAATAATAATAATAATAACAACAACAACAACAACAACAATATATTTTTACAATAATTAATTTTGAAGTAGTTTATTTAATAATAATAATAATAATAATAATAATAATAATAATAATAATAACTATATTAGTAAAACAATATTAATATAATAATAATAATAATAATAATAATAATAATAATAACAACAATATTAATAACAACATCATAAACAATAAAAATAATAATTGAATTTTAATTAAATAACAAATAATAATAATAATAATAATAATAATAATTATTATTATTATTATTTACAATTTACAATTATTTAATTTGAATTTGTTTATTTAATAATAATAATAATAATAATAATAATAATAATAATAATAATAATAATAATAATAACAATAATATTATTAAAATAATAATAATAATAAAAATATTTATTTACAATTATTTAATTTGAAGTTATTTAATAATAATAATAATAATAATAATAATAATAATAATAATAACAATAATATTATTAAAATAATATTAATAATAATAATAAAAATATTTATTTACAATTATTTAATTTGAAGTTGTTTATTTAATAATAATAATAATAATAATAATAAAACAATATTAATAATAATAATAATAATAGTAATAATAATAATAATATGTTTTTATCATTGTTGTTATTATAAAATATGTAATTTTTATTTTTATATTAATTAATTTTTATTATTATTATTTTTATTTAAACCTTTTTCAAAGTTGTTTTATAATTTAAAAAATGAAATATTTTGTATTATATTGTTTACTTATTATTTTTATTTAGTTGTTTGTAAATGTTCTGTTATTTTTCTTTTTTTTCTTTTTACTAATTTCATTTTTATGTCTCTTTTCACATTACAAATGAACCTTTAATACCAATTTCCATCATTCAAAATCCACTATATGCACCATGTCCATGGTAGGCAGAAATGCCAACCATCTCATTCACGTATGTCCCTGTCCTTTTGTGTGTGATTACAAATATATAAATATAACCTCAGCTGACCAGCACATCATTTCAGACCTCCTGAAAGCCTGCTTTCACTCGGACCACACATAAAAACATGTTCATCTCTATGTCGAAACAAAGAGACAATAGCCGGCCTTGCTTTCCAGATACTTTTATGGTGTCACATGGGGAAATGTGTATGTGCGTGTGTATGTGTGTGTGTGTGTGTGTGTTAGTCTCATTGCCTTATTATAGAGCTCTGGAGGCCAGGCTAGCTTTTGAATTCCACTCTGATTGCTTGCCTATAGCAAATAAGCTTCTTCTTCAGAACTTCCCCCTCTTGTGAAAGTGTCCTACTTTTAAGATCGCGGCGCAATAAATCAGTCTACTATCCTCCCCGTGCACAAAGCAATAATAAATACGTCCCTTCCACTCTGATTCGTACAGTGTTTGGGAAATCGGGAGCAACGGTGAAATGCTCGCTGCTAATAGGAAGTGTGTTTTTTTATCATTGATGGACAATGATGTGTGTGACGGAGGTGATGCTCTTGAGATGCAATCATGCCTGGTTTAGAAAATAGTGCTGTTAATATTTATTAATTTAAAAACAAATGTTTATCAGAGTAATATTTTTATTCATACAAATTTATTTGGGGCAACACGGTGGCTCAGTGGTTAGCACTGTCGCCTCACAGTCGAATGTCACTGGTTCGAGTCATGGCTGGGCCAGTTGGCATTTCTCTGTGGAGTTTGCATGTTTTGCATGCATTTCAAAGTAAATTTATTATTATGAATACATTTTTGTTTACTTTACATTACTTACCATAATGTTTTTTTTTTTTTTTTTTTTTTTTTTTTTTTTTTTTTTTTTTACAAATGAATTATTTTGCAGGATGTAATTTTTAATTTTTTTAAATACATTTATTTTAATTTAATTTTAATATATATATATATATATATATATATATATATATATATATATATATATATATATATATATATATATATATATATATATATATATAGATTGAATAGTACTTGTTTATTCATTATAATTATTTTAGCTTTATCATTTTTTTATTTAAAATGTAATTATTATCATTATTATTATTATTATATTATTATTAATAATAATAATAATAATAATAATAATAATAATAATAATAATAATAATAATAATAATAATAATAATAATAATAAATATTTTTTTTATTCTTGTTTTATTAAAATAATTTAATTATTATGTTTTTTTATTGAAATTACTTAAGAAAAATTATTTTCCTAATGAATGAATTGGCAGGCTATGTTTAATTTAATTGATCATTACTTATTTAAAAGTAAATATATTATTATTATTATTATTATTATTATTATTATTATTAATACATTCTTTTATTCTTGTTTTATTAAAATAATTCCGAATGAATGAATTGGCAGGCTGTATTTTATTTTATTTTATTTTATTTTATTTTTATTTTTTTATTTTATTTTATTGATCATTATTTATTTAAAAGTAAATATATTATTATTATTATTATTATTATTATTATTATTATTATTATTATTATTATTATTATTATTATTCCTACTATTTTATTTTATTTTATTTTATTGATCATTATTTAGGGGCAACCCAGTGGCGCAGTAGGTAGTGCTGTTGCCTCACAGCAAGAACGTCGCTGGGTCGCAGGTTCGAACCTCGGCTGGGCTGGGTCAGTTGGCGTTTCTGTGTGGAGTTTGCATGTTCTCCCTGGGTTCGCGTGGGTTTCCTCCGGGTGCTCCGGTTTCCGTCACAGTCCAAAGACATGCAGTACAGGTGAATTGGGTAAGCTAAATTGTCCATAGTGTATGAGTGTGAATGTGTGTGTGAAAGTTCCCAGAGATGGGTTGCGGCTGGAAGGGCATCCGCTGCGTAAAATCGTGCTGGATAAGTTGGCGGTTCATTCCGCTGTGGCGACCCCGCAAGGGACAAAGCCGACAAGAAAATGAATGAATGAATGAATGATCATTATTTATTTAAAAGTAAATATATTATTATTATTATTATTATTATTATTATTATTATTATTATTATTATTATTAATATTATTATTATTATTCCTACTATTTTATTTTATTTTATTTTATTGATCATAATTTAAAAGTAAATTTATTATTATTATTATTATTATTATTATTATTATTATTATACTACTAAGTTTATTTAATTTTTTTACCTTACAGTAATAGTCATTTCTTAATAATATTTCTCATTCATTATTGACACGAACTGTTGCACAGTATACTAACCCACATCTCATATGACTCATGCATTAAATGTCTTTTTGAAAACATGTAATATGCTTTGTATCTTAAACTTCGACAAATCCCAGCAAACTCATTTGCATTTATTCAAATTTGATGTATTAAGATGCACTAAATCTGACATAAATGACACCAAACGTCAGTTCTTGTGCATCTTGTGACAAGTTGTCTTTGATGCTAAACCTGCTGTCTTGCATGCTTTTCTCACACAACACTATAAATACAGCAATATTTATTTATTTTTTTAGGTGAAAATGATCATTAAAAAAACCCCTGAGCCTCACATACTTGCATTGTGGTGCTCATGCTGTCAATCTGGGTTTGAATTTTAAGCTCAATTCACTGTAATCTCTAATAACAGTCAGTCTTTCTTAATAAACTGAAGATGCTACAACAGATATTATCATTTGGTCCAGTGTGGTTCCACATAAACATGGCTCTGTTTGCTTTTCTTCTGTTTGATATGCACTGCGCTCATTCAGGGAGTCGTTTCAGAGCAGTGCAAACCAATGGCCGGCATTTATGATGTGTATGTGTGTGTGTGTGTGTGTGTGTGTGTGTGCGTGTGTGTGTCTATCAAGCTTTCCAGCAGCTCTGACACTCGCAATCCACAGCTGAGCTTTCTGATTGGCTCCTCACACCTTCATGTTGCATCATGTTAAAGAGATAAAGGCAGGCAAACAAAGAGTTCAAAGCCTTTTCCTTTTTTGAAATCATAATAAGGCAAGACACCGCAGGTGAGAGGGGTAAAACAATGAACGACACTGTAAAAAATATAAAAGCGTTAACCCCTTGTTTTCATGCGATTGCTTGACCTTATTTAAAGTCAGTAAACTTTTTGCTTTTAAAGCAATTAGTTGATTTTACTTTTAAAAGTGGGTAAATCTGCTGTTTTTTAGTTGACTTTAGTGAGTAAAGCAGCCGTTGCTTTTAAAACAATTAGGTGACTTTACTTAAAGTGAGTAAAACCATTGCGTTTAAAGTGACTAAAACTATTGCTTTTCTTTAAAAAGTGAGTAAAACTGTAGCTTTTAAATCAGTTAGTTGAATTTACTTAAAGTGAGTAAACCCATTGCTTTTAAAGCGATTAGTTGACTTTACTTTAAAAAGTGAGTAAATCCGTTTTTTTGAAAGCGATTAGTTGACTTCACTTTAAAAAGTGAGTAAACCCATTGCTTTTAAAGCGATTAGTTGACTTTACTTTAAAAAGTGAGTAAACCCATTGCTTTTAAAGCAATTAGTTGACTTTACTTTAAAAAGTGAGTAAACCGATTGCTTTTAAAGCGTTCAGTTGACTTAAAGTGAGTAAACCCGTTGGTTTTAAAGCAATTAGATGACTTAAAGTAAATCCATTGCTTTTAAACCAATTAGATGACTTAAAGTGAGTAAATCCATAGATTTTAAAGCAATTAATTGACTTAAAGTGAGTAAACTTGTTGGTTTTAACGCGGTCAGTTGACTTAAAGTGAGTAAATCCATTGGTTTTAAAGCAAATAGATGAATTATTTTTAAAAAAGTGAGTAAAGCCGTTGGTTTTAAAGCAATTGACTTTAGTCAGTAAAGCCGTTGCTTTTAAAACAATTAGTTGATTTAAAAGAGAGAGTAAAGTTAAGTTGGCTTAAAGTGAGAGTAAAGTTAAGTTGGCTTAAAGTGAGAGTAAAGTTAAGTTGGCTTAAAGTGAGAGTAAAGTTAAGTTGGCTTAAAGTGAGAGTAAAGTTAAGTTGGCTTTAAGTGAGAGGAAAGTTAAGTTGGCTTAAAGTGAGAGTAAAGTTAAGTTGGCTTAAAGTGAGAGTAAAGTTAAGTTGGCTTTAAGTGAGAGTAAAGTTAAGTTGGCTTAAAGTGAGAATAAAGTTAAGTTGGCTTAAAGTGAGAGTAAAGTTAAGTTGGCTTTAAGTGAGAGTAAAGTTAAGTTGGCTTTAAGTGAGAGTAAAGTTAAGTTGGCTTAAAGTGAGAGTAAAGTTAAGTTGGCTTAAAGTGAGAGTAAAGTTAAGTTGGCTTAAAGTGAGAGTAAAGTTAAGTTGGCTTTAAGTGAGAGTAAAGTTAAGTTGGCTTAAAGTGAGAGTAAAGTTAAGTTGGCTTAAAGTGAGAGTAAAGTTAAGTTGGCTTAAAGTGAGATTAAAGTTAAGTTGGCTTAAAGTGAGAGTAAAGTTAAGTTGGCTTAAAGTGAGGGTAAAGTTAAGTTGGCTTAAAGTGAGAGTAAAGTTAAGTTGGCTTAAAGTGAGAGTAAAGTTAAGTTGGCTTTAAGTGAGAGTAAAGTTAAGTTGGCTTAAAGTGAGAGTAAAGTTAAGTTGGCTTTAAGTGAGAGTAAAGTTAAGTTGGCTTTAAGTGAGAGTAAAGTTAAGTTGGCTTTAAGTGAGAGTAAAGTTAAGTTGGCTTAAAGTGAGAGTAAAGTTAAGTTGGCTTAAAGTGAGAGTAAAGTTAAGTTGGCTTAAAGTGAGAGTAAAGTTAAGTTGGCTTAAAGTGAGAGTAAAGTTAAGTTGGCTTAAAGTGAGAGTAAAGTTAAGTTGGCTTTAAGTGAGAGTAAAGTTAAGTTGGCTTAAAGTGAGAGTGAAGTTAAGTTGGCTTAAAGTGAGAGTAAAGTTAAGTTGGCTTAAAGTGAGAGTGAAGTTAAGTTGGCTTAAAGTGAGAGTAAAGTTAAGTTGGCTTAAAGTGAGAGTAAAGTTAAGTTGGCTTTAAGTGAGAGTAAAGTTAAGTTGGCTTAAAGTGAGGGTAAAGTTAAGTTGGCTTTAAGTGAGAGTAAAGTTAAGTTGGCTTAAAGTGAGAGTAAAGTTAAGTTGGCTTAAAGTGAGAGTAAAGTTAAGTTGGCTTTAAGTGAGAGTAAAGTTAAGTTGGCTTAAAGTGAGGGTAAAGTTAAGTTGGCTTAAAGTGAGGGTAAAGTTAAGTTGGCTTAAAGTGAGAGTAAAGTTAAGTTGGCTTTAAGTGAGAGTAAAGTTAAGTTGGCTTAAAGTGAGAGTAAAGTTAAGTTGGCTTAAAGTGAGAGTAAAGTTAAGTTGGCTTTAAGTGAGAGTAAAGTTAAGTTGGCTTAAAGTGAGGGTAAAGTTAAGTTGGCTTTAAGTGAGAGTAAAGTTAAGTTGGCTTAAAGTGAGAGTAAAGTTAAGTTGGCTTAAAGTGAGAGTAAAGTTAAGTTGGCTTAAAGTGAGAGTGAAGTTAAGTTGGCTTAAAGCGAGAGTAAAGTTAAGTTGGCTTAAAGTGAGGGTAAAGTTAAGTTGGCTTTAAGTGAGAGTAAAGTTAAGTTGGCTTAAAGTGAGAGTAAAGTTAAGTTGGCTTTAAGTGAGAGTAAAGTTAAGTTGGCTTAAAGTGAGAGTAAAGTTAAGTTGGCTTTAAGTGAGAGTAAAGTTAAGTTGGCTTTAAGTGAGGGTAAAGTTAAGTTGGCTTAAAGTGAGAGTAAAGTTAAGTTGGCTTAAAGTGAGAGTAAAGTTAAGTTGGCTTAAAGTGAGAGTAAAGTTAAGTTGGCTTAAAGTGAGAGTAAGTTAAGTTGGCTTAAAGTGAGAGTAAAGTTAAGTTGGCTTAAAGTGAGAGTAAAGTTAAGTTGGCTTAAAGTGAGAGTAAAGTTAAGTTGGCTTTAAGTGAGAGTAAAGTTAAGTTGGCTTTAAGTGAGAGTAAAGTTAAGTTGGCTTAAAGTGAGAGTAAATTTAAGTTGGCTTAAAGTGAGAGTAAAGTTAAGTTGGCTTAAAGTGAGAGTAACGTTAAGTTGGCTTAAAGTCAGTAAACGTGTTGCTTTTAAACCGATTAGATAAAATTATTTAAAAAAGTGAGTAAACCCATTGGTTTTAAAGCAATTAGTTGACTTTTCTCAAAAAGTGAGTAAACTCTTGGTTTTAAAGGGATTAGTTGACTTTACTTAAAAGCGAGAGTAAAGTTAAGTTGGCTTAAAGTGAAAGTAAAGTTAAGTTGGCTTAAAGTCAGTAAACGTGTTGCTTTTAAATCGATTAGATGGAATTTTTTTAAAGTGAGTTAACCCATTGCTTTTAAAGCGATTCGTTGACTTAAAGTAAGTAAACCCATTGCTTTTAAAGCGATTCGTTGACTTTAGTGCATAAAGCCGTTGCTTATAAAGCGATTAGATGACTTTTTTTTTTAAAGTGAGTAAACCCATTGCTTTTAAAGCGACTAGTTGACTTTTCTTAAAAAGTGAGTAAACCCGTTGGTTTTAAAGTGATTAGTTGACTTAAAGTGAGTAAACCCGTTGGTTTTAAAGCAATTAGTTGACTTATAGTGAGTAAACCCATTGGTTTTAAAGCGATTAGTTGACTTTTCTTAAAAAGTGAGTAAACCCGTTGGTTTTAAAGTGATTAGTTGACTTAAAGTGAGTAAACCCATTGGTTTTAAAGTGATTAGTTGATTTTAGTGCATAAAGCTGTTGCTTTTAAAGCGATGAATGACTTTTTTTTTAAAGTGAGCAAACTCATTGGTTTTAAAGCGATCAGTTGACTTAAAGTGAGTACCCGTTGTTTTTAAAGCGATTAGTTGACTTAAAATGAATACCCGTTGGTTTTAAAGCGATCAGTTGACTTAAAGTGAGTACCCGTTGCTTTTAAAGCGATTAGTTGACTTAAAGTGAGTACCCGTTGCTTTTAAAGCGATTAGTTGACTTAAAGTGAGTACCCGTTGCTTTTAAAGCAATCAGTTGACTTAAAGTGAGTAAACTTGTTGCTTTTAACGTGATTAGTTTACTGTACTTTGAAAAGTTGGTAAACCCGTTATGTTTAAAGCAATTAGTTGACTAATAAACTGAGTAAAGTTATTGATGGTAAGCAATTAGTTTACTTAAAAGCAAGTTACCCTGTTGTTTTTAAAGCTATTAGTTGACTTTAAAAAAGTGAGTACACCTATTTTTTAAAGCAATAGTTTGTAAATTTCATATTTTTGGTTGAAGGATCCCTTTAAATGGAAAAGTCTGTCATGCAACAGCCATTGTGTGTGTCTGTGTTTTTCTGTTTTTGTTTAAGTCAGTCACCCATCTGAAGTTCTTGAGATATTTGTCTTCATTTGTTCAGTGGATGATGGCGTGATCGTGGCTTAGTTGAAGGACTTGCCCCGTCCCTGTGCGTGAGTTAGATATTCATTCCTGACATACTTAGGCAATCGCACCATTGAAAGAACGCTTACATTTCTGTTCTCCTACATTTATGCATTTTAGCCGATGATTTGATTCAAAGCAATGCAAGTTATGCGCTTTATCAGTTCATGCATTCGAAGCCATGACCTTGGCATCGCTCTACATTTTGAGCTGCATGCCCTTATGTTACTTGTTGTTGAACAGAAAATGGCGCTCATTGTAACAAGTGTGAATGTAGAAGCACTTTAGCAGCATGGAAATCTTTATATGTCAATTTTCAAAGCCTTATACAAGAAGAACAGATTGAAGCTAATCATCACACAGCATTTTTGTTAGTCTGTTTTAGCGGTCAAGTGATTTCTGACATTTAAGAGCTGCTGTATGAAATTGCATATTTCTCTACTGTATAGATAAACAGAGGAGAGTTCACAGCACTCATAAATGAGTAAGCAAAGTAGCTGGATACTGATGTTTCATTTTTTGGTCAATATTAGAATAATTACATATACAATGAAGGGCGGCACGGTGGCTCAGTGATTAGCACTGTCGCTTCACAGCAAGAAGGTCGCTGGTTCGAGTCACGAATGAGTCAGTTGGCGTTTCTGTGTGGAGTTTGCATGTTCTCCCTGTGTTGGCGTGGGTTTCCTCCGGGTGCTCCGGTTTCCCCCGGTTTCCCCGCGGTCCAAACACATCTGCTGTGTAAAACATATGCTTCTGTTTTTGTACCTGAACACTGTTAGTCTCACTATAACACCTAAACGCACCTATACTTTTTTCCACACAAAATCATCATGAATTTTCTCCAAATAGAGCAATTAAAGTAAACAAAAAATGTGTTCATATCGTAATATATACAGACAAATACAGACAAGACAAATCTACCAGGCTCCCTGTGTGCAAGATTTTTGACAACATGGGAAAATCAACAAGCCAGAATCAACAAAAAAGCCAGATTACACTGCTAAATTACACTGGGAAAAAGACAAATTTTTGGAGAAAAGTCCTGTGGTCTGATGGAACTAAGATTGAACTGTTTGGCCATAATGACCAGTGTTACATTTGGAGGACAAAGGAGAAAGCTTACAAGCCTCGAAACACCATCCCAACTGTGAAGTATGGGGGCGGCAGCATCATGTTGTGGGGCTGTTTTGCTGCAGGAGGGACTGGTCCACTTCACAGCATAGATGGCATCATGAAGAAAGAACATTATGTAAAAATACTGAAGCAACATCTCAAGACATCAGCCAGGAAATTAAGACGTGGCCACAAATGGGTCTTCCAAACAGACCATGACCCTAATCATACTGCCAAATTAGTTAAAATGTGCTTTAAGGACAACAGAGTGAATGTTTTGGAGTGGCCATCACAAAGCCCTGAGCTCAATCCTATAGAAAATTTGTGAGCAGAGTTGTAAAAGCTTGTGCGAGCAAGACAGCCAACAAATCTGACTCAGTTACACCAATTCTGTCAGGAGGAATGGGCCAAAATTTCTTCAAACTATTGTGAGAAGCTTGTGGAAGGATACCCAAAACATTTGACCAAAGTTATACTGTTTAAAAGCAAAGCTAAAAAAAAAATACCAAGAAAATGTATTCTCAGAAAATAAATTCACTCATTATTCTGGCATTTAGCAAATGTAAATGATTTAGGTAATCCTAACGGACCTAAAATAGTAAACGATTGGTATGATTTACCATCAGACATTTAAAAAAAATGATTATGTTCCTTTATTTTTTTGGTTATGAGTGTATGTAAACTTCTGGTTTCAACTGTATGTATACATGTGTTGAATAGATGTATTTGTGTATACACACATATATATATATATATATATTATTTCTACACTGTAAAACCCAATAAGTTAAGGTAACTCAAACCAACTGAGTACTGTAAAACCCAATAAGTTAGGGCAACTCAAACCATTTGAGGAAACTAATTGCAACAAACCATTTGAGTTCAAAAACGAATCTATATGAGTACTGTGAACTTTATTTAAGTTGAGGTAATAAGTCATTTAATTAACTTATTCCATTCAAAAGAATTTGAAAAGTTTTTTCAAATGAGTAGAATTAACTTTCGTTAAATTTTGAGTTAACTACACTCATTTCATTTGATAAAGTTGGGTTTTACAGTGTATTATTATTTTTTGTTTGTTTGTTTGTTTTGTTCCCACTGGTTATGTTCCTTAAAAATCAATACAAACTAAGTACATATATATAAAAAAAAAAAAAAAAACTGAGAGAAACTAAACATCACCATGCATGTTAATTTTTTCCCAATATCTGGTATACTCTGCATGCAGTTTTATGTTGTTTTGGTGACGTGTGAGCAGTGAGTTTCAGAAGAAGCCGTGTTCAGGCTTTGGCGTCAGGCCACTGACAAGCTTTTATTTACTGTCCAGATGGATGACTCATTTTATGCACCTAATCGTAAAGCATGAGGATTTATGGCGGGTAATGGGACGGGGGACCCCAGGAGACACACTAATTGAAGCCCACTCTTTCTTCTGCCGCTGGAAGCAGGTTTGGCTCTCTCAGGGACAGACCTCTCTCTTTAGAGGGTGAAAAGAGTGGCGCGGCTGAAGCAAAAGTTCATATTTCTGCCTCAATCAGACAGATGATCGCTGGTGGAAGCGCTGCATGTGCTAATTGACGGATGTGTGGAGGAAAAACACAGTGTTACTAAATCGTACAGGTAGTGTTAAAGAGGCAGTTCATAGAGTAAAAATATGTTGTCGGTTATAGTATTTATTACTCCCGGTTTTGGTGTGTAATTTTTTTTGTAAATTTTTAGAAAGTGAGTAAACCTGTTGCTTTTAAAGCACTTAGTTACATTTCTTTAAAAAGTGAGTAAACATGGTTCGTTGAAGTGGGCAAACACGTTGCTTTGAAAAGTGATTAGTTGATTTTTTTAAGAAAGTAAAGCCAGTGATTAGTTGACTTAAAAAAATGAGTAAATCTGTTGCTTTTAAAGCGATTAGTTGACATTTCTTTAAAAAGTGAGTAAACGTGTTGCTTTTAAAGCGATTAGTTGACTTTATTTAAAAAAAGAGTACATTTGTTGCTTTTAAAGCGATTAGTTGACATTTCTTTAAAAGGTGAGTAAACGTGCCGCTTTTAAAGCCAATAGTTGACTTTACTTAAAAAAAGAGTACATTTGTTGCTTTTAAAGCGATTAGTTGACATTTCTTTAAAAAGTGAGTAAACGTGTTGCTTTTAAAGCCATTAGTTGACTTAAAAAAAAGAGTAAATTTGTTGCTTTTAAAGCGATTAGTTGACTTTAAAAAGTGAGTAAACCCATTGCTTTTGAAGTGATTAATTGACTTAAAAAGATTAAACCCGTTGCTTTTAAAGCGATTAGTTGACTTGACTTTAAAAAGTGGGCAAACATGTTGCTTTGAAACACGATTAGTTGATTTATTTTAAGAGGGTAAAGCCAGTGCTTTTAAAAGCGATTAGTTGACTTTACTTTAAAAATTGAGTAAATCTGTTGCTTTTAAAACCATTACTTGTTTACTTGCTTTTTCCAAAAATAAAGTCATGTTGTTTTTAAAGTGATTAGTTTATATTATTTTTTAAAAAATTGTAAACTTTTAAAGCGATTAGTTGACTTTGCTTTAAAAAGTGAGTAAACCTGTTGCTTTTAAAGCGATTAGTTGACTTAAAAAAAACGAGTAAATCTGTTGCTTTTAAAACAATTAGTTCACTTTACTTTTGAAAAAGTGAGTAAACCCTTTGCTTTTAAAGCGAGTAGTTGACATTTCTTTAAAAAATTTGTAAACCTGTTGCTTTTAAAGCGATTAGTTGACTTAAAAAATGAGTAAATTTGTTGCTTTAAAGCGATTAGTTGACTTTAAAAATTTGTTAATTTGTTGCTTTTAAAGCGATTAGTTGACTTAAAAAATGAGTAAATTTGTTGCTTTTAAAGCGATTAGTTGACTTAAAAAATGAGTAAATTTGTTGCTTTTAAAGCGATTAGTTGACTTAAAAAATTAGTAAATTTGTTGCTTTTAAAATGATTAGTTGACTTTAAAAAAATTGTAAATTTGTTGCTTTTAAAGCGATTAGTTGACTTAAAAAATGAGTAAATTTGTTGCTTTTGAAGCGATTCATTGGCTTAAAAAAGATTAAACCCCTTGCTTTTAAAGCGATTAGTTGACATGACTTTAAAAATTGAGTAATCCTGTTGCTTTTAAAGATATTAGTTGACTTTACTTTTGTAAAAAACAAGTAAACATGTTTTTAAAGTGATTAGTTTATATTATTAAAAAAAAAAAATGAGTAAACTTTTAAAGCGATTAGTTGACTTAAAAAAATGAGTAAATCTGTTGCTTTTAAAACAATTAGTTGACTTTACTTTTGAAAAAGTGATTAACCCGTTGCTTAAAGCGTTTAGTTGACATTTCTTTAAAAAGTGAGAAAACGTGTTGCTTTTAAAGCGATTAGTTGACTTTACTTAAAAAAAGAGTAAATTTGTTGTTTTTAAAGTGATTAGTTGACTTTACTTTAAAAAGTGAGTAAACCTGTTGCTTTTTAATATGATTAGTTGACTTAATTTTTGAAAAAGTGAGTAAATCGGTTGCTTTTAAAGTGATTAGTTTATATTATTTTAGAAAATGAGTAAACTTTTAAAGCGATTAGTTGACTTTACTTTAAAAAGTGAGTAAACCTGTTGCTTTTTAATATGATTAGTTGACTTTATTTTTGAAAAAGCGAGTAAATCGGTTGCTTTTAAAGTGATTAGTTTATATTATTTTAGAAAATGAGTAAACTTTTAAAGTGATTAGTTGACTTAGCTTTAAAAAGTGGGCATACACATTGTTTTTAAAGCCATTAGTAGATTTTTTTAAAGTGCAAAACCAGTGCTTTTCAAGCAATTGTTTGACTTTACGGTCACACTTTATTTTGATGGTCCGTTTGTTGAATATAAGTTACATTGTATCTACATGTCAACTAATTCTCATTAGATTATAAGTAGATTGTTAGGTTGGGGTTAGGGTTGGGGTTAGTGTAAGTTGACATGTACTTGCAAAGTTTCTTATAGTCAGTTAAATGTCTGTTGAAGGACTGTTAAATGTCAATATCAACAGATATTAAGCAGACAGTCTACTAATACTCAAATGGACCATCAAAATAAAGTGTTACCGACTTTACTTTTAAAAGTAAGTAAATCTGTTCCTTTTAAAGCGATTTGTTGCCTTTACTTAAAAAAGCGAGTAAACCCATTCTTTTTAAAGCGATTTATGAATGATAATCTACTCACTATTTACTCACCCTCGAGTGGTTCCAAAACAAACCAAACAAAGGCATGTTTTTAATGACAGCATGACTGAGTGTGGAAATAAAATTTTGGGTGAACTACTCCTTTAACTTTAACCATATCTTGTTTTTTTTTTGTATGTTTTTGTGAACAGTTTTCATTCATATTCATGCCTGTTTTAGTTATTGTAGTGCACGTGATGATAAGAGAATATTATTAGGTATAATCAATTAGATATAATCAGTTTTGGTTTACGTATTCATTCATTCATTCATTTACTTTTCGGCTTAATCCTTTATTAATCTAGGGTCGCCACAGTGGAATGAACCGTCAACATATCCAGCATATGTTTTACACAGTGGATACCCTTCCAGTCGCAACCCATCACTGGGAAACACCCATGCACACTCATTCACACACATACAGTACAGGTCAGTTTAGCCTTCCCAATTCACCTATAGCGCATTTGTTTGGACTGGTGCCGCCTTATATATCATATACAGCAGGGATCACCAAACTTGTTCCTGGAGGTCCGGTGTCCTGCAGATTTTAGCTCCAACCCTAATCAAACACCCCTAAACAAGCTAATCAAGGTCTTACTAGGTATACTTGAAACACCCAAGCAGGCGTGTTGAGGCAAGTTGGAGCTAAACCCTGCAGGGCACCGGACCTCCAGGAATAAGATTGGTGACCCCTGATATACAGTATAAAGAATCTTGATTTACGTTTTATTCCAAGTAACAGCTTATATTTAAATCGTTTTGGTTAACTCTAATTACTGTGCGTTGAATTAGTGGACAAAAACAGCCAAGCGCATGCACCGCTTATCAGTGTTTTGTGTGATAAACATCTAGTTGTTGCTTGTTAATCTGATCACTTAGTAAACCATAATAGCGATGCTTGATTTCAGTCTCCTACAAGTGCTTCATATTGAAGTAAACGCTCAACTTTTGTTAGCACGTCCCACACGGCGACGTCCTCAGATATAGCTTAATTGTCTTTCCTCTGAAATATAGACTTTCTAATCTGTTGGTGTTGTTGTTCTCATTAGGCCTAATGATAAGCTTATAAACACAGCGCTGAAATAACTTCTCTTCTCCACTGACCTCCATTGATTTTCCCCCAGCAACTCTTTAATCTGCGTAGAAAGAAACTAGCTTCAATAGTCGGCTTGATTAAGGGTTAGGGATGAGGTTTGGGTCGGGTTGAAGTTCAAGCATGATCTGAAGGAAAAGCTAAAAATGTTGACACGCTCAGCTCATCTGAAAACGCTTTCCCGGATCCTCGCAATCGAAAGGTGTTCGCCGAGGGTAATTGCTGCAAATGCTTTCCTAATCTTTAGCTTTTTTGTTTTTTTGCTAAACAATTACAGTAAGCGTCTTGACCCGGGAAGCACCGTCAGACTGTGGCATCAGTTGGAGGGGGAGAAAAAATAATACCCTCTTTGTTCTGACAAGTGTACTCGCGGAGCCGGCTTTTGTGTGTACATCTTGTAAATGGAAAATGAAAATTTCATCGTGCGCGCCGTTTAATCCAATAATGATCTGATGTAACAAACTGCGCTAATATCTCTCAGCATAGTTAATCAGAGCAGACTTAGCCCTGTCGCTTTTTATTAACCTCTGTTGAAACGGGAGAAGGGCTTCACTAATCTGCGATTGTTGGCTCTGGCTGTCTGAAGCTGCCGCAAAACAGTCTTGGCAGTCGGCGAGGAGGTAACGGCTGTATAATGCCGCGCGGGCCGGGCTGCTATTTGAGCTTATTAAATCTAATAACGTGTTGCGAGCGTTGAGTGGGACGCTGTTTGGATGGGGAGCCTCTCCACTTTTGATGGAGAGCTCCATTCCTGATGCTTTGCTTTGACTGGCTGTCCGGCTTTTCTCTGCTTTCTCTTGCTCACAGGGAATTAAGCGTGCAATTAAAAGCTAATGACCTTTAAATGCAGGCGAGCGCCGCTCTCTGTGTCCACGCGCGTGTGTTGGGATGCATCAGGATCCCCAGAGAATGTTTAAGGTCAGGTCAAGACCGCCTTCATGACTGCTGCTGGGTCAAATCAATGACTTTTTTTTTTTCTTCATTGATCTTGATCAATGATCAGAAACCGTTAAGTCTGAAATGTAAAGGATTAGACTGGACTGCTCTTTATAGATTGATTTTAAACATTACTTTGTATGTGGGTTGTTGTAGATCACGCCATCATGTCGTTTTTCTTTTATATATTTACAAATATATACAAATATTTATTGACACACACACACACACACACAGCCATATATATATATGAAATGGGACATTTAAAGGGCTTCACTAATCTGTGATTGATGGCTCTGGCTTTAAAATTTATATAATAAATTATACAGTTGCGATCAGAATTATTAAACCCCCTCAATTATTAGCCCCCCTGTTTATTTTTTTCTCCAATTTCTGTTTAATGGAGAGCAGATTCTTTCAACACATTTCTAAACATAATAGTTTTAATAAGTCATTTCTAATAACTGATTTATTTTATCTTTGCCATGATGACAGTAAATAATATTTGACTAGATATTTTAAAGGCTTAACTTAATTAGGTTCTTTGCAGGTTAGGGTAATTAGGCAAGTTATTGTATAATGATGGTTTGTTCTGTAGACTATCGGAAAAAAATATAGCTTAAAGGGGCTACTAATTTTGACCTTAAAATGGTTTTTAAAAAATTAAAAACTGCTTTTATTCTAGCCAAAATAAAACAAATAAGACTTTCTCCAGAAGAAAAAATATTATCAGACATACTGTGAAAATTTCGTTGCTCTGTTAAACATCATTTGGGAAATATTTTAAAAAGGAAAAACATTTCAA